>JAQPZY010001666.1:3445000-4645000 GCA_029931535.1 Margaritifera margaritifera | reverse complement strand
GAGAGACCCTTTAATAGCCAAGGATATTATTTTCTCTGTGACGGAGTTGTAAAACATTTCCGAACAGTTTCAAAACTCTCTTTAAGATCATTCTCAGAGAATCAATCGTGAACTGTTTGCTAAAGTTGTATCCGCTGCTATGTCAATGATTATCTTTTTTTTGTAGTCGAGAGGAATTTAATTTTGAATGCATCATTTACCGATTGTGCAAGCGACTCCATAGTTATGGTATCGTACTAAAATAAATGTTTTCCAGTTCGTAGTCTTGGTTTCCACTTTCTAACACTTCCGAAGTTTTTGCAAGTATAATCTTAAATATGAAATCCAGAAGAAGAGCACAATAATGATTTATCGTACTAGAAACTTAAGTGGTATTATAATCTACATTCCATACACGAAAACACTGCATAGCTGCCTTATTAGAATTTTGCGTTTTGCCTCACCATTGAGAGTAACGCTCCCAATTTATCATTCATAATGTCTTGTTGAATATTTGTCCTAGCCGAAACAGGTAACCACAAAACTTTGTATGTCATGAAAATGGTGTAGTCATTCAAATTAAAAAATATCATCGCCTTGGTAGAACTGTCAAGTCGTTCACAGGCCTGATTCTACCCAAGTTGTTTATTTTTTGCTAAAATCATTTATTAGCGTTTCAATTTCTCAGTCATTTTCTTGGATTTAAGTCTTTAAAATTTAAACAACGAAGAATTACAGTTTTTTTGTTAAATTCGTATCGTGCTGTGAACCTGTGCTGGAGACTCCTTCCCTTCGTCTAAAACGTGCTATGCCCACCTTCAGTGAATCTCTAACTTCTTGTTTTTTTGTATAGTTTCTGGTTTTATATACTTTTTATATTTGTATTTTGTATCTCTTTGTACTTGTTAGTGATCATAATAAACTCGTCATGTCTTAATTATTATCATTTTACTGACTGCAGATGTTTCTATTTCATCATGTTTTAAAGCTTTGTATACAAATTTTTCTTTTAAAGCTTTGTCGTACATAAGTGTTTCTTTGAAAGCTTTTACAAAAACTCCTATTCAGGTTGCACTGAACCCACTAAAAGCCAAATATCAACTACACCGGTAGCTGTCTATACAGCACATATTCCTGCTTACGTTATCCCCATGCTACCCGAAAATGTTGCCATGCTAGTCTGAACCCATCTCAAAATCTTGTACACTACTTTGTAATTATTTCTAATACATCTATAGTGTTCTATCTCTCTGACCACTTCATGTTTAATCTTGTTTTTTGGCAAAGCTTAGACTCTATAGTGGTAGGCGACTTTATTGACCATGAAAGATGATGCTCTCTGCACAGGCTGAATATCGGTCTATAGTTGTAGATGCTCTCCCGACTCAGGTTGCACTGATGGATTTTTCAAAAACTTTTCTTTGTTTTTGTTGTTTAAATCAGACATATTTCTATCCTGGGTCCAGTTTGCTTTACAAAATAGAAATAAATGTTTGGTCCAGAGGAACTCATTTTGTGGGCCTAAAAAGGACACATCAGGGGTTGCAAGAAAGAACAATCATTCTGCTTTGAGTAACACTTTTGTCAGGTAATAATACATTTGTTATTAGCTGTTGAATTGTAAACGGGCCAAACAAAACTGAATCAAATAGTTTTGTAACTTCTTCAGTATCTATAGTAGATAGAGGACCAACTATAAAACGCAACATCTTTTTCCAGTAAGTGCAGATTTTAATGTTGCATGGCAAAATTGTGTTGATGATGTTTTTCGTTTCGGTCGACGTTGTTCTGTAGGTATGCTACTTATTGCTCCCTAAAGAGTTAAAGGATAGAACATTGAAGGTTTCATTGTTCCTTTGGCACACATTGTCTTACCATGGTCGTTCTTACTCCTCAACAGTGTTAACAATATCGTCAGGAAAATATCCACGTGCTATCAATTAGTCGATTGTGAACTAAATTAAAATGGAATAATTCTTTTGCCAATTTTGCCAATTGCCATTTGACTGTGAGAGTAAGCTTATTTGGGTTTCTTTTGTTACGCTTTTTTAAATTTATTTTTTTTAAAAATGTTTGTAAAACATTTGTTTCCAAGTGAAGATAATGTTATTTATTACCTGAAAAGTTAAAGCAACTCTGGTATTGGGTTATATGTAGACATCATGTTATTTTCTTGTTGCACTTGGGTGTTGTTGTCCACTTGCTTTGTATTGGTATTTGGTTATATGTAGACATCATGCTATTTTCTTGTTAAACTTGGGTGTTGTTGTCCACTTTCTTTGTATTGGTATTGGGTCATATGTAGACATCATGTTATTTTCTTGTTGCGCTTGGGTGTTGTTGTCCACATGCTTTGTATAGCTCTTTTTATCTCAGCAGCTTTAAAAACACAAACAACTTCACTTTGGGCCCAAATGAGAAAAAAGCCTAAAATAGCGACACCACCGTTAAAAAAAAATAGATTGTGCAATTTGAATTTGTATCATATCTTTCACGTCGTGTGTTAGCTTCCTGTGATATTTTGGACTCTTCTTTCTCTTTCTTTAAACATTCAGCTTTGGACTTTTTAATTTTTTGTAACCGTTTTATAAGTTTTCTGACAAGTTCAATTCTACACTGTTCTATCTCTTGTGTGGAGTAACCTTTTTATGCTCTTTATTAGCCTTGTTTTCATTTTCATTTGTGTCTTCGCAATATTCTATTTGTGTGGACTGTAACTCAAAATTATGGACTTCAGGACATACAGTATGTAAGAAGATATAACCGAATTTAATCAGAAACAAAGTAAATAATAGCCGTCCAAACCAGAATACACGCGGAAATGGAGTCATGAAAACAGAACACCATAAAGACAACAATTAAACATGGAATGATGAAAATAAAAAGCACATAAATGAATACAACAAAGAGTACAATAAAAACCACAATGATGGACATTTCAGATTAATTAGCAATACCAGAAACAGACTTTTGCATGCAGATAAGCAACAACAATCAATTAGATAATTAATTAGTATACCATAAATTAGCCCCAACCAAAGGTAGCTAATTTCACAAAACCTGAATGCGATAGTGAAAATAACTTTCATATTGATCATATTATTTCGTGTGCCTGTCTTGACCACTCTGACCCTGAACAACAACAAGAAAACAAATGTTTTCACTGGAAAAATACAACTTATATAAAAGATATACCAATAAAATAAAATTCCATGAAGGAAAGATATAGATGAGCACATTAAAAGTTGAATCTTTAAAGATTGATAACTTAATCAGTGGGGAAAGTTTGAGCATTATTATTGAATCTATTTTCTTAAGAATATATTGCCATTGTAAACATTGTAGTTGAAGGCACAAATGCATCAGCATGTACAGATTTTATTTATTTAGCCCTTTTGAATATTTTACATTTCCTCCTTATTTACGATTGCCAATTGGTATAAATGTGTTTCAACGTATTAAATTAGCACTTAGTGCAGATACAAATATATCAGCTTTGTAAACTGTCTAATTATCTATGTGAACAATTTACTATTCAATGATGTCCCACTGTATAAATTATAACATCTAACAACAACTTGTAAATTTTGTCAGCACTTGCAATGACAAAGATTTCATATATCTTCTTTTTATCTTTTCTCTTCCATTTTCTCTAACTATTTTTCAGCTAAAGTTTTACCAGTTACTTCTTTGTATGTTCTATGTTTGATCTAGAACTTGATTTATAAACACACTGATGCCAAATCAAACTACCACATGACCGCGTCAGGCTATCTCAATGCAAGTACTCTGAGATGAGCTGAATTACTCCCTTTCTCTTCCGCTGATGTCCACTGGCAGTTTAACTGGTGAAGATAGTTGAGATGTAAACGTTTGTATTCGAGGCTACATTATTCAGACTGCTTTTCGATATTAGTTTTATAATTTATGAATTTGTGCGCACCATATTAAGATGGATATTACTCAACACGAATATGTTTGTATAAGATTTCTACTTTACACATATAATTTCCACAAAATCCAAACAAGGTCCATTTTTCTCAATAAAAATCATGTAAAAGTCGGTGACTGATTAATAAAGCAAGAATGATAGAAATAGACATGTTAATTTATACATGGAGAATATGCAAGTATTATTACTGCTATGTTCTTGTTATTTGCTTTATTGGTTTCTGTGAGTAGACCTACGATCCAAGATGTGAATAGCATTTCACAATCCCAGTCACCTGATTCGTCAAAAGACAGAACGTGTCATTTAACATGATTAACTCGTCTCGTCAAAAGCCTTGACAGCATGTGAATACCTGTTGATGAAATTAGTGAGTAACACACCCTCGTGTTTATAGTAATATTTGTTATTTACACAACCACGTATAAGAGGGTTTGCGATTGAAACCTCAGTGAGCACGCTTACTCGCACTTGCAATAGAACTATACATATGTGCGCTCGCTCTCTCTCTCTCTCTCTCTCTCTCTCTCTCTGTATGTCTCTGTCTGTCTGTCTGTCTGTCTCTCTCTCTCTTGGAACACACAGGACGATTGGACCGAGTTCATTAGCTTATTAGACCTGACAGTGCAAATACGACAGAATGTTACACGTGACAAATGCAGCGCCCTCTATAGGAAGATGGCGAACGTCCTGTGTCGGGCAAATTCAGATAGTAAAGGCCGATTTCTTCTAATTGGTGGGTTGATTGCGCTTAGATTTTACAAATTTAATAAATTAAGCGAACTCTATTGATTGAGTACATAGTATATCCTACCTGTATGTTCCCTTTTGATTGTTTTATATCGATGCTATTGTTAACTGATGTGAATGCATTGTCATCAAGCAAGGGACTTTATCATTCAGAAAGAAAGTTTGGTATCTGGATATAATCATACAGTTTTGTATATTGATCATCTTTATTTTGGTACAATTTTGTCTATTGAAAGTCAGTATAAAATTGCACAACAAGCTGTTGCCATCCACATGGTCTGGTTTAGTCGATTCTACCAATGTTTCATGTCACACAGTGATCTGTATCTTCCAAGGAGTCATCACTGACAAATGTAAAAGAGCTTTCATCAGAAATAGTTCGTGTCTTCTATGAGACAAATTGAGTTACAGTCTCACTAAATATAGTTTCCATTTTCACTAGGTTAAGATTAGCTAACAAATTGATTGTATTAAATTGAATCGCAGGGCTACTTTAGTTTGTTTTTTTAATCTGAAGTCCATTGCCAAAGGTACAATCTCATAAGAAGTAGAGTCTATTAGATTAGGATGAAGGCTGTCAAATGCTAGTCTTGAACAACAGCACAGTGCCTGCATCTTTGAATGAACGTTAATAAGTCCCTTATATAAACTAGTTAAAAACAAAATTGGTGTTGATCAATGTGTAACTACACTTCTTATATGAAACTAGCTTTCCTTGTGAAAATAAATTGAACTTCTATTTAATTTCCACATGCACTTATTAGTCTTTGTTGCTCTCTCTCTCTCTCTCTCTCTCTCTCTCTCTCTCTCTCTCTCTCTCATATACCAGTTTATTTTGTTTCGAATCCATAATGTATGCATCTCTGATATTTTGTTTCTCGTTTTGTTCCATTTTCAGTTTTCTCTGTTGAGTTTGCAACATTTCACAGTTGGAATGAACTTTGGTAGACACCCTTAATTGTACATACAATTTTACTTTTTTCATGTGGTGTAGAAAACTTCCGTATCAGCTGATTTTGGTTGAGTTTGTGGTACTTATTTGTGGTTTAAGGTTTACTAAATGTGTTAACATTCTATATAGTGAATATTTTGTCCTGATAAAATGCGTTGTTGATTGTGTAGTTGACACAATTGCTATACCATTTTTAAATGGTATTCGAGAGAGGTTAAAATGCCTTCATCATTGATTCAACATTCATGTAATTTTCATTACCTTTTATTTTTTCCAGCTACCATTGACTAGCTCATAGTCTTTTATAATGCATCTATTTCACAGCTTTCTTGGGGAGTAGTTGGAATCAACTTCATATTTTGGGTTGTTATATCTTGTCATTTCTTCTGTAATGTCATGTATTACTCTGCTGGATTTTCACATAAATGACTTAGTTTGGTTCCTTTATTTTCTATTGCACCGTTTTATCCACATCCATCACATTCCAGAAACGCATGCTCCTTCATACTGCAATTTATGAATCCTTCTTTGTGTAATGGCATATTTTCCATAAGCTCTTAAAAGAGTCATCATATCTATTCCATTTCAGGAGTAGATATCATGTTACCATTTTTGTTTTTAAATTCTTTCCAACCTAGTGTATAACATCTTGTTTGTCATGTAGAGGTAGCACTGGTTCCTAAAACATACCTTTTGTATCCTCTCTCTTTAAGTCTTCTAGTTTGTAAAATACAGAAAATCTAAAATTACTTGCCTGACTCTAAATATCTCCTCAGTACAGTTAGGAAGTTTGCCCTTTTCAAAGTTGTTTTGTATTTGGAAAATATAATTGCTTTACCCCATTTTAATTTTAGGTCTTCCTGATGTGACTGTTGTCAGGTAGCCAAATAAGTTGGTCCATACTTTTAATTTGTTTTATTTCTTACTTGCTTGAACTGAAGTCATGTATGTTGGTATGTAATTATTGTTATTGAATCCTTAAATACAATTTTGAAAAAACGTCAACCGATTTTATAGTTTCATCTTAAGTGAAATATTTCCCCATTCTTGTTTTCAGGCTACTAGTAAAACCTTTTCATTACAGATGCCGCCTTTATGTCTGAGGAAGTTGAACAGTTTGATGTTCTCCGTTACCAATGTCACAAGAATAGACCGAGCGGGTTTTGAATATATATATATGTGTGTGTGTGTGTGTGTGTGTGTGTGTGTGTGTGTACATATTCACATACACCGTTCAATAACGACATGAAGATATGATACCACATTGTTTATATTATGAACATGAAATTATGATACAACATCTTTAATATAACAAACATGAAACCGCACTATTGCACTGTAATAACGCGTAACGCAATGAATCAGGCCGGAACATGATCCGTTGAACCCTCATACGCTGAGATGGGCCAGCACCACGGGTTCTAACCAATATCACCAAAACTCAGCTCTACAGCTGAAAGATTGCTGTCGTAAATTAGAGAATATCCTGACGGCATAATTGCAATGTAAGTATACTGTAAAATAAGAACCCTATACACTGGTACTTAGCGAACCTCAGACGGGAACATATGCTGTAATCGAACTCTTACCGCCGGTACTTTGCATGTGCCACAATAAATTGGTCTACCAAGTGAGTAAAACTGAACATGTCATAATTCTCTGACTGAACCAGAACATACCCCGTGGGTAATGTTGTATGCGACAACATGACCCATGCTATATTTATGTTACATAAGAATAAAATTGCAACTTTGTGCACACAATTTCGTGACTTCTATCAAATCCCTAACTTTTTTGTTGCAAAATTAATGTCCTTCGTCAAACGTTTTTTTCTTTATCGCTTCCTTGTGGAATATGCAGATAGACTGTTCAGTTAACCATTCTGTCTGCGTATTCTATGTTATTTGTGTCCCGTTCAATTTGTACCCACATTTTTAGAAACCATAATATTTTTGCTGGGTTCTTTAAAGAAAAGAATGTCGTGTAGTCATAATATTTGTTCTTATTTCATGATATCGATTTGATTGTTAGTTAATTACAGTGTATCTCAACCATTTTGTGATGAAACAATTATTGCATAAACTATACAAAACCTCATTAAATGATTGGTTCCAGGGTCTAAAATCCTCTTTCATGGGTAATAATGAAATTACTTCTGATTTTATTGTTCACTTCTTCTGAAAAAATAATGACATGAAGAGCAGGTGAACCAATGCTCACGGTACAACTAATGCTCGCGATACAACTAATGCTCGCGGTATCTCAAGATTCTATCAAATAATAGATATAGAGAAAGCACAGAATTTCCATCCTTACTTTCTATCAATAAAGTAGCTTTTTTATTTGTTTGTTTGTTTGTGTTTTAGGGTTATTTTTTTGTACATCAATGTTTGGTTTAAAAATGAGTTTTCGGCGATGTGATCAATTGCGTTCATAGATACATTCCATGACGTCGTGTACTCCCTCATAGTGTACTGTCTACTTTACCTGTACTCCTTGCCATACAGTTGTGAAGGTGCGAATATGTGTAATTTTACTGTCTCTGATTTGAAACATCAGATTTATGGCACACATTAGTATTCAAACTTTTGTAACTGATAAATATTTTTGCGACGGATTGATAGCTTAGTATTTTCAGTAAAGAGAGCAACAGTAGTTCGCTTTCCGCCATTTTTCATCACTTTTACTAGGGTTAAAACTATGACTGGCTCTCTGCATCAGGTCCTGTCATTATCATAAATAATTTATAATGAAGCAACAAGATTTAGTCTCGAATGTGAGCCAATAAAGTCCATTGTACTGTCTGTTTCTCCTTTAGAGAAAATAAAATATGTGTACCTTACATCGAGGAATGGTACATCGATCCCATGTATGTATTATGGACGTATGGACGTACGTAAGTTTGTATGTATGTATGCTTCCATGTATATATGTGTACATGCATGTATATATGTATGCTACCATGTATGGGTGTGTGCATGTATTTATATATGTATGCTACCATGTATGCGTGTGTGCATGTATGCATATATGTATGCTTGCATGTATGCATGTGTGCATGTTTGTATGTATCTATGCTTCCATGTATGCATGTGTGCATGTATGTATACATGTATGCTTGCATGTGCAGTAGGGAGGACGGAGGTTGTAAGGCTAGATAGACTGATAAATTGATGAATGGATAAAAGCATGAATAAATGTACTTACCCACTGTGGTACACAGTTTAAACATTTAACAACTAAAATTAGTGCTCATCATTGATAAATGTCTTATTTATTCACTTCAAAAGCAATAATCAAGACAAAAAAAAGCATTAAAAACACCGTATCATTTTATCTTACAGTATTTAATTGTTCTGCCCATCGGAAGTATTGGAAGCAATACCTATCATTTTTCTTTTACGGTCGGCAGGAGGGTCTGCACACAGAATAATGCATCTATCAAATTGCATCTTTACGTGCCTTTGTCTGAAAAACACAGATTTGTGTCAGGAATTAATGCAGCCTCATTCACTGGGAATAAATGCAAGGTGTCAAATACATATATACACAAACATATACGCGGATAGATAGATAGATATATTGCAAAATAAATAAATGATGAGTGTTTTCCTAATTTATAATCATTCTCTGTTACCTACCACTTACCCATTGCAGATAAAGAGCCTCTACTGAAAGTAGCCAATCAGAATTGCTCAAGTTGGCGCAAGTTGGCGCATCTTTTCAAACTTAGAAGTACAACGCTACGAACAAATGTTGTTGAATCGACATACAGATCTGTCTTTTTATTGTAATTCAACGTCGTCTTGACTCAAATGGTGAATTTTAAGAATGGAAAAAGTGTATAGTAGGAGTCTTGTTAGAAAATGTGGCAGACAAGCTTAGAATGTGAGGAGACTGTGGTTTGAATGATACCGTCTTTATCCAGAATCAGCGTAAGGGATTGGAGGAAAAGAAAGGAGACAAGAGGAGCTACCTTTTAAAATTGGATGTGATGACCAATGGAACAAAACATAAGCCATACAAAGCAATAACAAATAAAAAAGATTTACAGTAAAACCTTTCTTGAGACCCCACTGATATGAAAGACCACCTGTCTTGAGAGACCAAGTGCATGTGCTCTCTTTTGTATTACATGCACGTGCACACTGTAACAGACCTCCAGCGTTAAATGTAAGCACCTTGATTGAATTGTTCAGATCCTCTTTCCTTATAAAAATTACATTTCCCAATCTTGATCCACTGCACTCTACTTCTGCAATGTAGTAAAGATCATAAAGCGCCAACGCTTGAAAATATAGAACATTTAGAAATAACTTCTGCATCATCTTGTTTAGACTTCCAGACAGGTCTAATCAAAATTTTAGTCGATTAATCCTTTATGTAAGCACTGAAATTTGAGATCATGTTTTGCAGGCAATCAGTTCAAAGTATCTCTGAATGCTTGGCAAATAGACTCAATGTATTTACTTCCCATATTGATCGTTCCAACAGTCAATTACAAAGCAATTGATTTTGCAGCGCTTTCAATGATGTCAAAGATACGAGCACACAAAACAATACTTCACGTTCTTCATTTTTAATATTGTCAATGTCTGCCTCACCCACATAGCAAAATTAAATATTTACGTATGTCATTTAAAGGCAAACAAATTAAGAGGCTCCCTGAATTGCAAACAAAACAAACAAACAAAAGAAAATGCAAACACTTTATAAAAAATGGACATTCTACCATATTACATGCCGTTTTTTCACAATTAATGAACCAGTTTCAAATTTCTCGACAATCAAATATGCATGAATCTCATTCTAAAGAGTATAAACAAAAACATATTTATGTTTTGATCTGTAATTGTCGATATATTTGAAAGAATTGTTTATGGTAAAATCACAAGGAGATCACGTACTGCTAATAACTCACTACAGCAATATGCATATTTAAAATCATAAAACATTAACAAAAAATTCTAAAAGTTTATTTTAAAATCTCGTGTCGCTCTACGATAACATTTCTGGACAACTCATATTTGTTTTTTAAAAACAAAACTTTTCACATGTCCTGCATTGTAGTATATACATTAGTGCTGTTTACATATTGATATGCATAACTAATCAACCAGATTAAACTAGAAAACTCATATTGTGCGTATTATAATTTCCAATAGGAATACTGATCACACGTGTTTTCATAAAACAAAAATACCCTCAAGTCGTCCGTAGACCACTCATATTTTTGTAAAATATTCCTAGACCACATAGTCATTTTTTGATTGTGCAAATAGAATAAGTTCTACGGCAAGTAGAGTGAACACATTAAACGATGCAAAAACTTAACACAAAAGCTAATATATTACATTTTTTAAATATATATTAAAAAGATGGTTATTTAAATAAATTATAGTTACGCATTATCTCTGACAGAGAATGAGGACTTCAATATTCAATGAACCAAAGGATAAGAATAGATAATTCGCACTAATTGACCTTATTGGATACGTTGCACACTCCTGCTAATAATAGATAAAAAAATTATAAATATGAATGACAAAATCATTGGCATTAAATAAAGTATGTACCAAAGAGGTACATCTCTCTTTTATAGACAACACCACCATCGTATACGGACGAAGAACAATACATCAATAACAGTATTAAGTAGCATGAATACTTTGATGTGACAAACGTGTAAAACGCAGAGGATAAGAGAACAAAAGAGTTAAAATATGCACAGAATGTACATTTTGTGATCGCAAGACCAGAAGTACATAAGGAACGTACAATAAAAAAAAAGAAAAAAAAAAAAAAAGTAAGCAATAAAAAGGTACACATCAGAAATGTGATATGGCTACTACAGTGTAACAATGTCCGAAGAGTGTAATAAATGACATTATGGAAGAAATGAAAAGAGATAGCGTTGAAAAATATGATGTTTATTCCAAGTACATCTCACTAAAGTTGAAAACAAAAAATACCATGTAACAGACTACAAGCTATTCAATGATATTTTCGCAAGATAGGTGGTAATGAAAATCACATAGATGTTAATGCAATCATGAGAATATTGCAACTTCTTTCAGATTTTATACAAAGAAGGTATAGTAGAGATTCTCTCAACTATCCAATCAACTATGTATTCTTTCTAGACACAACTTTACCATGAACAATGTCAACGCACCTATACGGTCTTCAATTACAAACAATTAGCTAAAAGGGAACCAGTCAGTTGATATGGAGGATTTGTCTGCACTACATGGATGAAGAAAAATCCAGTACACCTTTAACAGTGTGTAGATATACATATTTGAAGATACAAATGATCCTGTGGAATCTCACATAATATGTCACAAAACAAACACCCTAACGAGATAGATCAATTCCACACTCAACATGAAACATTCAGAATCTCACGTAACATGTTAGAATCAAACACCCGAATGAAACAGATCAATTCAACACACAAAAAACTGCACTCAACACCTTAATTTTACAGGCAGACGAAAAACGACCAGGACTAAATAAAGTCCAACATCTTGAATTAAACAACTGTTGTAGATAAAAGTCTGGAAAAATCAGACAGCAAACTAACTGCTGAGGGAGGATTCAATTTACCGGCCAAGGAATTATCACAGGAGAAACAAACAATAGAGTGCATGTTTGACAAACTACAGAATATAGAATAAAGTCTAAACAGGCTCTTTATTTTGCAAGAAATTAATCACAATTAGTTAAAACAAATTACTGAGGATCTTGAATATATGGAGGACTACATAGAAAATGGTATAAAAGCTGAGCAAATAGAAGACAATGTCCTTTCAAAGAAAATCCTCGACTACGTTAATGAGCTTAAAGACATGACAAATGAGTGAAAGTTTTTTATCGATCACTATCTATATCAAACGTTCTGTTGATTGTTGGCAATGGTTATATGATTAACAAATTGGAGTCATATCTGATACCAAATGTGCAATATGAAAACAAAACGGCAAAACCAGCACAGAGCCCCACTGAGGCAACCACAATTTTGTACAAATATGTGTACATGATGTACATTGCTTTGTGTAATCTGCGCAGTTAGACCATTTAAGAGAATGCAAATTAGTTAGTCTTACCCTTTCGTTCGATAAGTATACAAGTCTTCATTCTCTCACAGAAATATTGCATAGCCTTTACTTATTTCAGTAGAAATAGCTAATTACAACAAAGTTAGATATATGAAAACGTTTTAGTATATCTAAATGTTGTCACGTGAGTGTCTAAGGTTTCTGCCCCTGTGGATAGTTATATCGGAACCTCACCACTTGCCACTTACAGATAGCAGATCCATTTTGACACTAGTCTGTCGGACTTCCGTTTATTGTGTACACTAGAGATTATGTCACACTTCCCATATCTTAACCATACAATGATCTTTTTTTTTAAACAAATGTTTACATGTCTTTTTTTGTACATGTTTCGTGTACACTAGGGACTGTGCCACATTTCTTTTACATAAACCGTACAGTGTATTTTTATTGTTATTTATTTATTTATTTATTTGACTATTTTGTTCTAAAACCTATTAGAGCTATGTTTCGATTACGAATTACATATTTCAGCTGCTTTTAGTAGCTAACTTTAGACACTGAGGTGGTTCTCAGTTATATACAAGAAATATTTACAAGAGCAAGATTTGAACAGCAAACTTCTGGCTTTTCAGATACAAATCTTGTACCTTTCCGACATGAATCTTACTAACACTGTAATTGTTACTATATCATATAAAGCGAAGATATTTAATGTTGTGCTTTGCGTCGCACGGCGAAACATGCCCTTAGCATTTGACTGTCTACGCCGTTGTCGAGTTACCAATTGCATGTCCGTCAGTCTGTCTCTCTTGTAGAATAATCAATTTCTGAGTGTCATCTTTTTTCATATATTGTGAGTGAGCAAATTCTATGCATAAATAAGGTGTAAAGTCGTAATAAATTGTTGTTGGTTTTTGTTGTATAAATGTTAACATTAAAAACATACTTAGGTTAAGAACATGTATGATGTAACACATGTCTAATATGACTGTTCACAACAGCACTACGTCATTTATTGATTTTTGTGCTTGCTGTGCTTGCCGCTTGTCTTACTCACTCAATGCAGAATCAAAACAATAGCACGTAATCTAGGGACTTAGGAGCATTTTTGTTTCATAAAGATCCGATTGGTTGATTGACTCGAGGGTAGTTTTATTATCAAATATCAGTGGTCCAGGCACTCGAGGGTATTTTGTTTTATACAAAATGTGAGTGGTCCGGAAATGTTGTACAACCGTTATTTGAGATTGTAATACACAAATACGAATGACCTAGTTTGATCTGATTGACTAGTTCTGCATATCAATGTGTAGAAAAAACTAATAGTATATCCAGGGACTCGCTGGTAGTTTTGTTTTTTTAAGAACAGTATGAGTAGTCCAGAAATGTTCTCGTATAGGGATATGAGATTTAAATGAAAAATTTAAAATTGTATGTGTCTAGGACTTTCAATGTACATACTGCTGGCTCCAGGCTTCGAACTCACAATGCAACCATGAGCATAATTGTTTTGTTGTTGTTGTTTTGTTTTGTTTGTTTTCTTTTTTTCTTTTTTAAATAAGTACATGCATAAATACTTAATCAGTCTTCGCGTTTCAGTAATATGTTACTTAAAACCTCAAGAGGTGATAAACAATTTAATGTGGGACAAGTTTAGATTGTTGCAAATGGTACAGTATTGAAACCTCATGTCATGTTTATTTGAAACATAATGGATGCCACTGAAATGATATCAAACTAGGATAGCGTACATAGACTATAGCTATAATCAGGGCCGGATTAAGACCTTTAGAGGCCCTGAGCGCTGAAAAGATTATGGTGCCCCCCCCCCATATGTAATTCAAACTAAAAACAATACAAAACCGTAATTTCTCTTTTTTCTTTATCTTTTTTTTTCTTTTGGTGCCCCTGCTTTGCTCGTGCCCTGAGAATGAGAACGTGCTTAGTCTGCCTATTGGGTAATCCAGCATTTGGCTATTATGGACATTAACATACAAGATACGATCTTACGATATATGCCCCATCGAATGTCGACGGATGAAGTAAAGAAAAAAAAGTTGAAATCAATAAGCCTGATTAAGATAAATATAATAAATACAATGGTAATTACTGGTAAAGGGCATGAATATGAACGATACATCTAAACCAGATTCGACGATAATTATGAGAAGGTTACTGAATAATATTTCATGCAATTAAATAATTAACATTTACAGTAAACACTAATAAAATTAGAGCATTAATGACAAAATGCAACATTTAGTGGATCTACCCAGATATAGTATCCTGTACTTCGAGATGCTCATTAATATGCCAGTGGATGAAGGGTTAAAAACGAAATCCCCTGGCCTGCTGGTCATTCCCGTCAAATTGAGTCGTTACTATCTCATCGCACAATTTTCCTATGATGTTCCTCCTGTTGGCTGTGGTGATTAGATGATGTTCCTCCTGTTGGCTGTGGTGATTAGATGATGTTCCTCCTGTTGGCTGTGGTGATTAGATGATGTTCCTCCTGTTGGCTGTGGTGAATACAAATCTCATCTCCAGGTCAGAGTGAGACGGATAAAGCTGCATGCGTTCTTTAAACGATTTCTTCCTCTCTTCTGTGATCTTAAGTGCGAACTTATGTAACAGATACAATGAAGTTTCTTTTAATAGAACGCAAAGTCTACCAACACTGTAAAACATACGCAAATAAAGATATAATAATCCTGATTTTTCCTTCCTGTAATTTTAATGATGTTGTTTCAAAGTCATCGATGAAGTATGATTTCCAAACAGATATTTTAATGGATTGGAACTCATAAATTATTAAACAATGGATGCCTGTTGTATAGATTAAACTGAAGCAGAAGCTGCAATACTTCCACAGTAGTTAGGGGTAGGGGGTGCGATCGAGAGACAAGGGCATCATGTGTTAATAAGGGTGAAAAGATTATATGGTTTAACGGGAAATTAACATTAGGACGCCATTGTTTCTTGGCAGGAAATTGTAACATTGTAGCATGATGTGTCTGTTTGGCCTCTAACTAAAATCCTATGAGGATCTGCGGATTATAGGGACAATGGGAATCAATATTAAGCAGCCATTACAGATATGGCACTTGGGGGACACTGGCAAATTAATATTAGGCCTCCATTTATGCTTGATTCTGGGGACAAAGGGAATCCCTATATAAAAATTCATCTATAAGTTTAACGTGATGGGTCGTTTTGGCCTCTAGCGAAAATCCTATGAGGGTCTGCGGATTATAGGGACAGTAACGATTAACATTAGGCATCATGTTTGGAATGTATAGGGACAATGAAAATTAAGATTAGGCATCGTGCTTGGAATGTATAGGGACAATGAAAATTAACATTAGGCAGCATGTTTGGAATGTATAGGGAAAATATATTATCTAAAATTTGGTTCATAGGTTTAGCATGTGTGTTGAGTCTGTCTGGTTAGAATAGGTGACAAAGTAACAGGTTCTACTTGTTTTGGCCGGAATATGTGGTTTATAACTGAAACGAATATTACTTAGTAGGTTTATCAGAATTGAGAGAGAGAGAGAGAGAGAGAGAGAGAGAGAGAGAGAGAGAGAGAGAGAGAGAGATAGAGAGAGTCAATAATTTTATTTTTTTATTTGAAAAAAAAAAACGAATGATCCTCTCTCACAACCCTGCTAGATCTTTTGTGTGTGTGTGTGTGTGTGTGTGTGTGTGAAACAGAGAAAGAGAGAAAAAAGAGAGATTGAGAGAGAGAATTTAAGATGGAGTAGGTGGGTGTCTAAGCGAGAGAGAGAGAGAGAGATAGTACAGTATACGATGTGTGTAAATATCTTATTCATAATAAGAAAACAAATCAAGGTACTTGCGTTTTTATGATCTAAATTACCTTTGAATAAAATTACAGCGAAATTTCAAAACGTTTATTTTCTGTAACGTTTTGCTTTAGTACATGTTCTACTAGGAAGCCATGTTGACTTAAATAAAAATAAATACATACAAGATTGGAGACACACATTATAGGAATCAATCCCTTGTAATTTCATATAATTGAATTGACAGGATACTGCACAACCCATTGCAACATCATACTTGTTGATAAACCCATACCTATATCATATCAGTTGATAAATTCATACATTTATCACATCTGTTGATAAATCCATACACTAATCATATTTGTTGATAAATCCATACATTAATCATATGTGTTGATAAATCCATACATTAATCATATCTGTTGATAAATCCATACATTAATCACATCTGTTTCCACCAGCAGGAGGTTGAGTGCGTCAGGAATTGATAAATTCAACAAACTGACAGTGAACAGTGCAAAACTAGTTTTTAATTAACCTAAGCGCTATTGACTCTCACTGAGTCTTTGTCAAACACAAACACAAAACAGAGACAAGAAAAATAATAAACACAAAAGAAAGCGTTGAAATTGAAAACGTTTACTCGACTATGTCTAATGCAAGTATTGTTTGAGAATGTTCGATATCGCGCCTACTTGTTTTCTACTCAGAGGACAAAAATAGGATTCTAGTTGGTACTGAGCATTTTTGTGCACCAATCCTTAAGTTACCAGAGTTGAATAAATTATTTATGTTGAGCACTAATGCCTCTGACACTGGTTTCGGATCAGTTTTGCTACAGGAGCAAGAGGGGGTAAAGTTATCCGTCGCTTATGCATGCAGAACAGTGTTGCAGTGGGAAAAAAATCTACTCCATTATTGATAAGGAGTGCTTGGCAGTGGTGTGGCGATTAGGAAAATTTCACACATACTTTGTGCAAGGGAATTTGTCATCGAAACGGATCACCAGCCCCTGATTTTTTTAAGCAAAGCTAAAGTCGCCAATGCATGAGTTATGCATTGGGTGTTGACTTTGCAGCCGCAGCGGTTCCATATCGAGGCAATCAGAGGGTGGGAAAATGAAGGGGCCAATTTACTTAAGCAGAAAGCAGAGTATCGGATTTGCAAAATAGCGTTGCAGATTTTCATTTTTCCGATCGTGTCCCGATAATGTAAACAGTATGTTCAGTTTATATAATTTGCTCACATTCCCTGATTTTCTAAAAGTGTTTCTGCTTTTGTGTTGCGGAAGCGGAGGGACGTAGTGTCACGGAATTGCTTGCATTGTAACAGGATGAACTCGAGTGGGGTTGGATATAGCAAAGATATAACAAGAGCACGTAAATGAGACGTATATTGATAATACATGTAACCATTACATAATTTCTGACACCCTAGACTTACAACCTTACATCAATCTTACACTCGGAAATTAAACTACACGATTGAAAAACCTAGCCGCACCACATACTGTTGTGTGCAATATAATAATTAATCCGTGTGGCAAACCCTTATGATATAACGCTACATAATGATACACTGTACTATTAGAGATTTCAGTTCCATCAAAACATTAACCCAGGCACATATCAGGCACAAATTCAACTTTGGGATACTCTTTAAAGTGTCAGTGGAAGCAGGATATAACGTAAATGTCCCAGTCCACTCATTACTTTGGGATACTCTTTAAAGTGTCAGTGGAAGCAGGATATAACGTAAACGTCCCAGTCCACTCATTACTTTGGGATACACTTTAAAGTGTCAGTGGATGCAGGATCGATCGTAAACGTCCTAGTCCACTCATTACTTTGGGATACACTTTAAAGTGTCAGTGGATGCAGGATCGATCGTAAACGTCTTAATCCACTCATTATCAAAGTAACTTTCGGTCCTTATCATCTGCTCCATAATTGTCCTATACAGTTCCTTCTCATGACTGTATTCAATCCCACTCTTGTCCGCAGGATCTGGGACAAAGTCACTTAAATATACAAACCGACTCTATTGAGCTGCCCATGACGGAACTCGTAGTCTTTCTACATAGTGAAACATATGCAAATGAAAAGGCATAATACTAATCCTGATTCATTATCCTGTAATTTTTATTCCGTTGTTTGAAAGTCATCTTTAAAGCATTATTTTGAAAGATATTTTTTTAGGATGGAACACATAAATTAATAAGACGTTGATGACTGGTAAACAAATAAACTAAAGCAACAACAGCAGTACCACTATTGTTTCTATTACTAAAGCTTGCAATACTCTTCCAAATGATGTTACTATTTCTAATACTAATTCTTGCAATATTCTTCCGACTAATGTTACTATTTCTATTACTAAAGATTGCAATACTGCTCCGACTGATGTTGCTATTTCTATTACTAATGCTTGCAATACTCTTCCAAATGATGTTACTATTTCTAATACTACTTCTTGCAATATTCTTCCGACTAATGTTACTATTTCTATTGCTAAAGATTGCAATCCTGCTCCGACTGATGTTACTATTTCTATTACTAAAGCTTGCAACACTACTCAGACTTTTCTTACCGATACTACTACTACTACTTCTATTTCTAAAGCTAGCAACACTGTCCCTACTGTATCTTATTCTACTACTACTATTGCTACTTTAACAACTGAGCAACTAAACTATGTATGCAAGAAATTCACCTTGATTTGTTATTCTTTTATTGTCAGGGCTGCGTTTTGAGTTACAGTGTGATAGCCTGCAGAAATGATCTTAGGAAACTAATGTTTGTCTTAAACTTATGCCTGTAGTTATTACTCATGCTTAACTATCTTACATCATTAATTAAAATGTTTCTATCATGTATTTTTTTTCAATTATTCTGAATTCCCTCTATGCCATGATTCAAATTGGCAATCTAGATTTAACAAACAATATATAAGAATTATAATGTAACAAAGAAATGTAAAACTGTGAACCTATTAAAAACCTATGTTATATATGTCCTTTTGTCAATAAGTCCGAATGATCATGGATGCGATTGCTCTAAACCATTTAGATAAACTCAAACTTTTCATATTTTACATTTTCAGTAAAAGCATCATCCGAATGATTGCATATAGTAAAAATCTAATGTTTTCAAATAAAAATACGAATATTTAGCAAGTTAGAACATTTTAAAGTATAGAAAGTGCAAATATTTAAATTCTTATATAACTGTGTCACTTCCAGCTGGTTTAGGTGTGTGATTTTTGCCTCCAGATGTTTCAGAATATGGCAATTTTATGTGCATTTACAAACAGTTCTTCTTTGCCGATACTTACTGCGACACATTTCACACGAGAAAAAGTTAATGATACATGCGAGAGTAGTGTCAGCCACACGGGCACACCATACTCCCGCATGGCCGGTTAGATTTGCTCTCATCTGCAAGAAAGGTGAAATACACGTCTGAATCCATCAGCTGTGAACGTATAAATTCTATATTTTCGCTCATTATCACTTTCTAGACGTCAATGTATCGAAACAATTCGACTTTGGAAGTGGAATATTTTAAACGTTTGTTGATAGGGTGATTGATTTGTAAAAATGATGGACCATTCGCGACGATAAAACGTTAGTCAGAACATTCATTATACATATTTTTAAAGTTATTTATTTATGTTTTAGTTTTAATTATTTGTTATTTGTTTTTATTTTTTTTTAATTATTTATTCAGTTATTTATACTTGGGGTTTTTTTTTTCGGGGGGAGGGCACCTTGGAAAGCCGTGTGTGAACTACACCATAAAATAATAACCAACATAATGCCTTGCAGGTCATATCCAGAAAAAACAGTGCTTTGTTGGAAATGGGTTCTAAAAAAACAAACCCCAAAAAATAACGAAATTTTAATAATAGAAGGAGTAGGATCATAGCTCCAAAAGACCCACATACAAATCCACCACTGCCTTTGTCCCACATACAAATCCACCACTGCCTTTGTCCGCTAATTTATGTTTTTGACTCGTTTATAGCTCGATTTTACCAGTTTTAGCAACAACAAAAAATGAGTATTTTAATTTTTATTGTAAATAGTATACAGCATAGAAAGAATACATGCATGCATGCAATAAATTAACAATGGGATGAAACTTATATTGCACAACATTAAAGAGGGAATAGGTTTGTACTATGCGAACAACAACAACAACAACAACAACAACAAAAGAACATATCGCTAGAGATATGGCTACATATGTGAAATCTTATGCCACTAATTACGAGATGTTTGAAGCAGAATGTTCGAAAGAAAAGAAACATCTACGCAGCGATAGTTTCCCACCCTTTTTACGTGTGATTGAAATGTATACGCTCATTTTTATTGAAAAGGCTACCTTTGGCGGCCATCATATAACTGTATCACGCTCTGGTTATATCAGATGCTTCAGGGGGTGTGCAGAGTTGCGCAAATATATTCAGACACCATCTGGGAAAGGTGCCGTATCTATTGATATTGAAACTGGTCTCATGGTCAGATTGGTTTTCTCTTGCAGCCACCTTTATTGACCATGTTTCTGACAGTTAAAGCACCGCAAGAGATTAGTGATCAAAGGATCTACTGTAATGTTTGAGGAACCAGCATTGAGTGATGCATACAAGCGGCGCAATCAAGCGTCGATATGTAAGTGTTGGTGGTAATCAACTTGCCGTTTCGGCGAATATTGATTTTGTTTCAATTGAGCCGTTCTGAGATCTGATATTTTCTAGCATCTCAGACTCACTAAAGCCATTAAAATACCTAGATCGCAGTATACCTTTATACGTGTTCAAAGATTTATGCAGAGATACCAAACGTTATAGGAAAGGTATGTTCAGTAGGTGGTGAAGGAATAAGTGGCTGTAGTGCCCAATCAAGACATTTGTTTAAAATATGTCTAATTATCGTGTGTAATTAACAAGTTTTTATCCTTATCATGTCTCCAGTCTTAAAGAAGTGGAATTTTAAAATTGCTGCCGATTATGTTAAATTGTTCAAGTCAATGTTGTTTTTAGTTCGATTAATTTTATATTCATCAGTTAATAGAATAGCACCTTAAGAGAGCATTTCCATTATTTGGAAGTAAATATGAACTCTATAAATAGATTTATGAAGCTCAGGGCCACCTTCATTGGCTAAATGACAATATGATATACCGCAACCAGCTGTTGCCATCCACACTATCCAGTTTAACTGATTCTGCCAGGACCTCATCTAATATGATACTCCGTATCTATTTACTGAATCTTTTTCGCTATAAACTGTAAAGTGTAATTATCACACATATGTATGATCTGTATATTATATATATATATATATATATATATATATATATATATATATATATATAAAGATTTGGGTGGACAGTAAACTGAGCTGCAGGACAAAAACGAAACGTTGCTAATTTTAAAAAACTAAAATATATTATGTAACTTCAAACAAATAATGTAAAATTCACCTTTCTTGTTTGAAATACATTGAGCTAATATTTGTGGTTTCTCCACATTCACATATAACTCTTTGTTGATTTCTCTCCCTCCCTCCCTCCCTCCCTCTCTCTCTTACTCTCTCTCTCTCTCTCTGTTTCTCTCTCTCGCTCTCTCTCTCTCTCCAATCGGTTAATTTTCTCCACTGAAATATCATTTTTGTCTTGTTGAATTTACGCAATCTGTGGATTTTCTATTTCGTTTTTCCATTGTTTCTATCAGTATTTCTCTGTTGCATTTGTAACTTTTACACCTGAATGCATCTCAAATATTGACTGTACATTTATTTGTGGAGTATAATTTCAATTATTACTATGTGTCAAACAAAAGTTAGGAAAATATTGCATCTTCAGACAGACTCTGTATATCTACACACCGTGAAAGGTTACTGGATGTAGATCATCCGTATTTTGTAAAACCTCTTCCTATGTTAACTTACTTAATTTTGTGGTAATTATTTTGTAACAAAAGGTGTCATGAATGCATTAAAATTGTACATTGTAAAAATTGTGTCCAGGAAAAATGCAAAGTTGATAGTGCAATTGCCCAAGGTGTAGATGTATCTTCTTGAATGCAATTTGAGAGACGTTTAAACGTGTCCTGATTATATCAACACTGATGTAAATTTCATTATTCAAAAGCTAATAGAGACTCTTGTACTCTTTTATATTATAATTGTTTAAGCATTTTGTAATATATTTGGAATCAGCTGTCTCTTTTTATTTCTACAGTGATTTCATTTATTATCATGATTTGTTATTGTCTACATTGTACTTGTCTTATCACGTTTTTCTTATGTACCATTTTGTTTTAACTTACGATGTGTTGGGATGGATATTCTTTTTCACTCAAAATTTTTTAATCGAAACAAACTCACATGCCCTGGTTGGTTTCCTCTTACATTTTTGTAAAAAAAAATTCTTCTCTACATCTGACATTCAATAAGTTCGTCATCTCTAACAAACTCAGCATTTTCAAGCTCCTTGACACCGCAGTTCATGAACTGTGCTTACTGCATCTGAGATGGAAATGTGTGCTTCCGGCGTCTGCGATGGAAATGTGTGCTTCCGGCGTCTGCGATGGAAATGTGTGCTTTGGGCGTCTGCGATGGAAATGTGTGCTTTTTGCACATCATTTGTGTTAACGTCATAATACTTTAGCTGGGTCCCAGCTCTTAAACTGAAACTTATATATTTTCCATTTCACTGATACATACTTTTCACAGTTCTTCGTTTTGTATTTAAAAGCATGTCATATGTCATCATGTTTGTCATACAGTGTTTACTCTTGCTCGTAAAGCCTGTCATATGTCATCATGTTTGTCATACAGTGTTGACTCTTGTTCGTAAAGCATGTCATGTGTCATCATGTTTGTGATACAGTGTTAACTCTTGCTCGTAAAGCATGTCATATGTCATCATGTTTGTCATACAGTGTTTACTCTTGCTCGTAAAGCATGTCATCATATTTGTCATACAGTGTTAACTCTTGCCTCTAAAGCATGTCATATGTCATCATATTGTCATACAGTGGTTACTCATGTTCGTCATGTTTGTGTGTTAACTCTTGTTCGTCATGTTTGTGTGTTAACTCTTGCTCGTAAAGCATGCCCTCTATAGTCTCTGCTTTTAAGTCTTTCAATTTGTAAACGACTGGACCTACTAAACTATTTTGATCAATTTCAAATATTTTTAGTAGAGTCAGAAAGGTAGTATATCTAAAGAAAATATTTGTATTTCGATATTCTGACTGTTCCGCCTATTTTAACTTTAGGCGTTTAAAATGTATCAGTTGTCAAGTAGTCGAAATGATTCATCCGTTCTTTTGAACTGTTTTCTTCCTTGCTTACTGGAGTCGTGTCTATTGATTGGAGTCGTGTCTATTGATTGGAGTCGTGTCTATTGATTGGAGTTGTGTCTATTGATGTGTGATGAGTGTTATGAGTATTATTGTAGTCTTCAATCAGCTCTAATTTCATTTTAAGTGAAACACTCCAGATTTTTGTTGAAAAGGTTCTGTTAAATACCGGCGAAAATGGAATGATTTTGCAAATCCACTAAAATAGAGTTTGACGAAAATACACAATTAGGAATTAAAAATTGTTTATAATTTCTTTCAACAATTTAATATATATGATTTTATAAACTTTGAATAAAGGCAGTGCAAAAGGCAAAACGAAAGATATTAAAAAGAGTGTTAGATTATATTCAAATTACATCAATGTAAAGTTTGTCATTTATTTCGAAAAAGAAAAATGTACAGCAGTTTCAAGCTAAGGAAAATCCATCAAACGTTCGTAACCGTTTTGAAAAATACTTGAGTTTTTTGAAGGCAAATAGAAAAGAACAGTATGTATTCGTGCTAATTTTTATATTTGCCACAATGTGATTGTTAACTGAAAATATTCGCAGAATCTTTCAGAAATAATTTTATGGTAAATTAGCTAGAAAATAAAATCAACACCATTTTTATCAGTAATTCTAATGTATGTAATGTTCATCCATTTACAAAACAGAAAACTAAATTCTCACATCAATCTTCTCTTTGTTTTCAAACATTTACATCTGTGTGCATATATATATATATATATATATATATATATATATATATATATATATATATATATATATATATATATATATATATTGTTATGTATGATGTTTATATAATGTTGTATATGTGTTTTGGGAGGTTATAAATGTTTCTTCACTTTAATATTTGCTTAAATCTTTATGTTTGTTAGGAAAAACATATATAACTAGTGTCCTTGAATTAGGCTGTTTTGATCAATATGTTTTCTCAATTTGAAGGTCAAGGTTGATTTTGTTTACAGTTAAAATTCCATTAAGATGACTCATATTCTAGAACATTCTGTCATGTGACCAATCTTTATATATATCATGTTTGGTAGACATTTTGTTCAGTTCGACATTACCATCAGTCTTGTAAAGAGCTATTACAGTTGTGAAAATTCCTTCCAAATTCTAAGAGAGGAATTATTTTAATTATTCATTGGATTATTAACAGTGCTCATAAACTTTTGGATTTTGGATTTTGATTGACAATTTTGGAATTTATGTGAACTTATTCAGAGATTTTTGGATTACTTCATTTTGACTTCAGCACATCAAGATTTCTAGTACATCAGGACTTTGGAGACCATTAGCACATAATAACATTCAAGGACACATTCTATATTTAGGACTTGTGATTAGAACAATCATTCTTATTGGATTATTAGGATACATAAACACATTACTGTAAGTGACTTTTTGATTTTTCATTTTAATTATCTAGTAATAAATTGCTTGTTGATTTTTTACTTGATTTGTTGGTTTCACTTTCTTTCTGTTACATTTTTCTTAGACCATAGAGTCGTAACAGAAATTGGGGGCCGTTCCGGGATCTGAATTTCATTAAAGCATATTAGAGATATTAAATTTATCTTTGAAATTCATATTGATTTTGTCTCTGAATTTTTTTTGTCTTTGGCAAAGATTTTAAATAGAGAAATTTGTTTTGTGTAAAACCAACAAGCATTTACAATGGCATCTAATGTTCAGAATTTCATTTCAAAACCTACCCAGGAGGGGTTAGAGTGCATGAGAAAGGATGAGTTGCTCGAGCTTGCCAGAAAATACAGTCTATCTGAGGCAAAAGTATCATTGACAAAACAGGAGATAAAGATTATTTTGATTCAGTATTTAGTAGGAAAGGGAATTTTTGATAGCAGTGCTTTAAGTTTGAAGAGAAAGCCTGTATCTGGTTCTGACAGGAAATTAAGGGAATTAGAGTTAAAGAAACAGATTGATTTAGAATTGGCAAAGCTTCAGATTCAGAGAGAGAGAGAAAGAAGAGAGGCAGATCCAAATGCAGAAAGAAGAGAGGCAGAGATCCAAATGCAGAAAGAAGAGAGGCAGATCCAAATGCAGAAAGAAGAGAGGCAGAGGGAGAGAGAAAAAGAAGAGAGGCAGTTGGAGAGAGAGAAAGAAGAGAGACAAATGCAGATACAGATGGAGAGAGAGAAAGAAGAGAGGCAAATGCAGATGCAAAGAGAAGAAAGGGAAATGCAATTTAAATTAAGAGAATTAGAACTGGCAAACAGAGCACACTTCACTCCTTTAAACACAAGTTCAGGTTTTGATGTTACTAGATATATTAGGTTAGTACCCCCTTTTCAGGAAAAAGAAGTAGATAAATACTTTCTTCATTTCGAGAAAATAGCTGAAAACTTGAAATGGCCCAGAGAGCATTGGACTTTGTTATTACAAAGTGTACTAATTGGCAAAGCTCGTGAAGTCTACATTTCACTGTCAGTACAACAAAGCACTGATTATGATTTGGTTAAGGAGTACATCTTGAAAGCTTATGAGTTGGTACCAGAGGCATATCGACAAAGGTTTAGGAATTGTAGAAAAGAAACTGGACAAACTCATGTCGAATTTGCAAGGGATAAAGAACAACTATTTGATAGGTGGTGCTCAGCCAAGAAAGTTGATCAAGCTTATGATAACCTCAGACAGCTCGTATTAATTGAAGAGTTCAAGAGGTGCATCCATAGTGATGTTAAAACCTATCTTGACGAGCAGAATGTGGAAACTTTGGAAAATGCTGCTCGTATGGCTGATGATTATTCCTTGACTCACAAAATTTCATTTGGCAATAAGTCGTCCTCTCAGCAGTTTTCTGGTAAAAAACCATTTCAATCTCATTCGAGTACTTCCAAATTTCACAACAGCACAACTGTTAGGAATCAAACATCTGATAAGACTGATCAGAAATCCTTATCTCTTCCTACGTGCACTTATTGTAAAACGAAAGGGCACGTTATTTCTGATTGCTTCAAGTTGAAAAATAAGCAACAGAGTAAAGACAGAGCTTTTCCAAATGCTCTTATTTCTATGAGGTCAAGGTCACGGTCTTGTATTGAAAGCAATACATTTGTTGGGTCAAACAAACCCCAGTCTGATTCTATTTTAGAGGCTTATGAACCATTCATGTCAGAAGGTTCTATATCACTTATTGGTGATTCTGCCAAACCTATCCCAATTAAAATATTAAGGGACACTGGAGCTTCTCAGAGTCTTTTATTATCAGGTATTTTGCCTTTGTCTGAGGAGTCTTCTTCAAGTGAAAGTGTTCTTGTTCAGGGAGTTGAGTGCGGCTTTGTAAATGTTCCTCTTCATTGTGTAAATTTGGCATCAGACTTAGTTTCTGGACCTGTGACTGTTGGGGCAGTGACTTCTTTACCCATAGAGGGTGTTCATTTATTACTAGGCAATGACCTAGCTGGAGATAAGGTTGTGGTTAATCCACTTGTAACTGACAAGCCTTGTTTGGATCAGAAAGTTGATCCTGTCGAAACTGAAATCCCTGATTTGTACCCTGCTTGTGCAGTTACTAGAGCTATGGCAAAAAGAACTCTTGAGATTGATGTTGATCAGGATATTATTCCTTTAGCTGACACATGTATTGGTCAGTTTTTTGATGAGGTCACCTTTTCCTCAGGTATTGATCAATCAAATGGTATTGATCACAGTGATCCTCTTTTGGCAACTCATTCTCTTTGTTCTAATCAGGATGACAAACGACAATCTCTTGTCGCTGAACAGGAGCAAGATCCCGAGATATCTTGTTTGTTTCAGAGGGCTATTAGTGAAACTGAAGCCACACAAGTTCCAGTGTGTTACTTTGTGAAAAATGGGGTCCTTATGAGGAAATGGAGACCACCTGATGTACCCGCTGGTGACGAGTGGTCAGTGAGCTATCAAATTGTTGTTCCTAAGTCATATCGACAGGAAATTCTTAATTTAGCCCATGAAACTCCTTTGGCTGGTCATTTAGGAGTCCGTAAGACTTATCACAAGATCTTGAATCATTTTTATTGGCCGAAACTCAAAAGTGATGTTTCTAAATACTGCAGATCTTGTCACACTTGTCAAATGGTAGGAAAACCCAATCAGAAGATACCTAAGGCTCATCTGCAACCTATTCCTGCATTTGATGAACCATTTAGTAGAATAATAGTAGACTGTGTTGGTCCTTTACCTAAAACCAAGTTAGGCAACCAATACTTGTTGACCATCATGTGTGCATCTACAAGATTTCCAGAGGCAATTCCTCTGAGAAATATAAAAACTAAAACTATTGTGAAAGCTTTAGTGAAGTTTTTTTACACTTGTTGGCCTTCCCAAATCTGTCCAGTCAGATCAAGGGTCAAATTTTATGTCTGGAATTTTCCAACAAGTTATGCATGAATTAGGCATCCAACAGTTTAAATCTTCTGCCTATCACCCTGAAAGTCAAGGTGCTTTGGAAAGATTTCATCAAACTTTGAAGAATATGATTCGATCATATTGCTTTGATACAGAAAAGGATTGGGATGAGGGTGTTCATTTGTTGTTGTTTGCTGTTAGGGAATCAGTTCAAGAGTCGTTGGGTTTTAGTCCCTTTGAACTAGTTTTTGGTCATACTGTCCGTGGACCATTGAAATTATTGAAAGAGAGACTTCTTTCAAATGAAGACGCAAAGATTAATCTTCTTGATTATGTTTCTGATTTCAAATACAAGTTGTCAAAGGCCTGTGAAGTAGCAAGAACTAATCTTCACACTACTCAGTCAAATATGAAATTAAGGTATGACAGAAATTCACAGGAAAGGAGTTTTAAACCTGGTGACAAAGTTCTGGCTCTCTTTCCCATACCTCAGAATCCTCTTCAGGCTAAATTTTTTGGTCCTTATACCATTGAAAAGAAAGTAAATGACTTAAATTATATCATTAACACTCCTGGGAGACGGAAACAGAAACAACTTTGTCATATAAATATGTTAAAGGAATATTTTGACAGAGATAGCTCAGCTAATTATTCAGTTAATTTAGTTGTACCTGTCCCACACAGTGAAGATATCAACGATGGAATACGATCAGACTATAGTGACTCTGGTATAACCAATCTTCGGAATTCAGAAATATTGAACAACCTAGACCAGAAACTTTCACATCTACAACAACAGGAAGGAAATGAACTAAAACAGCTATTACATGACTATGAGCACTTGTTTCCTGATGTTCCAACACGAACAAGAAAAATTTATCATGACGTTGACATTGTAGATTCTGCGCCTGTGAAACAGCATCCTTATAGGATGAATCCTCTCAAACAGAACTATTTGAAGAAAGAAATTCAGTATCTACTGGAGAATGATTTCATAGAACCAAGTAAAAGTAACTGGAGTTCACCATGTATTCTTGTTCCCAAGCCAGATAATACATTCCGTATGTGTACTGACTATAGAAAAGTCAACAGTGTCACCAAAACTGATTCATTTCCAATCCCAAGAATGGACGATTGCATTGATAAAATTGGAAATGCGGAATATGTCACCAAGTTTGACCTTTTAAAAGGATTCTGGCAAATTCCACTGACGGAAAGGGCAAAAGAAATTTCAGCATTTGCAACTCCAGATGGACTTTATCAATATAAAGTCATGCCGTTTGGAATGAAAAATTCGCCTGCAACGTTTCAACGTCTGATGAACATGATAACATTTGGTCTTGATAATTGTGATGTTTATATCGATGACGTCATTATCTACAACAACACCTGGGAAGATCATTTGGAAACGATTCGAAAATTCTTTGATCGACTCAGCGATGCGAATCTGACAATTAATTTGAGCAAAAGTGAGTTTTGCCATGCTTGTGTCACATTTTTAGGACATATTGTGGGACAAGGTCAAGTTAAACCTATAGAAGCTAAGGTCAAAGCTATCTCTGAATTTCAAGTTCCAATTTGTAAAAAGCAACTGATGCGATTTCTAGGTATGGCTGGATATTATCGGAAATTTTGTTCCAATTTTTCCAAAATTGCTGAACCTTTGACAAGTTTATTGAGTAAGAAAACCAAATTTTGTTGGTCTGACAAGTGTCAGAAATCTTTTGACAAGTTAAAGGCCATGCTTAAGAATGCACCAGTTCTTTCTGCACCAAATTTTAGCCAATCATTTAAATTATCTGTTGATGCAAGTGATGGAGGAGTTGGTGGAGTATTGATTCAGGAAGACAAAAGTGGTGTGGATCACCCTGTGTGTTATTTTTCTAAAAAACTAAACAAGCACCAGAAAAATTATTCCACAATTGAGAAGGAATGTTTGGCTTTGATATTGGCTTTACAGCATTTTGAAGTGTATGTTACCTCAGCTCTTTCTCCAATTATTGTGTACAGTGATCACAATCCCCTTACTTTCATCAACAAAATGAAAGATAAAAATCGGAGATTGTTGAGATGGAGTTTGATATTGCAGGAATATAACATTGACATCAAACACATCAGGGGAAAAGACAATGTGATTGCAGATGCACTCTCACGTGCCTAGAAATGTAATATTTCTTGATGTAATTAAGTCCAGTATCATAAAACTTGTTCTTATGTAATTTTGGTTATTATAGTATTAGATGTATATTCAAAAGAAAGCTTTATTACATAAATCTTTCTTTTTCTTTATGAGGGGAGGTGTTATGTATGATGTTTATATAATGTTGTATATGTGTTTTGGGAGGTTATAAATGTTTCTTCACTTTAATATTTGCTTAAATCTTTATGTTTGTTAGGAAAAACATATATAACTAGTGTCCTTGAATTAGGCTGTTTTGATCAATATGTTTTCTCAATTTGAAGGTCAAGGTTGATTTTGTTTACAGTTAAAATTCCATTAAGATGACTCATATTCTAGAACATTCTGTCATGTGACCAATCTTTATATATATCATGTTTGGTAGACATTTTGTTCAGTTCGACATTACCATCAGTCTTGTAAAGAGCTATTACAGTTGTGAAAATTCCTTCCAAATTCTAAGAGAGGAATTATTTTAATTATTCATTGGATTATTAACAGTGCTCATAAACTTTTGGATTTTGGATTTTGATTGACAATTTTGGAATTTATGTGAACTTATTCAGAGATTTTGGATTACTTCATTTTGACTTCAGCACATCAAGATTTCTAGTACATCAGGACTTTGGAGACCATTAGCACATAATAACATTCAAGGACACATTCTATATTTAGGACTTGTGATTAGAACAATCATTCTTATTGGATTATTAGGATACATAAACACATTACTGTAAGTGACTTTTTGATTTTTCATTTTAATTATCTAGTAATAAATTGCTTGTTGATTTTTTACTTGATTTGTTGGTTTCACTTTCTTTCTGTTACATTTTTCTTAGACCATAGAGTCGTAACAATATATATATATATATATATATATATATATATATATATATATATATATATATATATATATATATATATATATGCGTGTGGGTTTTGTGTGCACATGTGTATGTATTATTCACCTTAAAAAAAACTGAAAATAAAAAAGCATTTTTAAAAAGTCGAGATCAATACTTCATATAAGTGCAATGTTTTGAACACCGGAAGTCTGTAATTCCATTGTGCTATGTTTACAATATTCTGCACAAGTCAGTAACAGAGTCTGCGCTTACAGCAATATTCTTCACCTGTCAGTAGCAGGGTCTGCGCTTACAGCAATGTTCTTCAACTGTCAGTAACAAGGTCTGCGCTCACATAAAATGTTATGTGTCTGTATCTGCAAAACAAAAAAAGACAGCATTAAGTAGAACAAGTTGTACGCCTATATGAATGCATCAACTTTTATAAAGAATAATGAATAGAATGATAAATTGATAAAACGCGACGACGAAAGTTAATTAATAGATTAATTAATAAATATATACACGTAGATAAGTATTCGCACACCAAGAAGTAACGAGTATAACTCCATGAACTCAAAAACTATTAACATTCAGCAATTTGTTTATTTAAAATATTGCCGCTACTGGTGAAGGATTGGCTCAGAGACCTAAAAAAGCCTCCTAATATAGAGTGGCGAAGAAGAGGCCATTGGTCAGAACTTTTTAAACAGTGATCACACACAACTGGTCAAAAGATTTTAAACAGTGATCACAAACCATTGGTCAATTGGTCAGAATATTTTAAAAAGTGATCACAAACCATTGGTCAGAACATTTTCACAAACTTAAGATTTAGCAAAAATGACAAGCGTAATTGCCTATCCCTTTGAAAGACATTTTAAAGATATAGTAGATATTCTATCAAATGTTTTAAAAAAGATATATTCCCAATAGATGTTCTATAAAATGTTTTTAAAAAAGATATATTCCCAATAGATGTTATATAAAGGGTTTTTATAAAAGATATATTCCCAATAGATGTTCTATAAAATGTTTTTAAAAAGATATATTCCCAATAGATGTTCCATAAAATGTTTTTAAAAAAGATATATTCCCAATAGATGTTCTATAAAATGTTTTTAGAAAGATATATTCCCAATTGATGTTCTATAAAACGTTTTTAAAAAAGATATATTCCCAATAGATGTTCTATAAAATGTTTTTAAAAAGATATATTCCCAATAGATGTTCTATAAAATGTTTTTAAAAAAGATTCTACCAACAGAACAAAAACGACGTAGGACAGGAAAAAAGCCATACATTGCAGACAGAGAAAACTCGAATAACGCCTTGAAGGACCTATTGCCGTACATCTGACCTGTTTCACACATAAATAGAAAACAACAAAATTAAAATCGGCTGACACACAGTGACATACCCGTGAAGACAACATAAGCAGGTATACGCGAGAAACAAAACGATTCTAAACCAGTTGAAAATACAATTACAACTAGAGTTGCCCACGAATCTGAAAAAAAACGAATACCAGATGTTTATACATAAAATCAACGTCAATCGTGCTAGTGCAAACAATTTTACGACATGCAGTGACGTAATCTCGTTCACTTAGGCACTCTAATGACTCCGAGAGGTGTACGCCAATGAAGATTGGAAGGTAAGGTCTATACAACTGTTTGTTACCGATAGGTGTCGCTCGTTGTTTTTAATTTCGTTTTGACGATTTGCAAGACTTTCGTTCCTGACTTAAAAACACGTGTTCTGGTGTGAAATGTTCGATACTAAGATAATGTACAAATGTATGTACGCTTCAAGAGGGGTCTACCTGAGAAAACTGGCGTTTGAACCTTTCAGCGAAATATTCATCAAGTCTATCCCCCCTCCCCTCCCTACCCCACCCCCCCCCCCCAAAAAAAAATATAAAAATAAAAATAAGCATATGGTATTGCTATATAGACATCATGCGTGAAGGCTTGTAAGAATCGTGTTAATCATGCATGCACGGTGTAAGCACTCAAACATACCTTGAACTTCGCGAATATTTTAACGAACGTTCAAACCGCCATGCTGTCGACAAATCAGCGATTATGCCAGCTTTTCGTGGGGCTCGTTCTGGGTATAAAACTCAGTTATATAGACCTTTAACGTACTCTCGCTTGGCGTTAATCTCTCAAACTAGCGCGAGGGTCTGGTTGAAAGAGACTGATGTACACGTGGATCTATTAAGAGGATGTCAAATATCTGTAGCTGTGTAATTTGATGGAAAAAAATTTGCTTATTTGTTCACTAAGCTCATACGTTTTCGGAGTAAAATGCTATCTCAGTGTTACGTGTACGCATCCATGTAGGTTCTATAATACATTTATACTATGTATACCAGTATTCAAACAATTAATCAGAAATGTGTGTTAGGTTTTTATTTGATCTTGGGGACTGATCCATTTCATTCCGTTTAAAGGCTTATTTCAATCCTAAAATCAAACACAAAAATGTCTTAAAATATTTGTATGTGAGAAATTTACGAAATATTGCAAACTTGTTTGATCTAGGGTAAAGGTTTATTAAATCGTTTGTAAATACCGTCGAGGACTCAAATCTAAATGATGTCCTTAGTGACACATGTTGATAGGTGACCATTATCATTCCTTATTTTAACTTATTTACAGTATTGCACCCCTAGAACATGTTAAAGTACTAACAATTTCTGGATGCAAATATTTTTAATACTTTTACAGCTTCAATAGATCGAACCTAATAAAACAGTCAACACGCTTCCTGTATACATTGATCGACACGTTTATTTGGATATAGAGACCTAACATGTAAACCAAATCAAGCATGCACATGGCGTACTTGATGAAATGTTAAGAAAGTCAATGCAAAATTCCTCAAACAAAGGAGAGAGAATATGATCGAACTTTTTGACTTGTTCATCGGCAGGAGAGAGAAAAGAAATGAGTTTATCTTCAGTTTTAAAGGAGTAGACGATTATAGAGGAAGAGCTAGTTGTTGTGGATATTGTAGAGAAGTAAGTCTAAGATATTGACTTCACAAGCCAAAATCATGAAGTTTTCAGCGTAATAAATCTGTAGCACATAAAAAACGATTGGCGAAAATATTAATACGCCAATAGCGAACATAAATCACAAAACCAACAGTAGAAATGTTTTAAACATCCATTAACGGCTATGAGTTTTTGTATATAAACAAGTTCGAGGGATGGGCATACAGCAGCAGTACATGAATAGCTTCCTGTCTCTAAATTACGGTGGAATTTAATCACGGCTACGAGTTTCGGTACATAAACAAGGATGGGCATACAACAGCAGTACACGAATATATTCCTGCCTCTAAATTACAGTGGAATTTAATCACGGCTACGAGTTTCGGTATATAAACAAGGATGGGCATACAACAGCAGTACACGAATATATTCCTGCCTCTAAATTACAGTGGAATTTAATCATAGCTACGAGTTTCGGTACATAAACAAGGATGGGCATACAACAGCAGTACATCAATATATTTTTGCCTCTAAATTACAGTGGAATTTAATCACGGCTACGAGTTCGGTATATAAACAAGGATGGGCATACAACAGCAGTACATCAATATATTTCTGCTTCTAAATTTCCGTTAAATTTAATCACAGGGAATACTGAAGATCCAAAGACAAAGAATGCTTCATAAAATCGTAGGCGAAAAATAAATGGCAACTAGACTTGTAAACGGGAAAATCGGACGGGAGTCTGTCGTACGGTGCTAGAAGCGAATAAATGTATCACGATGAGACAGAAACTTAAACAATACATTTTCCCATCTTGGATGAATATTATGGCCAAAAGACCCCGATCCTTTTACTAGAATAATTAATAATTTTTGTTTACTCTCATTTTTCACATCAGGAAAAATCACGATATCAGTATTTTAGAGTCATTGATGCATAGAGAAAGTCCAATTTGTTTTTCATATACATTGAATTCTGTCATCGCAGACGTAAGAACGTGATCTATATTTCTAAGAGGCTTAATATAAAACAATCCTCAATAAAGTGTCATAAAGACACGCTTTAAAAAAGAAAATAAATCTTGATATAATATTTTAGCAAAACGAACCCAATAAATAAAAGTTGTTCCCCCTCCCTCCCTCTCCCCCCCCTCATTCTCTCTCTCTCTCACCAAATCTGCATCCAACCGCCGCTCCTTCCACTAGACTGATCATGTTTGACGTCATTAGACCGCCACTTCCCCCAAAGTGCACCTCGAAAGGCATGAAGTACCCCTTGTCCAGTTGATTCGCTGTGGGGAGGTACCTGTCTCTCGTTACGTCCTGTGCTGCAGTTATCCATCCTTTGATCATGGTAGTGTTGATCAATTTTGAGAATGTGAATCCTTGGTTGCCAGCATAAAATACGAAGTAGCTATTTGGATTTCCGTCTGAACTAGTAAAATTAAAGTCTTTACCATTAGCGCTGTAACCTTGAACTGTTCCTCTCACTTTGGCCACAGAGATGGGCAAAAGTCCAAGATAAAAGTAGGGGTTTAAACGGTTTTGGGGAGCATTGTATCCATCATATTGATTTAGGAAAAATCGAAGACTGTGAATCGCCTGGTACTGGTGAAGTTGTTTTAATATGGATTCTCCTTGAGTGCCTCCAGGACGAAGTACACGCACCATCACTTCCTGTCTGTAGGGACATACATAATCCAGTGATGTTAGTGAACTTATGGCAGTTTTTGAAAGGAAGGAGTATCCATGGTCACCATGAAAGTCGCAGAAAACCGTGATAGACTTTCCGTTTTCGACGTACGTCACTTCCCCTGATGTTACGTGCCCCATCTGCAAAAGCCCCTTACAACCTCCTGTAGGTGGAGTGGATATAAAAAGTAAAAAAATATAAATAATGTTGAGCATCAAAATCTATATGTGAGAATTGCATTAAAAATATCAATACTAAACCTATTCCCTACCTTTCTACACGTATGCATTAAACATATCAATACTAAACCTATTCCCTACATTTCTACACGTATGCATTAAACATATCAATACTAAACCTATTCCCTACATTTCTACACGTATGCATTAAACATATCAATACTAAACCTATTCCCTACATTTCTACACGTATGCACTAAACATCAAAGATTATGCTTGAAGTGTCAATGAGGCTGAAAAAATTTAAGCAATTCCATGTTTATCCGGATCTCTTTGGCTTTTTCACTCAAATACTTTTATATAAATAAACCGTTATGTCTCCGTTTATTATTCGTTTTGCCTAAAGTGATAATCTCGTCTCTCTAATCTCAATAGCATTGTTTAGTGGACAAATTACTCAATAAACAACTCTAGGTCGTAGTTACTTTTAAAATATTTTGCAATTACTTTTTTTTCTTTTAATAATGGATGATGGTTCAGAACTTAATAATGTTCAAGTGAATACGTTTTATTTTCATTGCAAAAGTTGCATGATATTTTATATGATGCGTCTGAACCGATTATGTAATTCATTATTGTGCTGACGTTTGGGGACTTCATTAAGCAAAGCATGTAGAATATGTGCATTTTAAATTCTGTAGAAATATATTAAAAGTTGTTCAGTGTACAAAAGGACTATATTGAATAAGGACCGTTTTGTGCCCCCTCTCTAATTTTCTTCATTTGATATATATTACAAGTATGAGGTAATTTGTTTTAGTTTCTGACATAAGTTTTGTGTTCTCTTGCTGGTTGCCATGGAAACCGTATGTTAAAAATATCAAAGAAGATAGGCACATTTTTCAATTTTTCCATGTTGTTCTCATTTATACTGTCTATCCATAAAGTATTCACTGAACTTAAAGTAACATTATATATTTGTATCATTTTTCTAGCATAAAGTTGCATAAAATAAAGTTATAATTTGTCACAAATAACCGAAATACTAACCCATGACGAATAAATCTAATCTAAGAGGTCAACATGAACTATTCTAAGCTCTGTTGCAAAAATAAGACAGTCACTGATCAAATCCAAAACTGTGCCTGTTTTAAATATTGTTTAATAGTGTTGGCTGATATGATTGATAATGAGGCCTTCTAGAATCTTCTGAGTTCTCTTGTTCACTGAAAATATTGGTGTTTGTCCCCTTATTCCTGGAAACTAAAGATGTTCTGTTTATAATATTTTCCTTAATTTCATGGCAATGTACGCACACACACACATGCACGCACACACATATTTTCACGAAAACTTTTCATCGTTGCTATATCTCCTTGATCTTGAAAATTCATTAGCTTGTTTCAAAGATATCGATGGTCTGGTCTCTCCAGTATTAAAATTTTTTCAAAAACTCTATCCAAAAATTATTTTTGTCGGTACATGAATCTGATACCAGATGCAAATGTAATATTTGTTGTTACTACACATTAGTATGTGTTGTTTAAATTAGTATAAAAAACCGTATAAAGAAAATGTAAAGTTTAAAAATTTAAATTATCCATTCCATAACTTGGATTGTTTGTCTTATTATACAATCGCAGAAAACTAAATAAGTGGGCACTGTTCATTCAAATAGCATGTCACTGCTATAATCGCCTTCAAAATCTAGACATTTGATTATAACAATTGCTTTCACAATTCAGCCACTTAGTCCATACATCACAAGTTTTAATGTTTTGATTTTTTTTTCTTCCGTGTTCAGTTTCACTTTTATTCTATTGTTTTTCTTCTTGTAAATATTGCTTTGTCAGGTGTGATCTCACCGCATTTACTTATTTTTATTTTTTTCTTCCGTGTTCAGTTTCACTTTTATTCTATTGTTTTTCTTGGTTGTAAATATTGCTTTGTCAATCTCACCGCATTTACTCAATTGTTATCAGTGGTATGTATGACAGTAACTGATACTGAATTGAACTTTGCCCTGCCTGCAAATAAAAATAATGATAAAAAAATAAGGAAATAAACGTCTATGGGATGTGACATACAAAAGTAAAATATATATTTACATCATAAATGATATGTATTATGTATCTCTCTCTCTCATGATTACACATACAAAATACACACAGATGCACATACTCTATGCTGTTACATGTAACAACTTCAAAACCACATCTGACAAATATACGCGTGGCACTGAAAATGTGCATGTATAACTCACCATTTTATTCATTATGTACGTGATTCATGTTAATTTCGAAGGAACACACTCTCTCTCTCTCTTTCTCTCTCTCTCTCTTTGGTGATACATAATAACACAGTGAAACATTAAATAACACATCCAAAATCTACGTTATATATGCGGATTTACACACACGCACATCTCTCTCTCTCTCTCTCTCTCTCTCTCTCTCTCTCTATATATATATATATATATATATATATATATATATATATATATATATATATATAGAGAGAGAGAGAGAGAGAGAGAGAGAGAGAAAGATAGATTGATAGATAGATTACCTCTGAGACACTTTTTAAAATATACAAATTCAACATTGGTTAGCAATGACTGAATTAGTATCTGTATTCTTCCTCGCAGATAATCAGTGGAAATTAAATAGGAAAGAAAATATCTTGAGTCTACGTGTAATAAAATTGTGAAGTATGTAAAAGAGGTGTAAGTATTATTAAAATTGGACAGTTTTATGCATGCATCTGCCATGTGTAATATACAATAAAAAAGAAAAACATATTCCCCAAAATCATTACTTTCCCTCTCGTCTATGCATACACAGGACATTAAATACGAATATAGTGAAAAGGACGTTCGCAGCAAAATGATCTTGCCTGCAAAATGTATATAACACTGAAAACGACTATATTTAAAACCTTAACACAGTCATCAATGCTGCCAACAGTCCATCCAATAATCCGTCACTGTGATACCTATGTCTTGCCTGTCCTTCACTGGCGAAACAATTTATTGCAAACGATTTAAGTGAAATGTCTTTACAGATGAATATTTTTAATGCTCCTTGTATACAATAGTTTCCCAACAAGGGCCTCTTTCCCCTCCTCTCTCTCTCTCTCTCTCTCTCTCTCTCTCTCTCTCTCTCTCTCTCTCTCTCTCTCTCTCTCTCTCTCTCTCTCTCTTGCATATTAAAATGTTACATCCAACATAAATGCATGGGCGTCCGCAGTAATTTTTACGGGGGGGGGGGGGGCAAAGCCAATTTAAAACTTATTGCAGACTTGCATTACTACACAATGGATTTTAAACAAATCCGGGGGGATTGGCAACTGCCCCACCTTGCCGCCCCCCCCCCGGCCCATGCATACATGGTACCTATTCAAAGCAATGAAATCACAGTTGGTGACGTGGTATCCACCTCCCCTACCCCACCCCAAAAACTAAAATAAAAATAGCAAAACTAAAATGAAACAGACCATTAACTTTCATAACCTGCTAAACGTGGGTCAAATAACAATTGAAGCAAAGTATAAAATCCTTTTTAAAACAAAAGACAAAAAAGAAGAAAAAACAAAACAACGTTTTGGATCACTATGAAAGTAGACGGAGTCAAGTTGCTGGGCATGCAGCAATTTCGAATGCTGAATAGGACCTTAACCCACCCACCCATCCACCACCCCAATCCGTAAGAAGACTACCCAATCATATTCACTACTCATCATCTGTGAAAATATAATTATTCGCAGGCAAATTTTAGATTTGCACTCGCATACATTAATTTGCATTATTTTAGAAGGTAAATCTCGACATGTTTTTCCCCAAATATTTATTTGCTTGAAGAAAATTCAGCAATTATTTAAGCTTAGGGTCTAATCTGTAAATTTGGAGGTATTTTGTTGTCACATTCAAAAGGCTAGTAAAAAAGGAGAAGAAACAAATATATTCCCTTCCGTGAATCGAACCTGGGTTTTTCTGCTACTTGTGCAAGTACTATAAGTTAAATACTAGTAATTATATTGGATTACACGATCAATCTAGAGTTTGACGTCTACTTCTGTTCAACAATTCCTGTTTTAACTGACCATTGTAATATTTTTTCCTATATCTTTTTATTTTGTGTATAGTTTAGGAGAACAGGAAATACCGTATACACATTATGATATGCGGCAGATTTAATACATATTATATAGTATATTTGAAAGCGTCCTTTTCTTGTGTACTTCACGGAAGTTCGGTACAGTATTGACCCACCATCACAACCACCACCACCACCTTCTTTTTTAAAGCTAATGCTGTTAAAACAGGAAGATTGACTGAATTAAATCTTCTTAAATGTATTTTGGCTTTGACCTATATATCAAGTTGTATTTTAGGATATGTATGTATGTGTATGTGTGAAGAAATGCACCACAAGCAGACTCTACAGTATGTTTAATTTCTCCCACACGATGGGTTGTATCAAAATATAACTGAATATAAAACAATAAATCCTTTTGTTACACCATATTTGTAAGCAACAATACATCTACTTATATTCGTCTTTGTTATGGCATCCTTTGTGTGATAAATTCGCAATGTTCAGGCACTTTAAACAATAAAATGCTACTTATAATAGACGCCTCTCAGTTTCTGTTTATTTATTTTTTCCGAATCCCCTCTGGCGCCTCTAAAATAAAAACAGCTATGTGTGCAAAGTAAGTTAAAATTTAGAAAGAATAAATAATGTAAGAATGAAATTAATAGGATTGTTTAAAATATCGTTTTGGTGTTTCTTCTGAATATTTTGAGTACAATACAGGTAGAATAAAATAAAATGCGGTAGAAAATGCAGTTTTATTTCTTTATGCGTAGTGGAGATCGAGGCACCAACAGTGTAACAGGAATAAAATACTAACGCTACGTAGACAGTCAAACTCATGAATGTTTTTTTTTTTTTTTTTTTTTTGTATCAGCGCAACCTTGTTCCACGATGATATTCTGAAGAAGAGTTTGCTTATAAGAAATACACAGTATGCTGAAATGTCTTCGTGGAGCAAGACTGCGCTTGTATCTAATTTGAGTATAAAGTTGCTAAACGCAGCATTTATTTTGCAATTTTCAACACCAGCCCATTTTCAAGGGTCGTTTTTTGCTATGATATGGAGATTTATAGCCATAATGAATGTAGATGAGTTTCATTTTTATCTTAAATAGCCCAATTAGACAAAGAGTTATGAAATTGAACAATATTTTATTTTTCACAAAAAAGGGGGCAGAAAACTGCCTTTATTCAATATAGTCCTTTGGATGCATTACACAGAAAGCTTGGTAGAGTACCACTTCATATAATACCGAAAATAGGAGTGATACAATATTTGTCAGGGATTCTATCATACCGTAATTCCTTGTTATCTGAAATATGTTTAACGTTGAAAAATGATGTTGACTCTGGTAAAGCCTATAATGGTGAAAGTTGGACTTACAAACCAAGTGTGTACTAGATAAATTGCGATTGTCATATTTATGGATGAATCAGTGTAATGGTGTGATAACCCATAGTCTATCTAATTAAACAAAGATTATATGACAGTTTATACAATCATGGAGGGAGTCCCTTGCAGCTTCTAAGAAATTGACTTATCCTATGCATTAAAACTCCTACTGGTTTTTAAAACAGTATGACATAATCTTGCTGTGGAGTTAGTTCATTATAGAACATAAGAACAGTTTTGTGTATTATGTATCAAACATTGACACAGACAGAGTTCCACTTCTTTCTGATTTGTCCTATGTATCGTGACATTTAAAACAAATATTTCCCTAGGTACTATTGCATTTGTCCTACATTACGCAAATTTGAAACTCTCATGTCTTCTCTGTCAAAAAATATTATTATTAGACTCTCTAAAGACATTTATTTTTCCATGAAATTATGGTATAGTATAATAGCTTGATCACTTCTGTCTTTATTATTTGATAATTCTTCCATATGTAGACATATAAATACCTTGTAAATATATGTCTTATTTAAAGCTGAGTAAACTATTATATTCAATTCCTAATTGAAAATCGAATGAGAAATGTATATTCCAATGAAAAGATAATATTTATAGTACAACAACAGGTGGCTTGTTTAAACTCTATCAAATTGTCACAATTACTTTCAACAGCATTGACTATATCCTTAAAGTTACAACGATAGCTCTCTAATGATCTTCAGACAGGTGTTGCTAAATATGTTTACGTTATAGTGCCAGTCAATCTCAGAATAAGGGGATGGCAGGTATCACGAGTATATCGAGACGACACAAATTGACTTTTATTGTAACATTCTGTATAAGGTCTCCACACGACTACACAAAATATATGAGCTACACAGAACTTAATGGGCACAGTCATCTATCGCACGGGATTTTCGGTGATAATAATATTGTCTGTTTTACTTGCTACAAGTGGAGAAGTCCCATCTGGATCGTGTAGATTTAAAGATAATTAGCGATTTAATTATTTGTCCTAATTTGAATAACGTATTTCGCTGCTGGAAAATCACTTTAAATCTAGCGAGGCTGAATAAAGAGGACAAAGTCTGAGATAAAATATATTTTCAAATCCATATGATCTGACCAGAAACAACAAACTGAGTATTCATGCTGTTGTTTATGGCTTATAAACTTTTTAATTATCAAGTGTGGATTTATTAAGTTTGATTTTATACTCGAAAGTTTTAACAGTAAGAATCTATAAAAGATAGCGCACACTGCAAATAAAAATTGTAAGAAAATTGATCACACACACACACACACACAGACACACACACAGACACACACACACACACAAGATGAATTGTTTTAAGTAAATATATATTTAATTCAGAAATTTCGAACCTAGATTTGACATGGAAATAAAATGAAAGCAAGCGATTGATCTGTCATGGAAATAAAATGAAAGCAAGGGATTGAGTTTGAGACTGAGCTGTTATCCTCATCTAATTTATAAAAAAATACTTTTAAACAGAAAGAAATTGTTTGGGAAGGTTACAAGAAATAACATCTTGAAACTCAAGCTCGAAAGTTATATGATTTCCAAGACTGAACACAGAAGGCTTCTCCAAACTCAAAAGATAGTAATTATTAGATAAAGATTCAATACGTTGTGCAAACATTATTATGTATTTTCGCATGTGTTATTATTAATATCAATATTTTGTATTAAAAACAAATATTCAAGCTATAATCATATGTTATTTAACAAAATATTAAAACACCTCTTACCATCTCGTAATTCCATATAATGTACATTTGTAGACGAACGTTGACTTCCTGCCATATTCATATTAATATACCCTGAATTTAAAGAACACATCCCAGTGTTCTCATAAAAGTACACAGAACTACACGTGCTCTCTTTGGTCTTACATGCACGTGCGCACCGTAACAGACTTCCAGTATTTAATGTATGCATCGTGATTGAATTGTTCAGATTTTCGTTATCAAGTAAGAAATCTCTTCCGAATTTTGATCCACTGCACTCTACTTTTACAACGTAGTAAAAAGCAAAAAAAGCCAGAACTTGAAAGTGTTTACAATTTTGGAATAAATTCTGCATCATCCTGATGGATCTAACCGAAATTGCTCTCAGATAATATATTGTGTATAAACACTGAAATCTGATACAATGCTTGCAGTATATCAATTAAGAGTACCTCTGAACGCTTCGAAACTAAACCGAGTGTATTGAATTCGCTCGCTGGTAGTTTGTTTCCATTTGTCACTTAAAAAATCTATAATCCCGCAGCGTCTCCAATCAAAACATAATTCATGTCGCTCCACATTTTCCATTGTATCAATTCTATACCTTATCCACGTGATAAAAACGATGGTTGCCGTGAGTCGTTTTAAAGTTTTCCTGAAGTCTGAGAATAAAAGTACGATAAAAGGCCAGATGTTATGCTGTAGTACATGCCACCTATAAAATTTAACGCACCACATCACTCTTCATCGAAAATCAAATAGAAGTGGAATTGGCTTTAACGAGTATGAACATAAACTCGTTTTGATCTTGTAATTGGTCATAGGTTTCAACGGGTTTTTGATCCTGTAATTGGTCATAGGTTTCAACGGTTTTGACGATCTTGGTCTTGATAAAATCACACTCTTATTTGGAACAAACAGAAACCAAGGGTGAAGTTAGAATTGAAATTGAAGCAGAATAGCAGACTGGTTAATAAAAGAACTGTACAAGTATCGAAATGTGTGATAACAAAATAAATATGTAAATAGTTGTTTACGAAACGAAAGGAATTCTAGCTGAACGTAGACTAAATCTTACTGAATTTTGTTCCCGCGCGTTTTGGTCAAGCATGATTTCGCTTGGTGCTAGAATTCTATTGTTACTCGCAAGTTCTTGTCCTGAAGCAAGCTGTTTGTTAGGGCCATAGGGAATCCGTTACAAACTTTTCGTTGGGGCCATAATTAAGCCGTTACAACCTGTTCGTTGGGGCCACAAGGAAGCCGTTATCATCACAAATGACTGTTAGTAATACAAATATTTATATTGTCATGTTACATTCTTCTTTTCCAAACCATCGATTATAAATAATAAAATTGGTAGAGCACGTGATACTAATAATTGTCTCAAATATTCAAACAGACAATTGAAGCATGGAAATGATTATATATATATATATATATATATATATATATATATATATATATATATATTATATATATATATATATATATATGGGGAGAGTAAAATTATTTTTTCACTTAACTGATTATGATAATCCATAAAATAGCTAACTTATGCGCAAAGGTTACATCTTATAGTCAAACGATTTCATGGATTATGACACCTATTCGTTGTAAATTGCAATGGTTTCTTCTCAAAAGTTTGAAAAAGCTGAATAAGAACATTTATTCTAAAAAAGTTGTAAGTATTCAGTGCTTAAAATATCAATTTACACCAAGGTGTAGCACGTGAAAGCGGACTTAATTTTGACTTCTAAAGGTCCATAATTAGAAAAAATAAATATAACACAGGACTCTAGAAATAATTGTACTTTTAGTCAGTTCACGTTAATGTTACTACACATTTATACGATGTATTCGTTTTGAGCAAGAGGTAGGAGATATGCCTGTTTCTATGTAAGTTTGTGAAAGATAAGGTCGTATTTGACCTTATTTTAGCCTTGACCTTTGGAAACAACCCAGTGACGGCTTGTTAAATGGCACTATATCTATTATGACGCAATATTGACAGGTGACTGGCAAATTAACTTACGTAGAGTCCTCTCTTTCTCTTCTCTAAAATTAAGTGCAAGTTCTTCAAAGCCCAGTATATACATATATATATATATATATATATATATATATATATATATATATATATATATATATATATATATATATATATATATATTTAAGGAGGGGATAAACATAGCCTTAACATCATTTTAAAATCAATGTTCACATTTTAGGTGTAAATATTTTACCATAAACCTCAAAAGCTAGGCATTTCATTGTGGTACTGGTCAGATTGTAGGCAAGTGCTTGATACATAAAAGAAGACTTGTCACAATTTTTGATACACAATGGTCATTGCTGGACTGCTGTAATGCTATCAAACGTATGATAACGAAAAAGCGTCATATATATATATATATATATATATATATATATATATATATATATATATATATATATAGAGAGAGAGAGAGAGAGAGAGAGAGAGAGAGAGAGAGAGAGAGAGAGAGAGAGAGGGAGGGAGGGAGTAGACTTACAGAAGATATGACTGTGTCCTGTCGATTGTCTATAAACACGGTAATATTATTAGGCAGTCAACTGCTGTTATGAAGGGTAAAAATGAAGTTGAAATCAATAACCCTTGAAAATATCAATGCAATTATGAGTATAATAAATAATAAATTAGTGTTAATCAACGTTGAATCGATTGACATTGTCTATTGTTACTTGTAAATGGAAACTATGTCCTGTGAAATAAACGATTGACCTGCCTATCTACCATTCTACTTATCTATCTATCTATCTATCTATCTATCCTAACATCGAGCATGAGCGCGGCATGGCTGTTTGTAGGAAGGTGATACTTGATAATCCTGCTTTAAATCGACCGGATGATGACATTTTAAATTTTTTAAAAATTTGTCTTGAAAAAAAAAAAAAACGATTTTGGCTTTGATTGAAAAAGAATTGTTAGGTCCCAAATACTGAGGTTCCGCCAGATTTGCAACAATAAACAAGACTGTCATGACCCTTGTTCATTGCTTTTCGCAAGACTTCGAGAAAGAGGTTGCAAAATTAGGAAACTTAGGAAAATTAATTATGAGGCATTAAGAAGAATAAATATTCACAACAAAACACAAGAAATAATTTTGCTCATTGTTCATTTCAATAGACGTTTATAACCTCTGCATCAAAGTATGCTAGAATGTTTTGTGTGATTTGCAACAAAGATTTCCGGACGCATTTGGAACATACACTTTGGTTACAGCTTATAAACAAAATATGAACATAAGGGAGTTTTTTGTGAGAATCAAACTACGGAATATCAACAAACCTGGGTTTTTTATGTGTGCATTTAATGGTTAGGTGCCCTCAAAGTCATAAAAGGAAACCAAACACAAAACATTGTTGCAGACATTATTCAAACAAACAGTTTATTGTCTTCATTGTGTGCGGATATGATTTAAGACGTCTCACCTCTTTGCAAATATTATTATTCCCGAGAATTTACTAATTAAAATTTAGGAATAAGAAATAAATTTATATTAAAGTTCCTTTTGAGCCTCTGCTGGTTCCATTCAAGAAAACGATAATGAGAAGAAACACGCAATCAAAACTGGTGACCACTTACTTGCACACGTTGTTCCTTCTCAGAAGAGAAAGGACATCCTCTTACTCTTGGCTTCGAATAGAGCATACTTACTCAAAATTGACATCATCATCATCATCATCATCATCATCATCATCATCATCATCATCATCAATGTTTCTGTTGTAGTTGTTTTGTTAAGGATTAGTCTTTTGACTATTATTGCAGAAAATAGAGTTGTCAATGAGACAAGCTTTTGTAAGAATAATTATAATGTCAATTCTCTGTCATTATCTCATCCTCATCATCTTCATGGCCAGTATTATTATTATTATTATTATTACTATTATTATTGTTGTTGTTGTTGTTGTTTCTGCTGCTGCCGCTGTTATTGTTATTAATTTTATTGGTGATGTTGTTCTTGTTAAGGCACACGTGCGAAATGAAAGAAGGCTTTGCAAGAGAAATACTAATGCCAGTTCTCTAGAACATCAGTGGCACTTCCCTGTTGTTTTCTCAGTCTGAGATTTAACAAATTAAAAAAGGTTTATACCTTGTAAAATATCTCAACGATTTGAAAGGCTGAATAATAAAAATCTTCACATGAATAATAATAATAATAATAATAATAATAATAATGACGATTTCAACACAAAAATATAATCATCATCACTATCATCATCATCATTTGTTGTTTGTTGTTTTTGTCATCATTACTATTATATGGTTGTGCTGTTGTTAAAGATAAACCTTTGACTCTTAACTCAGAATATATATGATAAATGAGAAAGATTTTTGTAAGCGTTATTTTAATATCAAGTCTCTATCGTCATCATGATCATCATCGGCGAAATTTTTAAACGGATGCTTAGATTGAGTATAGTTGATTGATTGAATGGACTTAGATTGAGTATGGTCGATTGATTGAATGGACTTAGATTGAGTATAGTCAATTGATTTAATGGACTTAGATTGAGTATAGTCGATTGATTTAATGGACTTAGATTGAGTATAGTCAATTGATTTAATGGACTTAGATTGAGTATAGTCAATTGATTTAATGGACTTAGATTGAGTATAGTCGATTGATTGAATGGACTTAGATTGAGTATAGTCAATTGATTTAATGGACTTAGATTGAGTATAGTCGATTGATTGAATGGACTTAGATTGAGTATAGCTGATTGATTGAATGGACTTAGATTGAGTATAGCTGATTGATTGAATGGACTTAGATTGAGTATAGCTGATTGATTGAATGGACTTAGATTGAGTATAGCTGATTGATTGAATGGACTTAGATTGAGTATAGTCGATTGATTGAATGGACTTAGATTGAGTATAGCTGATTGATTGAATGGACTTAGATGGAGTATAGCTGATTGATTGAATGGAGAGTTCCAAACATAAAGAAACGAACAGTTTTACTATAATTTAATTTATTTGGCTCCCTAAAGTTTTAATAGCTTTGTGATCATGTATGTGCAAGTTGTTTTGAATTATGTACTTTTGAGTATGTGAAGGAAGCTGGAGCATTTAAGCTATTGATTGTGAAACTAGAGGTGAACAAATATGGATTTATCTGACATTTCTTGGATGTAAATATCATTTGACAGAAACGCGCTTTATGACAAATTAGTAAAATGGAGATGGTACTCGCACATTATCATTACAATATATACATACTACCCTGATAATTTCGTCTCATTTATCAAATTGAAGAATAAAATTCAATATCAACATTTTGTTTAAAATTAGAATCTCTGATCGTAGAGTATATGTGTTTTGATTAATATTGCCCTGTTTTGCTTCTGTTTCAAAATCATCTTTCTTGCACAACTATTTTAAATATATAACTATTTTATTTTTATTTGTTTTATGGAAGGGTATGAATAAATAAGTAATCTTTTGATTGACTTCATGTGAGAATTCTTGTTTACGTTTATTAGCCGTCCACATACTGTAGGAAAACACGATTTCCCTTTGGGAAAGAAAGTTGAGTCCTCCTGTTAACGTCAACCTTCAATCAATTAATACATAAAGTTCAATCAGTGAGAAGAGGACTGGATTCATAGACGAAACTGAGGAAAGGTGTTACACAGTGCATATTATGAAGTAAGATATTCATACTGTAATGTCGTTCTGAATGAGACATCAGGTAGTTTCTTTAATTTATTGATTTTTTTTAATTAAAAAAAAAACATATGCATTGACGCATTTAGTATGAATGAATAACTATCACTTTAAATATTTGATATTTAAAAATTATAGACCATAGTTCCCGGAATCAATGCATAAACGTTAAACCAGAAGACTTTTTATTTATTGATCTTAATCCTACAAACACTTTAGAACGCTCACAATAGACCTTGTGTTCAATAGTCTATATTTCATTGCACATAATCTTGCCAAAATAAAGTGGTAAACACGATAAAGAAAAGATAACTGCAGGGCTCTTGCTCGCCTTCTTTATTTGGCATATTTTTGTATTAACAAACACAAGTGTTTGGAAATAAAACTTCAATTTAGAACCTGGAACAATGAAACTAATGAAAAATTTAGTAATTGTTTAAATGAATCAATCATCAGTCTATCCATTGTTAAGTAGACTTAATGTGAACTTATATCGGCGTTTTTTTCAATTTGTATCGAAAATCATAATTCCAGTTTGGAAACAATATAAACAAACAATCAATTTTAATATTTTCCGATATAATAACTGCTATAAGAGATCGCATCCATAATTAGAACATGTCCATTGTGCCAAATGATTAGGGTATAAGAAGAGTTGTCATGGAATCCGGTGTCAAAATCGTTGCCAGTTCAGGGAGTAATTTCCGATTGCACGGGTTGTTCTAGTAGCTGGCTTGTGGGGTGAAACCGTAACACCCTAATCCCCCGTGCAAACTTGGATGAGAACCATTATCATTTTTTTTCTAGTAGACTATAAGGGCGTGGTGTTTCTCTATCGGGTATAACTCTTCCAAGTGATTCATTTGCGAATAGATTGTGCAGATGATGTTATTCAGGTATGTTGTGTTTATTATTAAACGAAATAGCTCGTATGCCTGATTATCGATGGAACATGTCGGTATTTGAGTACCACCAACTATAGTAGAGTAATCTTCTCGAAGAGATGTATTAACTGCAGAAGACCTATATACTTTTTCAGCTGGCTTATTTTGCATCAAAAATCCTTTTCTTTCCTTTGATTCTAGTTAAAAAGACCACGCACATAGATTTATTGACAGAAGTTCCAATTCCAAATCGAACCCCACCACTGTTACAAGTATTTATTGCGACCTGAAGTACTTATGGGCGAATCAGGAATTCTGCTGTGGGATTCGATTTTGAATTGGAGGGGTTGATGTGTGTGTGTGTGTGTGTGTGTGTGTGTGTGTGTGTGTGTGTGTGTGTGTGTGTTGGGGGGAGGGGGCTTGGGGTTGGGGTTGTTTGTTTTGTCAAAAACAACCAACTTTATCTTATTCTAACTGAAAATTGTACTATTTAAATTGGAATAGAGGGTTGACTGAACCCCTCGAACCCCTCTAGATCCGACACTGAAAATAATTTCATGTGGTAAGTATAATTAGAAGTAATGGCAAAATCAGGAAAACGAAACAACAGGTTGTATATATTGATTTCTGCTTTGTGATGCAGTTAACTGACCTCATTCATAAAAAATAATACAGAAAGTTTCAAACCACTGTTTTATCAATGATGCCTTGAAACTGACCGTATATTCATTTATGAGATCTCAAATTACCTTTTCCACGATTTGGGTAAGGTTATACTGTAGCAACACTTGTAATTTACACAATATATACTAATGCATAATCTAGCAATCTTTTAATCACGATTTTGTGTACGTACTTTTTAGCGTATCTCATCTCTGATCGTTGTTGGCGTGTTATGTTTCTGTTTTGAAATTCATACTTGGTATGCATAAGAGAGATAAATTGTTATTGGCTGTAACGAATGAACACTTAATTCATATTTTGATTTATTTTATGCAGACATTTTTATCTGCGATTTATTTTTCGTCAACGTTCCCTAAAAAGACACCCCCCTCGCCCTCCCCCCCCAAAAAACAAACAAATAAACAAGGTAGCTCCTTGTGCTCATGCGAGGATCGGATCTCAGTCCACGACTGCAAGTGAAAGATGAATCTTCTTGCCTTTGTTCTGTTCTTCTATCCCTCCTTTCCAAATTTGCTTGTGCACAATTCTTAGCAACTGCTTAATGTACACAACTAACATTTATTTTATTGCAAATGTCAGGTTTAAATACAAATCAGAATGGAAAATGCATTATTTTGCGATACAGAATACGCTTTCTGTCAATGTCAGCACAACAGCATTACAACGTTGTGTTAGACAAAACAATTCTTTTGAAATAATTGTCAAAGCGAGAAAAGGAAGAAAAAGTAGTGAATACTTAGACAATTGTGCAAAGAAATCTATTATTTAATCAATCGATTAATTAATCAATCAATAAAAGCTGTGGTGGTTCAGTGGTGAGCGTGCCTGATTCGCAACCAGAGGGTAATGGCTTCGAATCCTGCCAAGAGCTAGGTCGGGTCGGCTGCAGTAGTGTGTATCTGGGCCCAGGTACGTAACTCCAATTGCTTTGGCTTGATAATTTTTCATGTGTTGCTGTGCCATAAAATCCACAAAGCAAATCCATGAAGTGAAATCAATGAATAATAGGATGAATAGAGTATTAATGATTTTGAGGTGTAACATATGCATATTAAAGAGTCAGACATGAAAAGATCTTTGATCAGAAACTTCGCATTTGAAGTCAGGACGTTTTTCCTGTATTAGTTATTTTTCATAAGAAATAAAATTAAGCATTAATATTGGCACATTTAGTATAAATATGTAACTGTCATGTCATATACGCTATATATAGTGTTACAACTCTATGGTCGAAGAAAAATGTAACAGAAAGAAAGAGAAACCAAAAATCAAATAAAAATCAACAAGCAATTTATTTCTAGACAATTAAAGTGAAAATTCAAAAGACACTTCCAGTAACGTGAATTAAAATCCAAATAATCCAATAATCCTAAGAGTCCTAATCACAAGTCCAAAATATAGAATGTACCGAATGAATGACTGTATCCTTGAATTTGTTGATGTGCAACTAGTCTTTATTGTCCTGTTGTGCCAGTTGTCTTTAATGCGATGATGTGCCAAAATGAAGTACTCCAGAATATCTTTGAATAAGTTCACATTAATCACAAAATCATCAATTCAAAATCCAGAATCCAAAAGTTTATGAGCACTTTTATAATCGAATGAATATTTAAAATAATTCCTCTCTGAATTTGAAATGATTTTTCACAACTGTAATGGCTCTTTAAAGACTGATGTTAAGGTCCAAACTGAAAAACTGTCCAATAAACATGGTATATATAAAGATAGGTCACATGACAGAATGTTCTAGAATGTTATGGCGTATGTGACTTTTGACACATAAAGGAAATTCTGGTTTATCTGTAAACAAAATCAACATTTACCTCAAATTTAATCAACAACTTGTTTACAAAAACTGTCCTTGAACTCAAATACTAAGTAAACAACCTAATTCAAGGACAATAGCTAAACATGTCAACATTATACTTAAAATTATGGTTTAAGCAAATTTTAAAGTCAAGAAACATTTATAATTTCCTAAAATATTTATAATATTATATAAACATCATACATAACAATAGATTTTACTATCTCGAATCCTTACAAGCATTAAACAAGCAGACCTTCTTTTCAACGCTCTTATATTCTACAAAAATGATTTAGAAAACTGCAGAAGACATTTTATATCGTACTTTATTTTAAAAGTGTAAATTGTGAAAATTAATCTTAATGACGAAGTGTTTTAACTGCTTTGCGTTTACAAATCCCATTCAGTTAGCGTTATTTCCCTAAGATCATTATGGTTTAATGTCTTTGCCTAGACCAATCGTAGAAGCTTAGAAGCAAAGTTACATACTCGTAACATTTAATAAAATGTATCTGGAGTTACAAACTCGTAATGTTTAATACAATGTATCTGGAATAAATAAGAAACCATGTAGACTTGCAATTTTTTTATAATTTTTTCTTTCCATTTTTAATTGCTCTCTAATGATTTCGCTGGATCAATTAAAAATCAAAATAAACATGAGTCACTTAAAAAGTAGAATAAAGCAAATATGAAGATTCAATATACAAAACTTCATAATTATTAAATAAAACAAAAGTTGAACAATAATGTAAGTGTTAAATAGCAGACTATGAACGTGCGAAATCGTTAGAACCAATCGCGTAATTTCTTACAAAAAGTGCGTCACGTGGTCATGACACCATGCGCAAAGCCAGACTCGGCAGCTTTAAACATGGCGTCAAAATATGATAATCGACCCTCGAGAATAAATACTGAAGTGCCCAGTAATTCGGGAATTATACATTGTCAGAAGTTATGCAGTGATATCAATAAAAAGGTATTATTTCAATTATCTTCAAAAATTATTCCAATTGGTGTAGTGTAGACGTAATACATATTTGCCAATTACGTTATCAACATTGCATTCCCACCCGACCCACCCAACTCACCCCACCCATAACCACCCCCACCCCACCCCCCAAAAAGTGGGATGGTCTACTAAAGAGAGAAATATGAGATTCTATTTATAACCGTTTTGAAGAGAAAATGCTTTAGAATTCGAGTAAGTAGTTCTCTTCTCATGCATTCAGATTTTCTTGTCTAAAACGTATATAACATTTTTGAATCACATTGCATCCACTACAACATCCGGCAAAATATCTCACTATGAATGCTGGCTGATTTCGACAACGGCTGATTCATACCAAATTACTGGCTGATTCGGCACATATGCCAGGCTGATTCGAACCATGTGAAATATTATATTATAAAGAAAAACAATGGAACATACTTACCTGTTGTTTTTTTTTTTGGTTATTATTCATGTTTTTGCCAACATAGTTTATTAAGATAACTAACAAGAGGTCCAAAAGATTTTCCGAATATAGATGTATGACATTGTATCGAATTAAAATCATGAATTGAACAGGACGCCAGTTTTATTGTTGATTATATAAGTTTTAACTAGTACAAGTACAATATAATACAATATGTGGTATAAGTACAATATAATACAATATGTGGTATAAGTACAATATATTACAATATGTGGTATAAGTACAATATAATACAATATGTGGTATAAGTACAATATAATACAATATGTGGTATAAGTACAATATAATACAATATGTGGTATAAGTACAACATAATACAATATGTGGTATAAGTACAATATAATACAATATGTGGTATAAGTACAATATAATACAATATGTGGTATAAGTACAATATAATACAATATGTGGTATAAGTACAATATAATGCAATATGTGGTGTAAGTACAATATAATACAATATGTGGTATAAGTACAATATAATACAATATGTGGTATAAGTACAATATAATGCAATATGTGGTGTAAGTACAATATAATACAATATGTGGTATAAGTACAATATAATACAATATGTGGTATAAGTACAATATAATACAATATGTGGTATAAAGATAAATTCTACATAAATTTTAGAAAAGCAATAACATACTCAGACCAATATATTAAAATGTTACTACCCTGTTTTCACGATCTTTTCCAGTGTTAGTAATCGTATTAGTTCTCAGTAAAATAAAGCAAACTATTTCATTTTTGCACAAAGGTGAATGAAGTACTTTGAAAATATTTCCCTATTTAATTGGCAATCCAAGATAAATAGTCATACATTATTTCATTTGATTTGTATAGAGAACTATGCCATTATCATGCGTAAAATCGGTGCTTTGTTTCCTTACATGAAATTCTGAACTGCTTAACATACCTTGGAAATAATGAGAAATATCATATTTTAAATGTCACATTTACTTCTAAGACGAGACATAATATACTTAGGTCGTCTTGCTTGAGTTGAATTAGCAACAGCTTCCCTAGCACAAGTGGGCACATGGAATTTTTAGGTAATTTTTTACCAAAATAGGGTCGCTTATTAAGGGTGTGCGGGTATTATGTTGAGTACTGTATTTTGTATATTTATAATTTTTATATGTATGCATAAACTCACAGATTGATGTACAACGTCATACAGCCCAACAGTTTTCTTGTAAATGGTTAGGTTAAAGTACTAAGTGTAAACTTACAACGCCACTCTGCATTTAAGACAGTTTTATAAAAGATAATATTTTCATGCAGGTGTTTGTAATGGGTGTTCCATCAGACCGTCCTGAACTTGGTACCTACACAGCAACAATGCAAAAAACAAAGGTATTTCTTCATGTTGCATCTTCACAAAAGACATTTCAAATATTGTTCAAATCCCTGTAATGGTGGAGAGGTAAAGGAGTTGATACTATGATGTAATGTTCATCAATCGCCTACAATGGCCTAGAAATATGTTTGTAAAATTAATATGAACGTTAGATTCTTGTTTTTATTGTACAAATGAAAATAGATTTGGTATGCAAGGATATATCAAGCATATGTTCAGAGTTTGAACAATTTTGAAAGTTGAGAATGGATTAGAAAAATGTCGGATGTTTAGGTACGGTGGTTGATGAAATACTGGAAACTGATAGTGAAAACCAAAAATTGGGAGGATATGACAGCTGGTTTTGATAAGAAATATGCTCCTTTAAGTAGCTGTGACTGATGAAAAGAAAATGACGCTAAAGCAAGTGTTCATAGTCAAAACTTTCCAATTTATTGGAATATCAGCTGCTTAATGCCAGGGGTTTAACTATAATCAGAGCTCTTCTGGAATGATTATATAGCAATACTACTACTTTGGTGACATATTGTTTTCGCCCCTAGCACAACAAAGTTGACAAGAGATATATAAATTGATTCCATCTAGCTGTCTGTCCATTAGTCTGTACATCATATTTTCAGTTTAAGAGCATAATTCCAAAACCATTCAAGATATTTGTATAAAACTTGTTACACTTATTAAGCTATTGGTCTAGATGTGCCTTTTGCTATTCACAATTCTTCTTTTTTAATATTTGTAATCTATTTTTCCATTTGCTTGTCCATCCATTTGCTTGATCCTCACTTTCAGTTGTCACGGCACAAATAATCTTAATGTGTTTTAATACAAACCATTAGGGATGATAACCCAAATGGCCTGCAATAATTATATCCCAATAATATGTAGTCTCATAAGAGTTTTACAACATCGGAACTCCTGTATAATATAGCTGGTATAATCTGTTTATGTCAAGGTAACAATAAAGGGCGTGTCAGTATTGGGAAACAACCATTGAATACATGTAATCTAGTCCTTAATCAGAACCAATGGATAAGAAATAATCAACAAAACTAACCTTTATTTTCACTAAGCAAATACTATTTTTTGAGCTAGTTCACTATCAAACTCAACCAAATTTGTCTGCTAAGTAAGCATTATGTATTTTCATGGCATTACGCCCGTTAGCTAATAAAACATTATAGTTTACTTAAATCACAAGGAAAGCGGATAATACTGTTTTAGGTCTATATTCCAAACTAAATATTTATGTAAGAAAATATATGTTTTACAATAAAAAGTTAAAAAGGAAATACGTGATAAATGAATGGATAATGGTAACACCAAAGAAACAGCACATCCAGAATGGAACCTACACATAGTCTGGTACACCAGTTCATTAATCTACTGACACAGTTTTGGCAGGGCGGTGGATACGCTGTAGATAAGCAGAGCTAATAATATATTGGTAGTGTGAAGATTCCTATAGGTACTGACGAAGTAAACATTGCTGTACAATCTCTGTAAACTTCCACAAGCTGGATTTATTTTTTTATGATCTTGTCTTTTTGTTAAAATCTCACAACTTAATGCTATCGTGAACAACCGATATTATTTTGTATCTTTACAGAGTGGAGATCCAACCTCAGACGTAATCTACAATTATGCCATGCAGCAGTGACTCGGCAATCAGCCTTCTGCCATCTTCTCCAAAGGACAGCTTTACCAGAAACATCATACATGTTTCTTCTGGAGAAGAGTATTATGGATATGACAATGGATAGCCAGAAGGCTGCGTGTATGGTGTTGTATCTCGCCAGGGACTATTTACGTTTTTTTTTAAAGATGTCTTTTCAGTGGATTCTTTAAAAGTAAAGGTAATTGCATCATCACAACACTGAAGGTACATCTGTGGCTCACCATAGCAAATGCTCATGCTTTTTATGATAAACAACCCTGCCCCTTCTGTCTGCAGTATCGTAGCTAGGCAAAGTGCCGCCCAGGGCCAGCTACCAAAATTACGCCCCCACTCCATTCGTATTGTTTATGATATATACGGTACTCTTACCAAATTGCCGCCCCCCATAAAGTGCCCCCCCCCCCCCCCACCTCGCTACGCCACCGTCTGTCTGAACGGTGATCCGGGGATAATAATCAAGAATCCATGGCACATATGCTTGTAAGCTTTTGTCAAACTATATTCTAAAATGTCTTCTTGTAATTGCAATTTTTGTATATTTGATCTTTTACCACCTTGATGGCACCACAGGGGAGGGGCTAAAAATGGCATAGCCCTGTTGCAGGTTGTTAACACATAGGCAATCTATGTATTAACGTTGATGAATTTACAGAGTAGTTTTGGATATGACAGTAAAAAAAATAGTAAGACAGATGGCTGTACAGAGTTTGATCACAATTTCCCCATCACATTTAAAAGCGTGGGGATACTAATTAAGGACTTTCAATCTGTTCAATGCTGTATCTAATTAAAAGAGATACTAGTATGGAATATATCAATATATGTTCAGTATTGATTTCCAGTTTGTTATCATTAATGGGAAGTGGAAGATTATGAATAGGCAGTCATACTGTCAGTGTCTTGTCTTCTAATAGGGACAGCTGCCTTGTAATTTTGCCACAACCTTTATAAATTGTATTTTCATTGAAACTTCAAAAATATAAGTTACTTTAAATGACATCTGTTCATATTGAATATGACATTAGGGTGAATTATCATATTTAAATTTAGAAAAGGGGTCAAACGGTCTAAAAGGTAGAAATGCGTAACAAAAACTGTAAAAGCGTGATCTAATTGAAAAAATTAAAATAGCTGTTAATTTGTTTACGGAACAATTACACACAAAATTGTTATATAAACTGAATTCTTAAAAAGGTATAAAAATGCATGTTGATATATCAGTTAGGCTAGAGCAGTGTGATATCAATCATACTGTTTATCCCACTGATATGGAAGTTTCTTTTGTGTTTTTTTTTAAAAAACAACTGAATTTGCAGTTGTATAACATTTAGCATTAAACCGAAATAAGAATGTAAGAGAACAGTTATTAATTTTCTTGGTATATACGTATGTTCATAAAAGCACATTAGGCTTGCAGTAATGTTACCTTAATGATTGTCATAAAAAAATACAAACATGTAAGGTTCTTCTTTTCCTGTTTGAGATAATTTATTAATTATATATATATATATATATATATATATATATATATATATATATATATATATATATTATGGTTAAGCCCTTAACTTTGCAAGCCATGCTGAGATTTTAGAATGAAATTGTACCCATATACATACATTACAACTAGTCGATGCATCACAAAGCACAGTCACACACACCAACCATAATGGTAGACTGGTTGCAGTAAGGTAAAATGTAAATTTCTTTTCTTATCTTGGCTTTAGCTTTTGAATTCCACAGAAGATATGTTAATGAAACTTGACCCAGATATACATCTTTACTAGACACCGTGTCATGCCACACAGTCAGACCCCTATCTCAAAGGTCAACATGCGAGGAAATTTCAAATCGGTGACCTGTGTCTCTGTATATACCCACACACACCTCAATACACCCCACCCAGGATTGAAAAAAATCATGATTTTAAAAAATGTTTGTAAAATCTCGGACTTTTTATATTGAAATCGGATATTTTTTAATTTAAATCAGATTTTTTGTATTTTAATGAAGTTTATCAGGCCATAGTATATGATTATATAGTGAATACAAGAAAAGATTTATGTGACAATCCAATCAGAGCCTGACACAATTCTGTCTTCTTCCAGGCAATGCAGACAATAATATAGAGATTCACAGATTCCAAGGTCTAAGAGATCAGTCAAGGCTTTTTTTCTTAATGGTACCTGACCAAATGAACCTGCAGCTTATATATGTTATGCCTTCTTTATAGTTAATACTGGAGTGTTAAGAAGCCACGAAATCATTTATTGTAAAACCTAACTTTGAAGAAAAATGAAGTGAGAAGCCCAAACCCACAACTGTCATGTAACTGAAATTTAAAGAAACTACTCTTGCTATATTTAGCATGAAGCTAGATACATAATTAAATGTTCGAACTTCAAATACACAATTGACAACTACAATTAGCTCAGCAGATCATATCGTCCTACATGTGTTTATTTATAAATTAGACTTACATTTTGAATGTTTTGATAATTTAATGTTCAAACACACAATTACAGTTAGTTTATCAGATGAAACATGTGTGTATTTAGACTCACATTTTGAATGTAAGACATTCTAATGCTATTTACAAGTGATTTAGGTCACAAAATCTGTGTAGTTTATCATCATATGTAAAGCAAATATATAAAATTATTTGGATATTTTTTTCTGATGATTTGTTTGCACTGATTTAAATCATCATTTAAAAAAATCAATGATTTACATCATCTGATTTGAATCAAACAACCCTGACACTACTCTACACATGGTGAAGACAGGTGTATAATGTATCTTGTTGTCAATGTGCGGATGTGTCACACCATATGTATCATGTAACTTGTTGTCAATGTGCGGATATGTCGCACAATATGTATCATGTATTTTCTTGTCAATGTATGGATGTGTCACACCATATATGTATCATGTAACTTGTTGTCAATGCGTGGATGTGTCACACAATATGTATCATGTATCTTGTTGTCAATGTGTGGATGTGTCACACTATATGTATATTATATCTTGTTGTCAATATGTGGATGTGTCACACCATATTATAATGTATATAGGTGACAATGTGTGGATGTGTCATACCATATGTATCATGTATCTTGTTGTCAATATGTGGATGTGTCACACCATATCTATCATATATCTCGTTGTCAATATGTTGATGTGTCACACCATAAGTATAATATATCTTGTTGTCAATATGTTGATGTGTCACACCATATGTATAATGGATGTGTCACACCATATGTTAATTTCACTGATTTTCGCTTATTCTTTTAATATTTAAAGTACAGGAATTTCAATGTCGAGACAAAATAGTAGTAAAAAATATGTCCCTTTCAGGCACACGGAATTAGAGTCAGGGCTAGTGGAATTTTAGTCAGGGTTTGTGAATTTTTTTAAGTCACTTGCCCTGGGCCTGTGTCTGAAAAGAATATCTTTGAGCACTGGTTGGATTTGAAAATTCGATCTGATACTGGTCATTTATATGCACATAAAAAGTCAAAATCACTGACGGCCACGATTCTATTTTCGTCTAATGGGAGGTAGGACTTAATAATACAGATGTGCTGGAGTCTGTTAATTCACTTTGTAATAATCTGTTTTGAAAAATGAAAATTAAACCTGTGAACATCTTCAGATTTTTTTAAAGTAGGAAAGTAATAAAAATGAAATGTTTCTTAGTTTATGGCAACCAGTCTGTATAGCAGTAGCAAACATTTTTCAAGACCACAATGTGTAGTTTCAGGCAATAAAGTGACATTAGTGTTTACTAGTATCCATAACAGTATCTTTTGGCTTTACGACATAGTAAAACCGTTTTGTTGTCACCTTTAACTTACGTTTCCTTAATTTGGACATCACAATTAAAGTTTAATGCATTTTTCTGTGTCTTATGTTTATTTAAACACAAAAATGTTCCTGTAACTTTTTAACATTTAAGGCACTTCACTAAATATTATGATAACATTAACATGCAAAGTGCGAGTAAATTATACAGATTTTGAAGGATAAATGGAGAAAATACAAGTAATAAATTATTTCACAGACTGAACTACAGCTACTTTCATGGCTTGCCATGTCAAATTCCCATACGTGTTATGTAACGTGTCGTCACCTGCCCCCTTTCCATGCCATAAGAAAGAGTTTGTAAACTGAAAACCATTGTCCTATGTGTTATCCTCAAGGAGAAACATCTGTAAAGTTTGGTCAAGAACCACTGTATTATCTGTCATTTTGCATATACTTTTTATACATTTTTTGGGATGTACAAATAATTATTGGTAAAAATATGATTGTGTATATTTTCTTAAAAACCTAAACTTCTAGCATGGATACCATCGATGGGCCCCAAAAAATCATACTTCTCTTGCACATGCTTAATACAAGAGCAGCATATGTACAAAGTTTGGTTCATTTCTACCCAGTGGATTAAGAAGAAATCGAGTTACAGATGAACAGATGGATGAACAGAGAAACAGAGCCAATACTTAATGATTATAATCAGACCAATTGGTTAAAGAGTAAGCATAAACACAAGAACAATTTTGTGTATGTCACATACTTTCTGCCTCCAGTCCTTATATGCAGAGACTAGGGATAGGGGTTGGGAGGGGAAAGAGGGTCGGAACCCAAAATCTGTTGCATATATCTGTAGATTGTTGATCTTCTTCCCAATCTCTACTGTATATAGAGTTTGTCCTTTTTACATTATTTCATTTTCAAATATTTTCATGTTCTCATACTCTATTGTAACATTTCAAAGGTATGTGGTCTGATTCAGCACTTTTGCCAAATAAATCAACAGTAATTTCTGCTAAGATTCACCGGCTGATTTTTATTCGAACTTGCCTTACATCACAGCACAGGGGCTCGTATCGTTGCTTACAATTTACCTGTAAATAAGTAATATATAATAATACATAGTACATATATGATTTAAAAAGTAAATTGTAAGCAACGATACGAGCCCCTGTACATCACAGTATTCAAGCAATCGCTGTTATGCTGCTGACGAGTTTAATGGCCGTCGCCGGCCATCTAGCTATTACAAAAATATAGATGTGCTTACCTTAGTGCATTTCAAGTCTCTTCAAGAACAATTTCAACCATATAACACGGCCGCTTAGGTCAATTAGGTATACGGAAAACACAACATTTCCTGCCCGCCATGACTTTCGTACATTTTGTGCTCTTCAATACTAAAGATTCAGAACCCCGCAGCATCTTGAGGAATTTACGAATCAGAGTGAATCTTACAATTCTTTTACTGAATAATATGATGACATTGGTTCCAACGATTTCGCATATGAGCGATCCCATAGTACAGAGAAAAAAAAAACTATGAGCATTCAATATACAGAACTTCATCATTATTAAATAAAAATAAAACGTTCAACAGTAAAGTAAGTTTTAAATAGTACAAAGAGTAAAATTTAAAAAATTCCTTGAAAAAAGTAAATATATTTCAGATACCGTGAACCACCATTACTTGTAAGGTACTCATTTTATTGGATATGTGATTATTACTTGTAAGGTACTCATTTTATTGGATATGTGATTATTACTTGTAAGGTACTCATTTTATTGGATATTGTGATTACTACTTGTAAGGTACTAATTCTATTGGATATTACGATTACTACTTGTAAGGTACTCATTTTATTGGATATTACGATTACTACTTGTAAGGTACTAATTCTATTGGATATTGTGATTACCACTTGTAAGGTACTCTTTTTATTGGATTGTGTGATTGCAATTCACATTATTATAAAAATTAATAAAAGCAATATTACATTTCAATAATTCATGCGATTTTCGTAAACTAAGAACACGGAGAGTGAGCAAGGTAAATGATGGAAAAGATTAAGAATAGCGTTAGTTCACAACAATGTAAAATGCTCATCTTGATTTGAAAATTTTAATTGCTAGCAATTTCTCAAGCGTAACGATATATATATATATATATATATATATATATATATATATATATATATATATGACAACAGAGTTTAAAATCTTTATAAAATCTCTTTTTGTACAAAATCATGTAACAACAGTTTAACACAACAACTCTCACGCATTTTATATTTTCCCATCGAGAAATTAATAAATTAAGTTCTCACATCGATGTCCCTGGTCTTCTACCATGTTCTACTTATGTATGCATGCATGTATGTAGGTATAAATAAATTTGAATTAGTCGCAACAAAAATACACCAAATAAGGAAACACATTTTTAAACAACAGTCTTGATCAATTTTCTATAGACGTGCTGGGTTCTGAACACAGGTGAAGTCCTGTAAATCCGCAGTTGCAGTTAGACATTCTAAACATATGGGGAGGACAACCTGTCATCATTGCGTTAAATCCTCACTTGTCACTGAGATGTTATATACACATGGGGAGGACAACGGGTCATCATTGCGTTGAATCCTCACTTGTCACTGAGATGTTCTAAACCCACGGGGAAGAAAACACGTCATCATTGCGTTAAATCCTCGCTTGTCACTGAGATGTTATATACACATGGGGAGGACAATGTGTGATCATAGCGTTAAATCCTCACTTGTCACTGAGATGTTCTAAACATATGGGGAGGACAACGTGTCATCATTGCGTTAAATCCTCACTTGTCACTGAGATGTTATATACACATGGGGAGGACAACGTGTCATCATTGCGTTAAATCCTCACTTGTCACTGAGATGTTATATACACATGGGGAGGACAACGGGTCATCATTGCGTTAAATCCTCACTTGTCACTGAGATGTTCTAAACCCACGGGGAAGAAAACACGTCATCATTGCGTTAAATCCTCGCTTGTCACTGAGATGTTATATACACATGGGGAGGACAATGTGTGATCATTGCGTTAAATCCTCACTTGTCACTGAGATGTTCTAAACATATGGGGAGGACAACGTGTCATCATTGCGTTAAATCCTCACTTGTCACTGAGATGTTATATACACATGGGGAGGACAACCTGTCATCATTGCGTTAAATCTTCACTTGTAACTGAGATGTTATATACACATGGGGAGGACAACGTGTCATCATTGCGTTAAATCCTCACTTGTCACTGAGATGTTCTATACACATGGGGAGGACAACGTGTCATCATTGCTGTAAATCCTCACTTGTCACTAAGATGTTCTAAACACATGGGTTTGGACAACGTGTGATCATTGCGTTAAATCCTCACTTGTCACTGAGATGTTCTATACACATGGGCAGAGTTATATGTCATCATCTGCAAAACAAATAAATCAAAACATTTTTAGAACAAATTGAGTGCACCAACTTGCATAAAGAATACTAAAACCCAATTATAAAAGTAACAAAATGATGCTTGTAAAGCACCAATACGGGGGTCTCTTTCTGAAATTCAGCGAAGCATTCAGTGCAGAGTTCAACAACCAAGACTTTAAAAGGGTAAAAGGTTAACGTGTTATTCAAAATCTGTTCAATATTTCCAGTCAGTTCCTCCATTCTATGTCTCAGGAAACGATTCTAGAATTACAACCGCGCCCAATACCTTCGTAGTTTATAATAAATTAATACACATGGCCCAAGGTTAACCTTTACATCCGTCATCATGGCTATGCTATTAAGCATAGTAACTCGTTTTACTCAACGACATACAACTGAAATCGTGTAAGAAATATAAATTAAATACACAATTCACAATTTGTAAGCATTGATGTGAGAAGAAAAGTTATTTGTGCTTTATAATATTAAAAACTGTTTACCTTTTCATAATCTTTTTTACACTAGTATTTAAATAATTATTGCCATTATTAAATAAGCTCATCTAATAATGCTTTTTTTTCCTTTACGTAAATTTTTTGTTGCAATTTTATTCCATACTTTACAGAATATAATCTTTTGTTTTCCTTGACCTTTTATTTTATATACCATTCACAGAGTTTTAATATCTTTAACTTTTATTTTATCTTGCTGTTTTACACGTTTACGTGATCCCTAAAATGAAGATGTATCAGTGACAAAAATCGCGCTAAAGTACGAACACGCGTACAAACTTCGTGCAAAAGTATCAGCACGCGTGCGCAAGAGACAAAATTAATTCTTAAGCAGTGAACAAGCAGATTTGCAACTATAGTTGTTTACAGATGTAATCATGCTTTTTTTCCTTCAAAACATAAGTATTTATGTAAATAACACGTGTGTATTTGGTTCTTTAAAGGGATATAAGCTTTCCTGCACGTGTAACGCATGCTCATTTTACAGTTTATATCGATCAAATTTGTAAGATTCAGACACACTACTATTTCTGTATTTGCTCTTTTAAACTGAATCAGTTCTAGATTCTGAGTGAATTTTTGTACATGTGCAGTTTTCCGTCTGTTTATGAGAAACCAAAACAATCTTACTTACGCATGCCTAAAAACAGTCAAAAGATTTGTGTGTGTATATATATATATATATATATATATATATCTATATCTATATATATATATATATATATATATATATATATATGAAGACAAATTAACACCATGGATGCTATACATTTATCTCTGTTCCAGGCGATTTACTAACACCTCAGTCCATCACTCAGGTTTCTGGTACCACTTAGTTGCTTTTGCTGAACACCCTCGACTGCAATTATGAAATACAATTCAGAATATTTGTCAATTCTAAATGGGTAAATTTAAGGTACAATATATGTTGAAGATGATAGCCAGCCGCCACACCTAATAATGTCATGCAACTATTCAATAAAGTTCATATTTTCAAGCAGTCACGTCTCATTGGTGGGCTTCACTTTATTATTGACCGGATAAATGAGTATCTATGTAATGCAGTAGCATTTACGGCACCTCAGCACAATAGTGGCTATATGGTGCCAACTAAAGGTAAAGTTCAAATGATGCAAAAATGAAGAATTGCACACAAACTTTAGGAAGATAAACCCTTTCAAATAAATATGAATATGAAGTACTACAAAATCAATTGTGAAAGCATAAGATGACACAATTCTGTAAATGTATATAAAATAAACGATAACGGTAATACATGTAGCATGTATATAAAATAAAATATAACGGTAACACATGTAAAATGTATGTAAAATAAAAGATAACGTCAACACATGTAAAATGTATATAAAATAAAAGATAACGGTAACACACGTAAAATGTATAAAAAATAAAAGATAAAGATAACAGATGTAAAATGTATATAAAATAAAAGATAAAGATAACACATGTAAAATGTATATAAAATAAAAGATAAAGATAACACATGTAAAATGTATATAAAATAAAAGATAAAGATAACACACGTAAAATGTATATAAAATAAAAGATAAAGATAACACATGTAAAATGTATATAAAATAAAAGATAAAGATAACACATGTAAAATGTATATAAAATAAAAGATAACGGTAACACATGTAAAATAAAAGATAAAGATAACACATGTAAAATCCTTAAAACATGTGGTGGATAGGCTAACAGACTCATTTTTCAGGAATCAAAATACACTTGAAAGAAACGAAGAAGAAACTTTTGCTGACCTTGGCTTTTTAAATGGTGATCATATCCGACATTCCTCAATCAAACTCAGAAAGAAATAGTACAGAAGGGTGAAACTGGAGCTGAAAAATGATCAAGCCAGAATGATGCTCATAACAGAACAACATGTTTTCTTTAAGTTTTACGACAATAGTAAAACGGATAAATTATGCTTTGCATAAACGTTACTTTTTGGATAATTAGAAACGAATACTCTGTATTTTACCTATGATTGACGTTATTATCACTAAGGCAAGTCAGTTTAAGACATACCTTAAGATAATCTAAATTGAGCGTAGTTGACTTTGTACCCGGCCTAAGCTGGAAAGTAAATACCTTAGGTGGTCCCAAGACCATCAGAAGTGCGCCGCAGTTTGTTAGAGAAGTAAGTGTAGTCTCCGTTTACCAGACTCTAGAATGACTCAGAGACATTTCAGCCGAGAGAGAGAGAGAGAGAGAGAGAGAGAGAGAGAGAGAGAGAGAGAGAGAAGTAAAGATATATAGAGCTGATTCTTACAGACAGCGTAATTTTCCTGCAAGAAAAAAAATATCTCTTGTATCTGTACTGGTTGAATATATTCGGCTCATAAATAACACATATAAATACAATTTTATATATTTACGCTTCACGATATGTTTACAAGTGACTGAAATATTTCTTATACCTTTACAAGTGGCTGAAATATTTATTATACCTAAGTCCGTTATGAAAAATAGGCATTAGGTATTGCTTAAATGCATCATGCCTGCTGGAGGATACTAACCATGCTGTTTTTATCACGACTGCGGGGCGCATGAACTCACATATTCATACACCTGGTTCTGAAATGAACTAACGCTTCATAAATGCTATAATAGATATTACAATCCACAAAACTTTCGACAAATTAGCGATTATGCCATATTTTGTTCAGCCTTGTTTGGGGTATTACACTCAGTTGTATAGAATTGACCATAATCTCGCTCGGCATCGATCTCGCAGAGTTTCCATAAGTACGGATGCGTATGATTATACGGAGGCGGCGATAACTATAAATACCTTGTATGATTCCATATATACGGAATCTAATGACCATGCTATTTGGAAACAATAGTCTGTCGCAACTGTGATCCTATCCAGAAAGCTGATAACTTGTTTACTGAGCTTTCCCATTTTAACGTAATCTAATATTACGTGTCGAAAATAAATATGCCTATATGCGTCTGGGTTGATTCAATAATACGTAAGGTACACCAATATTCATCAAGCACACCGGAAGCGTGAATGAATGATTTTTATTTCTTCTTGGGGAGCTCTAAATTTTCTTCTGTTTTTCATGCTAATTTCAATCATATATGTTCCACATATTATCTACAAATACCTAAATGTGAGATATTAATGCAATGTTGGAATATTATAAATACGTCTGATACAGGACGAAGCATTGTCGAATCCTGTGGAACATTCCATAAAAGTATCGGATGAAATGATTTTAGCACCACTTGATTCGTGACTCTCATCTTTCATCGCTTTAACTTATTTACAATTATCTCATCATGTTTGCTGTACGCACGGTAATTGACAAAATTCATTAGATCTGAGACCCTAGAATCAAACCAGATATTTGTGTTGCATTCAGCATACCAAATGAAACACATATGGCAGGTGTACTGGAGAAGTGATAGGAGATTATTTAAATTTTTAATTGTCCATCGGCACGAGATAGTTAAGAAATGAGTCTATATTCAGCTGTAAAGGTATAAACGAATATGGAGAAAAAGCTGGAAGTTGTAGATACATTGTAGAAACGTGAGTCAGAGACATTAACCTGACAAACCGAAAGGGTAAAGTATTCACCACAATATAATCTCTTTAACACACGAAATACCATTAGGAAATAAACTTTAAAAAAGAAACTTCGAACAAGAATCAGCAAACCACATGTGGACCGTTTTAAACACTCATCAGCGACTACGATCTTTGGCATTTAAAACAAGGACAGAAAACAGAAAACAGCCTACATCGAAAACAAAGTGAAATTAAATAACAAAGTATAATGACTGTCCTGAATAAAGAATCTATAGACAATAATGAATGTCCTGAATAAAGAATATATAGACAGTAATGAATGTCCTGAATAAAGAATCTATAGACAATAATGAATGTCCTGAATAAAGAATCTATAGACAATAATGAATGTGCTGAATAAAGAATATATAGACAATACTGAATGTCCTGAATAAAGAATCTATAGACAATAATGAATGTCCTGAATAAAGAATCTATAGACAATAATGAATGTCCTGAATAAAGAATCTATAGACAATAATGAATGTCCTGAATAAATAATATATATACAATAATGAATGTCCTGAATAAAGAATATATAGACAATAATGAATGTCCTGAATAAAGAATATATAGAGACTAACGACTGTCCTGAATAAAGAATATATAGACAATAATGACTGTCCTGAATAAAGAATATACAGACAATAATGAATGTCCTGAATAAAAAATATATAGACAGTAATGAATGTCTGAATAAAGAATATATGTACAATAATGACTGTCCTGAATAAAGAATCTATGGACAGTAATGAATGTCCTGAATAAAGAATATATAGACAATAATGACTGTTCTGAATAAAGAATATATAGACAATAATGACTGTCCTGAATAAAGAATATATGTACAATAATGACTGTCCTGAATAAAGAATCTATAGACAGTAATGAATGTCCTGAATAAAGAATATATAGACAATAATGACTTCCCTGAATAAAGAATATATAGACAATAATGAATGTCCTGAATAAAGAATCTATAGACAATAATGAATGTCCTGAATAAAGAATATATAGACAATAATGACTGTCCTCAATAAAAAATCTATAGACAATAATGACTGTCCTGAATAAAGAATCTATAGACAATAATGACTGTCCTGAATAAAGAATATATAGACAATAATGAATGTCCTGAATAAAGAATCTATAGACAATAATGACTGTCCTGAATAAAGAATCTATAGACAATAATGACTGTCCTGAATAAAGAATATATAGACAATAATGAATGTCCTCAATAAAGAATATATAGACAATAATGACTGTCCTGAATAAAGAATCTATAGATAATCTGAGAAGAAAACAAGCAGCAGCTAGACTTTTGCATTGGAAGATCGGTCCACAGTTTGACGTAAGGTATCATCGTAATAGCAAGGTATATAGAGAATACAACCTGTTTGTATGCTCTATTGGTCATAGGTATATTTTCCATACCAATGTGCATGACCAGGATTGACAGTCGCAAGTTCCCTATCTTACGCATTTGTTGAACATACATGTATATCCTATTGAGCTAAATCTTGCAAGTCTAATGCATTGCGATTGAAGGTATTGCCAAAAATGTCCAGTTGCGGATCCTATGAATTTATTTCCACTAAACATCATCCTGTATAAGATTTTTTTGAAATTTCTAAAAGCAGCACTGATTCACATCACATGAACATGTATATATTCATGCCTGCATGGAAGCCATATTGATATGTACAAAAACAACATATGCCTGTATAGAAGCCCTATCGATGTGTACAAAAACAACACATGTATGCATAGAAGCCCTACTGTTGTGTACAAAAAGAGCACATGCCTGCATATAAGCCATATTGATGAGCACAATACAACACATGCAATATTTATGTCGGCACCTGTCTGCGACTGAGACATTGTTATGGGACTAAAACTGGTGTAAAAAAACCCGCATGCCCCGTCTATACCGTTATAGGCTTGTAGTTTATTAGTGCATAGGTGTGTAAGTTTGCAGCTTTGGCCAATCAGGTGTGATTTTCCATTTAGACTTAGGTACATTTGCATCAACATGTCAGAAATACCTTCCGAAATTAATATACTTAGGGCCTTGACGCAGAGCAATAAGACAGTGATTTACTTGATATATGTAACGTTTTGACATGGATTCACTTGATACATGTAACGTTATAACAGGGATTCCCCGTCAGGCGCCTCCCACCCAAAGTACACGCACCATCACCTCTTTTCTGAAGGGACACCGATCAGCCAGTGATGTCAGTGAACTTACGGCAGTTATGGAGAGAAATGTGCACCCGTGCTCAACATGAAAGTCTATGAAGACTGTAATCGACTTTCTCGACATGCATCACTTCCCTGGAAGACACCTGCGCCATCTGCAGCAGTCCCGTACAACCGCATGTCGATAAATATATATATATATATATATATATATATATATATATATATATATATATATATATATATATATATATATATATATATATATTTAGTGGAATACTATATAATTCATATCGGCACTACACATTTGCAGGTAATTCTACATGTAAGAGCATTGGAGTATTGTGGCTAAATAAAACAAACCCGACCTTCACAACGTAATGTTATCAAATTCAGTCAGGCACAAGTTTATCACCCGCGCGCAACTCCTTCGACTATATTTAGCCAAATTAAATATTACTTAACTCTTTACAAGAATTAGTATTATTATTATTACCTCCTGTTTAGTAACCCGCTTCGAAATTCTCATTACATATTTCCTTTGCTAGCTCCTCATTGAATAACCCTACCGGGATATAATATCATTGGTATATATTGTAGTACCTGGTCTACGACGGTGTTGATTATTATCGGCACGCATAGTTTCCGTCTTTTGTCCTCAGCCTGGCAGTAGGTCAAAGTAATTTGGTTCTCTGTACGATAAACACGTAATTGCACAGACCGCTACATCTTTGATTATTGTTATAAAATTTTGTAGACCTAACAACCAACAAAATAGACATGTAGTTTACTAATTTTAATACTGTTTTTCTATTATTTCTTTTTCTTTTTTCCATTATTTAACTATTGTTTGTAGATCTTCCGTAATTTAAACATGTAATAGCCCAGGTCGTCTCTCTAATTTTGAATTTAGCGCTGGTTTTGTGGATGCAAGTTGTTTCTTCACCTGATGAAGAGATGGATTAGTTCGAAACGTTGAGAGACTGTTTTGTAATTGCGCAGGTCTAATGAGAAATGTATACAACGATCAAGAATATTATATTTCAAGTACTAGAAAACAAAACACGTCCAGAGGCACAATTGCACTTAGTTTATTTTTCAAATAAACATACTTTCAATGGCATTAAAATAATTCTAGGCATTTTGACTAGAGTGCGAGCGACTTTATAGTTATTTGCTCTATTTCGAATGCGTAATTTCGCAGTTGGAAATCAAATTTATGTTTGCGAGGTTCAATGAAGCGAACAGACTCCATAATCGAATCTATTTTAAATACATGTTATTACCTTGTTGTGTTATCTAACCCCAAAGTAAAAACATACATTGATTTTGCATCCTGCAGGTTCTTTTCTATTGCCATTGACTTGTCCAGTGTGAACTCAACAAGATATCATACTTATCAAACCAAAATGTTGTTGTGCGTGTCTGATGCAAACCAATAATTAATCGGAAATCAAATAGACATGAATTTTGTTTCAGAGGATAAAGAAAAGCATGTTCGAGATCGTAAATCTCATATTTGTAACAAAGAGATCTCCATACACTGGAAAGATTTTCTCATGATAACATCACACTCATATTTGTAACAAAGAGATCTCCACACACTGGAAAGATTTTCTGATGATAAAGTCGCGCTCATGTTTGTAACAAAGAAAAACCGAGAGTGACTTCCGAAGTGGAATAGAAGTAGAATTGCAGATTTGTCAATGGCAAGAACTTTCAACGTATTGAAATATTTAAAATTTCAAATGTACACATGTTTTGAAAGAGAAAAGAAAAATGCCTATTGTTGCACGAAGACAAAAGATGGTTTATGGAGTTTAATTAAAAACAGTTTCGGCAAGACTATAATACTTGTTTTGTTATTAACAACCAAGTTATTGATCTTCTGAAAGCAGCTGGTCGCTTGAGCCATTAGCAAGCTCTGGTCAATGCAAATGGCTTTCCGATAAACAAATACGGCTGCTATGGTAAATATTAACTTGGATAAAACGATAGCTTAAGGATATGATACAACTGTTGGAAACGGGTGTATTTAAAACTACTTTTTAGACAGTTCTAACACGATATTGTCGAAAGTTATCAAACACGGGAATTTTAATTTTCGAATTAGTTGAATTTGAATTTTCGAATTAATTGACATTATTGTGAACTCACGAAATATTTTTCATGATGAGATTATGATGATACGGTTAATGTCATCATTTTATTTCAATGTAATATTTATAAGAAATTTTGCAGTAAAACGATTTGGACTCTCAAATTACATTATGCACAGCCATCTGTTCATCATCTCTACAATTTAGTTTCATAGAAATACAGAAGCCTGTGCATGAAAAAAGAAATTTTAAAAAAGTAACGACTTTTTGCATCATAAATATCGATATCAAGAGTTTTGGTGCCTTTAGTTGATGGAAAGCAAGCTATTTCATAATTTGAAATCTGTTTTGTGTTATCTCAAATATTAGTGCCCATAAGGAATTTCAGAATTACTTGTTTTTACATAAAAATCCTGATTTGACATCATGAACATTAGGAAAATTTTAGTCAAAGTCGTAACGCATTTTTTACAATTCAAACAACGTGTTGACAAAATATATATTCAGTACGATCTTTAAACAATTAATATTTGAATACCCAGTTTGTGTAGTTAACAAAACTGGATACGCATATGGAACGAGGCTGCATCAATAGTTACCTGTCACAGTACTGTAGAGGATCCAACACGAAAGCTCGGTGTGTCTTCAGTCTTTTCACCAAGTTTGACAATAACCTATTTTTAATCCACTGAATCGCTCCTCTTTGTTTACAGTAGGATTAGAATGTAAGATATCTCTATATTATGGTTTGGCATTACGACGAACATGTTGGTACATATACTTGGCGCTCTCAGGAAAAGTCTAGGAGTAGTCATATTGTCTGGTCTTGCGTCTACGTTAACTTTTGTCATGCGATTTTAGAGAAAATTGGTTGCATTGGGATCGTCACTTGTCTTTTCTTTCATAAAGATAACATGAAGCTTTTTGGCATATAAAGAAGAACGATTTATATTTCATCCGTGCAGGTAACGGCTTGGACGAATTAGTTACACAAGCATTCAGTTCCAATGCTAATCTACGTCTTCATTTTCTCATAAACATTTCTCGCCCAAATGTAAATGTTTGTCAATCAGAACTTTAAAATGTTCTAGACCGACGCGGTGATAACGACGGTACAAATGTTTGCATGCGCAGGACCTAAATCTACCAAGCATTTGAGCATATTGCGGTATTTACATTAAGTACTTGGTTTGATTTAAACAATATTTGTTTGCAGATATCATCGTGGAAAATACATAAAAATCGAACAAGAGATATAAAGCATTAAGCAACAAACTTTAGCTTATTTTGAGTTTTATCCTCATTAACGTTAATCGTTTACTTTGATAATGTGGCTGACGTGAGTAATTATGGCGAGGATTGCAAATATTGAAAAATATAATATTACAATGAAATTGTACGTACAGTATTATAATAATATCAAACAGTAACTGATAAGCATTTATAGCAGAAACATATTAATGTATACTTAAAAAACAAAATATGAAAATGTTGGTGTTAAATGGGTGGGGGGAAATATTAAAGAGGCTATTAACTTCAGTTCAGGTGGTTTATATGTAGTAACTAAATACGTACCAGAGATATATCAAGTTAGTGTGAATATATAAATAGTAATGAAACAAATATTTTAGTTGCTATATGTATTTTTGGATCGCCTTAAAAATCTCGTCCTTGGCCTCAAGCAAATGTAATTCGTTATTCATTAATAACGAAGTTCTGTCATGATTATGCGACACAATCCCTAGTAAAATATTTTGTAGTCTAAAAGCAAGTTCTTTGCGGTTTCTGGTTCACAGCATGAACGCCTTTTGGTAAATGACAAAATGTTTTTGAAAAGATCGTCCTTTAATAATCTACAGCCTAGTCGAAATTTTGTGTGCATAATTTGTGCTAATCGCTCAAGTTGATAGCAATACATTTCTTGGTGCTTTTGTTGGTGTGAACGACACTTTTAGCACTTTATTGTTACCTTGGCTGGTATCAAACCCACGACCCTTGGATTAAGAGTATGACGCTCTACCGGCTGAACTGCCGCGGCTCCTATGATAGTAAGAGAATGGGACCTTTCTAGATCCCTATTTAAAAAGAGTTTAGCAAGCGTTTCTGCAGAATTTCCAAAGGGGAAAGGTTCCATTCCACAACAGACTTCGGTACAAATGAACTTTGGTATAGATTTGTCCTGGTGGAAGGCGTATGGCGGTCACTTCGATCACGACTTTGTCTAATACCTACCTGCTGAACACTTGGCGGAACAAAAGCACGCATGTATCTAGGAGCCACGCCATGATGCATTTTTGTTTTTTAAAAAAATGTTATCATTCTATTTTGTGGCATTATTTTGTGTTGGTGTGTGTGTTAGTGTGTGTGTGTGTGTGATGTTAAATTCTCGTATAGGACCAAGAGAACGTTAACAATTAAAATTAAGTAATACATGGCCACTGAGACTGAATTACAAGTAAATACAGTGTAGTCTGCTATGATTTTTCCAGGAAAATAAATATTATACATTTAATTTTTGGTTTTCTCCTGACTAACCGGCGACATATTTAATTAATGCCACATATGAATCATAGACTACTTGCTTCAGGCTGCAGTAAAGCATCATTTCAATAAATAAACATTTTGTTACAGACTCTGTAAAATTGTTTAAGATTAGCAAATATAAAATATATTTTTGCATTTCCCGTTTATGTTTTTCTCCACTTTTTCAAAAAGAAAACAAAACTGCACAGACATAAAAGATGAAAAGAAATAATTATGCAAATGATCTGAAATCTTACTAAAATGAATGTTACAGTTGTGAATTTGGTCTAAGAGAATATGCACAGGAGCTAATAGTAAGAATATTGGAGCAATAACACAGCCAACCTTAAGGTATTTATGTTCAGAACTTCGTAAAACAAATCTAAACAACTAATGAGACAATTTAAAAAGTAATGAACTAAAGTATTGCATTTGCAAAAAAACAATCTCATACAGGTCTTGCGTGCTTTTAAACATACGTGACACAAAGTTACGTGTATAAACTAACTACATACCAAAGATAAATTAAAAGATGACAAGAACAGCATGTAAAGAAATTAACATTCTCAATAGCTTGGAACCAGCTCACTTTCTACAGACGGCCACTACTAATGAGCAGATCAAATATACGCCAGGGTTTAAAACAAGACAGGGTTTAAAACAAGACAATCAATTGAGGAAAATAAAAACATGATAAATTTGCCTTGTGAAGCTGATGCACAAGAGCCCATGACACAGTCTCTATATGTATTCAATACGCGGAGCACATATTAAGATCACGGAGCTTAAATAAATATCTGCTACAGAAACGTAGCCACCCTTGGGGTTGATAAGTGGTGTAGTTTCTATATAATTTCTGCGAGAGAAGAAATCTATAGAGTGAGGTTGTCATTTTGTATATATTTATGATAAATGTCAGACATTAAATACCTAAATGTGCATGGAAAATAGTGAAATATATTTTTTAAAAACCTTCTAACTGAATATATTAAAAATAGTTGAATATAAATAAAAATATTTCTACCTAAATAAATCAAAATAAAAACTTCTATACTCCATAAGCCAATACCAAAACAAGTTAGACAAAAATATAAACCCTTTTAACATGTCTTCCAACTAGGAACAAATTGAAACGTATCAATAAGCAAATTTTAAACACAAATATCACTAAAAGATTCAAAGATTATTGTTGAGAATTTTGAATGAGTATGGATTGTACGGGATATAAATCAAGATTTGTATGATTTTTTAATGCCACTGAATCATATTTGAAGAAGCCTATCAGCTGCAATTTCAGCAATCTGGTTATGTAAAAGTACAGCTATAATTAATATTCAGGCTTAGAAAACTACCAGAATAAGTGGCAGAGCGAATTGAGTATATACATTTTTATTAAAACAAAGGTTTCTAATTATATTAGACAGATGTGAACTTGGTTATGTCATTGAACGTTGTTACATGTAAAATTTGGACAGAAAATAAACAAAAGTACAAAATGGATGTTTGACAGGATTTAATAATTAACGTTGAACATAGATGTCAACCGCTCAGGGTAAGTTCATCAATAAATTTGCCTAAATGGGTTCAACAAAAATGGTTGTATAAACGTAAAAAAAAAAAAAAAAAAAAAAAAAAAAAAGGTCTGTGTTACTTGAATGCTCTGGAATCTGTGTTAAATGCACCTATTGATAGACCGTCAAAATGCATTTAGATAGACGCAGTCATTGGTAATAAACGATGATTGTTAATAATTGCGGATATTTAAAAATTTACCATGAAGTTGAAATATTCGTAAATGTGTATGAAATATTGGAAGGGGAAGTGATATGGAGAGAAACTACATGAATCCTGTTAGAATTACTGAAATAGAGAGGTAAAAGTTTAACCAGCACATAGTTTGTATTTTGGTTTCCACCTTATATCATTTCTGAAGCTTTTGTAAGTGTTATTAAATATGAAATCCAGAAGAAGAGCACAATAATACAGTACTAGAAAGTACAGTGGTATTATAATCTGCTTTCCATACACAAAACACTGTATAGATACCTTACCAGAATTTTTCGTTTTGCCTGCGTTTTGAGAGTTACGTTCTCAATTTATCATTCATAATGCCTTGTTAAATATTGGTTCTAGTGAAAACAGGTAACCACAAATAATCTTTGTATGTCATGAAAAAAGTGTAGTCAATCAAATTAAAAATATCATTACTTTTGTAGAACATGGTAAAGTCGTTCACGTGCATTCTACCCAAGTTGTTTACCATAGTGTTATTAGCATCACCTTTTTACCTTAATATCATACAAGACAAAAAAAACTACCCGGTACAATGAATATATTTCGGCTCAGATCTGGAATTGCCATCTGTCACGTTGTTCAGTTTTAAGGCTGTTCGATGCATATGTGATACAATGATGTCCTGAATTGGGGCATTTTTTTCCCCTTGTGATATCATTTTCCCCCTTTGAGCAGTTATCATTTAGTGTACACTGACATTTTGTTATTGATTGTGTTTAAAAGTGCACGTGAATTCTGCATGATTACCCCCGGAAAAATGGATTTTTTTTAAAGAGCAACATACACAGTAACACCCATCACAAGTTCAGTGAATATTCGTAGTTTACTGAATCATTAGAAGGTTAATATAAATCATTGCCTAAATCCTTTCCGTTTTAGGATAAATGTTTCCATTCACCCGTTTTGTTTTTAACATCTACTCAGCTTAGCGTATATCGTCTTGTTTGTCATGTACAGGTAACTATTGTTTGTAAAAAAAAATATCCTTTGTATCCCCCCTCTTTAAGTCTTCAAGTTTGTCAAAGACAGATCATCTAAAATTTACTTGCCTGACTTTAAATATCTCCTCATTAAAGTTAGGAAGTTAGCTCTTTCCAAAGTTTGTTTTGTATTTGTCAAATCTAAATGCTTTACCCATTTTAATTTTAGGTCTTCCAGATGTAATTGTTGTTAAGTAGCCAAATAGGTTTGCCCATATTTAAAAAAAAAATTCTTTTTATTTGCTTGAACTGGAGTTATGTCTAATGGTCTGTAATTATTGATATTGTATCCTTAAATAAACTTTTGTAAAACATCAACCCATTTTATGGTTTCATTTTAAGTGAAAACTTACCCATTCCAGTCATCATGGTTCTGTTAAAACCTTTCCATTACAGATGCATTTTTGTCTGAGGAAGCTGAAAATTTTTAAGTTCTCTTTTTCAATGTCAGAAGAACTGACCGAGCTGATTTTGGATCAGTTAAGAGACAAAGACCAGTTATCAAAATAACAATAACATATCATATGTGTGTATGTATCTATATATATAACCTACTGTAACATCTGCAATTCTGAAACCACCTAGCTTCTTAATCAAATCGTGATCCGGTAGATTAAATAAATACTATGCACAAATGGCCTCAACACGAAGCAAATCCTACTACTCGAATGATACGCTGAATTCTAAATGAAGTATTGAGAAGCTTCCCACACGTTGCGTATTTTACAATACACATCATATTGTGCATATAAGAAAGATGGACAATTAAGTTTACTTAATGTATATAAAATTGTGAGTATATACTCACTTCATGAAATTATAAAGCAATGCTATTCACATAAGAGACACGCATTGATGGAATTGTTCTGTTCATAGCAATAGATATCAAGATATGAAATTATGATACCACATCCTTCATAAAATGGACATGAAATTATGATACCGCGGCATTCGTATAACGAATGTGAAATTATGATACCACATCATTCATATAACGATCATGAAGCCACACTGTTGTACTGTAAATGGACGTAACACATTGCATCATTGCATATATGGTATTCTTTCCAGTTTGCCAGAGAGGCCTCCTGAACCTCACTTTCGTGCAGAAACAGACCAGAACATGATCCGTTGAACCCTCAGACGTTCTAACCAATATTACCAAAACTCAGCTCTACACTTGAAAGATTCCTATCGTAAATTAGACAGCATCCTGTCAATGCAAGGCATCATTGCAAAGTGAGTATACTGTAAAACAAGAACTCTATACACTGGTACTTGGCAGGAACCACAAACGGAAAATATGCCGCAAGTGAGCCCCTATCGCCGGCACTTTGCAAGTGCCACAATAAATCAGTCGAGCGAGCGAGTAAAAGTAAACATGTCACAATCGTCTGACAGAACCAGAACACACAGCATGAGTAATTGTGTACGTGGCAATAGGACCCATACTGAATTTACATTAAAAAATAATACAACTGCAATTTTGTGCACACAATTTCGTGACATCTAATAAATCCATAACTTTTTTGTTGCAAAATTATTTTCCTTCATTAAACAGTATTTTTCAGGTGTTTGATCTCAAAAGATTAGGGTAAAATAATCGTGTATGTCACCTCTCTTTTCCGTTTTCACTTTCAAATTGTCTTTAGGTTCATCTACAAGCCAATAGGACATCCGTCTACAACAGGTACTTGTATGTTCACCAATTCGCAATATTTCTGCAATCCAATCAAACGTATGAATGATTTCAGATTCATATTAAATTTTGCCATTCCTAAGGTTGATTCTAAAACTGTTATATATACTGAGTCACCATGTGCTCTTTTATATCGAGCGTTGTTCTCCATAAATTCAATGTCTGTTTTTGTTGAATTGTTATAATTTGACCTTGCAATAGTTACGATATCTTCAAAATGTACTGTCAATTTAGCCGCATACAAGCTTGTGTATGAACTCACATCAAATAAGTTATTTATTCCTTCCTCATGCTGTAATGTTGTAACCATCTTGCTATCAGTATTGATGATTTTTTTTCTCAATGTTTAAAGTAAAATGTTAATCCCCATCTTTTCTAAATCATTTTTATGTTTTAAATACAAAAGTCAACATTTTTATTCTCCTTGATTTTGAAAAAAATGCAATTAGCGGTTACCGCAAATTTATCGCATTAAAACTTGTAAATAAATACACATTATCTTTTGATACTTAAGTTGTTTCTTTCGTGTAAAACTCGTAAATTATTTATATCACCTCTCAGAGAACTGTTGAATTCAATGCAATGTAGACTTTGCCATTATTTATCTTGTGTTTATTTCGATATTTGTCCTTACAGTTTGAGCTGTACTGTAATTTTAATGATTTTCAAAGTGCTATTCCAGCCAGTTTTAACTTCGATTTTTAATTATCTGATATCCCGATATACGGAGTTTTATAAAGCAAAACAATTGTTGGTCTCATTTCTTTCATGTCTACCCTGCTACTACCACTGTTTGCCTTTTCTCAGAGCCTCTATTGGAGTTACGGTGAACGAGGTAGTAGTCTCACTACATGCATGTGGAGAAAAGGAACCTAATTCTAATGAAAATCACGATAATACTTGTTGTGCAGGTTTACCTCCCTTGACCTAAAGGAGCTTTGGTGCTAACGCTGACCTTAGACTTCTTGACTTTGGCTTTCGACATTTGACGTTAGAAAGTCTTACAGATCGCTTAGATTATGTGGTTTCCGACACGATGTAATCAAAAATATGACACATATCACCAAGAAACTTTACCGTTAAGCTCTTTAAGCACTTGTAAACTCATCCGTGGTATCGAGACATCATCAATCTTAGTTTTTTTGCACTTGGGCAGTTGGATAAACCGGCGAGTCAACTTCATTTACTCCGCCTGCCATATTTTGTATTTGAATTGCCCGGTCAGAGATTTCAGAGTCACAAAGAAAATAAGCTCGATTTTTATGCTTCCACATACAGATAATATGCTAAAACAAATTATTTAAGAACACAGTTTCTTGGCGGAACGTGTAGATGAAAGCGAGGAGCGTGGGGATGTGTGTTTTACTAATAGAGAATTTTAGTCAACAAAGTATTTGTGATTGAAGTTAGTGGATCTATGAGGATAATATCTCTTGAAATGAGCACATATAGGCTTCTGAGTGTTTTTTTGTTATGCTAACTTCCAAATATCTGAACTGACAGAATAATCCGCCCAAATCAATTAGCAAGTATAACAAGATCGATTCAAGATTGTTCTTGATACTTTAGAACTCTTAGATTAATCAAAAATAATCTTTTAGTTAATTTTCGATGAAATATTTACATTGAATCAACAAGACGAGCAACTCATGAAAATGAAGACTATTTTTACCATCAGTTTAGTTGTCTAGACTACCTAAAAATGTATATTCCATTTACAGCAGTTTTTTGTGTTTATTTCGTCCAGCGTACTTATGTAGACCAGTCATTATCAGTGTCAAATTCTTTGAAACAAAGTGCAAAGCTAAGAAATTTTAAGAAAAAGACTCAACTGTCATTAACAAACATTACAACCTTACAAAGTGTATTGTATTCAATATTCGTATTTCTGTATTTAACCAGGTAAGGTCGAACACAAATCATTTAAAACACAAGAATAAAAGATTATGAAAAGCACATGTAGGGTAACCCAATTACAGCTTTAGATTATTTCATCGTTATTAAAGTAAACTATATGGTTTTATCATATGGCTACTGTGTTGTTTAGGCTATTATATCCATATAATAATGTTTATACATGTAACACGTACAATAACTGCTAATGACTTCACCTATGACGCCATGATCTTATGTAAGACAAGAGCATTAAAGCATAGTAACAGACAGCTCCGATGTCATATCACTTTGATTATTGGTACATTACAGTGAATCTCAACCATTTTATGATGAAATGAACATTCTCAAAATTATGGCACAAAAGAAGTAATGTGGGGCGATTGATAGACCTCCATGTTAAACAGGTCCAAAAATGTATAGAGCCAAACAGAAATTTAACATAGGAGCCATGTTGGTTCATAGGTAAATGGTTAAAGTATAAGAAGTGATTGACCTCAATGGGAGGCAGTATTGTAACAGTGTTATTAGTAGTTGACCTCTATGGAGGCTACAGAGTCAAAGTTTATAGAGCCAAAAGGGAATTTAACATTGCCATAGTTTTACATTAGACACAAGTATAGAGCCGTACGGGAAATGTAATGTTAAATTGGGGACCGTTACCGGCCGTTTCCATGTTGAAACATTTAAAGGTACCTACGGGAAATGTAATGTTAAAATTGTTTTATTACAATTCAAAACACATCCCACCTGTACTCATTGCCATACAGTCTTGAAGGTGCGAATATATGTCATTTTACCGTCTCTGACTTCAAATGTCAGATATATGGAACAAGGTAATATTTTACTTTGTAACTGATAAATACTTTTGCGACGTATTGATAGTTTAGCATATCCAGTAAAGTGAGCACCAATATTTCGTTTTCCGCCATTTTTCGTCACTTTTACTAGGGTTAAAACAATGACTGACTCTCTGCATCAGGTCAGGTCATGTCATTATCATAACAGTAATTTATAATGAAGGAACACGATTTAGTCTCGGATTTGAGCTGATAACGTCCATTTTACCTTTCTTTTATAGTTTTATCGAAAATTAAATATTTTACATCGAGGAGTGGTACATCGATCTTATGTATGTATTATGTACGTACTACGTAAGTTTGTATGTATGTATGCTTCCATGTATGCACGTGTGTATATATGTATTGATGTATGTTTCCATGTACAGTAGGGAGGACGGAGGTTGGGAGGATGGATAGACTGAAAAATGAATGAATGGATGAAAGCATGAATAAATGGACTCATCTAGTATGATCTACAGTTTAAACATTTAACACCTAAAATGAATGCACATCATTGATAAATGTCTTATTTATTCAATTCAAAAGCAATAATCAAGACAAAAGAAAGCAAAAAGCACTTAAAACTCCGTATCATTTTTTCTTACAGTATTTAATTGTTCCACCCATTGGAACTATGGGAAGCAATGCATAGGAGCAATCATTTTTCTTTTCCGGTCGGCAGGAGGGTCTGCAACCAGAATAATGCATCTATCAAATGGCATCTTTACGTGTCTTTGTCTGAAAAACACAGAGTTGGTAACTGAAGAGAAACTTTTACTATGTCATGTGTCAGGCATTAATGCATCCTCATTCACAGGGAATAAATGCTAGGTGTCAAATACATACATATATATATATATATATATATATATATATATATATATATATATATATATATATACATACATACATACATACATACATACATACCAACACACACATACACGGATAGATAGATAGATAGATAGATAGATAGATTGCAAAATAAAATAAGTGATGGGGATTTTCTTAATTTATAATCACTCTCTATTACATACTATTTGCCCGTTGGAGATAAAGAGCTTCAAGTGAAAGTACCCAGTCAGAATTGCTCGAGTTTGCGTATCATTTAAAGCTTAGAAGTACAACGTTACGAACAAATGTTGTTGAATCGACATAAAAATTAGTCTTTGTATTGTAGTTTAACGTTGTCCTGAATCAAATGGTGAATTACACAAGTGGAATGAGTGAATATAAGGAGTATTGTTAGAAAATGTGGCAGAAAAACTTAGAATGTGAGGAGACTGTGGTTTTAATTATAATGTCTTTATCCAGAATCTGAGTAAGGGATTGGAAAATAAAATAAATGGAGACAGGAGGAGCTACCTTTTAAAATTATATGTGGTGACCGATGGAACAAACGTAAGTCATAGAAAGCGATAACAAATAAAGAAGATTTACAGTAAAATCTTTCTTGAGACCCCACTACTATAAGAAACCTACTGCCTTGAGACACCAGGTTCTCCATGTACAGCTTTATTGATAATATAGAGTTATGACCTGTCATGAGAGACCACCTGTCTTGAGAGACTCATTATTGTTTAGCAGAAGGGGTGGTCTTTCAAGACAGATTCTACTGTATTACCAAATGAAAACAAAATGCTCAAATTCCAGCTATAATAGAACACTTTAAAGAGGTATTTGTATCAAAGCTAAAAATAAATAGAGAAGGCATGCAAACTGAATCAGCTAGTAAATATAGACTCGCCGAGATAGATACATGTATACTGTTAACTCGTTACAACGACGTTTATACAGAGCAATAGTCGGGTTCCGACTGAATATAGATGAGAACATACGTGCTTTTGGTAAATTTTATTTTGATGTATACTGATAATTGTTTTATCTTCTGATAACTGTGCTGTGACACGCGAACACAGACGAGGGAAATGTCACACGGTACAATTATCTGACAGTAAAACAAATACTAATTATGTTTAACTCTTTGAATTCCCATTAAAACCCTACAATTTTCTACTTTGTTGATTGTTGACCGATTTTTTCAAGTTTAATACATCTTTTTATTGTATGGAGACGCCATCTGCGAAAATCCAATACCCTGTTAGAAAATAAGAACGTTCCATTGACTTTAGCAAGCCTTGATTTCTTTAGACAAGGTCAGTCGCATTACATTTCATTTATGTTGTCGCACATAAATTGTGGAGTGGATATTATTTTGAACTTGATGAGTCAAAACATAATGTGAAACGGAGATTATTTTGATGTCTGGTGTGAAAATGGACTAATAGAAAAAAAAGCATACATTTTAGAGTTTTTTAGGACTTACCATGAGATTGTGCACTGGATGGATAGAAAAGTGGACGGAATGAGAAGAAAAAAATAAAAAAAATAAAAACGACGCTCTACTACGGTTCAGATTCATTCAACGTACAAGTAATTGACGTTGTATATGAAACTGCTCTTTTTAACTGCAAATTTGTTTTTGTAAGACCATGTAAAAGAAATTATTTTTCATTTAATAAAGACCTACTAAATTGATTTGCATTGTCAGGAATTAAATTACAGTAATTAGCAAATAAAAGCACTGTAAAAAGTACAGTAATTAGCAAATAAAAGTACTGCAAAAGTACAGTAATTAGCAAATAAAAGCACTGTAAAAGAGTATAATTATCAACAAATAAAAGCACTGCAAAAAGTACAGTAATTAGCACAAAAAAGTCCAGCAAAAGAGTATAATTATCAGTAAATCAAAGTCCTGCAAAAACGTATAATTATCAGCAAATAAAAGCACTGCAAAAGAGTATAATTATCAGTAATGAAAGTCCTACAAAAAGTAGAATAATTAGCAAATAAAAGCACTGCAAAAGAGTATAATTATCAGTAAATCAAAGTCCAGCAAAAAGAACAGTAATTAGCAAACAAAAGTCCAGCACATGAGTATAATTATCAGCAAATGAAAGCACTGCAAAAGAGTATAATTATCAGCAAATCAAAGCACTGCAAAAGGTAAAATTATCAGTAAATCAAAGCATTACAAACGAGTATAATTATCTGCAAATCAAAGTACTGATACGGAGTATAATTATCGGCAAATCAAAGCACTGCAAAAAGTACAGTAATTATCAAATACAAGCACTGCAGAAGAACATAATTATCGTCAAATCTAAGCACTGCAAAAGAACAGTCATTACCAAATAAAAGCACTGCAAAAGAGTATAATTATCAGTAAACCAAAGTAATGCAAAGGAGTATAATTATCAGCAAATAAAAACACTGCAAAAGAGTATAATTATCAGTAAATCAAAATCCTGCAAAAAGTACAGTAAATAGCAAATAAAAGATCTGCAAAAGGGTATAGTTATCAATAAATCAAAGTCCTGCAAACAGAACAGTAATTGGTAAACAAAAGTCCAGCAAATGAGTATAATTATCAGCAAATAAAAGCACTGCAAATGAGTATAATTATCAGTAAATCAAAGTACTGCAAAAGTACAGTAATTAGCAAACAAAAGTCCAACAAAAGAATATAATTATCAGCAAATCAAAGCACCGCAAAAGAGTATAATTATCAGTAAATCAAAGTACTGCAAAGTACAGTAATTAGCAAACAAGAGTCCAGCAAAAGAGTAAAATTATTGGCAAATCAAAGCACTGCAAAAGAGTATAATTATCAGCAAATCAAAGCACTGCAAAAGTACAGTAATTAGCAAACAAAAGCATTGCAAAAGTACAGTAAGTAGAAAATAAATGCACTGCAAAAGATTATAATTATCGGCAAATAAGAGCACTGCAAAAGTACAGTAATTACCACAAAAAGCACTGCAAAAGTACAGTAAGTAGCAAATAAATGCACTGCAAAAGATTATACTTATCGGCAAATCAGAGCACTGCAAAAAGTAGAGTAATTAGCAAATAAAAGCACTGCAAACGTGTATAATTATAACTAAATTAAAGTACTGCAAAAGTAAAGTAATTAACAAACAATAGTCTAGTAAAATAGTATAATTATCAGCAAATCAAACCACTGCTAAAAGTACAATTATCAATAAATCAAAGCACTGCAAAAGGGTATAATTATCAGTCAATCAAAGTCCTACAAACAGAACAGTAATTAGCAAACAAGAGTCCAGCAAACGAGTGTAATTATCGGCAAATCAAAGCACTGCAAAAGAGTATAATTATCGACAAATCAAAGCACTGCAACAGCACTGTAATTAGCAAATAAAAGCACTGAAAAACTACAGTAATTAGCAAATAAAAGCACTGCAAAAGAGTATAATTATCGGCAAATCAAAGCACTGCAAAATGTACAGTAATTGGCAAATAAAAGCACTGCAAAAGAGTATAATTATCAGTAAATCAAAGTACTGCTAAAGTACAGTAATTACCAAACAAAAGTCCAGCAAAAGAGTATAATTATCAGCAAATCAAAGCACTGCTAAAAGTACAATTATCATTAAATCAAAGTACTGCAAAAGAGTATAATTATCGGCTAATCAAAGCACTGCAAAGGTACTGTAATTAGCAAATGAAAGCTATGCAAAAGTTCCGTAATCAGCAAATAAAAGCACTGCAAAAGAGTATAATTATCGGCAGATCAAAGTACTGCAAAAGAGTATAATTATCGGCAGATCAAAGTACTGCAAAAGAGTATAATTATTATTAAATCAAAGTACTGAAAAAGATAATAATTATCAGTAAATCCAAGTACTGAAAAAAGTATAATTATCAGCAAATCAAAATACTATCGGGAATATATCAAATGACATTATATAACTATTTTATTTCTTGGAAATGAGATTTAAATGTAGTAAAAGGTGTATGAGATTTAAATGTAGTAAAAGATGTATGAGATTTAAATGTAGTAAAAGATGTATGAGATTTTTTGACAAAAATATTTACAACAATATTTAATCCGAGTATACATTTATATTCCTGACTCATTCTCGTCATTTATGCATGCTGGTTAGATAACGATAAGCCAAGGGATGTAACTCCTCCATATTGGTGGCATGGTTTTATAAGATTTCTATCTCAAATAACCAGGTAAATGTCCATTTTATGATCGATATTTTTAGTAATTATTATGTTACCTGGAAACTGAAAGTTAACTTTGATAAAACTTAAGTACTAATATTTGGTAAAGTTTACACACAAAAATTAATTTCACATATAAACGTACGAAATTAGAAGAGATATATGACTATATAGAGTTCTTTTGAGCCACACTAGAAGTATTTTTAAGTCAATGAAGTAAACGGTTTCAAGAGCTAAAATAAATTGTACTCCTGTCGCAGAAGCGTATTTGGCAATGATAAAAAAAAAAAATTGGCAATGATAGTCAGTTGAAACTATTTGATAGTACTGTATCACCTATTGTATTGTATGTATCAGACGATTTGGTGTTTCGGAAAAATAATTATTACTAAGAGAAACATACAGTTTTTTATGATAGATACTGCAATCTTAGAAGAACGCGCTTTTAGGGAAAAAACAGGAAGATAATCAAATATCCGTCATGTGAAAATAAATATTGTTAAAATATATTATAAATTGATAGAAAGTAAAGAAAGTAAGTATGCAGTAGCAATATATGACGTAATAATAGCTGATATGAAATAAAAATAGGAATACGTATCACTTGTAAATTGTGTAAAATTAATATTTCATGAATGCGGATTTGCTTATATATGGTATAAACAAACGTTTCCTAATAAACAATTACATATACAAACTATAAAGAACAGATTATCTGACATGTATCTTCAAATCTGGAATACCCATACAAATTCTTTGAGTAAGGGTATCATTTACTCTAAATTTAGAACTTCAATTCACTAATCACTATAATTTGAACTTCAAATCACCATTCACTCTAAATTTAGAACTTCAAATCACCATTTACTCTAAATTTAGAACTTCAAAAATTACCATTTACTCTAAATTTAGAAGTTCTAATTACCATTTACTCTAAATTTAGAACTTCAATTCACTGTTCACTCTAAATTTAGAACTTCAAATTAGCATTTACTCTAAATATAGAACTTCAATTCACTATTCATTCTAAATTTAGAATTCAAATCACCATGTACCAATAGTAATAGGGAGATGGACAAACTGTAATGTGCAAAGACTGTGTACTTTATGTGACGAAAAGGACCTGGAAAGAGAGTTTCAGTATATATTTAACTGCATGTACTTGAAATAGCAACGGAGGAATATATAGAATAAACAACACTTTAATAGCTCTCATAGTTTAAATTTCAGTGCTTTGTTTAATTCCATAAATATAAACTCATGAATCTAAGGAAACGTATTAGAGTTATTATACTAAAATTAAGTTAAACTCCAGTATTTTAAAATTTTGATGCATTAGTCACGTATAATTTATATCTAATTTGGAAAAAAAACACGTGATAAGTAGTAAAACTTATGTCAAAAAATGTAATGTTCGAAAATTATTTACATGATTATGTCTGAAATATGTACTACCTTAAAAAAATTTAATATGAATTTGAAGGAATTTTAAGTTAGACAGCAATACAATCAAACATGGATATAAAGTGCACGCAGGATGCCGGTTGAAAGTGGTCTTTATTAGCAGGTTGTCTTTATATGCGGGTTTGCTTTGGTGCTTTACGCCACAGAAACACAAGTAGATTATTTACTACCTTGACAATTGGCGGAAAGTGCCTTGCCCAAGGACACACTACGGTTGCTGACCCAGGCTTGCCCGATGGTTGGATTCGAACCCGCACCATTTCGGTTGTGAGTCCGGCACGCCAGCCACTGAGCCACCGCGGCTCCCTTTTATATACAGGTAAACATGCAATGATTGACGTATAAATGGAACCTATAGATAGCCCTTATAGACAGAGGATTTTAATTAATGTGTTATAGTTACTTTATACACTCTGTGCATCGAACACCTTGTTTCCAGTTAACATGTTGGTGTTTAAATAATTTGTTACATGTAAAAGAGGCCTATAAGTGATTTATCTTGCTACGCGCATGATCAATTATTTATTATATATTCTTTTCTATTCATTATTTATCTTAGGGTGACCTTAGTGGGAAAAATGTATCTCTTTATCAAATATTAACACATAAAGCTGAACATACATGTAAACCCTAAACTAAAATTACATTTTTTGTTTGTAATTTGATCGCAATGCATCAAGCCTTTCTGTATCGCTCAGCAGAAGCAATTAACGGGTCTTATGAACAAACAAAAGAACATGTACTCAATGGAATATTTATATGGATAAATATGCCACGAAATTTACATATAATATACAGTTGATGTACAAGTTGTGCAGGTGCTTATCGTCTTTATTAATTGAGCCTTCTAAATGAAGACGCGCTCACACGCAAAAGTTTCCGAATCAAATCAGGAAAGAAATAATAAATGTAATTTGAACTCTATATTTTCTGTGTTGTTATTCACTTCAGGGACTATTTTTCTAATATTTGAGCTATTTATTATTTCGTCAGATCTAATTGCTTTATTTCCGGCACAGTATTAATTTACAGCACGGAAATCATTGAATACACACAAGCATTATTCTAGATTTTAAACCCATTGTTAATAAAATCACTTTTATAAACAAATAGCGCGTATCCGGTCTACTGGCTGAACAACTCAGCCTGAGGTATGAAGTGCAACTTATTGAATTACAACTTGTGATAGGATAACCTCATCTCTATGCTTGTGATAGGATAACCTCATCTCTATGCTTGTGATAGGATAACCTCATCTCTATGCTTGTGATAGGATAACCTCATCTCTATGCTTGTGATAGGATAACCTCATCTCTATGCTTGTGATAGGATAACCTCATCTCTATGCTTGTGATAGGATAACCTCATCTCTATGCTTGTGATAGGATAACCTCATCTCTATACTTGTGATTAACACAACGCAAAACAAAATAAATAAACTAAAAGCACTATAATTGCTCTTGGAACAGGGCACCAGAACATTACCTAGAGGTCATAAGGTAAATTATCATCGTGATTTTGTTTCAGTTTTGTTTACTTTTAGAAATGATCAGTAGTCTCAACTTCTATCCGAATCTCACCATTAACGCACCTGCAAGATTTATTTTCTTCGTATACAATGGGTGTACATTTTTGCCAAATCAAAACCGTGACGAGTGTCCCATTTGGACCAAAGAAAGGTCTCTGACTGGATTTTCTTTATCTGCACAATTTATCTCAGAACATCGTTCCGCTATCGATAAAAATGCAGGCCTAATTTACTAAATCAGTCCTTAATATTATTGTACACTGTTTATATTCTAAACGCTTGGTTCCTGCTGTGAAAAAAATAGAATTTTGGCAGATTTTCAATGCTCGAACATATATGTTTTTTATTGGCCAATGCTTTAACATTTTCATGCTGTTTAACCCAGATCTAAATCATGGATAGAAACTGTAGTGCCACAAGTCGAGGACCTGGACATTGACTAACAAGGAAAGAAAAAATGTTCAGAAAATGGCGCGTAATAAAGCACATAGGAAATTATCGAAAAGTGATATTGTTGCAAGCCAATGTTCATTATAAATCAGAAACTTATAATTAGATTTCAAAAGACACGTCAGTGGCTCATTAGCAGCAATAAAAGACACGTCAGTGGCTCATTCGTAGCAACAAAAGACGTCAGTGGCTCATTCGTAGCAACAACAGACAAGAGAAAGGTATGTAAAATCACACCAGAATAATGAATAATTAATGTCCAAGGCGATGTGTGTGTTGAAAATCTGAGCGACACCATCTGCAAATAAGAGTTTACTGTCCTAGCCGCAGTGCAACACACTTGAACACATTACATAGCAGAAAAATATATGCACAGAAAAATTGAACATCTCAACCTACTGCAAACTAAAAACAATAATGGCGTAATTGCAAACCTGAATAAAGAGGTTCAAATATGAATGCTGTGGGAAATAGTTCACATAATTCGATTGCAAGCAACTAAGGAAGAATCTCTCTCTCTCTCTCTCTCTCTCTCTCTCTCTCTCTCTCTCTCTCTCTCTCTCTCTCTCTCTCTCTCTCTCTCTCTTACCAAATCTACATCCAACCGCTGCACCCTCGACAAAACTCGTCCAGTTTGACGTCATTAGACCTCCGCTTCCCCCGAAGTGCACCTCGAACTGCATGAAATACCCTTTACCCTGCTGATCCACTGTGGGAAGGTACCTGTCTCTCTCTACGTTCTGTACTGCAGTCATCCATCCATTTATCATGGTACTGTTTATCAAGTACAAGGAGTTGATTGTTTGGTTGCCAGCAAAAAATAGAAAATAACTGTTTGCGTTTCCGTCAGAGCTAGTAAAATTAAAGTCCTTACCATTAGCGCTGTAGCCTTGAACAGTTCCTGTCACGTTGGCCGCAGAGATAGGCAAAAATCCAAGATAAAAGTAGGGTTCTAAACGGTTTTGGGGGGCATTGAACCCATCATATTGATTTAGGAAGAAACTAAGATTGTGAATGGCCTGGTAGTGATTTAGTTGTTTTAATAGGGATTCTCCTTGAGTGCCACCTGGATGAAGCATACGAATCATCACTTCTTGTCTGTTAGAACACACGTGATCCAGTGATGTAAGTGAACTTATGGAATTCTTCGTAAGAAAGGTGTATCCATGGTTACCGTGAAAGTCGCAGAATACAGTGATCGACTTTCCCTCTTCGACATATGTCACTTCCCCTGAAGTCATGCGCCCCATCTGCAGAAGTCCTTTACAACCACCTGTTGGTTGATCAGAAAATAAAATTTGTAGAACGAGAATCAATATATATATATATATATATATATATATATATATATATATATATATATATATATATATGCAGCAAGGTAATGTGTGCCGTTACCCGTGGACCCCATGTTCGAATCTCCGTAGAGTACGAATTAAACAACATTCTCTAACCTGTATTATAATATTATTTATTCGTATTTAAAAAGTATGTAAATGTTATCACGCATTCTCCTCTAGGATCCAGAGAGAACACTTTCCGCTCTGTTTGGTGTATATCTGTAACTCTCTCTCTCTCTCGCTATATATATATATATATATATATATATATATATATATATATATATATATATATATATGTATGTATGTATGTATGTATGTATGTATGTATGTATGTATTCTCTTTCCTCAACCCTTATTTATATATACAGATGAGGTAGGTGTGTGTGTGTGTGTGTGTTACATACCTGTTTGTGATCCGCAATGAACTAGACTGAAGATTGTCCTTAGTGAGCACTTATCTTTCTAGTATTAATTATTTGTTTGATAATTTAAAAAAAAACCAAATGCGAGATGTATTCATCGATCAAGGAGATAATATTAATTAAATACATGAAAAGCAAACGGTGCCCTGAATTATAATAGAACTGGAACCTATCTGCATAGATTTTCAATGGCTAAATTATGCGATTTTCGTACTTGCAAATTCGTTGCTCGTCCTATTTTGAATACTCCATTCCGCAAGTAGGAAAGTCACTATAATATTTGCGGGGCTGAATAACAAGGGAAATTTCCGGGATAAAATCTATTTTCAAATAAATTTTTTCAACATGTTGTGTAATCTGACCAGAATAACAATAATTGATTTCTAGCACACATTTGTATCGCTAATAAATCTCTAAATTATCAAGTGCGACTTATTAACTTTGATTTCATACTCAGAGTACTAAATGTATACAGTAGTGTACTTACAGAGTACTAAATATATACAGTAGCGTACATACAGAGTACTAAATATATACAGTAGCGTACTTACAGATAAGCAATGAAATAAAATTTCATTATAAGCCAATATTTGTTAACTGTCTGTCTTTAAATGTAGAAACTTACCATCTCTTAATTCCATATATTGAACATCTGTAGAATAACGTCCACTTTCTTCCCTATGCGCATTAATATATCCAGAGTTTAGAGAACACAGTTTAGTGTTTTCGTAAAAAAACACAGATGTGCATGTGCTCTCTTTTGTCTTACAGGCACGTGCACACTGTAACAGACCTTCAACGTTAATTGTATGTACTGTGATTGAATTGTTTAGATCCTCGTTCCTTATAAAAATGACTCTTCCGAATCTCGATCCACTGCACTCTACTTCTGCAATGTAGTAAAGACCATAAAGAGCCAACGCTTGAAAATATAGAAACGTTTGAAATAACTTCTGCATCATCTTGTTTTGGCTTCCAGACAGATCTAATCAAAATTTTAGTCGAGTAATCTCTTTTATGTAAGTACTGAAATTTCAGACAATGTTTTGCAGGCAATCTGTTCAAAGTAGCTCAGAATGCTTGGCAAATAGACACAATGTATTTAATCCGCATATTGATCCTTCCAACAGCCAATTACAAAGCAATTAATCTCGCAGCACTTCCTGTAATGTCAGAAATACAAGCACACAAAACTATACTTTACATTCTTCATTTTAATGTTGTCAATGTCTGCCTCACCCACATTGCAAAAGTCAAATATTAACGTATGTCATTTAAAGGCAAACAAATTAAGAGGCTATCCTGAATTTCAAACGAAATAAAAAAGAAACACAGTGTAAAGAATGTACGTTCTACCATATTACATGCCGTTTCCTCATAATTAATGAAAAGATTCAATTTTCTCAAAAATCATATAGACATGAATCTCATTCTAGCGAGTGTGAACAAAAACACGCTTTGATCTGTAATTGTCCATATATTTGGAAGAACTGTTGATGGTAAAATCACATTATTATTTCCAACAAAGAGAAACTGAGATTCAATTTTAAATGGACTAGAAGCGTACTTACAGACTAGTAAATGACAAAAACATAACACGTATCCGAATATGTGAAAAAACTGGAATAATATAAAAAGAATCGACTGAGTTGAGACAAGAATAGTGAGTATTGTTTAATAAAAACAAAAGTTGGCTGAATTAAGTTCCGGTGCGTTTGATCAAAAATGTATTCCTAACTTCTTCTTCTGAAGGAAGCCATTCGCTTAAATCAATGATAAATCCCGATCATCGCAAACAAAGCGTTTGGAAATCAAGTATAGCTGTCATGTTAAATAATACTCTTCCCCATGTCATCAACATATTATGTTTAATACTACACTTTCCCATGTCATCAACAGTGGAGTTCTGCAGATCTTTAGGAACATACAACATTCAGAGCTTGCCAAAAAATAACATGGTGCTAATAACAGCGTTCTCACCTTCCAAGCAAGGAGATTACGTGCTGTTGATAACTGACTACAGCAATATGTATATTTAGAATCCTAAAATATTAACAAATTACAAATATTTATTTCAAAATCTTATATCCGTGTGCGATAACATTTTTGGACGACTAATATTTGTTTTTAAAAAACAAAACCTTTCTCAGGTATTGCATCGTAGTATATACATTAGCGCTGTTTGTACATTGATATAGATAACACTAATCAACCAGATTAACTACACCACTCATAGTGTGCGTAATATAATTTTCAACAGCAATAATATAACATTTCTTGATCACTCATGTTTTAATAAAACAAAATAAATTCGAGTCGTCCGTTAACCACTCATATTTTGGTGTGGTAAAACTAGACTACATAGTCATTTCTTGATTGTGTAAATAGAATAAGTTATACGGCAAGTAGAGTGAACGCAATAAATGATGCAAAAAATTAACACAAAAGTTAAATATATTAAATTTGTTACACATACCTAACGTATTTGCAGTTAAATATAATTAAAATTATGGTTATTTAAATAAATTAAATTTACGCATTATCTCTGAAAGAGAATGAGGACTTCAATATTCAATGAACCAAAGGGTAAGAATAGATAATTTGCACTAAATGACCTTATTGAATACGTAGTACACTCCTGCTAATAAAATATAAATAAATTATAAATATGAGCGACAAAATCATTGGCATTAAATAAAGTATGTACCAAAGAGGTACATCTCTCCTTCAGAGACAACACCATTATCGTACACGGACGAAGCACAGTACTTTTATAACACTACTAAATTGCATGAATACTTTGATTTTTGAAAGATATTGAGTTTCTAGAATATATCAGACGTGCAAAACTCAGGGAATTAGATAATAAAGGAGTTAAAATATACATAGAATGTGAATTTGTTTTTGTATCGCAAGACCAAAGGGAAATAAAGAAACTACATCAAAAACATCACCAGTAAGCAATGAAAAGGTACAAATGACAAATGTGATATTTCTACTAGTGTCACAATGCCCTCCTAACAGTGTAATAAATGACATTATGGATTAAATGAAAAGAGATAACATTGAAAAATATGATGTTTATTCCAACTAAATATCACTTATGTTGAAAATAAAAAATACCATGTAAAAGACTACAAGCTATTCTGTGAGATTTTCACAAGATAGGTGACAATGAAAATCACATAGATGTTAATGCAATCATGAGGATATTTCAACTTCTTTCAGTTTTTATACAAAGAAGGTATAGCAGAGATTCTCTCAACTGCACAATCAACTATGTATTCTTTCTATACACAATTTTGCCATGAACAATTTCAACGCATCTATAAAACCCTCAATCACAAAAAAAAGTTAAAAGTGAACCAGTCAGTTGATATGGCTTTTTTATTTTTTATACCATGGATGAAGTAAAATCCAGTACACCTTTAACGGTGTGTTGATATACATATTTGAAGATATAACTGCTCCTGTGGAATCTCACATAACATGTCACAAGCAAACATCCTAACGAAATAGATTATTTCACCACACTCAACAAGAAGCATGTACAATCTCATATAATATGCCAAAAGCAAACACTCTAACAAGATAGATCAATTCAACACACTCAACAAGAAAAATGGAGAATCTCACGTAACACGTTGCAATCAAGCATTCTAATGAAATAGATCAATTCAACACGCACAAAGCAGCACTCAGCACCTTAAGTTTACAGGCAGAGGATCAACGACAAGGACTAATTAAGGTCCAACACCTTGAATTAAACAAATGTTGTAAATAAAAGTCTGGAAAAATCAGACAGAAACTAACAGCTGAGGGAGGATTCAAGTTACCATCCAAGGAATTAGCACAGCAGAAACAAACAATAGATTGCATATTTGACAAACTACAGAATACAGAATAAAGTCTAAACAGGCTCTTTATTTTGCAAGAAATTAAACATAAGGAGTTAGAAGAAATTACTGAGGATCATGAACATATGGAGGACTACATGACAAACAGCATAAACGTTGAGCAAATGGAAGATGTCCTTTCAAAGAAAGTCCTCGACTACGTCAACGAACCTAAAGACATAAAAAAACGAGTGAAAGTTATTTTTAGCACTGTCTATATCAAACTTTCTGCTGCTTGTTAATATTAGTCATATCATTTACAAATTGGAGTCATCTCTGAAGCTAACTGTGCAACATGAAAACGAAACGCCAAAACCTGCGTATAGTCTAAAGTTGAAAACATTGCAAAACAATCCAATTGTACAACAAAGTAACAACTATCACATTACTACATTTTTGTAGATTATGTGTCCTTTAGATGTCCAAAACATAAAATGGAAAATATGATTTGCTACGTATGGTTGAAAACCGTTTTATCAGTTTCATACAGCATGCTGATCTAGAAACAAGTCGGTTACAACTCATTTAAATCCAACTCACAAGTCATGACACTATTCCCCTTTACCCCCCAGATACTTTCTGGTCCTGTTGCAATGGGCGAGCGGCAAAGCATCAGGTGTGCATACACTGGGAGCTGTAACTGCAGACCTGCACACAGGCGGCTCAGGGCATATCGTCACTTTCAAGTGGACCGAAGTAGCAGTTGAACTCGGCAGCCCCCTGGGTGACTGAGCAGCCTTTTAATGTTACACTGCTCACGTAGGTAGCATGAGGAAAGGGTTAGAAAAAGTGTCCTAAACATTGCCTGCTTCACCTTAACCCTGGTTGGCATACCGCAGCTGACTGGGATCCCACATTAGCGGTCAAAAACATAACAAGAAGACAAAGGTGACGCAACTCACAATCGGTGCCTGGAACGTACGCACACTAATTGACAGTACTTCAGCAGATAGACCAGAGAGAAGAACAGCTCGAGTTGGTAGAGAACTGGTCAGAGTCAACATCCAAATAGCAGCCCTGAGGGAAACTAGCCTAGCTGAGGAAGAACAACTCACCGAAGTAGGAGCCAGCTACACCGTCTTCTGGCGTGGTCGAAGTAAAGAAGAGCAACGTGAAGCTGGTGTTGGGTTTGCCATTGAACCACATCTATTTAGCAAGCTCACAAATCCCCCAAAGGGCGTAGAGGACAGACTAATGCAAATGAGACTTCCGCTGTCTGGAGAATGACACGCAACAATCATCTATGCACCCACCATGACCAACCCAGATAAGATCAAATACAAATTTTATGAAGACCTGGAGTCTCTTTTTACCGAATTTTCAGAGGCAGACAAGCTCGTCATCCTAGGTGACTTTAATGCTAGAGTTGGCACAGATCACCAAACATGGCCAGGTGTCATTGCCAAAGATGACTCTGGCAAAAGAAACAAAACGGATTCCTGTTACTGAGAAAATGCGCTGAACATGACCTTCTAATCCCCAACACAGTATTCGACACGCCAAACCGCAACAAGACGTTTTGGATGCACCCATGATCGAAGCACTGGCATCTTACTGACTACGCCATCGTCAGGCGAAGAGACCGGCAGGATGTCCGAGTGACGAAGGTCATGAGAAGTTCAGAATGCTGGACTGACCACAGGCTCAAAGTCTCCAAGCTCAATATCCGGTTTCAGTCTAGCAGACGACCGCAAGACAAAAAGGTACCCAGAAAGTATAATGTCGCCAAATTGAAACAATAAAATGTGAAATAGGCATTTGTTGCAGAACTGTGCAGCCAACTGGATATTTCGATATAAATTCCAAAAATGTCGAGGAAAGCTGGGCATCCCTTAGAGACTATGTGTACTCAACTGCATCCAAAACCCTTGGTCCCACCACGCGTAAACATCAAGATTGGATTGATGAGAACGATGCTGCCATACAGAGACTTTTGAATTAGAAACATCGGTTACAGAAGGCCTGTTTAGAAGACAGCACTTCATCATCTAAGAAGGCAGCCCTCAACAAAATTGAGAGGACTGTCTAATACAAAATCAGAGAGTTGCAAGACTAATGGCTGAGCAATAAGATTGAGCCCTACATAAACAGGAATGACATGAAAAACTTATATGATGCTTTGAAGACAATCAATGGGCCACATTCATCAGGAACGTCTCCAATACTGTGTTCTGACAATGCTACGCTGCCCACTGACAAAGAAATGATACTTCAAAGATGGGCAGAACACTCCAACAGCATCCTCAATCAACAGTCATCTATCAGCGGGAAGGCAATTGATCGGCTATCCTATGTGGAAATCAACATATCACTTGCTGATCCTCCAACGCTGAAACACTGAAAGCAATTGACTGCTGTAAAATGGCAAAGCACCCGGAGTCAAGTTCATTTGACAAACAATGATTGTCACTGGGATGCTAATAAACCTACAATAGCAGGCATTAACAATGGTTCTACTGAACATTAATATTAAAGTTACGATCTGTGTAATATCCAATGTCAATCAAGACAGTAGTGTTATAAACCAATCAATGGCCTTTATGAAAGGAATAAAATGAAGTTAAAATCAATAACCCATATTAATATAACTATAATAAATACTATCATAATTAACGACGGTGGTGTATATGAACCACGTAACCACACCATTTGGCATGTTATGTCTTGAAAAGTTATGACATAGCAGTGTATTCAATTAAGTCATTAACTCTTGTAGCAACCCTAATGATATAACACTTCATAATTATACTATTTATTATTAGAGATTTCAGTTGCATCCAAACATCCACTCTGACCAATATTTGAATTCAGGATACTCTTTAAAGCTCCAGTAGATACCGTATAGAATATTAAACTTCCTATTCGACTCATTATCCACGTAAAATTTGGTTCTTGTCTGCTCCACAAAGTTTACATGCACTTTCTCCTAATGATTGTGTTCCATCCCACTCTTGTCCACAGAAGCCTGGACAAAGTCAGATGTATCAGTCTGCGTACGTTTCCAAACAGCTTTTTCACTGTAAGCGCGAAATGAAAGGTACTAAGCGGCTATATGGAGTTGCCCCTGACGGAACTCTAGTCTTTCTACATCGTACAACATATGCAATAAGAAGACATATTAAAATTAATCCTGATTTTGCCATCCTGTAATTTTGATGCAGTTGTTTAAAAGCCACCTTTTATGATTTATATGACCGGTGAATACATAAACTAAAGCAGCAGCTGCAGTAACACCACTACTAGTACTATTACTAAAGTTTGCAACACTGTTCTCACTGCTGTTACTGCTATTACTACTATTACTACTAATATTACTACTGCTGGCGTTACTGCTATTACTACTATTACTACTACTTCTGATACTGCTATTATTACTACTACTGTTATTACTACTACTACTACTGCTGCTAATGTTACTGCTATTATTACTACTGCTGTCTGTTACTACTATTACTGCTACTACTATTGCTGCTACTGCGATTACAACTACTACTACTACTGCTGTTACTGCTATTACTACTATTACTATTATTACTACTACTACTGTTGTAACTATTACTACTATTAGTATTACTACTACTGCTATTACTACTACTACTATTGCTGCTGTTAGTGCTATTACTACTATTATTATTAATACTACTACTGCTATTACTACTACTGCTGCTGCTGTTACTGTTATTAATACTATTATTACTACTAATGATATTACTACTACTACTGCCGCTGCTACTGAGAATGCTGTTACTACTTCTGCTGTTACTGCTATTTCTATTACTACTATTACTACTATTGCTATTACTACTAGTGATGTTACTGATATTACTACCACTGCTGTTACTGCTATTACTACTATAACTATTACTACTTCTTCTATTACTACTACTACTGTTACTGATATTACTACTACTGCTGTTACTACTACTGCTATTACTACTACTGCTGTTACTACTACTGATATTACTACTACTGCTGTTACTACTACTGCTATTACTACTACTATAACTACTACTAGTACTAAAGCTTGCAACGCTTGTTCTGAATATTGTTACTACTATTATAGTATTCACCAACCCTCTTGTGTGTTTGTACCCCTCTGCCGATTTCAAAAACAAAAAGCATCAAGGATATGAAAATTGCACAAAACTTGGTAATTTCATTCACAATTTATAATTTCTAACCAAATTGTCGCCAATGGGTCCCTAACAGTGTCATCTTGTTTATGTTTCAAACCAAACCGAAGTGTTCAGCGCAAACAACGAGCCTGCTTGCTGTCTTTTTCCGGTTCCTAGAAAAGTCTATTTTCAGTGCAGTGTGCAGCTTTACTATTTCTGAAAAATAATAACAAAACAAAAAGGGCAAGCGGTGAAACTATTATGTATATGGGTTCAAAAACATATAACGCCCCAAGTTAAGGAAATATACCAAATTATTCAACTCTTATATCAGACGGTGAACAAAATCATTCTTGTTCTGTGAAAAAATAGACTCACCCACGCAAATATGGCGGCCATGTTAGTAAATAAACTTCAGACCACCTTGATTTGCTAAATGTCAGTATGATATACAACAACCAGCTGTTGCCATCAACACTTGCCAGTTTAACTGATTCTGCTAGGATCTCATCTAAAATGATGCTCTGATCTATTCACGGAGTGTTTCTGCTACAAAATTGTAAAGTGTAATCATCAAACATATGTTATGATATGCATGGAAATTATAAATAATTTAGCATAGTATAGTTTTGTTTCGTTGAATATGTTTGTAATATCATGATTTGGGTTAGCAGTAAACTGAGCTGCAGGACACAAATAAAATATTGCTAATTTTAAAAATCTGAAATCTATTATTTAGTTTCAAACAAATTGGCATTAATTGTTTAAAACACATTGCGACACAATTTAATGTTTCTTCCACATTCACGTTCTGTTCATTGCTCCACCTCTAATCCATTTATTCCGTCCACTGCAATGCCATTTTATTCTAGTTGAATTTACCCAATCTGCACATCTCTGGTATTTTGTACCTAATTGTTTCATTTCCTCTGTTACTTTTTCTCCTATGCATTTGCATGCTTTTACACCTGAATTCATTTCCATTATTAACCTTACGTGTATTTTTGAAGTATAAAATTTAATTCATTACAATATGTCCAATAAAACTTAGGAAATAAAAGTGCATTTTGAAACTCTATATCAATACGCCATGAAAAGTGTACTGGATGTTCTAAATCCATATGGTGTAAAACTTTTCGTATATGAACTTATTGAATTTTGTGCTTATTTATTGTAACAGAAGGTGTCATGAATGCATTGAAATTGCATATGGTAAAATTGTGCCTAAGAAAAAATGCAAAGTTGATAGCGTAAATGCGCGAGGTTCTGCTATATCTGTAAATGTAATTTGAGAGATGTTTAAATGTGCCCATGATTAAATCAACATTTATGTGAATTCATTAACCCTTTTTTATTCAAAAGATCATAAAGAATAGTGTTATTATTTATATTGCATTAGTTTTTAAGCATTCGTTGATATAGTAGGAATCAGCTTACTATTTTGAATATTATCTCTTTTTATTTATTCAGTGATGTCATTTATTATCATGATTTGTTATTGTCTACATTGTACTTGTCTTATCACGTTTTTCTTGTGCACCATTTTGTTTTTATTTATTATGTTTTGGGATGCACTTTCTTTTTTCCTCAAATTTTGTAGTCAAAACAAACTCACATGCCTTTCCTGTGTTATCTCCTTCATGCCTTAATGTGCTGGTTTTTCCACATCTGAGATATTCTGTAAGCTCGTTATATTTATTTTTAAATCAGAGTTTTCAAACCTTTGTTTTGTTCTGTTTTCTTCCTTGCTTACTCGGCAGGAATCATGTCTATTGATGTGTATAAATGTTATAGTAATCTTCAATCAGCTTTGGTAAAACGTCAACCCATTCTCTAGTTTCGTTTAAGTATAATATTTCACAATTCTACTCGAAAACGTCTTGTTAAACCTTTGAACTACATATGAACTTTTGGATGATTAAGTTAAAAATATTCAATGTTTTACTTTTCCAGCAAATTCTTTACTTTCCTGTGTAAAACTCGTTTTCCCCATGTTGAGAAATATTTATCAGTGTCAAATCATGTTTGTACAGAGTGCTGCCTTATTCATATGCTTGCACGTCAATTATGTATGCCATCCACTAGTCATCCACGTGATTACCAAAGACCCATCAGTATGGAAATCTTCTTGCCTCCCGCTTGTGTCATGTGTAGGTATACTGTTCATTTAACCGTTCTCTCAATTCAATTGATACCTGTTAATTTGTTTTCTTTCATAAACATCAGATTGTACTACAAATCAAAATAGAGAGCGCGTTCTTATAAGACACAGAATGCGATAAACTGTGTGAAACAAAAACAAGTCTGTTTAAATAAAGGTCAGAGTAAGAAAAAAGAACTGTAAACTTGCTAATAACTTCATAATTATCTCAGTAAATGAACACAAATCGCCCCATCACTCAAGCAATCAAGTTCAATCAATGAATGACAGGATTGATAGATTGATTTCTGACGTTGAGACAAGGTGTTACATATTATTACATATTACATATTAAGAAGTCAGACATTTCCATAGTTAGATTATGATCAGAAATTTTAAATGTGATGACAATTTGTTTTTATTTTTTTAATTTTTAATTTTTTGAAAATGAAGTGAAAAGTAAAAACAAAGCATTGACTTTGCACGTTTATTATAAATGGATAAATGTACAGTTGAACGCTATAGTCTGTGGTGTTGTAGATTTCACTCGCTCAAATGCAATGCACAGGCATTAAACTTGAAAACCTTCTTTTGATTATTCTTAGCCCCTACAAACTCTCTGAAAATCTCAAAGTATACCTTTTATGTCGCAGTTTATTTTAACTGGATATTAATTTTGAATAAACTTATGAAGATGACGTTTTCTTAAATGCTTAGCGTTTGCAAATCCTTTATAAGTTAGAGTCGCTTTCATAAGATCGTTATATCCAAAGTCTTTACCTCGACAATCAAATCACAGAAACAAAGTTACAACACAACATTCATGAAACTTGATTGGGCATAATTTATACACCTTGTACAGTTGTCAGGTGTATTTAATTTAGTCCCTCAATTTTAAATTTCTTTATATTTGTTTCCCTTGCTCAATTACAATTATATTAAAGATATACACCAATTAGAGTGTAGCATAAAATAAATCCGAGCTACTGATATAGAACTTGATCAGAGTAAAAACAAAATATAGAGTTTTACGACAAAGTTGAATAGCATTGTAAATGGTCAATAGTAAGTATAGTGTTTTCTACACCTTGACTCTCCATGAAATTGGAAACGTACGAAAAAGACAGGATAAATCCAAACAATTTAAAGCTTACTTAAGTTGAATTATAAGTACGAAATCAAGCATGTGCATTTTATAATATATAAATATCATGTTTTTTCGTGCATTATATTCATTTTATATGAATATAATACAACTGATTGTACATAGGGAAGGAACAGCCAATAACGTGTATTATCCAGTCTAAGCAACCACGGGCTTTGTATGGTTCATTTAGTGTGATGGTTATAAACAGCACTACACTTTCATGCAGGTCATGAATAAACACATCTTGTTCGTTTGGGTTCAAAATACTGACGAACACCTGTGTGGTAAATCCCCAAAGCGCTTGCTTGTCAACTGTAGAAAGGTAGGGCAAAACGTTTGACATTAGCTTTGAAAAACATTATTGAAACATTATACAAGTGTATATTCAAGAACAACTAGAAGATCCGGTCATAATAGTCATGGCGTTCAAAACTTAGAGAAAAATATTTTTTGCCAGTATTTAACAGTAAAATGCCCTTTAGAATGAGAAAAATAATTTCCATATACAGGGAATTAACTATTTTTATGATAAACTAATGTTCGTGAATTTTGTGGCTGCTACAAACAACGAATTGAACGACCCAACGAACTATGATCCTTCTGTGGAAGCAATATGACCATCTCAAATCCATGAATTTAAATACTGACGAAAATTCAATCATTTCTCAAAGCCACAAAAATGGATTTCGATGAAAATACACAAATTCTCAGGAATTTAAATATTTCAAAAATTTCTTTCAACAACAATTTAATTGATATGATTTCCTAAACTTTGAATAAACCAGCGAAAAAGGCCCAAAACGGAAAATATTTCAAAGAGTGTTAAATCCTATTCAAATTACATCAATGCAAAATTCGTCGTTTTGTTTCGAAGCTTTTTTGAAGGAAAACGGAAAAGAACATTCTCTATTCCAGCCATTTGTTTAATTTGTTACAATATGATTGTTAATTGAAAATATGAAATTCACAAAATCTTTAAAAATTAAATTTATGCTAAATTAGTTAGAAAATAAAATCAACACAACCTTTGTCAGTGATTCTAATGCATTTAATGTTCTTCCATGTACAAAACAGTAAGATAAGTTCTCACATCAATGTTCCCTTTGTTTTCATTAGTATGCAATATATATATATATATATATATATATATATATATATATATATATATATATATAAGTGTGCACATTTTTGTGTATGTGAGTGTGAATGAATGAATTAATTACAATCCAACCAAAACCACTGAAAATAAGAAAAGCATTTTCAAAAAGTTTAGATCAACACTCCATAAAGGTGAGATGCTCCAAACACCGGAAGTCGGTAAATCCAATGTGCAATGTTTACAATATTCTCCACGTGTCATTAACAGGGTCTGCTCTCATTGCAATATCTTACACCTGTCCGTAAAAGGCTCTGTGCTCACAGGCAATATTCTTCACCTGTCAGTAACATGGTCTGCGCTCGCAGGAATTGTTATGTGTCCTTATCTGCAAAACAAAAATGGACATCACTAAGCAGAACAAGTTGTACACCTATATTAATGCATCAACTTTTATGAAGAAGAATGAATAGATAGATAAACTGATAAAACGCAACGACGAAAGTTAGTTAATAAATTAATTAATAAATATATACACGTAGATAAGTATTCGCACACCTAGAAGTAACGAGTATACCTCCAGTTACTCAAAAGCTATTAACATTTAGCCAGTTGTTTATTTTACACTATTGCAGCTACTGGTGAATGATTGGCTAAAAGACCTAAATCCACCCAATTTATAGTGGCGAAGAAGATATTTTAAACAGTGATCACAAACTACTGGTCAGAACATTTTAAATAGCAAACACAAACCACTGGTCAGAACATTTTAAACAGTGATCACAAACCATTGGTCAGAACATTTAAAACTATGATCACAAGCTTAATTCTATACAATAAATAAATTGTAACGAACAGGAATGATTTCTTTATCTACTGTTGACAAAAAGACTGATTTGCCCATATCTAAAAATGGTAAATATAGACCGATCAAAAACATTGATGCTGCACAAGTTTCTCTATTTCTGGCCGATACACTATCACGTCGGCTTATCTTTCCGGTTTTGCTTCTACTTAGATACTTGATGAACACCTTGATGTAAAGCAGATGTTGAGGATGATGACAAGCGAAAACGCCTCGTAATAATTTTCACACCGTAAGTTCAAAGTTTCAAACGATCATATGTCAGTGGTAGTATCCGCATTGCTTTTTAGCTGGATAAATATGCCAATAGTCACATAATGAGAAAACAAATTAGGCATAAAAGAGAAGAAGAGGAAACTTATATTAAACTTGGAATTAAATGTGATATATGCGACATTCATAAACTAAATTCAGGAAGAAATATAAGATAAGTGAAACTGGAACTGAAAAGTGCTAAAACCAAAATGATACTATACATCGTCCGATTATTGCTAAGTTCCATGAGAATAGTGAAATAAATAAGACATTGTTTTGTTTAAATCTTACTCTAAATGAGATGGTAAATTTGGAATACCTTATATTTGTACATAAAATCAACGTCATTCTCACTAATGCAAGAAATTGTACGATATGCAGTAACGTCATCTCGTTGACTCAGGCACTCTAATGACTCAGAGACGTGTACGCTGACGGAGATTGAAAGGTAAGGTCTATACAATTTTTTTGTTACCCATAGGTATCACTCGTCGTTTTTATTTTCGTTCTGGCGATTTGCAAAACTTTCCTGTCTAACGATAACACCCGTTCTGGTGTAAAATGTTCGATCTATATACTAGCAGAAAAATATACAGATGTATGTACACTTCAAAAGGTGTCTATCTGAATAAACTGGCGATTAAACTAATCAATGAAATATTTCTTACGTATATCTCCCCCACCCCACCCAAATTCCCCTCCAAATAAAGTAGGGATTAGGTGTTGCTATATATACATCGTGCGTGGGGATTTGTAGGAATCATGTCAATCTTATCATGCATGCACTTAAATATACCGGCTGCTTTGCAAATGTTATAACGAAGGTTCAAACCGCCATGCTGTCGACAAATCAGCGATTATGACAGCTTTTCGAAGGCCTCGTTACGAGTATAAGACTCAGTTGTATAGACCTTTAACGAACTCACGTTTTCCTTTAATCTCTCAGACTAACGCGTGTGTCTGGTCACAAGAGACTGACGTGAGCGTGCATCAATAAAGAAGATGCCATTTTGAAACAAATCTCTGTCGCTGTGTAATTCTATAGAAAAATTTGCTAATTTGTTTACTAAACTTATACGTTTGCGGAGTAAAATGCTATCTCAGGGTCACGTGTACTTGCCGATGTAGGTTATATAATACATATATATAATGTATACCAGTATTACAATAATTTATCCCAAATGTGTTAGGGGTTTTTATTTGATCTTGGGCATTGATACATTTTATTTCGTTTTTATTGTTGATTTAAATCCTAATATCAAATATCAACATGTCTTAAAATAACCGCATGTGAGAAATGTACGAAATATTGCAAACTAGTTTAATTCAGTGCAAAGGTTTATTGAATTGTTTGTGACATACCTTCAAAGACTCGGATCTAAATGATGTCCTTAGTGATACATGTTGATAGGTGACCATTATCGTTCCTTGTTTTAACTTATTTACAGTATGCACCCCTACAACATATTGAAGTATTAACAATTTCTGGATCAAGTATTTTTAATAGTTTTACGGCTTCAATAGATTAAGCTCAATAAAGCGGTCAACACGCTTCCTGTAAACACATCGATCGTGACGTTTATTAAGATATGGAGACCTAACATGCAAAACCAAATCAAGCATGTATATTGTGTGCTTGATGAGATGTTAAGAAAGCGGATGCGAAAATTCTCAAACAAAGAAGAGAAAATATGATCGAACTTGTTGGCTTGTCCATCGGCAGCAGAAAGAAAAGAAATGAGTTTACCTTCGGTTTTAAAGGAGAAGACTATTATAGAGAAAGAGCTATCTGTTGTGGGTATTGTAGAGAAGTAAGTCAAAAACATTGACATGAGAAGCCAAAATTATGAAGTTTTCAGCGCAACAAATCTGTAGCACATACAAAACGATTGGCAAAAGATTACACGCCAATAGTGAACAAAAATCACCAAACCAACAGTAGACATTTCCTAAACAGTCAACAAGGATGGGCATACAACAGCAGTACACGAATATATTCCCGCCTCTAAATTACAGTGGAATTTAATCACGGCTACGAGTTTCGGTATATAAACAAGGATGGGCATACAACAGCAGTACATGAATATATTCCTGACCCTAAATTACCGTGGAATTTAATCAGAAGGAATCCTATAGATCAAAGACAAAGAATGCTTCATAAAATCGTAGGCGAAAAATAAATGGCAACTAGACTTGTAAACGGGAAAATCGGCCGAGTCTGTCATACGGTGCTTGAATCGAATAAATGTATCACGATGAGACAGAAACTTAAACAATACATTTTCTCATCTTAAATAAAAATTAAGGCCAAAAGACCCCGCCCTTTCACTCGAATAATTATTTATTTTTGTTTACTCTAATTCTTCACAGGAGGAAAAAAACAGAATTCAAGATATCAGTATTTTAGAGTCATATAGAAAGTCCAGAGACAATTTGTTTTTCATATATATTGAATTCTGTCATCACGGACGAAAGAATATGACCTATAGTTCTAATATCCTCAATATAAAACAATACTCGATAAAGTGTCACAAAGACACACGCTCCCTCTACCATCCCCCTCTGTCTGTCTGTCTGTCTCTCTCTCTCACCAAATCTGCATCCAACCGCTGCTCCCTCCACATGACTGATCATGTTTGACGTCATTAGACCGCCACTTCCCCCGAAGTGCACCTCGAATGGCATGAAGTATCCCTTATCCTGTCGATTCGCCGTGGGGAGGTACCTGTCTCTCGTTACGTCTTGTGCTGCAGTTATCCATCCGTTGATCATGCTAGTGTTGAGCAATCTCGAGAATGTGAGTCCTTGGCTGCCAGCATAAAATACGAAGTAGCTATTTGGATTTCCATCCGAACTAGTGAAATTAAAGTCTTTACCATTGGCGCTGTAACCTTGAACTGTTCCTCCCACGTTGGCCATAGAGATGGGCAAATATCCAAGATAAAAGTAGGGTTCTAAACCGATTTGGGGGGTATTGTACCCATCATGTCGATTTATGAAGAAACTGAGACTGTGAATCGCCTGGTACTGATTTAGTTGTTTTAACAGGGATTCTCCTTGAGTGCCTCCAGGCCGAAGCACTCGCACCATCATTTCCTGTCTGTAGGGACATATATAATCCAGTGATGTTAGTGAACTTATGGCAGTCTTGGAAAGGAAGGAGTATCCATGGTCACCGTGAAAGTCGCAGAAAACCGTGAGAGACTTCCCGTTTTCGACGTACGTCACTTCCCCTGATGTCACGTGTCCCAACTGCAAAAGCCCCTTACAACCTCCTGTTGGTGGATACAGAATTAATATAAATAAAAATGAACAATAACTTTGTGCATCAAAAATCTATATGTGAAAATAGCATTAAACGTATCAATACTAATCGTCTTTCTAATCTCAATAGTTGTTTATTGGACAATTTGCTCAACAAGCAACTCTAGGTCGTCGATTTTTTAAAAATATTTTTGAATTACTTTTTATTTCCTTTAAGAATGGATGATGGTTTAGAAATGTTCAAGTGAATACGGTTTATTTTCATTGCAAAAGTTGCATAATGTTTTATATGATGCGTCTAAACCGATTGTGTAATTCATTATTGTCCTGAAATGTGGTGACTTCATTCGGCAAAGCATGTAGAAAATGTGCATTTGAAGGTCTGTAGAAATATATTAAAAGTTAGGAAATGTACAAATTTGGATGCATTACACGGAGAGCTTGGTAGATTCCCACTTCATATGATACTAAAAATACGAATGATAAAATTTGTCTCAGGGATTCTATCATACTGTAATACCTTTCTATCTGAAATATATTTAACGTTGACAAATGATGTTGTCTCTAGTATAACTTACATAATCAAATGTATACTAGATGAATTTGGATTGTCATACTTATTGATGAATTAGTGTAATGTCGTGATACCCATACTCTATTTAAACAAATATTGTATGACCAGTTTATACAATCATGGAGGGAGTCCCTTGCAGCTTCTAAGAAATTGACTTATTATCCTATGCATTAAAACTCCTACTGGTTTTTAAAACAGTATGACATAATCTTGCTGTGGAATTAGTTCGTTATTGAAACGTTTTGTGTATTATGTATCAAAATATGATTCAAACAGGGTACCACTTCATTATAATTTGTCCTGCGTATTGTGATATTTAAAACAAATATTTACCTAGGTACTTTTGCATTTGTCCTACATTACGCAAATTTGAAACTCTCATGTCTTCTCTGTCAAAAGATACAATTATTAGACTCTCTAAATACATTTATTTTTCCATGAAATTATGGTATAGTATAATAGCTTGATCACTTCTGTCTTTATTATTTGATAATTCTTCCTTATGCAGATATATCAATACCTTGTAAATATATTTATTGTTTAAAGCTGAGTAAACTGTTATATTCTATTCCTAACTGAAAACCAAATGAGAAATGTATATTCCAATGACAAAGATAAAAAATTTAAATATAGTAAAACAATGGGTGGTTTAGTTAAACTCGATCAAATTGTCATAATTACTTTTTACAGTATTGAGAATATCCTTAAAGTTACAACGATAGCTCTCTAATGATCTTCAGACAGGTGTTGACAAATATGTTTACGTTATAGTGCAGGCCAATCTCAGAATAAGGGAATGGCAGGTATCACGTGTAAATCGATCTGACACAAATTGACTTTTTTTGTAGCATTCTGCATAAGGTCTTCACACGATAACGAAAAATATATGAGATAGAACTTAATGGACACAATCATGTATCGCACGGGGTTTTCGGTGATAATAATCTTCTCGGTTTTACCTGTTGCGAGTGTAGAAGTCCTGTAGGTTGTCTATACATCGTGTAAATTTAAAGAGCTTAGCGATTTAATTATTTGTCCTAATTTGAATACCGTATTTCGCTGCTGGAAAATTACTTTAAATCTTGCGACGCTGACAAAAGAGGACAACAAGAGATCGAATATATTTCCAAATCCATGGGATCTCGCCAGAAACAATAAATTGAATATGCATGCTGTTGTTTCTGGCTTATAAAGTTTTTTATTATCAAGTGTGGATTTATTAAGTTTGATATAATACTCAAAGGTTGTAGCAGTAATAATCTATAAAAGCTGGTGCACACTGCACATTAAATATTTTTAGAAAATTAATCAGACACGCGCGCACACACACACACACACACACACATACACAAGATCAATGGTCTTAAGTAAATATATATTTGATACAGAAATTTCGTACCTAGATATCTCATGGAAATAAAAATGAAAGCAAGGGATTGAGTTTGAGACTGAGTTGTTATCCTCATCTAATTTATAAAAAATAATTTTAAACAGAAAGAAATCGTTTGAGAAGGTTACAAGAAATAACATCTTGAAAGTCAAGCTCAAAAGTTATATGATTTCTAAGACTGAACACCGAAGGCTTCCCCAAAGATTCAATATATCGTGCAAACATTAATATGTATTTTCGCATGTGTTATTATGAAATTCAACATTTAACCAATTAACAATAGTATAAAAATTAGTTTATAGAACTTTTCCTACCAAATTCAATATTTTGTATTAAAAACAAATATTCAAGCTATAATCATGATAAGTATTATAAAAAAAAATTTAAAAAAAAAACTATAAAAAACACTCTGAAAATAAAGCTCTTACCATCTCGTAATTCCATATACTGTACGTTTGTCGACAATCGTTGACTTTCTGTCATATTCATATTAATATACCCTGAATTTAAAGAGCACATCCCAGTGTTTTCATAAAAGTACACAGAACTACACGTGCTCCCCTTGGTCTTACATGCACGTGCACACCGTAACAGACTTCCAGCATTCAATGTATGCATCGTGATTGAATTGTTCAGATTCTCGTTCGCAATAAAGAAAGCTCTTCCCAATTTTGATCCGCTGCACCCTACTTTTATTATGTAGTAAAAAGCAACAAGAGCCAGAACTTGAAAATGTTGACAATTTTGGAATAAATTCTGCATCATCTTGAAAAGAACTTCTGATGGATCTAACCGAAGTTACTCTCAGATAATATATTGTGCATAAACACTGAAATCTAATACAATGCTTGCAGGCTATAAGTTAAGAGTAGCTCTGAACGCTTCAAAACTAGACCGAGTGTATTTAATTCGCTCGCTGATAGCTTTTTACAATTAGTCACTTAAAAAAATCTATAATTCCGCTGCGCCTCCAATGATGGCATAAGTACGAGAGTGAAAAACGTAATTCATGTCGCTCCTAGTTTTCCATTGTATCAGTTCTCTACCTCATCCACGTGATAAAAACGATGGTTGACGTGAGTCGTTTGAAAGCTCTCCTGAACTTTGAGAATAAAAGTACGATAATAAGACTAGACGTTTTGCTGTATTACATGCCATCTTTAAGATGTAACGCACCTCACCACTCTTCATCAAAATCAAAGAGTTATTGAATTCACTTTAGCGAGTATGAAAATAAGCTCGTTTTGATCTTGTAATTGGCCATGGTTTGAACTGTGTTGGTCTTGACATAATTTCACTATTATTTGGAACAAACAGAAACGAGGATGAAGTTAGAATTGACATTGAAGCAGAATATCAGATTGGTCAATAAAAGAAACTGGACACGTATAGAAATGTCTGATAACAAAATAAATATGTAAATGGTTGTTTATGAAACGAGAGGAATTCTGCCTATAGTTGAACGAAGACAAAAGCTTATTTCATTAGGTTCCCTGGCGTTTTGGCTGTGGTTATTCCCAAGTTCTTGTCATGAAGCATTCTGTTCGTTGGGGCCATACGGAAGCCTTTATCATCGCAAATGACGACAAGCTGTTCGTTAGGGCTATAAGCAAGCCGTTATCATCGCAAATGACGAAAAACTGTTCGTTATGGCATTAAGGAAGCCGTTATCATCGCATTTGTTAGTAATACAAATATATCTGTTATCTTACATTCTCCTTTCCATTCCATCAATTATAAACACTACAATTCCGGAGATCACGTGGTGCTAATAACTGTTTCAAGTATTCAAAGATACAATTGAAGCATTGAAATGATTATAATATATATATATATATATATATATATATATATATATATATATATATATATATATATATATATATATATATATATATATATATATAGATATGGGGGGGGACTTTACTTTTCCGCATGACTTATTAATATAATCTATAAAACAGATGAATTACGAGCAAAAGTTACATCCGACATTCAAACGATTTCATGGATTATGACACCTTTTCGTTCTAAATTCCAATAGCTTCTACTCTTGTGTTTGAAAAAAAACTATTTAAGAACATTTATTCTAAAAAAGGTCTAAATATTTAACATTTAAAATATCCATTTACACATATATGTAGCACATGAGAGCGGAATTCATTGTGACTTCTAAACGTTCCATAAACAGAGAAAGTAAATACATGATACATGACTAAAGAAATAAATAGAAATAATCGTACCTTTAGTCAGTTCAAGTTAATGTTACTATACATTTATAAGATGGATCGGCTTTGAGCAAGAGGTAGGCGATAAGCCTCTCTCTATGTAAGTTTATGAAAGGTAAGGTCGTATTTAACCTTATTCTAGCCTTGACCTTTGGAAACTATCTATTGATGGTACATACACGTGTGGCTTCATACAAATATTTTTAAATTTGAAAATTACAGGATGCACGCAAATATAGCTAAAATCGTACTGATTTGTATGTGACCCAGATCGTAAAGATATATACCTCAATGTGATTCGCGACACATCGCTAGGGATGAAGTTTTATCTAGCTATCTGTTGGCGTTCTAAAACCATAGAGAAGACACGAAAGATTTACAGATGGACAGACGGAAAGATACCGCCCGTGTCTGATAATCCCAACTGGTCGAAACAGGTGTGTTCCAAATAACAATTTTGACAGTTCTAATACAATACTGAGTAAAGTTCTTGAACTGGAAAATTTATCAAACTACAATTAACATTGTTCTACACTGAAATACTCATGAAATATTGACCGTGGAGATCCAGGGATGACTTGATAAATGGCACCATATCTATTGTGAGGCAATATTGACAGGGACTCGCAAATTAAAGTTTTCAATTTCTTCAAAGCTCAGTATATATATATATATATATATATATATATATATATATATATATATATATATATATATATATATATATATATATATATATATTCAAAGAGGGATGAACATAGTCTTATTATAATTGTATTATCAACGTTCACATTTCAGATGTAAATATTTTTACCATAAATCTCAAAAACTAGGCATGTCATTGTGGTACTTGTCAGATTGTAGGCAAGTGCTTGATGCATAAAACAAAACTTGTCACAATTTTAGATACACAATGGTCGTTGCTGGACTGCTGTAATGCTATCAACGTATGATAACGAAAAAACATTAAAATATGTATTGAGGGCTTAATCAAAATACGACTGTGTCCTGTAGATTGTCTATAAACACGGTAATAGTATCAGGCAATCGACTGCTGTTATGAAGGGGGGGGGGAATGAAGTTGAAATCAATAATCACTGAAAATATCAATATAATTAAGAGTATAATAAATAATGCATTAAGTTAATTGACGTTGAATCTATTTACATTTTGTATTGTTACTTGTAAATAGAAACTGTGTCAGGTGAAATAAACAATTGACGTATGTACGTATGCACGTACCTACCTACGTGCCTACCTATCTATCTGTTATTTTGAATATATATATATATATATATATATATATATATACATATATATATATATATATATATATATAGAGAGAGAGAGAGAGAGAGAGAGAGAGAGAGAGAGTTACAAATATACACCAAACAGAACGGAAAGTGATATCCCTAGATCCTGCAGGAGAATGATAACATTAACATAATTTTTTTAATACAAAAAAAATAATATTATCATACAAGTTAGATAATTTTAATTTGTACTCTAGTGAGATTCGAACCTGGGTCTATATATAACAATATAATTGGCAGAATCTTTGTAAAATCATTTTTATAGAAAATTATATAAAAATAATTTTACACAACAACTCTCATGCATTTTATATTTTACCATCGACAAATTAATAAAATAAGTTCTCACATCAATGTAGCCGGTCATCTACCATGTTTTAGGTATGTATGTATGTATGTATGCATGTAGATATGAATAAGTTATAATTAGTCACAATAGAAACACATCAAATAGTGAAACACATTTCTAAACAATTATCTACATAAGTGCAGTGTTGTGAACAAAAGTGAAGTACTGTAAATTCGCACTTGCATTTAAACATTCTCAATACATGGACAGAGTCATGTGTCATCATTGCTGTAAATCCTCACTTGTAACTGAGATGTTCTAAACACATGGGGAGGACAACGTGTCATCATTGCTGTAAATCCTCACTTTTCACTGAGATGTTCTATACACATGGGCAGAGTTATGTGTCATCATCTGCAAAACAAATAAATGAAAACATTTTTTAGAACAAATTGAGTGTACCGACTTGCATAAAGAATACTAAAACCCAATTATAAAAGTAATCAAATGATGCTCATACAGAAACGTTCAATGCAGAGTTCAACAACCAAGACTATAAAAGGGTATAAGATTAGTGTATAATTCAAAATATGTTCAATATTTCTAGTCAGTTCCTCCACTCTGTGTGTCAGGAAACAATTCTAGGTTGCAACTGCGCCCAATAACTTTGTAGTTTTGAACAAATCAATACATATTGCCCACGGTTAGTCTTTACATCTTTCAGCATGGCTATGTTATTTAGCAGAGTTACTTGTTTCACTCAGCGACATACGACGACTGAATTCTTGCAAGAAAAATTAATTAAATCCACAGTTCACAGTTTGTAAGCATTGCTGTGAGAATAAACGTTGTTTGTGTTTTATAATATTAAAAACAGCGTTAGTTTTTTATAATCCTTTTTACATTAGTTATATAAGTCATCATTGTAATTATTAAGAAGATCATTTAATAATACTTTTTTCCTTTACGTACAGTTTTGGTTACAATTCTATTCCAAACTTTAAGGATTTTAATTTATTTCTTTTGTTGTTACGATGACCTTTTCATTTTATATACCTTTTAAAGAGTTTTAACATCTTTAACTTGTATTTTTATATTACTGTTTTTACATGATTAAGTTTATTTTTGAACGCTTTATCTTCCTAAAGTATTTTTTCCCGCTATTTTCATCTTTACAGCCATAATAACTTACCTTTCATTCAGCACCATATAAGCAGCGTCGTGCTGACGTGCCGTTAAACTCTATTGATAATAGATTATTCCTTCAATTTCGATTCGTTTATTTGTGTTCAATTTTGTTTTCGGTAATTAGAAATGTTCTACTTCAGCCGTACCTATGAGACCCCCACGCCCAGTATGGCCTTGTTGATCTCTGCTAGCAGATAGAAATAACAATAAGAAAGAAAAAAGACTTGCATGAAGATGGCCCAGTTTTGTTTTAATATGTATCTTTATAGGTCTGCGTTACTTTAAGATGTCTCAAAAATATAAAAAGACGTTTAAATTGTCCCGCAGAAACTCTGCCAACAGCTTAGCAGCAAATTGAAGGCGATTTCAAGAACCATGTCGGACATTAGATATGTCCAAATTCAGCAATACCTTGATGTGTCCACCAGGATGAATTATTTGTCGTTGAAGAAACGCGAAACGATCATAGGACAGCGAAAGACTTACACCTATTTTGGTTTAAAATACAGTCATTGGTCCACATTTTTTAAAGTTTTTATTAAAAGGTGAAACACTTTGAAACTGCCCAGCACTAACTATGCTACAGATTTGCGGCAAATCATAGGCGATTTCAAGCAAAAAAATTAATAGATAGATAAATAAGTAGACAGATGAATAGATTGATAATTAAGTACACAGATGAATACATTGATAATTAAGAAAACAGATGAATAGATTGATAATTAAGTAGACAGATGAATAGATTGATAAATAAGTAGACAGATGAATAGATTGATAAATAAGTAGACAGATGAATAGATTGATAAATAAGTAGACAGATGAATAGATTGATAAATAAGTAGACAGATGAATAGATTGATAAATAAGTAGACAGATGAATAGATTGATAAATAAGTAGACAGATGAATAGATTGATAATTAAGTACACAGATGAATACATTGATAATTAAGTAAACAGATGAATAGATTGATAATTAAGTAGACAGATGAATAGATTGATAATTAAGTAAACAGATGAATAGATTGATAATTAAGTACACAGATGAATAGATTGATAATTAAGTAGACAGATATACAGACTGACTGACTGGCAGACAGGTTGCTAAGTAGGAGACTAAAGCAATTAAACTCAGAATTACTGATATTGAAGAGAGCCTGAATTTCACTGATGAGAAGGTGACAAAACTGCAGAATGACAGCAAGCAAGAGCTCCAGACCCTAGATGAGAAGACAACATAATCTGTTACAAATCTTGAGGGAAAAATTCTTCTAATGGAAAAGCGTGAGCGAAAATACAACCGTCTTTTGTATCTGGTGAAACAGGACAATCCTGGTGAAAACATTTACCGAGTGGTCAAGCAAGTACTAGAGAAAGGTTTGGGTATAAATAAGTAACGAGTACAAGACATGTGGTTTGTGAATGCACACAGAACTCCTACTAAATATCCTGGTCCAGCTCCCATTATAATTAGATTCAGTTGCTGGGTAGATAGGGAACTGTTGCTATCTTGCGCTAAAAATTTGCAAGGTTCGAAGAAGAGAATTGTGACAGGCCTGCCAGTTCCGATGAAAATTGAAAGAGGAAGATTGGCTAAGGAAGCGTGTGTGATTCGGAAAAATGAGAAAATTCAAACAAAAACAAAGGAATTTTATTTTAGATGTGTGGCTGGAAACAATGCAGGATGCCAGAGAGAGTTGGTCCAAAAGAGTGGTTTAGAATTTGACTAGTTAAACTGGAAGAGTCACAGTTAGATTTAATATTATTTGACCGTATGCTATAGCAAACAATCCACAGTCAAATCCTTGGACTTTTTCCTTTTATCGGCAAATATGTATTTAAAAAAAAGAAAACATTCTACTTTCTTGTTTTATTTTGAATGTGACTTTTATTTTCAGAAAAATGGAAATATAATCTCAAACAAATCAGAAAATATAGCAAGCTAAGTGACACATTTATATTAGGTTTTTGTATAAATCCGAGGCATTAACTGTGAACATAATGGAGGAAGAAACAGAAATTAAATAGAAATTAATGCATATGTTAACATGAATAAATATATTGAAAAATATATTGATATGACTCATTTTAGGAAATGAATAATGTGCCAATGTAAATAAGTTATATATTGACCTAATGCTTCCTCATGTTCTCTTTAGGAAGGGGAGAAGATATTGTAAGTATATTGTTGAATATGTTAATCCCTTGCCTTATAGAATAATTTGCTTTATTTCATTTTGTATAAGGTGGCCCACTTTACTGTGAATTTGTTTAAAATAAATAATTGGTTGTGTTTTTGTTCTTTTAATCTTTCACTTTTGTTTAATTTCTTTTACATAGAAATAACAACATTCAAATTTATCTGTCTCAGCTTTCTTGACCAGTTAAAATATATTATATTGGGTAAAAAATATTCGAAATCTTAAGCAGATTATTACATCTTTTTAAATCTGTACTGACTATGAAAATCTATTTAACACTAAATTGGGACACTGGTCTTCGTCTTATACTATACATCTGCTTTTGTTCCCCGGACATGTATTTTTTTATTATTTTCTTTTTGTATTGTCATGTTCGTGTCATGCGACATGTAGGACCTTTTGCTTGCTGTCTTTTGTTGTGAATGCTTCTGTTGTTTTTTTGGGTTTTTTTTAAATAATTCATTTGCAACCCTTTTGTTTAAGGCCAGCCTAACATTTGTTCAAAATAAATATTTTCTATAGCTTTGTTCATTTATATCTTCTTTCATAAAAGCAACAATCAAATATATATGACCTCTCTTTTGTTTTTAAAAAATTAAAGTGTAAAACTGGTGCGAAAAAAATCTTAAATGGAATATAACTTTTTATATCATAAAAATTAATTTTTTATATACCAAATTTATACTGAATATGGAAAGCTATTTAACATCAGATTGGGGTCCTATTCTTTACTCTTTTTTATCACAGTATATTCTTGTATATTGTTTTCATGCAGGGTGATTTGTATAATCTTTTGCTTGCTTTATTTTTTGTCAAGGTATTAACGACTAAAGGCTTTCTTTTGTTGCGAATGTATTTATGTCTTCATGTTATGTGATTCAAATAATCGTTTGCGTGCTTTCTTTGTTGCAAAGGCATGCTTGTAGGCTTTTTGTTGTCTTTTTTATTATTACGGGTTGCAAATGTCATTATTCTCTAATATCTGTCTCTTTGTTTACTTTTGCAACTCTTTTGTCCTTAATATCTGCCTGAGTATACTTATGGAAGTATTTGTAGAAAATGTAAATATATTAGAAATGTATGAATTTCTAATGTGTTAATATGCTCTCTTAATCCGAATGGAAGTTAAAAACATTTTATGCCTCTCTGCTTCTTCTTACTTTTGTCTCTTCACTATTTACTTTTCCCTCTCTCTGAAAGGTAAACATACCAATATATTGTACTTTCGTCTTAAGATTGTATGTACATGTATATTAAGCTTTGATGTACTGAAATGTCAGATATATAAACCCAGAGGTGTTTTCCGGAAAGAAGTAACCTTCGGTCTTTTAAAAAATGGCTTTCATTTTTTAAAAACAAGTACAGTTTTCAATTTATTTTTTACAAGATACACATTTTTTACAAAATAAAGAATATTATATACGTAGTCAGTGGGAATATGCATGCGTTTTTAGTAATTTGTTATGTCAATCTAGAGGAATAGTGGTCCTTTTAACAATTGTTACGACTCTATGGTCTAAGAAAAATGTAACAGAAAGAAAGTGAAACCAACAAATCAAGTAAAAATCAACAAGCAATTTATTACTAGATAATTAAAATGAAAAATCAAAAAGTCACTTACAGTAATGTGTTTTGAAATCCTAATAATCCAATAAGAATGATTGTTCTAATCACAAGTCCTAAATATAGAATGTTCCGAATTCACGGCTGTGTCCTTGAATGTTATTATGTGCTAATGGTCTCCAAAGTCCTGATGTACTAGAAATCTTGATGTGCTGATGTCAAAATGAAGTATTCCAAAATCTCTGAATAAGTTCACATAAATTCCAAAATCATCAATTAAAAATCCAAAATCCAAAAGTTTATGAGCACTGTTATAATCCAATGAATATTTAAAATAATTCCTCTCTCAGAATTTGGAATGAATTTTCACAACTGTAATAGCTCTTTACAAGACTGATGGTAATGTCAAAACTGAATAAATGTCCACCAAACTTGGCATATATAAAGATTGGTCACATGACAGAATGTTCTAGAATATGAGTCATCTTAATGGAATTTTACTTGTAAACAAAATCAACCTTGACCTTCAAATTGAGAAAACATATTGATCAAAACAACCTAATTCAAGGACACTAGTTAAACATGTCTTTCCTAATAAACATAAAGATTTAAGCAAATATTAAAGTGAAGAAACATTTATAATTTCCTAAAACATTTATAATATTATATAAACATCATACATAACACCTCCCCTCATAAAGAAAAAGAAAGATTTATATAATAAAGCTTTCTTTTGAATATATATCTAATACTATAATAACCAAAATTACATAAGAACATGTTTTATGATACTAGACTTAATTACATCAAGCAATATTACATTTCTAGGCACGTGAGAGTGCATCTGCAATCACATTGTCTTTTCCCCTGATGTGTTTGATGTCAATGTTATATTCCTGCAATATCAAACTCCATCTCAACAATCTCCGATTTTTATCTTTCATTTTGTTGATGAAAGTAAGGGGATTGTGATTACTGTACACAATAATTGGAGAAAGAGCTGAGGTAACATACACTTCAAAATGCTGTAAAGCCAATATCAAAGCCAAACATTCCTTCTCAATTGTGGAATAATTTTTCTGGTGCTTGTTTAGGTTTTTAGAAAAATAACACACAGGGTGATCCACACCACTTTTGTCTTCCTGAATCAATACTCCACCAACCCCTACATCACTTGCATCAACAGATAATTTAAATGATTGGCTAAAATTTGGTGCAGAAAGAACTGGTGCATTCTTAAGCATGGCCTTTAACTTGTCAAAAGATTCCTGACACTTGTCAGACCAATGAAATTTGGTTTTCTTACTCAGTAAACTTGTCAAAGGTTCAGCAATTTTGGAAAAATTGGAACAAAATTTCCGATAATATCCAGCCATACCTAGAAATCGCATCAGTTGCTTTTTACAAATTGGAACTTGAAATTCAGAGATAGCTTTGACCTTAGCTTCTATAGGTTTAACTTGACATTGTCCCACAATATGTCCTAAAAATGTGACACAAGCATGGCAAAACTCACTTTTGCTCAAATTAATGAGTCGATCGAAGAATTTTCGAATGGTTTCCAAATGATCTTCCCAGGTGTTGTTGTAGATAATGACGTCATCGATATAAGCGTCACAATTATCAAGACCAAATGTTATCATGTTCATCAGACGTTGAAACGTTGCAGGCGAATTTTTCATTCCAAACGGCATGACTTTATATTGATAAAGTCCATCTGGAGTTGCAAATGCTGAAATTTCTTTTGCCCTTTCCGTCAGTGGAATTTGCCAGAATCCTTTTAAAAGGTCAAACTTGGTGACATATTCCGCATTTCCAATTTTATCAATGCAATCGTCCATTCTTGGGATTGGAAATGAATCAGTTTTGGTGACACTGTTGACTTTTCTATAGTCAGTACACATACGGAATGTATTATCTGGCTTGGGAACAAGAATACATGGTGAACTCCAGTTACTTTTACTTGGTTCTATGAAATCATTCTCCAGTAGATACTGAATTTCTTTCTTCAGATAGTTCTGTTTGAGAGGATTCATCCTATAAGAATGCTGTTTCACAGGCGCAGAATCTACAATGTCAACGTCATGATAAATTTTACTTGTTCGTGTTGGAACATCAGGAAACAAGTGCTCATAGTCATGTAATAGCTGTTTTAGTTCATTTCTTTTCTGTTGTTGTAGATGTGAAAGTTTCTGGTCTAGGTTGTTCAATATTTCTGAATTCCGAAGATTGGTTATACCAGAGTCACTATAGTCTGATCGTACTCCATTGTTGATATCTTCACTGTGTGGGACAAGTACAACTAAATTAACAGAATAATTAGCTGGGCTATCTCTGTCAAAATATTCCTTTAACATATTTATATGACAAAGTTGTTTCTGTTTCCGTCTCCCAGAAGTGTTAATGATATAATTTAAGTCATTTACTTTCTTTTCAACGGTATAAGGACCATAAAATTTAGCCTGAAGAGGATTCTGAGGTATGGGAAAGAGAGCCAGAACTTTGTCACCAGGTTTAAAACTCCTTTCCTGTGAATTTCTGTCATACCTTAATTTCATTTTTGACTGGGTAGTGTGAAGATTAGTTCTTGCTACTTCACAGGCCTTTGACAACTTGTTTTTGAAATCAGAGACATAATCCAGAAGATTAATCTTTGAGTCTTCATTTGAAAGAAGTTTCTCTTTCAATAATTTCAATGGTCCACGGACAGTATGACCAAAAACTAGTTCAAAGGGACTAAAACCACACGACTCTTGAACTGATTCCCTAACAGCAAACAACAACAAATGAACACCCTCATCCCAATCCTTTTCTGTATCAAAGCAATATGATCGAATCATATTCTTCAACGTTTGATGAAATCTTTCCAAAGCACCTTGACTTTCAGGGTGATAGGCAGAAGATTTAAACTGTTGGATGCCTAATTCATGCATAACTTGTTGGAAAATTCCAGACATAAAATTCGACCCTTGATCCGACTGGACAGATTTGGGAAGGCCAACAAGTGTAAAAAACTTCACCAAAGCTTTCACAATAGTTTTAGTTTTTATATTTCTCAGAGGAATTGCTTCTGGAAATCTTGTAGATGTACACATGATGGTCAACAAGTATTGGTTGCCTGACTTGGTTTTAGGTAAAGGACCAACACAGTCTACTATTATTCTACTAAATGGTTCATCAAATGCAGGAATAGGTTGCAGATGAGCCTTAGGTATCTTCTGATTGGGTTTTCCTACCATTTGACAAGTGTGACAAGATCTGCAGTATTTAGAAACATCACTTTTGAGTTTCGGCCAATAAAAATGATTCAAGATCTTGCGATAAGTCTTACGGACTCCTAAATGACCAGCCAAAGGAGTTTCATGGGCTAAATTAAGAATTTCCTGTCTATATGACTTAGGAACAACAATTTGATAGCTCACTGACCACTCGTCACCAGCGGGTACATCAGGTGGTCTCCATTTCCTCATAAGGACCCCATTTTTCACAAAGTAACACACTGGAACTTGTGTGGCTTCAGTTTCACTAATAGCCCTCTGAAACAAACAAGATATCTCGGGATCTTGCTCCTGTTCAACGACAAGGGATTGTCGTTTGTCATCCTGATTAGGACAAAGAGAATGAGTTGCCAAAAGAGGATCACTGTGATCAATACCATTTGATTGATCAATACCTGAGGAAAAAGTGACCTCATCAAAAGACTGACCAATACATGTGTCAGCTAAAGGAATAATATCTTGATCAACATCACTCTCAAGAGCTCTTTTTGCCATAGCTCTAGTAACTGCACAAGCAGGGTACAAATCAGGGATTTCAGTTTCGACAGGATCAACTTTCTGATCCAAACAAGGCTTGTCAGTTACAAGTGGATTAACCACAACCTTATCTCCAGCTAGGTCATTGCCTAGTAATAAATGAACACCCTCTATGGGTAAAGAAGTCACTGCCCCAACAGTCACAGGTCCAGAAACTAAGTCTGATGCCAAATTTACACAATGAAGAGGAACATTTACAAAGCCGCACTCAACTCCATGAACAAGAACACTTTCACTTGAAGAAGACTCCTCAGACAAAGGCAAAGTACCTGATAATAAAAGACTCTGAGAAGCTCCAGTGTCCTTAATATTTTAATTGGGAAAGGCTTGGCAGAATCACCAATAAGTGATATAGAACCTTCTTACATGAATGGTTCATAAGCCTCTAAAATAGAATCAGACTGGGGTTTGTTTGACCCAACAAATGTATTGCTTTCAATACAAGACCGTGACCTTGACCTCGTAGAAATAAGAGCATTTGGAAAAGCTCTGTCTTTACTCTGTTGCTTATTTTTCAACTTGAAGCAATCAGAAATAACGTCCCCTTTCGTTTTACAATAAGTGCACGTAGGAAGAGATAAGGATTTCTGATCAGTCTTATCAGATGTTTGATTCCTAACAGTTGTGCTGTTGTGAAATTTGGAAGTACTCGAATGAGATTGAAATGGTTTTTTACCAGAAAACTGTTGAGAGGACGACCTATTGCCAAATGAAATTTTGTGAGTCAAGGAATAATCATCAGCCATACGAGCAGCATTTTCCAAAGTTTCCACGTTCCGCTCGTCAAGATAGGTTTTAACATCACTATGGATGCACCTCTTGAACTCTTCAATTAATACGAGCTGTCTGAGGTTATCATAAGCTTGATCAACTTTCTTGGCTGAGCACCACCTATCAAATAGTTGTTCTTTATCCCTTGCAAATTCGACATGAGTTTGTCCAGTTTCTTTTCTACAATTCCTAAACCTTTGTCGATATGCCTCTGGTACCAACTCATAAGCTTTCAAGATGTACTCCTTAACCACATCATAATCAGTGCTTTGTTGTACTGACAGTGAAGTGTAGACTTCACGAGCTTTGCCAATAAGTACACTTTGTAATAACAAAGTCCAATGCTCTCTGGGCCATTTCAAGTTTTCAGCTATTTTCTCGAAATGAAGAAAGTATTTATCTACTTCTTTTTCCTGAAAAGGGGGTACTAACCTAATATATCTAGTAACATCAAAACCTGAACTTGTGTTTAAAGGAGTGGAGTGTGCTCTGCTTGCCAGTTCTAATTCTCTTAACTTAAATTGCATTTCCCTTTCTTCTCTTTGCATCTGCATTTGTATTTGTCTCTCTTCTTTCTGCATTTGTATCTGCCTCTCTTCCTTCTCTCTCTCCATCTGTATCTGCCTCTCTTCTTTCTCTCTCTCTCTCTGAATCTGAAGCTTTGCCAATTCTAAATCCATCTGGTTCTTTAACTCTAATTCCCTTAATTTCCTGTCAGAACCAGATACAGGCTTTCTCTTCAAACTTAAAGCACTATTTTCAAAAATTCCCTTACCTACTAAATACTGAATTAAAATAATCTTTATTTCCTGTTTTGTCAATGATACTTTTGCCTCAGATAGACTGTATTTTCTGGCAAGCTCGAGCAACTCATCCTTTCTCATGCACTCTAACCCCTCCTGGGTAGGTTTTGAAATGAAATTCTGAACATTAGATGCCATAGTAAATGCTTGTTGCTTTCACACAAAAAAATTCTCTATTTAAAAATCTTTGCCAAAGACAAAAAAAATTCCGAGACAAAATCAATATGAATTTCAAAGATAAATTTAATATCTCTAATATGCTTTAAAGAAATTCAATCCCAGATGACGAGCCCCCAATTTCTGTTACGACTCTATGGTCTAAGAAAAATGTAACAGAAAGAAAGTGAAACCAACAAATCAAGTAAAAATCAACAAGCAATTTATTACTAGATAATTAAAATGAAAAATCAAAAAGTCACTTACAGTAATGTGTTTTGAAATCCTAATAATCCAATAAGAATGATTGTTCTAATCACAAGTCCTAAATATAGAATGTTCCGAATTCACGGCTGTGTCCTTGAATGTTATTATGTGCTAATGGTCTCCAAAGTCCTGATGTACTAGAAATCTTGATGTGCTGATGTCAAAATGAAGTATTCCAAAATCTCTGAATAAGTTCACATAAATTCCAAAATCATCAATTAAAAATCCAAAATCCAAAAGTTTATGAGCACTGTTATAATCCAATGAATATTTAAAATAATTCCTCTCTTAGAATTTGGAATGAATTTTCACAACTGTAATAGCTCTTTACAAGACTGATGGTAATGTCAAAACTGAATAAATGTCCACCAAACTTGGCATATATAAAGATTGGTCACATGACAGAATGTTCTAGAATATGAGTCATCTTAATGGAATTTTACTTGTAAACAAAATCAACCTTGACCTTCAAATTGAGAAAACATATTGATCAAAACAACCTAATTCAAGGACACTAGTTAAACATGTCTTTCCTAATAAACATAAAGATTTAAGCAAATATTAAAGTGAAGAAACATTTATAATTTCCTAAAACATTTATAATATTATATAAACATCATACATAACACAATAATTTCGAATTTAAAGTAAAACGAATAAAACAAGATACAGAAGGAAATAACATTATTTAAGATATGCAAATAGAAAATTAAAACATAACATTATTAATTATTTACGGCCCGAAATAAAGATTCTCCTAATTTGTATGAACAGTTGAAAGCTGATTTAAATGACCATAATAATAGGAGGAAATATTAATCTAGTTAATTATGTCAGATTGAAAAACCCAAGATCAGGAGAGAAACTGATAGATATCACTAATGAGCTTGGACTCATTGATAGATGGAGAGAAATTCAGGGAGAAAAGTAAAGATACATTTGGAAGGGTAGAAACAAAAGAGCAAGTCTTGATTCTTTCCTGATTTCTGAGAATTTACTTACAGATATTGAAACTGCAGATATTTGACCAGGGTATAGAATTTACCATTCTTTTTTAACATTAGTGTCTAATATAGGGAGCTTCAAGAAGGGGAACTCGTTTTGGAAGTTCAATAACTCACTACTTAAATACAGGATTTATTATTAAAAATATAAAACAAATAATTAAAGACATTAAATATTACAATATTTGTCTGATATTCATGTCCAAAATGCTGTCAGTGATATTCCAAATGATGAAATACAATTTAAGATAAATGATCAATAATTTTTTGAAGTTCTTGTAATGGAGAATATAGCAAAAACAATATCTTACTCTTCATTCAAGAAAAAGCAAAGAGAGACGAAAGAAAAAGATTTAATTTACGAGATTAATATTTTTTCAAATGATAATGAAATAATGAATACTAATTTGATATGCGAAAAACAAAACGAATTACAAGAGTTGCGTCAGCAGAAATTTCAGGGTCATATGATAAGGTCTAGAGTTAGATGGACTGAAGAAGGTGAGAAGATGACGAAATATTTTTTGCAATTTAGAAAACCGAAACTGTCTTAGCAAATATATGAGAACTATTACAAAAAGTTACAACACTATCCTTAACAAACAAATAGAAATACTTGAAGAGACACAATCCTATTATGAAAGTCTATATATCTCAAGAAATGTTAAAAACATTGATCTCAACTTCAAACTTGATGACTCTGATATTCAAAATCTAAATAAAAAAGAGTCAAGATTTAGGGGCAATATATCATATTCTGAAGCTTTGGCTGCACTACAAAAACATGAAAAGTTGTAAGAGTTCAGGTTCCGGCGGTTTCTCTGCTGAATTTGTTAAGTTTTATTCTTTCTTTTTTTGTGAATGATTTAGGATATTTCATGGTTAGGTCAAGTAACTATGGTTATACAATAAATGGTCTCTCAGCAATTCAGAAGAAAGGGGTTATTACCTGTATTCCTAAAGGTGATAAAAATATGAATTATTGAAAGAATTGGAGACCAATATCTCTCCTTAATACAACCTATAAAGTGGCCTCAGCATGTATTGCTAATAGAATTTAAAACAACATTACCATATTTAATTAATGATGATCAAACTAGTTTTATGACTGGTAGATCCATTTGTGAAAATATAAGAATATTATACTGTGTACTGTTTTACACTGAAAAGCATAACATACCAGGTATGCTACTACAGACTGAATTTGAAGACAAGCTTTTGATTCTGTCGAATGGAAGTTTTTATTTAAAGCACAAATTTTTGTTCAACTTCAGTAATTCAATTATAAAATGGGTTAAACATTTTTTATCACAATATCAAATCTTGTGTAGCTGCTAATGGAATATCTCATCTTGGTTTTATACATAGAGAGGATGCAGACAAGGCAACCCTTTTACACCTTTTTTATTTATTTTTACTCTGTGTAGAGATACTGTCATTAAAGATTAAAAATAATAAAGATATTAATAGTATCAATATAGATGGAAATTAATTTCTAATATCTCAGTATGCTGATCATACAACATTGTTTTTGGGTGGATCTGAAAAAGCTCTTAAAATACAATGCTAACATTAAAGTTCTATGCAAAGACCTCTGGCATTAATGTAAACATGGAGAAAACAAACAAATTATTGTGATAAAACTACTTGCATTACCAAAATAAAATCACATATTAGTAAGTGTACCAAATCCTCCAGAATGGTTCATAAAAAATTATATAGTTTAGTCTACAAGTACTTGTGGAAAGGGTCTGTTGACAAGATAAACAGAAAAGTAATAAATAATAGTTATGAAGAAGGAGGACTTGCAATGATTGACTTACAAAGTTCATACTTTCTTAAAATGTCCATGATCAGAAGAATACTTGCCAAAAATTCAAAATGGAGTAAACTAATGTTTCATTGTTTTAATTTTTTGAAGGAATTTAACAAGTTTGGTATCAATTATATAGAAATGAACATAGGAGATGTTGATAATATATTTTGGAAGGATGTTTTTATTTCTTATAACATATACTCTAAAAAATGTATTCCAAAGACTTTTTCCGATTTTCTCGCTGAAGCGCTAATGTGCAATGAAAACATTAAGGTCGGAGGGTCTTTGTGTTTTATCAAAAGAATGGGTTGAAAACGGTATATTATTTATAAATGCTATTGTTCAGAGTAATGGAGAAATCCTTTCATGGCAAAAAGCAAATGATATATATAATGTTGGTACCAACTTTTTACAATATGCAGGGGTCCTTAACTCTGTAACATTATATATGAATAGATTATCTATTGAATCCCAACCAGAAATTTTATTAAAAACTCGGATTGCAAAAAAGACATTATTTCTTGAAACTAGGAAAGATTGCAGAACTATTTATAGTATTGCAGAACTATTTATAGTATCTTGGTGAAAGACGCAGAAAGTTTAGAAACTAAAGCACTAAGTAAATACAAAATAAAATTTAATATACAAAATCAATTGTATTGGACAAAGCATCTTGCCTTAACATACAAAATTACAAAAGACTCTAATCTAATTTGGTTCAATTATAAATTCATGCACAGAATTCTTGTTACAAACACATTTTTAGAAAAAAATGGAATATCAAATAATAATAAATGTTCTTTTTGTACGGATTCACCTGAAACAATAAACCATATTTTTTTACTGCGCCATTGTGAAGCAGTTTTAGAATTATTTAAACCAGTGGATCAGAAATAAAAATAATTCTTCGCGTACCTTTTCATTTAAAGGTATAATTGTAGGTCTGTTAGAAGCAGGCATTGTCATTAATTTTATACTAATGATATGTAAACGATACATCTATCGTATGTGCCATTAAAGAAAGCCTCAATCTCAACCTTTGTTTAAAAACTTTTTAAAACGATACAACATTTGTGAGATGGAATTAGCCAAAAGAAACAATAAACTGGAATGTTTCAAAACTGAATGACACACATTTATTAATTTAGTAGTAAAGCACAGTTATAGTTCTGTCTATTGGTTGAAATCACTTAGATACATTTATGAAAATCAATTGATGCATCCACAATCTCGAATTATCTATTTCTGTTATACTTTGTACATATTATCTTAAACTGGTTGAATAAGATTTATATGTATATATGTTATATACGTATGTTCTTACTCGCAATACTTCTGTTTCTTAATCTCTCTGGTCTACACCTCTTTTTCTTTCTTACATATAATAATAAGTTATTTTTTTTACTATAGATATATAGACGGCAGCAATAGCACCATGAATAATTGCATCTTCTCCACATATAGTGCCTTTCTTTCTCATTGCTATCCATTTTTCCTCTTAACCTTTTAACATATTTATTTTTGTTCTTTTCTGTTTTCGTTTCCTTTTTTTCCCCTCATTTTATAATCCAAATTTTAGCTGCTTGAAACCTTTAGAGAGACAACAAGACATGTGGAAAACAGTTGCAAAGTAGTCCGTACGATGGCTCCCCGACCAATGAATGCCTGTGTACGGGGAATATTGTTTATAAAAAAAAAAAAACACACGCAAAAAAAAAAAGAAAATGTTGGGCAATCCTAAGACGATATTATTTTTCCAAATTAGGCAAGAGTTATATCTCATTCCATTTAAATTAATTTAATTACGATATTTTTTTTCTGACATTTTTTCTTAAACTTTTATGAAAAAGATTTTACAATCAGAACAAAAAAATCATATGGGATCAAGCTATTTATAAACATATTGAGAATCTAAAATTGCAGTTAAGTAGATATAAAATTTGGTCAAGGATATGACGTGCTTCAAATACGTGGATCCCTAAAATAATTGAAATATGAAGATGTACCAATGACAAACTTCGTGCAAAAGTGTAGCAAGCGTACAAACTTCGTGCAAAAGTAAAGCATGCGTAAAAACTTCGTGCAAAAGTATGAGCATGCGTACAAAAGTATCAGCAAGAGACAAAATTAATTCTTAAGCAGTTGACAAGTAGATTTGCAACTATAGTTGTTCACTGATTTGATCATGCTTGTTCCGTGAAAACATAAGTATGTATCTAAATAACACACCTATATTTAGTTCATTCACGTGTAACTCGTGCTCATGTTACAGTGTATATCTACCCCATATTGCGTCTTGCAAAGTTGTAAGATTCAGACGTTGTTATTTCTATCGTTGCTCTATTAAACTGAAAATAGTGCTTGATTCTTTGAAATTCACTTTTTTAATGTAACAGGAATGAATTTTTCTACACTTGCTGTTTTCCGCCTGTTGATAAAGAACAAAAAAAAAATCTCACTCACTCATGCCTGAAAACTATCAGTCATCAAATCTTTATATACATCAAGACCAGTTACGACAATGGATGCTATAATGCAGGGGTGCCAGAGTCATTATTTATTATTATTATTCATTATTATTTATTATTATTTATATCAAATCTGGCCCGCCATAGCAAATGAGTTTGACACACCTGCTATAATGTATCTCTGGTGCAGGTGATTTACTAACACCTTAGTCCATCTCTCAGATTCTGGTACCACTTAGCTACATTGCTGAACAACCTCTACTGCGATTATGAAATACAAGTCAAATGATTTGTCACGTCTAAATGGGTACATTTAAGTTACAATATATGTGGAAGATGATAACCAGCCGTCACACCTAATAATGTTATGCAACTATTCAATAAAGTTCACATTTTCAGGCAGTCACGTCTCAGTGGTTGGATTCACTTTAGTTTTGACTGGATAAATGAGCATGCATGTATTGTAGTAGCATTTAACGGCACCTCAGCACAATAGTGGCTATATGGTGCCAACTAAAGGTAAAGCTTAGAAACGTAAAAATGAAGAATAACACACAAACTTTAGGAAGACAAACCCTTTAAAATAAATGTAAACATGAAGTACAACAAAATAAAATCTAAAAGGTAAATATGATAAAATTCTGTAAATGTATGTAAAATAAAAGATAAAAGTAACACATGTAAAACGTATATATATATATATATATATATATATATATATATATATATATATATATATATATATATATATATATATAAAGGTAACACATGTAAAATACATATAGAATAAAAGATAACGGTAACACATGTAAATTGTATGTAAAATAAAAGACAAAGACAACATGTGAAATCATTAAAACATATGGTGGGTAAATGAGCTAACAGCCTCATTTTCGACGAAGCAAAATACACTTGAAAGAAACGAGGAAGAAACTTACATTGATATTGGCTTTTTACACGGTGATCATATCCGACATTCCCCAATAAAACTCAGAACGAAATAGTTCAGAAGGGTGAAACTGGAGCTGAAACGTGATCAAACCAAAATGATGCTCATAACAGAGCAACCCGTTTTCTTTAAGTTTTACGACAATAGTAAACCGGATAAATTATGCTTCGCATAAACGTTACTCTTTGGATAATTAGAAATGAATAGTTTATATTTTACCTATGGTTGACGTTATTCTTACTAAGGAAAGTCAGTTTACTACATACCGTAAGATAATCTAAACTGAGGTTAGTTGACTGGTTCCCAGACTGATTTTGGCAAGTCAATATCCTAGACGGTCTCATGACCACCGGAACAGTGCTGCAGTTTGTTAGAGAAGTGAGTGTAGTCCCCGTTTACCAGACTCTAGAATGACTCAGAGACAGTTCAGCTGAGAGAGAGAGAGAGAGAGAGAGAGAGAGAGAGAGAGAGAGAGAGAGAGAGAGAGAGAGTCAGGTGAAGGTCTATACAACTGATTGTTACAGGCAGGTGTCACTCGTTTCTTTATCTAGGTCTGACTATTAGCATAATTTTCCTGCCGAGAAAAACACCTCTTGTACCTGAACTGGTTTGAAATAGAAATATTCGGCTCATGTATTAACAAATGTAAATAAAATGGTGTATATTTACGCTTTACGGTAGATTTACAAGTGACTGACGGATTGACCTACCTTTCAGTGAAATATTTATTATAACTAAGTCCGTTGGGAAAAATAGGCATTAGGTATTGCTTTATGTGCATCATGCCTGCTGGACGATACTAACAATGTCGTTTTTATCATGACTGCAGAGCGCATGTACTCTCACATTCATGCACCTATCTCTCAGATGAACTAACGCTTCATAAAGGCTAGAATGAAAGTTCAATCCACAAGAATGTCGACAAATCAGGGATTATGCCAGATTTTGTTAAGCCTTGTTTTGGGTATTACACTCAGTTGTATAGGCTTGACCAAAATCTTGCTCGGAGTCTATCTCTCAGAGCAGAGACATATATAACACATGAAAGACGATTAGAAAATAAACTTTAATAAAGAAATTTCGAACAAGAATCAGCAAACCACATGTGGACCGTTTCAAACACTTATCAGCGACTGCTACATTTGTCATTTAAAACATGGACAGAAAGCACACAGAAAACAGCCTACCTCAAAAACAAAGTAAAATTAAATAACAAAGTATAATAAATGTCCTGAATAAAGAATCTATAGACAATAATGACTGTCCTCAATAAAGAATCTATAGACAATAATGAATGTCCTTAGTAAAGAATCTATAGACAATCTGAGAAAAAAACAAGCAGCATTAGACTTTTGCATCGGACAATCGGTCCTCAGTTTGACGTAAGGTAATAGCAAAGGATAAATGTATGATGAAAAGACAGAACCTTAAGCAAAATTCTCTCCATCGTTCTTTCAAATATGACGCCTCGCATTAAAGCAAACAGACAGTGCCCCATTTCACTGAAATTATTACATCATTCTTTTACTCTGATTCTTTACGGAAGAAACAACATATTAGATTTCAATATATCAGTATATTATAATTATCGCTGCAAAGAGAAAGTTCAAAGCAGTAGTTTACTTTTTTCTTCTTTTTTTTCTTCAATTTCTATCATCGCAGACGAAGAAACGATGTAGATATTTGTATCTAAAGTCCTGAATATAATACCATACACAGCGAAAAGTAATAGAAATACACAATTCAAACGTTTGATATCCTCTTACCATTAATGTAGCGAATAAATACTCCTCTCTCTCTCTCTCTCTCGCACACACACACACACACACAAATCCGTATCCCACTGCTGCACCTGCACGATATTCATTAGTCTGCCATTTCCCACAAAGTGCCCTCGAACCGCATGAAGTATCCCCAACTCTGCTGCTCCGCCGTGAAGAGGAACCTTCATGTATCTCTCTTACATTATTGCAGCAACCGTTCATCTATTGATCATGTTCCAGTTTATCGAAGGCGAGTCCTTGCAAATTCGATGTCTATCATATGGATCATACCCCAAATGTATGCCGATAGCTGCCGTTTGGACCACTTCGATTATTTAAGAAAGAGACATTGACCAGGAAGTTGCTAAGTTTTGTTTTTATTTGCAACTTCTCGGTCGATCCAATCGTACAAATAGCCCAGGTGGTCCGAATATATTGCGCCGTGTGTGTGTGTGTGGGGGGGGGGGACAAAATGTACGATATTTCTGTAACTTACTGTGCAGACTAAAATCCGATGTATATTTTTGTCTCGCAGAGATAGCCGGGATGGTTAGAATTAGCACAAAAATGAAATAGTTACTTGTATTTCCGTTAGAGCTAGTGAAGTTATAACCCTTCCCATCAGCGCTGCGATCCCGAACTGTTCATTTGACGTTGACTACATAAATGGGCAAAACTCTAAGGAAAGCGTAGAGTTCTAACCGTTTTGGGATAATTGTAACCGTCATATATATTTAATAAGAAACCAGCTATTAGCTTATCAAAAGGCTTGAAGAAGATCCCGCTATGAAGACACCGCTATATGTATTTCATTGTCTTGTGAGGAAAGATAAGAAAAGGATACAATGGGGGGGGGGGAGTGGGCAGGCGAAGTTGGACAGGTAATCTGTATAAGACTGGGGTATTCTTGCAACTGTTTAGTAGTCATGGAATTTTGTATTACTAACTCTACTTATAAATGTAAAGAGAAAGAGAATGAAACCTACTTTTATGCTCTATTAGTCATAGGTATATTTTCCAGACTAATTTGCATGACCGGGCTGGACAGGTTCGTACAGTCGTAATTTCCCTACCTTACACTTCTATTGAACACACGTGTATATTCTATGGAGCTAAATCTTCGGTGTCTAATGCATCGCGATTGAAAGTATTGCTAAAAATCTCCAGCTGCAGATCATATGAATTTTAATCCCACCAAGCACTTTGCAGTATAAGACTTTTTAAATTTCTAAAAGCAACCTACATCACATAAGTCTGTAAATATGCATAGAAGCCTTATTGGTGTGTATAAAAACAACACATGTAGCATTTATTTCTGCACCTGTCTGCGACTGATACATTGTTATGGAACTAAAACTGCTGTAACAAAAAGCCCACATTGCCCGCCTACAACGTTATGAGACGTTAGTTTAGTTTTGCACCGGTGTGAATTTCTGCCACTTGGGCCAATCAGGTGTGCCTGCCCATTTGGACTCCGGTACATTGATATAAAAATGTCTGAAATACCTTCCGAAATTAATATATTCCAGACCTTGAGGCGTAGCAAAAGGACTGTACTTCACCTGATGCATGTAGCGTTATGACGGGGATTCCCCCTCTGTGCCTCCCACCCAAAGTACACGCACCATCACTTCTTATCTGAAGGGACACAGGTCACACAGTGATGTCAGTGAACCTACGGCAGTTATTGAGAGAAAGGTGCACCCATGCTGAACAAGAGTCCTGCGGACCTATACGGAATGCACACGTAAGGAGCGATGCTAGATACTGCAACTGAGAACTCAGCCAGAATTGTGGCTAAATAAAACAAATCTGACCTTCACAACGTAATCTTCTCAAAATTTCAGTCAGGCATCAGTTTATCACCCGTACTCAACTTCTTCGACTATATTTAGCCAAATAAAATATTCCTTAACTCTTTACAAGAATTATCATCATTAATATTACCTCCTGTTTAGTAACCCGCTTCAATATTCGCATTGTATATTTCCTTTGCCATTTCCATGAATAACTCTACCGGGATAAAATATCCTTGGTACATATTGTAGTATCAGGTGTTGATTATCGCCACGCATAGTTTCCGTCCTTTGTTCTCAGCCTGGCAGTAGGTCAAAATAATTTGGTTATCTGTTCGATAAACACGTAATTGCACAGATCACTCCAGTTTGGATTATTGTTATACAATTCTGTTAACCTAGCAACCAAAACGATCTAGACATAGTTTACTGAATCTGAGACCGTTGTTCGCTTGTTTCTTCTTTCTTTTCCCCTTGTTTCCCCATTATTTAACTCTTGTTTGTAGATTTTCCATGTCATCTAAACATGTAATAGTCCATGACTTCTCTCCGATTTTGTATTTAATGTTGGTGTTGCGGCTGTAAGTTGTTTCTTCCACTGACGAAGAGCTTGATTAGCTCGAAACATTGGGAAACTTTTGTAATTGCGCAGGTCTAATGAGAGATATATGCAACGATCAAGAATATTATATTTCAAGTACTAGAAAACAAACACGTCCAGGGGCTAAATTGCATTTGGTTTATTTTTCAAATAGACAGACTTTTAATAGTATTAAAATGTTTCTACGCATTTCGACAAGAGTGCGAGTGACTTCATAGTTTTTCGCTCTATTTCGAATGCATAATTTCGCAGTTGGAAATCAATTTGATGTTTGCGAGGTTGAATGAATCGAACTGGCTCCGTAATCAAATCTATTCAAATCCATGTTCTTGCCATGTTGTGTTATGTAACCAAAGCGTAAAAAACGAAATACATTGAATTTGGATCCTGCTGTTGATTTTATATTTCCATCGACTTATCTAGTGTGAACTCAACAAGTGTGATATCATATTCAAAATGATTAAATGTTTGATCTAGTGTGAACTCAACAAGTGTGATATCATATTCAAAATGATTAAATGTTTGATCTAGTGTGAACTCAACAAGTGTGATATCATATTCAAAATGATTAAATGTTTGATCTAGTGTGAACTCAACAAGTGTGATATCATATTCAAAATGATTAAATGTTTGATCTAGTGTGAACTCAACAAGTGTGATATCATATTCAAAATGATTAAATGTTTGATCTAGTGTGAACTCAACAAGTGTGATATCATATTCAAAATGATTAAATGTTTGATCTAGTGTGAACTCAACAAGTGTGATATCATATTCAAAATGATTAAATGTTTGATCTAGTGTGAACTCAACAAGTGTGATATCATATTCAAAATGATTAAATGTTTGATCTAGTGTGAACTCAACAAGTGTGATATCATATTCAAAATGATTAAATGTTTGATCTAGTGTGAACTCAACAAGTGTGATATCATATTCAAAATGATTAAATGTTTGATCTAGTGTGAACTCAACAAGTGTGATATCATATTCAAAATGATTAAATGTTTGATCTAGTGTGAACTCAACAAGTGTGATATCATATTCAAAATGATTAAATGTTTGATCTAGTGTGAACTCAACAAGTGTGATATCATATTCAAAATGATTAAATGTTTGATCTAGTGTGAACTCAACAAGTGTGATATCATATTCAAAATGATTAAATGTTTGATCTAGTGTGAACTCAACAAGTGTGATATCATATTCAAAATGATTAAATGTTTGATCTAGTGTGAACTCAACAAGTGTGATATCATATTCAAAATGATTAAATGTTTGATCTAGTGTGAACTCAACAAGTGTGATATCATATTCAAAATGATTAAATGTTTGATCTAGTGTGAACTCAACAAGTGTGATATCATATTCAAAATGATTAAATGTTTGATCTAGTGTGAACTCAACAAGTGTGATATCATATTCAAAATGATTAAATGTTTGATCTAGTGTGAACTCAACAAGTGTGATATCATATTCAAAATGATTAAATGTTTGATCTAGTGTGAACTAAACAAGTGTGATATCATATTCAAAATGATTAAATGTTTGATCTAGTGTGAACTCAACAAGTGTGATATCATATTCAAAATGATTAAATGTTTGATCTAGTGTGAACTCAACAAGTGTGATATCATATTCAAAATGATTAAATGTTTGATCTAGTGTACTTTGGACATAAGTAATATAAGCAGTTTAATCTATGTAGATCAATTTTAAGTTTTATTAAAATAACTGTCTCTCTTTAAATATAGAAACTTAAAACACCGATCTGACCTGTAAATAAGAGATCACTGAGCTTGAGTTTGAGATTGAGTTTCCACTCTAAGCCAATCAAATATTACTTTTGAGATTGAGTTTCCACTCTCAGCCAATCAAATATTTGAGTTTCCACTCTCAGCCAATCAAATATTACTTTTGAGAGTAAACTTGTTTTAGATTGTTTGAAATATAATCTCCGGCTTGAAGCCAAGCTCAAAGGTTCATGACTTCCATGCCTGAACAAAGAGATATTCTCAAACCTGTACTGGCCTCAGTAACTGAGAAGGTGCAAATTTAAGCTGCATACATTGTATCAATTGAGAACCTATGTATATTTACATAAACGTAATTACGAAATTAAACAATTAAGTAAAGTATGAAAATCAGATCACATTTTAATTAAACATTTAGCAGTCTGTACTAAAGGTAAATATTCAAGCTACACAAAACATATGACAATTCCAAAACGGAACTCTTATCATCTCTTAACTTTATATATAGTATTGTAGACGAATATTCAATTTCTTCCTGTGTTTAGAACACAGTACATTGTTCCTGAAAAAAAAATACACGGACGTGAACGTGGTCTCTTTTATCTTCCATGCATGTGCACACTGTAACATACTTCAATCTTAAAATGTATGTACTGTGATGGAATTGCTACACTTTTCTTTTCTTATAAAAAGGCGTTTTCCAAATTATATCCATTGTAGTATATCTCTAACATGTAGGAAAGAACATAAAGCAATAAAGCTTATCAGTACTTAAAATTTTGAAATAAATTCTGCATCAATTTTGACTAGATTTCCAAATGGATCGATTCGAAATTATTCACAAGCAATCCCTTTTATATTAGCACTAAAATCTGAGACAATATTTACAAGTACTCATGTATAGAATTTTTCTGAGTGCTTGTCATATAGACATAGCGTAGATAATCCACACACTAATAACCAAATCATTTATCTCGCAGCGAGTCCAATGACAACGTACATACCTGCAAAACAATAAAGCATAATTCTTCTTGTAGTTCTAATTTTTTTTCATTAATTCATAGTGTAACTCACTCACATGACAAATTAAGAGACTCTTGAATTGAAACAAATCACTAACACCCCCCCCCAAAAAAATAAAAAAGAAAGATATTACACCATATTCCATGCTGGTTTCTCAAAATGAATGAACCAGATTCCCATTAATCGGCGCGGTTGCTTACTGGTTAACGTGCTAGATTCCTAAGCAGAAGTACCAGTTTCGATTCCCAGTAAGGTTGGGTCAGCTTCGTGTTTTGTCCTTCGGAAAAACACTTTATTATCATTGACCAACAAAACTAATCAAAGTGTCCCTACAAAACACCTTAAAGCAGGCTGAACGCAGCCAAACCAAATTGTTGTTGTGCGGCTCTGATGTACACCATTAATTAATCAAAAATCAAATAGACATGAATCTTGTTTTAGAGAATAAACAAAAACATGTTTCGAGATTGTAAATCTCCATACACTGGAAAGATTTGCTGATGGTAAAATCGCACTCATATTTGTAACAAAGAGAAACCGAGAGTGACTTCCTAATTGGAATAGAAGTAGAATTGCAGACTCGTCAATGGCAAGAACTTTACACGTATTGAAATATGTAAAAATATTCATATGTACACATTTTATGAAAGAGAAAAAGAAGAGTGCCTATTGTTACATGAAGACAAAAGATATTTGTATGGAGTTTAATTGAAACAGTTTTGTCAAGACTAGAATACCAGTTTTGTTATTTGCTACCAAGTTATTGATCTTCTGCAAGCCGTTGGTCGCTTGAATCATTAGCAAGCCCTGGTCAATGCAAATGGCTTTCTGATGAACAAATACGGCTGTTATGGTGAATATTACTCTTTTCTACGTCATGGACAATATGTACTGCAGTTCTAAGAATCCTTTGGAATATACAACGTTCTGAGTTTGCAAACATATTTAGATTACGTGGTTCTAATAAGTGGCTCAGAATGTTTAAGCAGACATTAGGACCTTGAAAATTATTTGTAAAAACACAAATGCTTTTGTCTCCAAATATTCGTTTGTCTTTATGATATGAACCCAAATAAAGTAGATAATCAGATAAACTATGAATTAATTATTAACAAAAATCAATAATCACTCATCGCTTGGGTTGATATCATAGATATGAGTAAAATAATCTTAATTCTTGTCGATCTTTATTCTTCATTTTGTTAATGCCTATCTTATCCACAGAATAAAAACAATTTTTATAATAGTAGAAAGTGTCATACTGCAAAGGAGTTTTTTTAGTCGAAAAGAGTGCATCAACTACACCATAAATTTCAGATTTCTAATCATAAATTGTAACACTGTATTTTTCCGTTGGAAAATGCAACTGTTCCATCTCCTATCTTTGAACTGAAATAATAAGAATAGTTATCCTGAATAAATGAAGTTCTAAAATATTTAATATTCTAAACTATTTATTTCTTGTCCTAAAACGAATGAACCTCCATAGGAAAACGGAATCCCTGTTACGTAAAATTCTAAATATTATTCGCCTCTTTGAATCAATTACCGTCAGTGCTATTATACACTAAATAGGTACTTTCATTGTGGAAGTAAAAACTACATGAATTAGGCAATTAGACTGTCTCTATGTAAGGTGTTAAAAGTAGAAAATCTTAATTGACCTTGTTGTGACCATGACCATAGCAAACTATCTGGAAAAGATGGTAGTTTTATCAAAGTATTTTCAAAGTTTGACATTTTTTGCGTATCCAAATGTGGCTACAGCTTTGCAATGGACTTGAATTACACCGAGATTCATAAGGAAGACACCTAAATGTGATACGTTACATGTCGGACAGAACAAAGGTCTGTTTAGCATCTCTTAGAATTCTAAAATCATAGAGCAGGCATGAAGAGTTAACAGACAGACAAAACGATAACTTAAGGATACGATACGACTGTTGCATACAGATGTATTTAAAACTACTATTTGGACAGTTCTAACACGATACCGTCGAAAGTTATCAAACACTGGAATTTTAATTTCGAATATTTTGAAAATGTTGTGTACTCACGGAATATTTTTCATGATGACATTAGGATGACATGGTTAATGTCACCATTTTATTTCAATGTAATATTTATAGGAAATTTTGCAAATAAAACGATTTGGACTCTCAAACTACTTTATGCGTAGACATATTGTAATCATTTCTAGAATCTTGTTCCATATACATACATAAGCCTGTGCATGAAAAAAAAAAAAAAAAAAAAAGGCTTTTGGAATAAACATGTCAAAAAAGGAGTTTTTATAGATTAGTGTAAGAAAGCAAAGCCATGTCATAATTTGAAGCTGGTTTTGCTGTATGTCAAATATTAGAGTCCCTATTGCACGGAAACCCTGATTTTACGTCATGAACATCAGGAAAGTTTTAGCCAACGTCGTTACGTATGTTGTACAATTCAAACAACTTTTTGACAAGATGTATACTCAGTACGATCTTTGAACGATTAATATTTTAATACCCAGTTTGTACAGTTAACAAAACTGGACATGCGTATTGAACGAGGCTGCATCAGTAATTATCGATCACATAACAGTAGTAAGTCCAACAAATAAAGCTCAGTGTGTTTTCGGTCATTTCGCCAAGTTTCACGGTGATATTTGTTTATTCCATTGAATCGCTCATCTTTGTTGGCACTAGAATTCGAATATACGATATCTCGATATTATGGTTTGGTATTATTTCGAACATGTTGGTACATATACTTGGCGCTCGCACTAGAAGTAGTCATTTTGTCTGGTCTTACGTCTGCGTTAACTTTTGTCATGAGATATTAGAGAAGACTGGTTGCTTTTTCATCGCCACTTGTCTGCTCTTTCATAAATATAACATCAAGCTTGTGGGTACGATTTATATTTCATCCGTGCAGGTAACGGCTTGGATGAATTAGTTACACAAGCATTCCTGCCCCTTCTGTTCTAGTTCTATGCTACGTCTTCATTTTCTCATAAACTGTTCTCGTCCAAAGTTAAATGTTTGTCAATCATTACTTGAAAATATTCTAGACGGACGCAGTCATAACAGCGGTACAAGCAGGACTACCAAGCATTTGAGCATATTCCGGTAATTTCATTAAGTGCTTGATTTGATTTAACAGTATTTATTTGCACAAGTCATCATGAAAAATACAAATTGAACAAGATATATAGAGGATTGATCAACAAGCTTATTTTGAGTTTTATCCTCATTAACACTAATCTTTAATTTTGATAATGTGGCTGACCTGAATAATTAAGGCAAATATTAAAACAGCTACTAAGATATTAAAAGATATTGTATACAATATTGTAAACATATCTCAAAGTATCTGATAAACATTTATAGCAGAAAAATATTAATGTATACTTGAAAAACAAAATATGAAAATGTTGGTGTTGAAAGGGGGGGGGGGATATGCAAGATACTATTAATTTCAGTTCGGGTGGTTTATTTGTAGCAACTAAATACTTACCATAGATATATCAAGTTAGTGTGAATATATAAATAATAATTAAACAAATATTTTAGTTGCTATATGTATTTTTGGACCGCCTTAAAAAATCTCTTCGTTGGCCTCAAACAATTGCAAGGCGTTACTCATTAATAACGAAGTTATGTCCTGCTTGTGCAACACAATCCCTAGTAAAATATTTTGTAAATCTAAAAGTAAATTCTTTGAGGTTTCTGGTTGACCGCATGAACACCTATTGGTAAATGACAAGTGGTTTTTGAAAATATCGTCGTTTAATAATCTACAGACTAATCGAAGTCTTGTGTCCATAATTTGTGCTAATCGCTCTCCTTGGTAGCAACAGATTTTGTGTTGTGCTTTTGTTAGTGTTAACGGCACTTTTGAAACGTTATTGTTACCTGGGCTAGCTTGGGTTGGTATCTAAACCACAACACTTATATTACAAGTCAGACGCTCTACCGACTGAACTACCGTGGTTCCCTTGATAGTAATAGAATAGGACCTTTTCTAGATCCCTATTTAAGTAGGATTTAAAAGAGTATAGCAAGAGTTTGTGCCAAACTTCCAAAGGAAGAAGATTCCATTCCACAACACACTTTGGTACAAATGAATTCTGGTATAGATTTGTCCTGGTGAAAGGCGTATGGAGGTTAGTTCTATCACGAATTTGTATATTGCCTACCTGCTGAACACTTGGCGGAACCAAAGCCCGCATGTATCCAGGAACCACGCTATGATGCATTTGGGTTTTAAAAAAATGTTATCACTCTATGTTTGTGGCGTCCCTCAGAGAGTTTTTCCCATTTTGTCTCCTCCAACACTCTAGCATATGATGTAGGTTTTATTGCCCCACAAACAATTCTGCCTGCTTCAGTTTGTATTTTGTTTTATTTCATCTTTGTTATACTGGGTAATATAATAATAAATAATTAATAACCCCGTACTCCAAAAGAGGCCTTATTACGGTAAAATAAAGAAGCTCTCTCAAGTTTAAATTTCAAACTTCGCAGTACATCTAACCTCTTCCATGCTTTTGTAACTATTTCTTGCACATCTATATGCAAGGATAGGGTTTCATCCATCCAGTGTTAGGTCTAAATGTTCATGACAGGTGACATAATTAATAACAATGCAATATTAATAACCATGCCATTTATCAAAAGTTGTAGGTGATATTCCTGTTTAAATTTTCCGGATATTGTCATTGATTTGGTTCTGTTTAAATTAAAATCAACTAACCATCGATCAGCCAAGAAATTCATTTTATTTAGGTCTTCGTTCAGAATACCAGCAGCCAGGGTTGAGTCAGCAACTGAGAACGAAGTATTGTCAGCAAACAGTCTTATACTGGACTGTTTATCAGTGACAATATTATTCATGTAAATTAAAAATAACAGTGGTCCAAGAATAGATCCATAGGGCACACCAGTCCTGACATGTTGTTGGTTTGAAGTACAACCTTCTATAACAACGTTTTGCCTCCTAATTGAAAGATAATTTTAAACCATTCCAATAGTCTTATCAACAATTCCGATATTTCTTAGTTTATTAATTAAGCCTGTATGCCAGACCATGTCGAAGGTCTTACTAATATATCACAAAATACCACTCTTTATTTGCCTTCGTCGACTGCGTTGCAAACAGTATTATACATATTTTACACAGATGTAAAACAGTCCAATCTTTCGGAGTGAAACATGATTGAACATAACTAATTAAGTTGCTGGCTGTACGATAGTTATACAAATGTTTTAAGACACATTTTTTTAAAAGATTTTACCCACACAGCTTAGTAGAGAAAAAGGTGTCAAATTGAAACAACATGTGTGTCCCCTTTTCATGAATAGTAGTAACAGTGATCTTTTTACATGTATGTCCCCTTTTCATGAATAGTAGTAACAGTGATCTATTTACATGTGTGTCCCCTTTTCATGAATATGAGTAACAATGTCCTCTTTACATGTGTCCCCTTTTCATGAATATGACTAACAATGACCTATTTACATGTATGTCCCCTTTTCATGAATAGAATTAACAATGATCTCTTTACATGTGTGTCCCATTTTCATGAATAGGAGTAGCAATGACCTCTTTGCATGTGCGTCCCCTTTTCACGAATAGGAGTAACAATGACGTCTTTACACGCTATTGGAAAATATGAACATTGGAGCGAATTGTTCTTATAAATATCGCGATAACATGTGAGTGCCCTCTTAAGTAGCCTAAAGTGGATTTTACCAGGACTCCATGCCTTGTTATGTCGAGATTTGAAGATGCATCTTCTACATCATGTATGCTAATGTTAATATTATTAAAGCCAATGTCAGGAATAATTATAGAAGGCAGGGTAGTGGAAGTATCCTCTACCAAGGATTCTTCAGAAAAATATTTATTTAATAAATTTGCTTTATCAAGACTAGAATACAAATATTGGTAACAGTGTATCATGGATGCAGCCTCTGATTTTCAGAAATGTGTTGGTCATATTCCACAAACGTTTGGACCAATATTGGCATCATGAAGTTTGTTAGCTAATTTGCTAAAGTACGCACGTTTGGTTCTTCTTACGGCGCTTATAACTAGGTTTCTAATATCTCCGAATCTTGCACAGTGTAAATTAAATCGTCAACACTTGTTACATCTGATAGTAATTGTTCTACTGCAATTTTGTCATTACTTAATTCTTCCATTTTAATTTTGGTTGACGATGCCATAGAAAGGACAATGACATCTAAATGAGAAAAACGTAGTCCACTGACAGAAAATGAAAGGGGAGGTAATTATGTTCTGACCAAAAATAGTGCCTGTAGTGAAAAAATATAATTGAATTATCAAAATTATTTCTCTTTAAAATTCCACTAATTCACTAATTAGCATAAAATACAGTGTGTGTATTCAGTAAATAGATTGTAAGAAATAGGTTCACTTACTGGTTCATCACGGATGTTCCATTTGAGAATTAAAGAAAAATCCACTTGCCTGTGACTGCTGTTTAAATTTTAAAAATCCAAACCTAAAGAGTAAATCACTGCACAGTATTTATTTCGGCCAAGCCCCGGTTACGTACATGGCATGGAAGTTTTTCAGTGGGTTGTACATTATCTTTCATAAACCTCTAAATATCTTAATTCATTTTGTTAAGGTTGCACTAAAAATTTTAAAAGAATGTGTGAATAAAAAGGGATATGTAATAAATATAAAAATGCACAAGTGTTTTGTCCCGTGTCGGGGGGAAATAACTTGTTTGATACGGCGTATGAATATACGTATGGGTCTGACGGCCTCAACATATTCCTACGCTTTGTCAAACGTGTTCTTTCTGCCGATTCGGAATAAAACACTTATGTACTTTTGTCAATATATCTTCTTCTCCACGATCTCTTAAAACATTAAAGAAAAACATATCCATTTTGCAATATACATAAATGAATTTATAAATAGTTTTATCGATTTTAGTATAGAATCCCCAAAGTTAACCAATTTCATACGGGATGCGATTCTAGTCGTACTTTACCTTTTCATACGGGATATGTTCCCTACATGCCATCTTCCAGTTTGCGGAAGTGTGCATTAAACCGTATAATACGTCATTATATTACGTGTACTCTTTTGAAAAGAAGGAAATAAAGGTAGAAGGTACACATGCTATATCGTGCTGTGACATGATGAGTTTAAAATACCCCAAAACTGCTAAACATTTTATTTAAAAATTCAGTTTTAACGTTCGGAGATCAAAATGCCGGTTAGTACTGAAGAGGCAAGTGATGGCAGTGATGTGCTTGCTGAATTAGTTGAAAATATAAACCATTTCGTGTGAAAAATGTACATTTGAGGCAGTGGGGATCTTTACTTCATCAAAATGAATTGAGTTGATCATAACTGGTTATTTAAAATTTTTATTTCAAACATTAGTTTTACGTGCGGAGACCAAAATGGTAGACAGCACTGACGTGGCAAGTGATTACAGTAATTTGAGTGCCGATTGTGATGAAAATATAGAACATTTTGTGGGGAAAATTGACGTTTTAGGCAGTGCAGATCATGATCTTGACTTCAATGGAATAAACAGAAATGGTGATAACTGGTTAGTAGAAACTTTTATTTCAAAACTGAATTTTACCGTGAGGATATCAAAATGTCGGACAGTACTAAAGCTGCAAGTGGTGGCAGTGATGTGGATGCCGATTTTGATGAAAATTTAAACAATTTTGTTGGGAAATAAATATTGTAGGCAGTGGGATCGTGATCTTGACTACATCGAAATGAACTGAGCAAATGATAACTAGTTAATTTACTATTTTTGACTTTGATATTGACAACAATGAAGACTTTGATGGTTTTCAAGCTAACTGGTCATTTAAAAACTTCACTGCTCTTAAAGTTCGTCCGTATACCAAGGTTGGAGGGGCAGTGATTCTACACCCGGACGAAGCTTTATCTTGTCATTATTTAGATCTGAAATGGGATTAAGATGGTGAGCAACATTTAGTTACAACAAAAAAATCTTTACTCAAAACAGGAGCACCCACCCTCGGCACCAAAATGGATGCCAATTAATATTCCAACTATGAACCTATTTATAGATTTATGTTTTTGCATGGGTGTTTTAAGTCATCCATGAATAACTATTGGGGACAAAAAATTATGTTCAAGACGAATTTCAATAACATTATGTCCTATGATCATTTCAATCAAAAATGAACTAGTTACCTTTTACACATTTTTTAATTATAAATCATGTGAAGTAACTCACATTTTTCAAGCGATTAAATTTTGAAAAATATAAATATGTGTGCATAATATTTTGAAATTTTACTGCATTCTTGGAACTGGACCAACATAATCCCAACAAAACTTTGATATTTTACAATAGAATTTATTATGGAATTAAACATTCTGAAACAAAATGAACAGCTTGGTTGACTTTCCAGTAAGGATCTGTTCTGCTTGCCCTCCAATTCTCATGCAAGTACATTTAATAAAATTGTAATCATATTTGACATTCTTGATGGACTTTTATTATTTTTTTCACCATCTTAAACGGCGTACAATTCCTCACATTTCATACACTTACATATAGGAGGTAAATTGAATGTGACAGATGAAAAAAATTGCAATAAAAGTAAGTTATTTAAAAAATGTAAAGCATGTTTCTAGTTTACGTAAATTTAATTTCATTTGAATTTTGTAGATCTGAAAATATTCAATGAAAACATTAATGTCTTTAAGGACAATTTTATGTTTTTTTTAAAATGGTATAAACGTATTTGAAAAACCTGTCCTGTAAAACCAGAATGACCAACGTCACTGCATTCTCTCATGCTGATACACCACTGCCGAACAATTTCCAGTTCTACACAACTGCCTGTCTGATTGAGCTTCGGTATGAAAATGGTTAAAGTATCTAAATGTTGTATCTATATATTTCAGGAAATTGTATCAAACGCCTTCTCAGAATCTATATACCAAATTTAAACTAAATCTATCTTACTAATATTGTTCCCAATAAATCTTACAGAAATATATCCTTTTTGATCTTCATGCATTACATCATCCAAAACAGTTTTTATTATGTTTGCTATACAGCTTAAAGACATGTTATAAATTATATTCAATAATGATATTGGTTGCCAATTCTTCAAATAGTTTAAATTTTTCTTTGATTTTGGTATGCATGCTATGATACTTTATTTATGGGCAATTGATAATGAACCTGCTGTATATTCATAATTGATTGATTGATTTCAATATAAATACCCCAACACCTTTCAAAAGTAATTTAAAAACTCTACGGTAAATCCGTCCAAACCAGGACTTTAACATTTTGCTTATCTTTAAATAACTTTTCTAATTATTGATTAGTAATTTCACCTTCCAAACTTTGTGACATAGATAACATTCATTTGGACCTAAACCATCTTCATGTTTTCTCGGAAGATCCACAAGTTTCATCATATAATTTATGATACAAATATTTTGTAGTTCTAACACATAATTTTATTTTCTGTATATTCATATCCAGATTCATCTATCAACTCGGACATGATTTTATTAGTATAATTTCTATTTTATAAATTAAAGAAATATTTTCTTGGTTTTGTTTCCCATATTTAAGTATCGTGCTTTTGATCTTAGCCTTACCCTTTGAATTTGCTTATTTTTCATTGATTGCAATTATTCTTTTTTATTCTGTAAGTCTTAGATTTTGTAATTACTTATACTATTGTAATCTTGATATATTTTATTTGCCAAACATTCGTTGTCTTGCTAAATCTTGTTTTCTTCAAAATTTTCCTTGTTTTGATATACGATTCATGTGTTATAGTGAGTCCTCTAATTTTAAGTAATAGAGTCTCTAAATATAATTGATCAGATATATTACATTTTAAGATTTTCAGATTTTATGTCTTTGACATCAATATCACACATTTTAATGACTTATGTTTTCTTTACTTCATATATTGTATCCATTTACAAGTTTAGGATAATGTTTATCCTTTAATAACGGGTTATTCATCTACCAAAAGCTTCCCCCACCCCCAATATTATCTTCAAATTCAATTCCTAAAATTATTCCTGAAAGATCGTATATATGACCTGGCTGAACACAGTTACTTTGAACCTAGCCAAATAAATCCCTTTAAATCAGATAACAATCTAAACGAGCTTGTGGTCGAGGGTTTCTCCTGCGCCATATAATCTTCCTATTCTATTTGTTTAAGATCCTCCAAATATAAAAAACTCTAAACTTTCAAAAATAGCTATAATTTTTTTCCAGACATTTGGAATATTAATATTGTTATAATTTTCAAAATCCGTTTCCATGTCTAATATCAAGTTCAAATCACCACATCAAACAACAAAATCATTCAGACAAATTTGCTATATTTTTCTCCAAATACGCATAAAATTGGGGCTCATCTTTATTACGCCAATATATATTAATGAATGTAATACTCTTCCCTTAAATTATCAGGCCAAGTATCAAATAATTTCCCATTTTATCTCCTTTGATTTTGATTTATTTTATAATCAAAATTACTCTCGAATACAGTTGACATCCACCTACTATTATTCTTATATAAACTAAAATTATCATATTATCCCCATTCAACTTCAACATATAACTCTTATTCTTTACTTACACGAATATATTGTAGACAGATTATATTGTATCTTATCCTTGCATAGTGAAAAGCACACCTTCTTTCTAACTCTTGGGTAAACCCTTACAGTTAAGTAAAAATATTCATATATGACTATTCATAGATAATAAATATTAATCTGAAGTCGCATAAAAACTATATGTCTCTATCACAGACAAAAGATCAATGTAAATATGTATCTTATTACTCATAAATACCCATAATAAAATCAAAAAAGAAATGAATATCACATACACACAAACTGATTTTTAAACAAAATTATTTTAACAAAAAAATCCTAATATGCTAATTGGTGAACTGAAATCTATATATATAATTTATTTCAAGCACATTAAATAAAGCTACAATGCTAAATAATGCTAAAGTACCAACCTGCATTACTAATTTGATAAGTCCATTACCAATCACAAGAAAAGAAAGAATGTAAACACGCACTAACGTGCAGAAATAAAATTGAAACTTGTTCACTCAAAGATTCCCATATTTTAGCAGTTTTACACTTGAGCACAGTTTCAACTTCTTAAACGACATTCTAAGTGAAATTGAAATATTTTTCATATTATTCCCATATATTGCTCATGACAAATCTGTCTTTAGGACTTTAAAGTAAAGTACAGCATATTCTATTTATTACAATTCTACCTTTCTACTCTTCAAACAACACATCTATTGCTTAAACCTTTCGATTACAGTTGCAACTGTATAATTAACGTCCAAAATTTTAAGATCTCATAACTAAACATGATGTATAATGTATATCGCTATCCTCTATTTCTACCTAAAGAGTAACCATTTAATTCCATATGAATCTCTATTTTTAAAACACTTAATTACTTTTCGATAATTTTCTACTTATGATTGTTAGTTGCCTCACATAAAGCATACACTATTTAACGTGATCGTTGTAGATCAATATGTACTTATTTTCGTGTACCTCCTAAATAAAAGCCAAGTACCATAATTTAAGTCAGCACATTAAATTATTTGTTAAAATCCAACAGTATCCACTGTGGTAGACTGATCGCATGTTTAGTACACAGAAATTCATTGAATTATTGTGACATGCAACAATCAAAATTAGGAAAACATATTCCGACTCCACAGAACCCCTACCTTCCCTACTCCACCGTTTTCAACCTCATAAAGTTTTACATGTTAGAAATCTAATCAAACCCCATAACGGAACTACTCGAAATCCCACAAGAAACCTATTAAAATCCAGCGCAAAATATAACTTTGTTCTCAACCATATTTCATTTTTTTCCTGGCGTCCATCAACTAAAACTAATTTTTAAAAAGGCGTTTATCATTGAAAACTACTTGTACTTAATGTTAATATATCATTATCAGCATCATTGAGCGACTTGTCTTTAACTTCTCTATTATCTCAAATTCAAATTCAACAATGCTTCGTTGTTACCATGAAAACATGTTACATCTTTTTTATTGTAGCCTGGTTATCGAAATATTGCTAAAATTGTGTTAAGTAATGAGTTACCACAACCCGTCGACCGTACAAAAATAAATCCTATGATTCAGGAATCTGAGCTCAAAGGCCTAATTGAATAACCTCCCTTGTAAAGTATAGGCTTAGGATGCTGGTAACACAACATTTTAGTCTAATAAGCAAATCATAGTATTACAAAAATTATAGCATTGATATCTTTTTTAGTAATGTAACAAAGAAATAGTATGTACAAAATAATCACATACATTCAAACATATTAATATAGTAGTTTTCATGATAGTCACGTTTAAGTAATAGATTTTTATTTCTTGATTTAATGGTCTCTTTTTGGAAAATAGTTTATTCTTGAATTTACCAAAATCCACTAACGTACGAATCCTGGATGTTTCTTCATTGCTGAAGTTTGCAAAACTTTGAAGTAAAAAACCAACGATGATGTTATACAAGGCTGCTCTGATAGCGTGTCCACTAGCGATTTAGTTCTCTGGGTGATGTCCTCCTTAATCAATACGGTAAGCTCGTCATCTTTTCCCTTCTTCGTAATACCTCCATTTTCACCGATTTTCCTGCGAATTTACACATTATCAGTCTATTAGCAGATTCTTTACATGACCATACTCTGTGTACACTGTTTATATCTCTCTTATCCACCGTCAACCCTCATGCCTCAGATTGCTGTTGTGATCTCACAAATTGGCAAACTTAGGTCTGCATACTGTCCACTGAGCTGCTTTTATTCAAGCTCTAGTACTAATTCTCTTCAAAACCAATTTCTTTCCAATTTTGTTTTTTTTTTTTTTTTTGAGGCATGACTAATGTTCTTGCAAATAATATTCACAAATGGCATGAAAAACAACAAAATGGCATGAACAAGTTAAATCAAAAGAATACGATATTAAAGCTTGATATTAAATCATTGATTTGCAAAACGGATCGGTAAGTCTCTCTTGTAAGAGAAGCAAAACATATTCAGGCATTGTAATGTAAAGGTTCCTGAACATGTGAAACAATCCGTACTAATATCAGGAGATGCAAGTCACTTACTGTCTATGGGAGTGTGAATTACCTCCTTTCGTTAAATTCGGAGTAGACATTCTGGATTTAAATTGATATAATAGTTTTCAATTAGACATGCTCTGCTTAACTTTAAACCAAGTTTGAAAAGTCACAGTGTTTATATCAGTTTCTCGTGTCATACACATATTTCTTCTGTGGTGGATTCAGAACCCATATCCCTAAATAATAGAATGAGCAAGTTTTCAGTACAAGAAACTTAGAACAGTCGTGATTTGGAAAGATGAAGGTTAGGCCATGTAGGATGCATCATCGATATTTACTGAAATGCTGATTACCATATGAGTTTTTAAGTTTTTTCCAAACATATTTTACCAGCTAACAGAAATGTTGCATAGAAGTTCAGTATATTTACAAATTATAGTCAAACACGGATGCAACGACTATGTGATTTACGAGGTGAATTCACATATCCGATGAGAAGCATTATGACAATGATATAATCAATTGTGTATCCAACGAAGTAATTGTTGGCATTGAAATGAGTTATAAACGCGTTTCACTAAATTAGAGTCATTTTAATCTGTTGATATAGTAATTTCATCATCATGTACATTGAATATATACATTTTATGAATGTTCTATACTCCTCTTTATTTATATTCACATGTATATTGTTTTAATCTGTACGATCCAGTAAAAGTTTTTTTTTTAAAGCTTGTCACAAAGTGATCACTTTCTTGTGGTGCTTCTTTTGCCAATATGTAAATTAGATCATTGCGATCACTCTTATTTATTTATCAAAGAATCTCACATAAAATATATAATTTATTTCTATAATGCTGATCAGATGTATCCGAAAACACTTTCCTATTTCCAGATATGTGTTTGTCCTGCCTATTTCTAAAAACGAAACAGAGTTGGAATTACGTTCATCGACTTGTCATACTTTCACTACACGAATAATGGATAAAAATCAGACAAAGTCAGTGACAGATCTTTCCTTCTAACACAAATATACAAGGTGGTCTTTTTCAGCATAAAAAAATCTAAATCAGTCAGAATCCGATTCATCTGCTTCATTTAGTCTTTTTTCTACAGCCTTACAAAAGAAGTCCTTCATCCACTGATGCTGTTCATCCATCGTCTTCTCTGTAAAGTCAAACTCTGGCGGCTGTTGAAAAACTGGAAACTGTTGTATTTCTCTTGGAACATTTAGTTCTCCGAGGCAGATGGAAATAATTCCAGTTCCACATGTGTCGTCGTTGTGCAAGGCAACAGCCAAGTTGATATAGAACTTAAGTTCTCCCTGCACCAGACTGGCATTGTCAAGAAAGATCACCACGAGACAACTTTGTTCCATAATATTACCTATGCCCTCGTATACACCATTATATTTTAGCTCCTCGGCGGTTTGATTGTCGTCAAGTGATACCTTTAGCCCACATGTCCGCGTAAGAAGGTTATACAGTCTAGCCCCATTTTTTTCCGAAGCTCGTGATGTCACAATGTGTATATCATACGTACAGTCCTCATCATCATCCTCAGACAAAATTTTTCTCTTGCTGCAAAACCGTACAGTTCTTTTGAATCGTGCTCTCGCCGATTTGACATCGCTCTGTTTCAACGCACATAAGGCGCCTTCTAGATAAGCTTCAAAGTAGAGTTTTCTGTTCTCGTCAGCAAATCTTGTGCACGATGTTTCGATTAGGTCCAGGAAGAGAAGACTGTCTCGAAAATCTTTCTGTTTAACATAGGTCTGAGCCATTTTCAAAATCATATCTGGGTCCTTGGCTGCCTCTTCACTCATGTTGACGATTTCCTTGTAAAAGGACAAAGTCTGACCATACTCGCCTACTAACTCGTACAACTTAGCCAAGTCTTTTAAGGTAGTTGTTTTGTGTGAACCTTGCCTTCTATTGTGTTTAATAAGCATCTCTCGTAGGGATGGAAAAGCTGCTCCCCTCGGGTGGAAGAAAGGAACCTGTGTAGCGATGCGGGCGGCCTTTTCTATTGCACGAAATAACAATTCTTTCACATCGTTGCACAAGGTTTCACGTCTATCAGGTTTACTTTCCATCTCGGCTAGTTCTAGTTGGCATAAGGCTTGCTGTTCGATACAACTGATAGCCAGTAATTTTGAACATGCCTTATTTTTCTTAATTTCACTGAATAAATGTGATGCCTTTTCCAGACTATGTAACGATCGTAACACAAGACCTTTGTCATACATGGCGCTACAGTTTGCTGGAGAATATTCTATTGCTTTATCTAAATGGCAGAGGATTTCTGCGACACGATTATCTTCTACAGAATAGTGCAGAACTCTTTTCGGTGATTTCATAAACTTTAGAACTTTATGATGCTGAGTTTCTATTGGCCCTGGTGAAACAAGAGCTTTATTATTATCGTGTCCACCCAGATAATTCATTGGCCGGGACATGGTTTCTTGATATGCAAATGAAGCGCCTGGGAAAGATTTACTCTGCCGGGGTAATAGCGGTACTCTACAACGACCTCTGCCTTTCATGCCCCACATGTTACCTCCTCTGTCTACACCGCTATGGGTTTCTTTGGTCCCTCCTCTGCACAGATTTTGTGTGCTACGATACTCATGGTCACCACTGGGATGCCGATAATATTCCCTTCCTGATGATTTATGACTGTGTCTCCTTCTTTCACCTATGCCAGTTATATGTTCTCGTCTATTGGTCTCAAACTCTGTTTCAACTATCTTGCTTTGATCGCCAGACGACGATTGCAGTCTCGCAGGATTATTTTCGTTTGATTCTGGTGGCTGAGGCTCAGGGTATTTCCCTGTCTCATGACGAGATGGAGAAGTCGTATCTGAAACTGTCAGTGCCGCTAATTTTGAGATAAACTCCTCATTAGCCTCGGTGGAGGAAATATTTGTTGCATTTCCAATAGATCCACTGCACTGTGTACTATTACATGTTGACACAGTTGATTTAAATGACCCTATGCCACTATCAATTTGTTCTTTGTTTTCTCTTGTGGAATGCTCGCTAGCGTCAACAAACAGTTGTCGTTTTGCTTTTTCCACTTCGAAGTTCCGACATCGTCCACGATTGCCTCTAAAGTCAGGACCATAAGAATATCGTCGACTTTCTGACTTCCTACGTCCTTGATAGCTTCCACGTGATTGTTTTGCTATATATTTGTTGAGAACAGACCTCAGTGTTATTGCTAAATGATGATGACTGAGCGATGTTCCCCTTTTTGCAATACTTTTCTCAAGAAGCTCTATTGATTTTCCATAGTCTTTAGAATATCGTGCCTGTTTGCCGCACCGTTGAAGTACATATACATCGTCATCACATATATCACTTGCTTTGTCAAAAAATTCGTCAGGATTCTTCTCCATAATTATCTTTGGTAAGCTGTTTTTCTCTTCAGGAGAGATCTCGAGGCTATGAATGGAGTAAGCGACTTCCCCTAATACAACCCAACCTCGCGCCTGGTACCTGACCATATTAGCATTATTAGCAACATCATCCAGAACACCAACAACCTCATTGATGCTATCACAATACTTTGAAAGATGGTCGAAGGAAAATGCATTTACCATATTAAGTTGCCGCCTTAAAATAAGACCGAGACCGAACTTCCATAAATATGTGTGTGTCTTATCAAGCTCACGTCCACATTCTGCTTTAATCACTTCCTTAAACGTGTCGATTGCTTTCGTATAATATCTCGGTCCGAACCTAGAGTATGCAAATGCTTGCTCAGATTTTGCTATGATTATCAGATCTTTCCTATCTTTTAATTTTTTAAGTTTATCCACTAAACACCATGCCTCAGAGAACTTATCTTCTTCCCAAAGCATCCATGCTTGATTGGCAAGTGACATGACATCATCCTCACACTTTAACAAGGCTTTCTCCAAATATTCCTTTGCTTCCAGACATTCCTGAAGACGCCAGTGGACGTAAGATAGAAAATTGTATGCCCTGGTCCACTCTGCATCCAGTTCAAATCCAGATGTTGTCATCTCATCAACCAATTTTCTTATGATGCTCCTTTTGTTATCATTAGTGAATCCGAACTTTATATCCAGGTCAAAGTGAGATGGATACGGCTTCATGCTTTTCTGAAAGTCCTTTTTACTTTTGTGTGTCATCTTGGGAATAAACTGAAAAAAATCGAGAACTTAGAACAGAATAATACATGGTTGTCGTTATGTTAGAGCCTGAAGCTTGAAAACTGTAATGACCAGAAGAACAGTCAAACTATTCACAAGGCTATAAAACTAAATTATGAATATATTTTTAACCTTGCCAGCGGCATATTGATTGTTATACGTAACGTAGCAACTTTTAACCTTACTATGACCAAGTACTAGACCATGAACATTCGAGGAACTGAATGAAGCGACACCCGTTTAAAAACATCGGAAAAGTGCGCGTGCGCGGCTAACTGGCAAGCACGAGCTTCTACACGTATCGAATTTATGGTTCATTATTACAGTATATATATATATTTATCACAAGCTTTACTGATAGACTGTACAGGTAATTGAAGACACCAAAGGAACCTAAGTACAAGATTGGTGATGATTCAGGTCAGTGGAGAGTTAGAATTGGTCATTTAAGAATGCCAGTGGTGTGATCCAAATACCGGTGTCAGAAATTTACGTACACCCGGTAAAAATGATCCGTTTGCTGCTATTCATGCGCAACTTTCCATAATAGAAGCGACTGAGGGGCACAACAGCCTCCTAAAAAGTGAGCAAATATATCATCGACAGGTGGTGTATACGTGCTGGAAGAGATAAAGTTAAGTTACGTACGACATGCTACAGAAACTGTCTCGACAGTTGACTAAGTGTCCTGACATCCTAAACCTTGCAAAAACAACAAAAAGTTTTCTGATTCAAAAGGTAGAAAGCGGAAACAAGAAACAAGAAGCTATAACAAACGCAATTAATCGTCTAAAAAGTAAAATAAATATTTGCACAATAAAGCAGCCATTTAGATAATAATCTTAAATGTTGCGGAATGAAGAATAAAGAGAAATAGGATGACTGCGAGAGAATATTGAGAAAAGTGATAATAAACAGTCCAGGCTTGGAGGATACCTTTTTGATGGTGATTCGATTCAAATAGTAAGAGCGCACCGGCATTGCTCAAATGATCATGTGAAAGAAAAAGTCATAGGTATTGTGGTGAAGTTTGGAAGATGGAAACACAAACAGAACGTTTTAGCAGCAGCAGTGGTAACAAAAGCAGGCACGCTGAAATTATCTAAAGATTACAGTCATAAAGTCAGAAATATACCAAACAAAACTTTAGAGCACATAGATCAGATCCGAAGTGATCTTCTAAATATCAAAGTTTGCCTAATGTATGACACAACTGTAGCAAAGAGAAAAACTGATAGATATGCCAGTATAAATAACGCACTTTATTGAGAATAAGACAATGCATAGCAATCATATACTAAATCATGGGGTGGACAAAGTCATGTTGCAAATAGCTTTGCTAATTATATGAATTTTTTTCTCTTGGAACATTTGTGAAATACCGTCTGATAATTAGACGACATCTTGCATGATATTTCACAACTTATTACAATTTGTCTATGTGAAACTTAAGCTCGGACAGATAAAAGTTTTGTCTGAGTATTTTTTGTATGCATGAAGTTTTTTATGTGTATGAAGGTTTTTGTAATATTGCAACTAAACGTTCTAAATCTGAGATTGGTCCACATGGTATTTGTGTCTATATTTTAAAATATTTGATGCTCTATCTTAAGGCAATATATCTGGATTTAATAAAATGTATTATAAATAATTTTGATAAATGTTTGATCGATTTTGATAAAGATGCTGTGACATGTTGTGCATAAATACTCCAAAAGGTTCAACACTGTATTTTGTATTAGACCGAAAATGGTATAGAACTGTTAGAATTATATATTTGTAATGTTATAGATAAATTAGAGAATGTATACATGTAGTTGTGCAATGACTTTAATGTCAGGAACGGAATGAAATCTCACCTATCTACTGACTATTGTCAATATTTACCAATTGGTGAACATTTTGTCCTACATGAATTTTTGATATGCCCATACATTCTAAGGATTTAGTGTCTAACAGATGTGTTTAAGGGAAGGAGCAGGGGAGATAACTTACTTGAATTTACAACGAGGAAAAAGTGCTATTGACTGTTTTATTTTTGTCTACATTTCTATTCAAAATCTTGACCTTGACTCATATGATAGTTGTTTACGACTATATATATATATATATATATATATATATATATATATATATATATATATATATATATATATATATATATATATTAGACCACGTTACAATTATATGTACTATCAGAGTAAATGTATATGGTAAAAAAGCTATAACTGGTTTTGCAAAAAAGATAAAAATTAGAAAGCGCTGGGTATTGATGGAGTTGAATTTTTAAAAATTATATCAATATGTTGCTACCCTATTTAAAGATCTCATTTAATAATATTATTCAAAATGGAGAATTCCCAAAAGAAAGATCTTAAAGAATAATATATTTTATACACAAGAAAGGAGATGTCCACGATTCTAACAATAACTGAGGTATTCCACTGTTAAATGTGATAGGAAAAACTTTGACCAACATATTTTGTAACATGTTAGTTTTGGTAGCAGAAGGTCAGGATAAATTCAAAGAACAATAAGCTGATTATCGTACTGGTTATACCACACTTGATCATTGTCTTTACATTATGTGCCTGTATATATATATATATATATATATATATATATATATATATATATATATATATATATATATATATATATATATATATATAGAGAGAGAGAGAGAGAGAGAGAGAGAGAGAGAGAGAGAGAGAGATTTTTCAAAGACTTTAACACTTTACACACATTGACAATGTGGAATAGAAGTTCTAATATTGTGAAAACGCTGAGATATGTTTCATCATGAATGAAGTATTGCGTCATTGTAAGTGAAGGATTAAAAGACTTTTGTACTGTAAAATTGGCACAAAACAAGGCTGTGTTTGAGTCCACTTCCTTTCGAGATATTTCTGAATGAATTTATATAACTTTACTCAAAACAACAACTTGTAAGTGTATTTTTATTTATGAACAATTGCCAAATTAATTTAAAGCTCTTGTTATTTTGCAAATGAGATAGCAAACCTAGCTTACACTATTATAATTCTTCAAGAATTGATACAAGAACTTGAGCAATTTTGTTATAAATATGGCACAACAGTTAACTGAAGTAAAACTGAAGTTATGATATTCAGAAGGGGAGGACAGGCGAGAGCAACATGAAAACGATATTACAAAAATGCACAAACAGAAATTGTTTCTTATTATAAATATCTTTTATTATATTTTAGTAGTGCATTATCATGGAATAAAGCTGAAAGTTGTAATCTTCTGAGAACTAATCGTGTTTTATATAAATGTATACATTTGTGTAATGTCGGTTATGAAATCCACTATATCTGTTTGATTATAAAGTAGTAGCTGTTATTTCTATGTAGTTCAGAAATAACAAATATATCATATGTTAAAATTACATTTTGCAAAAGAATATTAAATGCAATAGCATCAACATAATCTTCCGCAATCCTAGAGGAACTTTGAAGAGTTTCATTATATATAAATTACTACAAACGATGTATTATATTCTGGCTGCATATTTTCCAGATGAATAGTGATAAATACCCTAAAAGATGGTGGGATTCTGATTTGCCAAGTGCCTTGCCCAAGGACACACCACGTAGCCGACCCAGGCTGATCCGATGATAGGATTCAAACCCGCACCTTTTCGGTCGGAAGTCCAACACAGTAACCACTGAGCAACCGTGCCTCCTTAAGATGGTAGAAGATGTTGATGAGATTACATAATGTTGGTAGAAAATAATGGGGTACTTTAATTAGAAATCTCTTGTGTATGTATGAATTTCATTATTTGTGGCTTTATCAAGGTATAGATGATATTGATGATTTTGTATATGTATTTGTTCAAAGAGTTACAGATGTGTCTACTCAAGAATGGCATTCATCTATCAGATCATATTCTAAACTTGATTTTCATTGTACAGTCAAACATTTATTAGAACCAAAAATGTATCTCTATGTATTAACAATAAATGCCGTATAATAGCTTTTCGTAAATTAAGATTGTCAAGTCATTATTTGGAAATTGAAAAAAAGGACTGACTTTACACGAAGGGACGATATAAAATGCCAATTCTGTAAATGTAATTTTAATAGGAGTTTTATAGCAGATGAAATCTATTTCTAATTATCTTGTCCATATTACAATAAAATAAAAATACTATGTAAATTAATTGTCAGAAGAATAAGAAATTGTACTTATTTGAAGTAACAAGAGTAATGTTAAAGAGAATATATGCAATTTTTCTTCTTTAGCCCTTAGGATGAAAGAAAATTTCCTGAAAGATGTAGATGCGCTACTTTATGATAGATACGATGCAAATGTTTAACAGATGCAAAAATGTTAAGGTCGGTATTTTCTTACCACCATGCAGCAAGATTTGATTGTAATATTGGCCAGATGCTTCAAATACTTTGGGAGAAAAAAATCAAACATTGGTTAGGTGATGAACTGTTGATGAAAACCCTACCTTTATTGTGTGCAAATCAAAATAGAGATTTCAAATACGCATCTTTGACCTTTTGATTTGGAATATAGTGCTGCCCCTATCAAATGACGGATTGCAAATGAAGTTCATGAAAAATGACCACATGAAACTAGTGTAAGTGTACCAAAACTATCCTTGGTCATTGGACCTGCTCGATTCTGGATTCTAATACCAAAAGAAGAAAGTCAAAGCAGGCAGAATGACTGACGATAGGTTCTGACAAATGTTTACCACAAAAGTATAAATTAGCCTAAGCATTTTAACTATCTCTCAAATTACGTGCTGTCAATATTCAATGCTGTCAAATGCTTCATAATTTTGGAACGCTTGGGTTTCGTTTCCATTTTCGCTGGACTAGAAAAGACAGTATACTCCACTTGTATGAGGGCCTAGAATTTTTCAATACTCAGTCAATAACCTTGTTATTATATACTTTCAAACAAGCTCATAGATTGATGGGTTTTTTTAAGTGGAAAGCATGATTAGATGAACAATCTTTAATGCTATAGTTCAAATTTATGACTGTAATCTCGGAATAGTGTAATAATATACAAACTGTCATTTTAACATGGTGTCGAGACATGCGAGTGTACCGTGTAACTCGGAAACTCATCGTCATAGTTCTGTATACGACACTTTCATTCAGTGACGTCACTTACAAGTAAACTTAAAACGGAAACTATTGCCTAGTGGATAAATATAAAATAAACACTCCAATTTAATAGCTTAGGTGCAAATGTAATAAAGATAAAATGTACAAGTTTGTCTAACAAATATAATGCTTTTTAATGTCTCTCTAATTGTAACAACAGTAATTTTGGTTTTAATTGAAATGTAAGTAGCTCCTCTGATATCGTCCTATGTTTACCATGTGAGGAAGTCTTGAATATGAGAACTTAATTATGGTCTATATTGTTTGATATTGCACATCAGTAACAATGCCAAACTAATGGAATTGATTTTAAAGTTAAGGATTAAAAATCCTACTGACCAATTACAGAGAAATATCGTGCCGTCATTTACACTGCGTAAAATGCTCGCATTCTGGTACAGTCTTTGCCCAATGACCTCAGTCCCAGTATTTCTCAATACTCAGTCAATAATCTATTTTTAGTATGTGAAGATACGGTCAGTGAAGGATGAGATTCCGCCAAAATAAATATTTTACCTCTAGTGACCTCAACTTCAGACCGTATGACTCACAAACAACACAGATTCTCTTCCCTCAATACAAGTTGAGCTATGGCGTTCGCACAAGCGTCCCGAGTTGGATTCCAGATGGCGGAGGCTATATTTGGTCTCTCCTGTCGTAGAAAATGCGTGAATATTAGGTTAGTCTGACACTGCAATATAAGCAGCAGCAGCTAAAACTATGGCAACAATTAGTGGCAAATACAAGGAGGAAACGAGGAAGAGGAAACGAAAATTTTAAAACGAAATGAATAAATAAATTCAGCATATAATTTGTAAAATGAAACAAACCTTTTGTTCGTCCTTTTTGCGACAATTTGGATAATGGCTTTATTATATTGCACAGACCACATATCCTGGCACTTTTCCCAACAAAACTTCGATCACAATTCTGGCAGTTTTGTTCTTATATATTTATAAAAAAAATGAATCTTACTCAAAATCGTATTCCTATGTTGCTGCCTACATATGTGAAGTTTTGGTAATTAACTGATGGACGTATAAAAGTCATAGCATACTCATTTTCATCTTTTTATTCATTTATTTATTACAGGTCATTTAGAGAAATTAACATGCATAATAGAAGAAGAAAACAAATACACACTACAAACTAATTTCTCGAGTTCTTTGCAAAGTTTGCCCTTTTATAAATGGATTCCTCGTGCAGTCTTAAGTAATCTCAGATGATGGGTATTGAACTTAGTATCATATTTTTAATTCACCTTTTTTCACAGGTATACAAGAAAAAGAAATGTATAGCGTACACACGTTAAAAAATATGCGTGTTTGACTAAGATACTAATATGTCCTCGTTGGTAAGTGTTTTGTGCGTGTCTGTTTCTGCGCGTGTGTGAAAAAGACAGAGATTAGCCAATGGGCTTAAATAGAGGACTAATGGAAGTGTTATTCCACCAATGCATACATACAGAGAGACAGACAGACACACATATACAGAACTGTAGCAATTGCAGCGTGCATATTTTACGAAACCATATAAAAGCATTCAACATGCAGGAAAGCTTTAACGTGTTGAAATAGTCAATATTCTGTTTTTTACTGTACATAAATATTCGTAATTCAAGTGACGTCATTAACTTTGGGAGAAACTCGCTTCGCAACTGTCATGCACGTAACCTATATAAAAAGTGAAAGTAGAGTGCTCGACGACATTTGTAAGTTCTGGAAGCTTCCGTACAACAAAACTACTGATACTAAATACAACAAGAACACAACGCGTTATCAGAGTTAGATAACCCAATGCAACATTAATAAGCAAAGAAACTGTGGCAAAGGGAATATAGCTATTTAAACGAACACCCTGCGGACTTCTGATCACAGCTAGCAAGGAAGTAAAACAGGTGATCCAAATGTAAACATGTTAATGGCAGGCCTTACATATTCATCTTTATTTTTTACTCGAATTTCAAAATAAGAACAATTACAGTGTACAATAAATTATACAACATTTCCTACCTTATTCAAATCCAAGAACAAGGCGGAGGGAAAATGTATCCAGCCTTGGTGCAACACGTCAACCGCTTTACCTGCCTACTGTCACACTGGATCGTCAAAGCTGCCTTCCCTTCTATAACACGCAGTATAATGCTGGACAAAAATTGAGGATCAGATATCATTTAAAAGCGGTATCAGTTTATTATAGATTCCATGTTCAAACCGAGACAATTGATTGAGTTTTGTCTTCAAAAACGTGTAGATGTCATGATCTATATACCTGTCTAATTTTTTCGAATTACTTTTGTCCTAGTTAACTTTTCATTACTGTTCAAATTATGTCATACATGTACAACAAACCCTTAATGCTTGCAGATAATTTTGACATTTACAGATTCTATAATTATGGATCTCATAGAACCCTATATATAACAAATATATTATTGAAAATACAAGAATCCTGTTTATTCATGCTTTAATTTTGAACCCATTTTTATTCTTAATTATTTATTCATTTATTTATAAAGTCCGATTGTTTAAAACATGCATTAGATATTCTATCTTTAGACCTTTAACCATAAAAGCTCAAATATTCTATTGACGATACTATCAATACAGGACGTTACATTTCCCACGACTACTCAATCTTCATATTGTCATACCCTGTCGATCAACCTTGACGATTGGCTGACTCAACATTGTTTTACAAAACCAGTGGAAGAAACATTAACTTCGTGACTATTCCGCACGTTTCCGAGTCAAGTTGTCCTTAGCTAGATATAGGGCACGCGCAGCCAGTGGATTTGGTTATTGTAGCCCATGTCTACATGTCACATATTAGCCCTTGCTCTGCTTCGTCATGCCAAAGAATCCTGTACGTTGGCGAAACATGATAGCAAGCAAGTGTACGCGGAATTTTAGAATCGGTATGTTGGAAGCATAACAAAATTAGTCTAACAGGATGAAATAGGGTGGGATTGGATCTAGTCAAAACACTTAACACAATCACGTGAATGAGATGTTTATGTATAATGCAAATTAATGATGATTGTACCCCTGACACCCTAGCTCATACCCTTACTTCAGCCTGTCAAACTAAACTATAACAAGAAAAACCCTACCCTACTCATGCGCACGAAGTTCAACAGCAGATATAACATAATGGTGTTGTTTCTTAATGGATATGACCAAAGCATGGCTTTTCAACACATGATCACAAATTATACCTTTTTTTTTTTTTTTTTTCTCAAACAGATATGATCGAGGCAAAGGATTTTTTCAACAGATATGTTTGATGTATGAATTTATCACCAGATATGATCAATGTATGGAACTATTAACAAATATGATCACTGCATGGAATTATTAACCAATATGATCAATGTATTGTTCATCAACATGCATGACGGTGCATTAGATTGATAGTCATGTACATAATGACATAGGTATTTAGGTTCAAACCTAAGATATATATATATATATATATATATATATATATATATATAGATAGATAGATAGATAGATAGATAGATATATATAGATATATATATATATATATATATATATATATATATATATATATGGCTCCCGCCAAATGGTTAAGGAACGACCTCATATGGTCCACTCCTCCCAGCCTGCCGAATGATACCTACCTATCCTGCAGACCCGTTGGTCCAGAACCCTTGGCCCTTCACACTGAGTTAACCAGTATCGTCCGTGGAACCAACGTCACCGCTGACCGCAGTATCCGGGTTACACAACCCCACAATATTCGACGACTCCCCGTAACATCTAAAACTACAAGAACTGAGCCATGTACTAAATGAAATACGTTTGAGTGCGAATACATTGTATACATTACGCATGCGTGAACACGAAATGACTTCGTTATACATTAAATTCTTTCATAACAATGACTGTACGAGACTATTATCATAATAACCACGTTTATGCACGAATCTGTCTCGGACAAGAATAATGGCACTCTATTATAAAAAAACTCGAATGTTTCTCATCCTTTAATGTGTACAATATATAATTGAATTGAACTTGTCTCTTCAGCTAAAAAGTGATTAACTTGAAACAGACTATATTCTATCCGATAGCATGGCGTTATGTGACATAGGTCTTACTTAGTAGATATTTGGAATAAATTCTGAAGCATTCAGTATATTAAGCAATTTCATCACATGTAACGGATAGCAAGAAAGAATAAAGTGTTACAGTTCACATATCTCTACAGCTGAAGATTGCTTCCGTAAAGTGGACAGCTTCCTCACAAAACTCATTTGTACTGTGATGATACAGAGAGAATTAGCACTATAAGTACTGTGCTCGTGGTCAAATCAACGGCCAGAGAACTATGAATAAACGGCACATACCCACACACACACTGCTTGCGCTTTGTGCGTTCTTGAGCCAGTGCACATAAGTCAGTATTTCGACTACACACCCCGGGTAACGCTGTACGCCGCAACAAAATCCATCTATATTTTTCGTCCATATATAATACACAGGTATTTTCTGTGCACACAATTCCGTTACAGTTAGATAATATTTCACGTTTTTTACATAATTAGGTCATTGAGACGTTTCATTTACATTTCAGTTTGTTGAAAATTATTTAGGAAATTATATACACTATTTTATTCCGATTTGCGGAGGTGCCATACGAAAAGGTAGCCTCTGAAAGTAACAAATCAAAGTTTTTATACGAGACATTCGTACAAAAGCATTAGAAGTATTCATGTCTAATGAAGACATAACTGATTTAATTAAATACATACATTACGTATGATCCTTCTAATACGTGTCATGCGCATTATTATGCTGTTAAACCCAAGAAAAATGACCAGACAAAAATAGCATTAACAATGGTGTGGAATAACGGAATAATTGTAATAAATCAAGCCAGTATCAATTTCTTTTAGAACGTAATAAATCTTCGTAATTGTACGTGTTTTTAAGCTATAAATACTACCTGATCTGTATGCTTCGAAGCGCTATAAAGTATAATGTTTTTATATGTTCTAAAACGATATAATAAAATATCTGTACCACCATGACCATCTACTGCATTTTTGAACGACCACCACATGGTGGTCAAACGAAAATAAAACCACAGACTTAGTATTTATTTTCCTGGTCTCCACCACCTCATGTTTCAGCATCAAAAATCACACATAATCGTTATGAGATAAAATAGTTTCTAAGCCATATTAGCAATTAACCTAATATGACGTTAATAACGCGATTACAATATTAAGTTTAACAGAATTAAGGTGCAAACGTTTGTGACAATTAGATAATGCACTTAAAAAATTGACAAGTACAGCACCTTATCATTGTTCAGCAACTCAGTTTAATGCCCAGTTAACAAAGACATGGTACAAATATTTACGGGGATGAAAATTTACTACACTGAAAAGATTATTTCACACAAAATCCATTAAACAGTTTTAGAACTACATTTTAAGATTTGACAGTGATGACTCAGTTAACACACAGAGCACATTATTACATGAGAATTTGGCAGCACAAATTAACAATATTCAATATCTTATTGGCATCTATCAGATCAAAGTTTACCAGAGTTAGTACAATCTGTATATAGGTTTCACATCAACTTTCTAATACGAAGACTGACATATGAATAGAAAATATCATTACCTGATGACAATCCGTTGAATTCAAATAACAACAGCATATTTATGAAACAATGCACCTGTATTAAATTTATCATTCCAAAAATTAAGATTGGAGATGCCTCAAGGGGGAAAATAATTATTATTAATAATAATCATTGGAACAAAATCAATGATGTACTTAATGAAAACAGGAATATTTAATTGAAGAATAAATTCGTGATTGAGGATTTTGATAAAGTAAAATGAAAGAATAGTACAATTTTTAAAATAGTAATATTGATTTAAATTAACACATTGACTTGATTTATATTTTCTGTAAGATAGCAGCTGCTTGATAAATGAAGTTATTGCAAGATTACATCAAAGCATCAGATTGTAAGTTGTTTGCATATTGGGTGATACAGTTAAAATAGAGCATCTATTACACAGTCTTTTCCACCGTTCAAGAAGATTCAACAAAAATGTATTGGTGAAATTATTTGAGAGCAAGATAATGACAAAGATATAAAAAAAGAAACAAACAAACAATCAATTCAACAAGATTTCAGCAGTATATTTCAGATTCAAAAGTGAACTTGTAATTACGCTGTTGATGGTGGCGGAATGTGTTTGCTACCGAGTGATATGATTATGAAAATTGGTAGCATGTTGGATACAACAGTAACTTTAAAATCTTTTTTGATAGCTTTAAAATGGGATTGAACAATGTTATTAATAGTGATGTTCTAAAAATATGATTAAAAAAGCTGTTAAACAGGTTCCAGCAACTCCTCAAAAGAAGAAAACGTGAGTATGAACTGTGTAGATAAGAAGGACAGAAATGGGAACAGGCATGTAATCACAACTACACATGATTTAAAAAAACCAAATTCATGAAATATGCAAAAACGCATTTATATTTGTCTAGACTTTCGTAGGGGTGACTAAATTCATATTTTAAAATAGGATTTATATACCTTTTTATTGCAACGTCTGCACCTCTTATCACAAATACAATAAAAAGCCAACTAATGCAAGAGCAACTAAAGTAACAAAAAATATCAGTTAACAAAGAAACAACTTGTCCAACTGTATTTAAAAGCCAGCTTATTACACTGCCAAAAATTCTAGGCAATATTTATAGACTCAGTTTTATTAGGTCAACAAGAAAAAGCAAATTCTCTTGGAGAAGCAGGAGTAGGTGGAGCAGGATCAATGGCGTATTAAGGGTAAATGTATGTTTATAATATCGTTGTTTCTTCTTATTCCTTTTTTCTCCAGCTGAAAATTCTCAGCTCAAGAAGCTGGAAAAAGAAAAGTGAAACAGATGAAGACCAACAATGTGACAAGGAAGGTGGAGTCAAAGAGGATATGAGAGGTGGCAAGAAAGGGGAAAACCCAGGTAATGGAGAGCAATTATTGACAAAGAACGAAGCTGGAAGACAAATTGAAGGAACAGGTGGCCATAGTCGCTGCAAGGGAAACATTTTAGATTTAGAAAATGCCATGGCATCATATATAATTACCTCCTCACTAAGTAAACAGGTTGAAGACATGTTAGAAACAATGAGGCTTTCAATCATAAAGGATTTCATTAACAACTTGAAGACATTTTGTGAGGGTGCTAATTCTACTTGTTTCCCATCAAGTGGCACAGCCCATTACAGTAGTGTGCAATTAACTCCTCAAGTAAAAAAGTGACACTCGTGAATAATGTTTCAACCTGCCCCAGGATTTGTTAATCATCCAAAACTGCAGCAACTGATTCTAATCAATATCTGAGTGAGCCAACCTCCACCAGGATTTATCACAGCAGCCAATCATCCAAAATGGCAGCAACTAATTCACCTCAGTATCTGAGTGAGCCATCATCCCAGTGAAAGTTGCTCAAGTGACTTACAGGTTTTTAAAAGTTATATTTATACAAGCTTAATGTTGCATCAAATACATTTTTTAAGATTACCTTCTAAAGCTGAAATGAATAACCGAACATTTAAATCAGAATACTTTTTCAAAACTATTTGAATAGAAAATATTTGTTTGTTTACCGAGTGAGTAGTGACACTTAAAACCAAACTCAGCAGTCGATCATGCTGACCATGGAACACCGCAGCGGTGTTTTAAGGGGAGCATTTTGTAAAAGAAACATTTAGGCAAAACGCATACTATGCAACATTGAATTACTTTACAAGGGAATAACTTCAAATTGCAAAATCACCTGAAATTCAAACACCCACTCGAAAGAGTAATTTTATAATGTCACAATTCCGAATTGTCACATTTCTCACAATATCAGCATTATTATGTTCATTGTGATTCATGCGCTCTTGTAAAGATAATGTGCAGTTACTTAATTGATAACGAACGTGGCATAAAACAGGGATCATATCAAAGTCAACACAACTTTTAATGCATTTAATCAACATATCCAAATTTTATTTCAGTATTTTCTGCACATCATATAGGCGTGATTTCGAAAACTAACTTTCAATATCACTCGAGTCTTCAACTGTATGCATGAATTATCTTCACGTTTTGTGCACTCTGATAAAGTTACATAAAAGTCAATTTGTGCGATTTTTATTGTGAACAGATCACTGCCTATATAATATTTTGAGATAGTTCCTGTAATGAACTGAACAAACGAGAGTTACCGCCCTTTTTAACCTTTAGTCCACCTTAAACACTAAACATTTTTTATCATACTGAGTTTGAAGATAAATGGAAACAAGCACCTGCATTCATTTAATTAGATTTGGATGACTGTCACATTTCAGTGTTTTCAGTGCAGCTTGGTGGGGTTGTGGGGTGGTGAAGGGGGTGACGTGTGTGTCAATAAATTCCAAAGTTTGCAAAAAGATAGACTTGAAAGTTTTATTAACATTAATAAATATTCAAATTCTGTCTGAATACATTCAACGAATATTCAAATTGGAAAATTGGGGGTGGGGTTGGCGTGTGTTAATAAATACCAAAGTAGACAAATAGATAGATTCTAAGGTTTTTTACATGAATGAATATTCAAATTCCATCTGAATACATTCAACGAATATTGGAAAAATAGGGGTGGGGTGGCATGTGTGTCAATAAATACCAAAGTAGACAAAATGATATATTTTAAAGCTTTATTAATATGAAGTAATATTCAAATTATAGATAAATACATTCAACAATTTGTTTCAGCTGTAATATCTGCATGAATTGGGGCCTCTAAATTGACTTCCTTGCAATATTATATGTCACTTAATATTGTGGGAGGTGATTTTCAATGGTTGGGTTTGTCATAATTACATTTTTTACATGCTAGTATGCCTTTTGTGATACTTATTAGATGTTTGCATAATTTTCATTACTGCAGGCAATACAACTTAGGAAATGGATTTATTATTATGATCCACCGCAGTTTAACTGACACTGTAAGAAACGTATATTTGCACATAACCTAGTTTCATTGTACAGAAGACAATACAATGTACCTTTATAAACTATCAATAACACCACATACACATCAGAGTTGATTACCATCAGAAAGGGGAAAAGTTTAAACTTTTGGAAAGAAAGCAGGCATATGGTCAGTCCTTATAATTAAATTTTACATCTAATAAAGACAAAATATAGAACAAGATTGTAAAACGTATGTTAAATAGACCATTCTAACCTTGTGTAACCGTGCATGAATACATGCAAAATAGCAATTAATATCCATAATTTGGATACGGCCAATCAGAATACGGTAACCAGTTGCCTGACAACATGGCATAGTGTTGCTCTCGGTCATTAAATCATTATATGAGCAACTTCCATTGGATTATATAGCATAAGTACCCAAAGTGAAAACCATCATGGAGAAATATGCAAATGGTTAAAATGCAACATTAATTGCAATTTGTTTAATTACCTTTATCCTTCTTTTCTTATTAAACAAATGAGCTTTTATTCTTTGGTTTTTGCAATATAGTCTATATTTTACTGGAAGTGACAAATATGTCTACCTAACAGAATCATTTTTTTCACAGAGAGAGAGAGCGCGAGAGAGTCGCCATTGTTTATGTACCTCATCAATGCACAAAGTTATAAAAAGACTCAAAATTAAATTAGTTCGGGTTGATAAAAGCTGATAGTAAATATAGTAAATATATTTTTGAAGCTAAAGCGTGGGATGGATGGGGGCTGGGGAGGAGGGGCGGGGATGATTGTCATTACTATCAATGAAAAATCTTTCCTTAAACAAAAACCAAAGCAGTTGTTGTTTATGTTGTTTAAAAACAAATACCTAGATCGTGTCTCCTCGAAAAATGACAAATGAAGTGAATCCATACCATTGAGACCTATGTATCTTTGATCGACTGTATCTATGGAAATGTGCGTTTGAGCGTGTATAACCTCATATTTGTGTGTGTGTGTGTGTGAGAGAGAGAGAGAGAGAGAGAGAGAGAGAGAGAGAGAGAGAAAGAGAGAGAGAGAGAGCGATTGCAAGGTTGCACATCGAAACTAGCATTTTTTGACTTACATTTTTTAAATATCTGGTCTAGAACTCATCAGTTAGATTCACCAAGTTAATGCTTTACTTGTCTGTTGTATCACGGTATAACCATATCATATTGCCTTCGTTGTTTATGTAAAACATATTTACTTCAGTGTATCTTGCAAATATTTTACACATAATTCTAAGCGAATGTCGGAAAAAGTAGTGCCAGTTGGCGGGGTTTAATTATTATATATTATTTGGTTCATACAGGTATAAGCAAAAGAAATTCAAAAGGGCCTGGCCAATCAGATTACTGGAAATCGTAACGAAGAAAGAAAAAATTTATTATTAAATATTAATGTGAAATCAGTATAAAAACTATATTCCTGTATCACGACAAAATTATATCAAAATCAAGAAACAAATGAATACCAACACATGCAAATTGACAATTTTGCGAAAAATCCTTTTATGCTCATCCGTGAACTAAAATCTAAATATCTAATTGCTTGAATTAAATTTGTGTCACTCATTTTTTATGTACATTACTAATCACAACAAACAAAATAGAGCAAGCACACACAATCAAACAACCAAAAATAAAACAAAACCTTGTTAGCTCAAAGGTTCTCATATTTTGGCAGCTTCACACCTGAGTGCAGTTTCAACCTTTAAAAAGTAATTTGCAAGTGAAATTTAAATAAAAATATAATATTATTCCGACATATTCATAATCTGTCATTAGGACATTAAAGGCAAGTACAACATATCCTATTTATCAAAATTCTGCCTTTCTACTCTTCAAACAATGAATTTATATTTTAAGCTTTTCGATCACAGTTGCAACTGTATAATGAACACTTACAAGTTTTGGATCTCATAACTACAAATGATGTATATCACTATCCTCCATTTCTATCCAAAGGGTAATTATATCTACTATTTTATAAAATACCTAATTAATTAATTAATATTTTTCTACTTATGATTGTTAGTTGCCTCAAATAAAGTATACAGTCTACTATTCAACATGATCGTTGTAGATCAATATGTGCTTATTTTCTTGTATTTCCTAAATAAAAGGCAATTACCCTCATTTAAATCAACACATTGAATATTTGTAAAAACAATCCCACATTATCCACGGTGTTAGACTGCTTGCATGCTAAGTACACAGAAATTCAGTGAATTATTGTGGCATGCAAACATATTCCGACCTCAAACAACTCCTACCCACTCCCTTTTCAATCTCATAAAGTGTTACATATTAGAAATTCAATGAAACCCCACAGTGGAACCACTAGAAATCTCACAAGAAACCTATTAAAGACCAACGCAAGACATAACTTTATTCTCAACCATAATTCAATTTGTGCATGCGTCCATAACTTAAAATCAATTTTTAAAAGGCGTTTATCATGGAAAACGGATTGTCTTATTGAATAGTAATATATACAAATCAGTATCATTTAATGACTTATCTTTTACCTTTGTATTACCTCAAATTCAGATTTGACAATGCTTCCGTGTTACAAAAAAAATATGTTATATATGTTTGTAGCCTGGTTGTCGAAATATTGCTTAACTTGTGTTACATAATTTAGTGTTATGTATGCATAATGTCAATATCCCTCTTATCCACTATCACTCCTAGTTTATTTTTCAGCATGTTATGACAGTCTCCTCACTTTCTTTCGATGATTCATTCTTATTTCTGTCAGCCACTCCGTACAGTCAAACAATGTTGTTCACTTTTGAATATTGCTCAACATCTTCCATCCTTTTTAAGATGTGTTTGTTTGATCACTGTAACTATTGTATCTTCTCCGATTTTTCCTCGTTTTACTTTTCCAGCAGTTCCATTTGCCTCCTAATCTTATCTTTTTCATGTTGTAGTTTAAACATTTCTCCTCTCAGCTTCTCAATTTCTTCATTGATCTCTTTAATTTCTAGTACGAATTCTTGATTAAGCTCCTCCTTGACTTCTTTCAGTGAGGTTTTTAAGTGTTCCTTGGTCACTACTTGATCTAGATTTTTATTCAGGGAATCATTATATACCACACTGGCCATGTACTGCATAACTGAGACTAAGTTTCCTCAATAAAAGCCATTCTGTCTTTGTCTTCATTGTTTTCTTTAACTGATGCCGTCTCAAGATTCCTGTTATGATCTCACAAATTGGCGAAATGAAGTCTGCATGCTATTCACTGAGCTGGTTTCATTCAAGCTCTCGTCATCATTCTCCTCAAAAACTAATTTCTTTGTATTTTGATTTATTATTTTTTGGACACATGGCTAACGTTCACGCGTATAATATTAAAGTACAATCACTTCAAGTAACTAGGTATATAAGTGTACATGGTAACATCATGTACGCAAACGTGCAGCTAAAGAGGATGCCTATAAATTATAACAATAATAAACTCTTTAATTCTTACATGGGAAGAATTCAATACAAAATGCAGTGGAAACAAATTATGTCTTCGTCTCAATATTCCAGTATAGTCAACTGACTTTCTCTTGGATTCATTTGAATACACGTCATTTAATCAAGTCTCACCACACTCAAACGTTAACCAAATGTCGACAGCCATTATGCATGCATTTGGCACAAGGCTCGCCTTCGCCAAACACTTAAAAAAGGTGACAGATACAATATCTGGAAATTCATACTTAGCCAAAGTACAGTACTATACCTGTCTTTCAAGGCTATGTATACACTGTATTTCAAACGTCCGTAAATCCACCAACAATTTAGATTTTTAGCGCTGACTTCCTGTCACGCCTCAAGCCAATCGTTAACCTTAGACCTCCAACAGGCTCTATCTCAACAACAACGGTCGAACCTTGTTCGTGCTATTCTCTTCAGAGTAAGACAAACAGGTATACATAACGAATGTAAGGATAAACGATTGAAAACTATATCAAAATTCTGTTTTGAAAACAACAAAAGCGGTGTAAACAAATAGCATGATAAACCACAAAATATCTTGAACCAAAATCAATTAAAATGATAATATATTAAAGATGGACGTTAAATCGGTTTGTTACAAATAGGTAAGCCTCGCTTGTAAGAAAATTAGAACATCTTCATCCGCTTTAATGTAGAGGTTCCTACATTTTCCTATGGCTGATGCTTCCTCGCTTATTTTTGTACTAATATCAGGCAAGTCACTTACTGTCTAGGAATGTCCAATACTTCCTTCATCAAATACGGAGTAGACATTCTGGATTTAAATTGGTATAATAGCATTCAATTAAACATGCTTTGCATAACTTTAAACTAAGTTTGAAAATTCAGTGTTTATATCAGCTTCTCGTGTCTTCCAAATTTTCTTTCTGATTGATTCGGAACCAAAATGGCACTTACTATAATCGTGATTTGGAAAGATGAAGGTTAGGCAATGCAGGATGCATCATCAACGTTTACTGAAATATTGGTTACCATATTAGTTTGTATGTGTTTTCCAAACATATCATCTAACCTGCTAACAGAAACGTTGCATACAATTTTAGTATTGTATGTTTAGAAATTATAGCAAATTACAGTCAGTACGAACACGAATACAACAAAAATATGGTTTTAGGAAGTTAATTCACATGCCCAATGAGAAACATTTTATACATAATGATAATGATATAACGAATTGTGTATATAACGAAGAAATGTTTGGGCTCCAAAGGAATTCGTTATAAACGAGTTTTACTGAATTAGAGTCATTTTAATGTGTTGATATATTAATATCATCATCATTTATCTTCAGTCCACATATTTTATAAACGTCCCATACTTTTCTTTATTTATCTGTACAGTGTTTTAATCTGTAGGATCCTCTACAAGTTTTTCCTTAACGCTTGTCATAAAGCGGTCGCTTTCTCGTGATACTTCGCTTGCCAGTGTGCAGATGTATTTGGTGAGATCTTCTTTATTTTTTTTTTATAAACGCATCTCCCACAAAAATATAATTTTTATGATGCATATAAAATGTACCTCAAAACACTGTCCTGTTTCCAGATATGTGTTTGTCCTGTCAATGTTTCTAAGTTTCCTGTCAAGTAGAAACGAGACAGAGCTGGAATTACGTTGGCCGACTTTTCATATTTTCACTATACGAATCACGGAAAAAAATGAGACAATGCCAGTGACAGATGCGTCCTTCTAACTCAGATATACAATGTTTCCTCTTTTCAGTATAAAATAATCTGAATCAGTCAGAATCAGATTCGTCTGTCTCTTCTATAATTTTTTCTGCAGCCTTCCAGAAGAAGTCCTTTAGCCACTGATGGTTTTCATCCTTCGACTCCTCTGTGAAATCAAAATCTGGCGGCTGTTGAAAAACTGGAAACGGCTGTATTTCTCTTGGAACATTTAATTCTCCGAAGCAGACGGAAATAATTCCAGTTCCAAATGTGTCGTCTGCGTTCAAGGCAACGGCCATGTTGATAAAGTAATCAAATTCTCCCTGCTTCAGACTGGCATTGTCCAAAAGGATAACCACAAGGCAGCTTTGTTCCATAATATTGCCTATGGCCCCATATCTACCAATACATTTCAGCTCTTCAGTGGATTGATTGTCGTTGATTGATACCTTTAGCCCACATGTCCGCGTAAGAATTTTATACAATCTAACGCCAGTTGTTTCCATAGCTCGCGATGTCACGATGTGTATATCATAAGTACAATCCTCTTGCTGCAAAACAGTACAGTTCTTTTGAATCGTGCTCTCGCTAACTTGACATCGCGTTGCTTCAACGCACATAGGGCCCCCTCTAGATAAGCTTCAAAGTAGAGCTTTCTGTTCTTATCAGCAAGTCTTGTGCATGATACTTCGATTAGGTCCAGGAAGAGAAGCTTGTCTCGAAAATCGTTCTGTTTAACATAGTTCTGAGCCATTTTCAAAATGATAGTTGGGTCCTTGGCTTCCTCTTCACTCATGTCGTGAATTTCTTTGTAAAAAGTCAAAGCCTGGCCATACTCACCTACTAACTCGTACAGTTTAGCAAAGTCTTTCTTTAAGGCAGTTGACTTGTGTGATCCTTGTCTATCAAACATCTCTCGTAGAGATGGAAAAGCTGCTCCCCTCTGGTGGAAGTAAGGAACCTGAGTAGCGATGCGGGCGGCCTTTTCTATTGCACAAAATAGCAATTCTTTGGCATCGTTGCACAAGGTCTCACGCCTATCAGGTTGACTTTCCATCTCGGCTAGCTCTAGTTTACATAAGGCTTGCTGTTCCATACAACTGACGGCCAGTAATTTCGAACATTCCTTATTTTTCTTAATTTCTTTGAACAAATTTTCTGCCATTTCCAAAAGACGTAAAGATCGTAACAAGACCTTTGTCATATATGGCGCTGCAGTTGGTTGGAGAATATTCTATTGCTTTATCCAAATGGCAGAGGATTTCTGCGACACGATTATCTTCTAAAGAATAGTGCAGAACTTTTTTCGGTGATTTCATAAACTTTAGGACTTCACACGCCTAAGTTTCGAATGGCACAGGTAAAACTAGATCTTTATTCTTATCTTGTTCAACAGGATAATTCATTTTCCGGGATAAGGTTTCTTGACCTGCCGATGTAGTGACTGGAAAAGGTTTACTCTGATGGGGTAATAGTGGTTCGCCACCTCGACCTCTGCCTTTCATGCCCCATATGTGACCTTCTCCTCTGTCTACACCGCTATGAGTTTTTCTGGTCCCTCTTCTGTGCAAACTTTGCGTATGATGCTCATGGCCATTACTGGGAGGCCGACCATATTCCCTTCCTTTATTTTCTTTTGTGGAATTCCCGCTAGTGTCTTGAAACAATTGTAGTTTTGCATTTACCTCTTTCTCGAAGTTGTAATATCCCCCACCATTGCCTCTAAAGACAGAACCGTGAACATACCGTCGACTGTGTGACCTCCTACGTCCTTGGAAACTTCCACGTGAAGATTTTGCTAAATATGCGTTGAGAACAGACCTCAGTGTTATTGCTAGGTGATGATGACTGGGCGATGTGCCCCTTATTTTAATACTTCTCGTAAGAAACTCTATTGATTTACTATAGTTTTTAGAATACCTTGCCTGCTTGCCGCACCGTTAAAGAACATAGGTATCGTCATCACATATACTGCTTGCTTTGTCAAAAAATTCGTCAGGTTTCCTTTCTGTAATTATCTTTGGTAAGCTGTTTCTGTCTTCAGGGGAGAGCGACTCGAGATTATGAATGGAGTAAGCAACTTCTCCTAATACAACCCAACCTCGTGCCTGACACCTGACCGTATTAGCATTATTTGCAACATCATCAAGAACATCAACAGCCTCAATGATGGTCTTAACGTAATATGATCGATGGTAGAAAGAAATAGTATTTGCCATATTAAGTTGCCGCTTTAAAATAAGGCCTAGACCGAACTTCCATAAATATGTGTGTGTCTTATCAAGCTCACGTCCAGAGTCTGCATTTATAACTTCCTTAAACGTGTCGATTGCTTTCTTATAATATCTCGGTCCTAACATAGAGTATGCGAATGCCTGCTCGGATATGGCTATGGTTTTCAGATCTTTCCTATCTTTCAATTTGTTAAGTTTCTCAACTAAACGCCATGCATCAGAGAATTGATCGTCTTTCCAATGCATCCATGCTTTATTGGAGAGTGCCATGACATCCTCTTCACTCTTTGTCAACGCTCTTTCCAAATACTCCTTTGCTTTCGGGTATTTTTTTAAGGCACCAGTAGACGTAAGATAGAAAATTGTATGCCCTGGTCAACTCTGCATCCAGCTCAAATCCAGTAGTTTTCATCACGTCGTCCAATTTTCTTATGATACTCCTTTTGTTATCTTTAGTTAATCCGAACTTTATATCTAGGTCAAAGTGAGACGGATACGGCTTCATGCTTTTCTGAAAGATCTTTTTACTTTCGTGTGTCATCTTGGGAAATAAACTGAAAAAAAAATCGACAATTTAGAGCAGCAAAATAAAGGAGTGTCCTTATGTAAAAACCTAAAGCTTGAAATCCCTAATAGCCAGAAGAAACAGTTCAACTATCAAAATGTCTACAAAACTAAATTATGCATCAATTGTTAAGCTTGCCAGGAGAAGATTGATTGTCACTTGTTACGTAGCCACTGTCAAACATATTATAACCAAGTACTAGAACATAAAAGTTCGAACAACTAAATTACGTGACAACCGCTTCAAAAGACTTGGAGAGTGCTCATGCGCGACGAACTGGCAAACACGAGCATCTACACGCATCGAATTTTGTAGGCTCAGTATCTTTATACATACAATTTAGGTAGATTGATAGACTGCATAGGTAATTGAAGATATCAAATTAACCTAGATACAAATACAAGGGTATTTTGATTGATGAACCATGTCAAATTTAATGCAGTTATTATTTTGCAGATGATATGTCAAACTTAACTGACACTGTTATAAATCTTCAGAAACAGATACAAGAACTAGAGAAATTTTGTGATCAAATGGTATGAAAGCTACCTTAAGTAAAACTTAAATAATGGTATTCAGAAGTGGAGGAAATAATATAGTAAATTGGGATACAGATTCACAAATCTGTACTACTCTGATTTATAAAACTTTGTTACAGCGATCCCGTGCTACTAGAGTTACTAACCTATTCATCATTTGGTATCCCTGTTTACTATACAACTAACACTGTACTATCTGCACTATCTCAACTATCTATGCTATTTGAACTATTTGATACGGATAATAAATGGTTCAAGTGACATGTTATAATTGTGGACAACTGAGATAAAAAGAAGAGATGGAGAAAAGAGTTTAGAGGAGACAAAAATATCATACAGGGCGTTTGGACCCAGACGTCATTTCGGTTTGGCGGTAACCTAAAATTTACACCCTATATTTAGCTTTTCTACCCCAATGTTAACCTAAAAAGGTGATGTACTATCTGTCCTATCTGTATAATTTCCCTTCTTTCCGATGTATAGAGAAATAGTTAAAGAAGTATTGAAAATAATCTGCTGAATATAAATAGACAGACTGGAGGAAAATATACTTAAGAGAGTGAGTGAAATATATCCTGAAAAGTTAGGTTGAAATGTTGACTGAGAAAGTGGATAACATACTCGCTGAAAATATTGCCAAAGAATTAAGTATTAAAGCAAATAGGGAAACAAATTCACCTATCTGTACTATTCTGATACATAGCATTTAGTTACAACGACCCCGTGCTATTTCACGGAAAGTGTTATAAACTGAAATTAATACGACTCGAGATTCTAACCTATTGATCGGTCGGTATCCCTGTTTACTATACTACTGACACTATATTATATGTTCTATTTGAACTACCTGAACTATTTAAGAATATAGTATGGATAATAAATGGTTCAAATGTTATGTTATTGTTGTGGACAATTGAGAGAAGAAAAGCTCGAGAAAAGGATTAAGAAAAGACACAAATGTCAGAGATGTAACGAATGTGTATACAAATAAGTAAGGGCAAAGCTTACTACAACATAGAGAGAGTAATAAATGATGATACTTTCAAATATAAATGTCTTCATGAGGTTAAATTTAGTTTTATCTATGAGCATCGGAAAACTAAAGTCCATATGAAATATGTCAAACTTAATCCAGTGGAGCAATTTAATGATGAATATAGAAACAATAAAGCAAAACCGTCTTTACAAGTAAAGCTTATTCAACTGATTCAAGAGAGTCATATAGAGTGCCCTAGCATTATACTTTTTTCTCACTAATACCTTTCTCAACTACCACCTTTTTATCACCAAATGTTTGCACTTTTATATCCAGTTTAAACAATTTCAAACCCCCGATTTAAACTTTCCTTTAAATGGAGGAGCACAAAACTAAAATTTCTACTACCGTCATAAAAGTGGGGAAATGTAAAGGTGCAGCCGCCAGCTTTGGACTCTGATTTCTACCAGAAAATGTATACAATAACAACCTACTGACAGCGATAAACCAATCAGACAATACTAAGGTCTTAGAGAGAAGTAAACCATTTTCAGTTATCCAACCATTCATGGAATAAAGGTTACAAAACCAATACATTATCTCGAAGACTGGTATACCAGAAAATCATACAACAGAGAGTTGGAACACAGTTTAACACTCCAGAAGATCTTATAATAGTATCATGATACCTCAGAACTTGCAGACGTAGAGCTTTCTAATATAATGACAAGCTTAACAACAATTTAAAAACAAAAAGAAAATAATCTAAGTTTTGACTTCGATATTACCCAGGACTTTGCCGCGACATTTAATAAGATAGAACGGAGAAATAGTTAACAAAAGTTGACATTCTACAAAGGACAAAGATGAAAGAGAATATGCTCCTGGTCATATTAGAAAAAAACGATGAAACAATTAGAATAAATTGCCTATATTATCGGATACAAAATATTAGATTTAAGATATACGACAAGTTTAAGTGCCAATTAATGTCACCAGGAATCAATACATAAATTGGTAGCAATGTGGTAAATTTAACAGACTGTACGGACAAAAGACTTGCAACAAAAGATTCGCAAATCCAAAAGCTAAAACAAAATGGAATTACTAGATTTGAAGGAGCTCTAACAAATTATGAAAGAGCATTAGAATGTTTAAATTTACACTGCGACATAATGGAAGATGATATATTTTATAAGGCATCTTTTGTGCAACAATGAAAAAGACTTACAGTAACAAGAACCAACTCTTGTTTGGTATACAACAGGACTATAGGAATTATACATCTTGCCCACTGGGCTAATTTACAGGCTTCTAAAATTGCAGAACGGGAATATATGCTGCCAAAATAATGAAATGAAGAGAGAATAAGGCAACGCTGTTATCTGCTTTTTCTTGCAATACCATGCCAGTAAACTACATAGAATTTACAGAAGAAGGAAAAGAAATAAATGTAAAGCAGAAAACACTTGGAAAAAATTGATAATAAGTATATAACAAGAAATGAATCTCTATATTCCGTATGTAAAGAAAGTACCAGAGGAATATGGGCTAACAAATAGCCCATTTAATAAACTGGCAACGTTTACTACCAAACGAGATCAGTATAGCATGCGAATTTACGAGCTAGAAGAGCTTGTACCACCACATACAATTGTTTCAAAATGCTTTTACAAAAGACAACTAGAATTACAACAAACAGACTCGGAGATTAAAAACAAGAGTTAATGAGGATTATAAAGATAACATATAGTACAATTTTAAATTAGCACAAGAATACTGCGATAGCAATATATTAATATGTTCGAAGAAGACTCTCGATAACATAGTAATCAGAAGATTGAAAAAGCTCCGAAATAAAATGTTGGTAAATACAAAATGTATAATTTTGGCATTCTGTGTCGGAAAAACTAAACGAGGAGAATTTGTTGGGATTTCAACAGATAAAGACAACATATATTTTGATAACGGTAAAATGAAAAGCTATTTATTATATGTTAAAGGAGACTCTAGTCTAAAATTCGTTGTGAATGCAAAAGAAAACACGATATAGTATTTGCAAAGGGAACACACAAAACAAGATTTAACAGACGCACAAAAAGGCATAACCATCAAGGAAAATCATTTCCACAAACTACTGCAATTGAATTCTAGAATACAGGAAGCATAACTAAATCCAGACTCAGTGGCAAATAGATCTTCCTGAAATAGCAGAAGAGCAGCATATAGTAGAAAGAAATGCATTTTTTCGAAACATATCTGACAGAATTCAAAGGAACAGATTGCAAAAGATTACGGGAATTAAAGGAAGGAGAATAGCATATAGTGCAGGGAATTAGAGAAAGAGAACCCCGAGGTAAAACTAGATATATTCTCGAGCTAAAAGATTTACATGGATATTACATATCACATCATTATTTCGAACTGGAGATGAAGCTAATAAAACCAGATAAGGAAATACAGTTCGTTATAAAAAGAGACAAAGATAAAAGAACCCCAACGAAAAATAAAGAGAGATCGGTTTCTTGCAGCGGCCATCTGAGCAAACGAACTTATCCTAATACAGCTAACGCAACTACCTTCTTCATTAGTAATTCTCGATAGCGGTGATTAAACTTTCCTCCCAACTTCGTTTGGTTTTCTCTCTACCTCAGGATATATAGTTAAGTCCTTGAAAAACGAAAGGAAGGTATTTATTGCAGCTTGTCCCAAAAAGCATCGCAGTTAATACTATCTACATTAGCATGTAAATAATCTCTCTCGGATACAAATATTATCTTATTAAACTTTGTTCTACAATGGCATACAGTTAGCAGGTAAATGTTATAATCATTATAACTTGTTCTACAATGGTATACAGTTGGTAGATAAATGTTATAATCCCTATAGCTTATTCTACAATGGTATACAGTTGGTAGATAAATGTTATAATTCTTATAGATTGTTCCACTATGGTATAAAGTTGGTAGACACTTGTTATAATCCTCATAGCTACCAACATAATATTGTCTTAAATAGGGATTTCGACCACTACCCTTTTTGCAACTTCTCAATTTCCAACTACCACACTTTTTAATACTAATATCTTACACTTTTCCATCTAGTTTAAACGAAAATATTACCAAATTTAAAAGTCAAAAGGATACTTAATATTTCTACTGCCAGACTTATTTTTGGTATATCTCTGTCTCTCTACCTCCCATGATATAGAAAAGTCGTATAAAAACGAAAGAAAGATATTTCTGCAGCTTGTCCCAATACTAACTATCTTAGCATGTAAATACTCTTGATCGGATGCAGTTATTATCTTATTGAACTTTGTTCTACCTTAGTATACAGTTGGTAGATAAATGTTATGATTCATATAGCTACCAGCATTATATATATATATATATATATATATATATATATATATATATATATATATATATACATATATATATATATAATTTCTCTTCTAATTATGGCTCGAATATATAAATATGGAGTATTAACTATAAATTGCTCTTGCATTTATTGTTGTTTTTGTGGTTAAAATTAAATCGTTGGGCAGCCTTTAAAATACTAGTACATACAGAAGAAAACAAAACACAGATACACAGGCCATTGTACATCCTTCTCAGGATTCCTTGTCATAAATAAGATAGACATCCAGCTTAATACCTTTGATACAAATGTAATAAAGAAATAATGTACAAGTATATTCAACAAATATAATGTTTTATAGTTTCACTCTTGCTGCAACAGCCGCAATTTCGGTTTGAACTGAAACGTAAGTAATTCCCCTGGTATCGTCACGTGTTTTCCATATGAGGAAAAGATGAATCTAAGAACTTAATTACTGTCTATATCGTTAAATATTGCACATTGGCAATAATAATAAAGTAATGGGATTGTTTTTTAAGTAAATAATTCAAAACGTGATTGACGGAATACTGGGCAATACTTTTATTCATATTGCGTAAAATGCCCACAATCTGGTGCATTCTTTGCCAAATGACCTAAACCCCAGTATTTCTCAATAATCACTGAATAATCTATATTTAGTAGGTTTAGATACAATCAGAGTAGGATGAGATTACGCCATAATCAATATTTTACCTCCAGTGATATCAACTTCAGACCATTTGACCCACAAACAACACAAGTCGTCCCTCTTCCAACAAACAAGACTCGCTATGACGTTCGCACCAGCGGTCAAGAGTTGGAATCCAGACTGTGAAGGGTATGTTTTGTCTCAACTATTGTAGAAAATGCGTGAACATTAGGTTATCCTGACACTGCAAACTAAGCAGCAGCAGCAACAGCAGCGACAATTAGAAGAAAATAAAAGGATGAAGGGGGAGAAAGAGGAAAATAAATATAATTTTTTTAAAAATTAGATAAATTCTGAGAATCTATATGTAAATTGAAACAAACAATTTGTGCATCTTTCAGAGACGATTGGGATAAGGACTTTGTTTTATTCAACAAAAAATGAAGCAAGACCACATATCCTGATGCTCTTACCCGGCCAAATTTCAATCACAATTCTGGCAATTTTGTCCTTGTCATTATAATAACCTCAGAAATTGTAGCACAGGGAATATATATGACTTTTTACACGAACACCCTGAAGACTACTGTCAGCTAGAAAGTACGAGAGGTAACCCAAATCTGAACATTTTATGACAGGCCTTATTTATTCATCTTTATATTTTACTCGAAATTCAAGTAGAATACAATTACAGTGACAATTAACTGTGAACAACTTCCTACCTTATTTAAATCCAAGAAAAAGCGATAGCGAAAATGTGTCCAGCCTTGGTTCTGCCATCGGTCATGTGATGTTATTCTTCCTATATTAGCTTGTCAAGCAAGTCGTGTTCCCTTACATAACACGCAGTATAATGGTGGACAAAATTGGGAATCAGATATTCTTTACATTTAAAAGCGGTAACAGTTTTCAGTAGAAACAGTGATAGTAGATTGATTTTTGTCTTACAAAACATGTAGATATCATGGTTTATATTCCTCTCTAATTTTTGGGGAAGTGCTTTTGTTCACTTTTGTTAACTTTGCATTACTGTTCATATTATGTGAAACATGTACAACAAACCCATAATGCTTGCAGATAATTTTGACATTTACAGAGTCCATAATTGCAGGACTCAAGGAGATTTACACGTAACAAATATTTTATTTACAAGTATAAGAATCCTGATTTTTTGAGCATTTCATTTTGAATCCATATTTGTTCTTAATTATCTAATGATTTATTTATGAAGGCTGATTTTATTTTACTCATGCATTAATTTTCCTTTCTTTACAGCCTTGACCATAAAAACTCAAGATCCCATTGACATCCTATTGATGTAGGACTTTGCTTCTTAAATTCCCAAGACTACTCAATCTTTATAGGAGACGATATATGGATAAATAAAATGAATCTATGGGGTTTATGGAAAAGTCCACTCTCTGACCATCTTGGATTGGTACTTTACTGATATCAATGTTAATTTAATATTAATAACTTCCGTAGGATAACACTTTGGCGGGGGGGGGGGGGGCTGTATGGGAATAAATGGGAATTTAATGTTAAAAATGTCCATAGGATTAACATTGGAGGATGGTATATGGATAAAGGGGTACTTAACATTAGTATATCACTATGGGGACCAGGGGAAATGGAACATTGCGTGTCTGTGTGAACACACATCCATAACCGACAAATACACATCCTTATTAACCTAGATTCACCTTTATGGCTCAATCCCTACAAACTACAAACGGATGTGTAAGGGAGGGGATATAGAGTAGAAAGTAAAGTGATGAAGAGTAACACCTAATTATAGCGTAGCTCCTACTTACACTCATACCCACCTATATACCTCTCAGTCATGAAACGATCACATAACTCCAAGGAGAAGCCAGAAACAAAGCAACGACGACCGCGACCACGTTATATGTCACCCAACACGATGAAAGACGTTTTGGCAGAAGTTCACCAAAGAGAGTTTGAAGAGGAGATGATGAATTCTTATGCATTACCGCTACCAACAGAGTCAAGATCGTTCAAGAGAGAAAGCCGTTCGGTAGCCCCTTTCACATTCAATCCACCAAAAAGGTTGACTTTCAGAAACTTTGTAATGACCGCATACACTTACACTGTCAAATTTAAGTAGAGTTCAAATCTCAAGTCCCCGCAGAGTAAGAGGCTATAACTTATTATTGGAGTCATTGCTGGATGAATTGAAACGACAGTCTCAAGATGAACATCATCGTTTGCGACTTTCTATCACTCACGACAGTTTGAAATCTCCTGTCTGGATCGAATTTAGTAAACCTGCTGAATTAACACCTTCCAAAATCATCGACAAATTTCAACACGTAAAACAATCCAACAACGAGCTTAACATTACCGATGGAAAAGCCACCCTCCGTATAACTCACGTTTCACCTCCTTCGAGCAGCGGACGACGCAGAAAACCTTATCCGCAGATCAGCTCCTCACCACCAAACGAAGTATCGTCGAGACTGACAACATCCAAGACTACATATGTTTAGTGCGCGCTATTGTGGTTGCTGGAGCTCATGCGGAGAAAACAGATACACCAAAATGGAAGTCATTATGCGCGAGGATTAGAAAAACACACTGGCCACAACAAAAAAGAAACGCAGAAACCCTTTTGGAACGACCACCGATTTCGAAAGAGACCGTGTGTGGACCTCATGCAATGCAGACAATTCAGGAAGTGTTAGTCCATCGCTATACGTTGAAAGTTTTTCCCCAAGTTGCCATTGGACATCTGTTTCTAGGACCCAATTTTCCAGACTGTAAATAAATTCACGTATATCATCACCAAAATCATTCTGATTATATTACGAGCATGAAAGGATTTCTCGGATACGGTTACTTTGTTGATAAATGTGACATATACTTTAACAATCGGGAGCTATGTCCATTATTGAGAGAGAGATGTCGTGACTGTTTATCGTCGAGTCGTGTTGTTCCTGAGGGAAACGAAATAAATATGTGTTCTACCTGTGTACAAGAATTTGTGAGTCAAGCGTGTTATGACTGACATCAAATGAAACAATTCCAACAAACTCAAAGTGTTTATGAATTACTAGAAGTCCATAATATGAACTGAATCCTCGTACGAATTCGAAAGCCGTTCATATTTGTCCAGGAAAGAAAAGATGTCCTATTTGTCATCAAGTCGTTGAGATGAAACAATTAAAAAGTAAGGAAAATATCCTTTAACCATTTTTGAAACATTTTTCAGAAAAAGGAATCAAATTTTCCACATGTCACCATGAATGGAGCCAAGATCATTTACATGAAACCACGAACAGTGAATATTTTCCTCACTTTTTAAATACCGAAGAAAATCAATACGTCGTACTATCGTATTTGCCCGAGGCACACTACTACCCAGACGGTATGCGAGTGGAGCAATGGGAAGCTTTATACGCAAGGTACCGAGCCCACACTACAGAACCTTTTGATTTTCAAGAAAAAGATGCTGAAGTATTGTCCGTCAGATGTAGACATTCTACGACGTTCTTGTAGATAATTTCGACAGTTATTTCTCCAGCATGGAAGTATCCATCCATTGAAAGAATCTTCTACCATTGCCAAGGCTTGTGGATTGGTGTACCGAAAGAATTTCATGCCAGACAACACACTAACTATTGTACCACCTCAAACATATCCGTCAGTGAGCCGTCGATATTCGGCAAAGGCTTTGCGCTGATTACATTATTTGAACATTCTCAATACAAGTGGATACAGCATTCCAAAAACGGCGGAGAAAAGAAGATCGTCCTTACTTCTTCCATGGTTATGATTTGGAAAACTCACAGGTCGTGTACGAATTTCATGGATTTATATGGCAAGGACGTCACACAAGTTATTCTGGGCTAGAACTGAAAAATCCATGTACAGGGTAGAGCATGCAAGATCTGTACGAAATAACTCGCCAACGACGCCAGAGTTTAGAAGCTCAAGAACACTGCGTGGTGGAATTGTGGGAACACGACTTTTAAAACAGACCCAGAAGACCACGATGTGGTGTATATCGAATCTTTGAATCCTCGTGACAGTTTGTTTCGAGAATGGATCAATGCGATTCGCTTATTGAACGAAGTAGATGAATCTCAAGGAGAATAAATCAAATATACCGATGTGTGGCCGTAGTACCCTTGGGTCTGCAACATGCTCATGGCTGGGCATAGCGATTGAGGAAAACCCGAATTCGTCAAACGCTTGATCGAACATTAACGACTCTGGTCAAATGCATCTCGTCATCTTCAATGATATGTTAGGGGAAGGCGAAGAACAAAATAAACTTTGGTTTACACGAAAATGGCATCATCGCAATGAAAATTTTATTTACATTACCCAAAATGTATTTCAGCAAAGTAAAGCCCATCGCATGATCGGTCTTAATGCTTATTATGTGGTGTTCTTCAAAAGTCCTAGAAGCAAATCTCAAGTCCAAGTATTGGCTAAATAAATGGCAACTTAATGGCTAAGTTGTGCTTATGACGATACCACTTATTTACCACATGAGTATTTGCTGGTCCACTTAAAACTCACCGTCCCCGATTATGTGACATTTTGTACGGATTGTTTAACTATTGGTGTCACGAAGGGGGTCCTCATATTCGTTTGCCTAAGAAAAAAGATAATAAAAATACCATTCACTCCCCTAATCCCTGACGTTATTCAACTTAATATCTTCTCAATCTCATCCTCCTGCCAAACTGATTCGTGCACTGTATGAAAACAGTGTCGAACAATATGAACAGGTTCGTTCTCATTTATTAAAAGCAAATCTCAAAGAAGGGGTGCGGTGGTTTCCTTTGACACCACGTCAATTACTACAAAGAATTATTCACATTCCTCATGAAAAGCAACGTTCTGATTGAAAAACAAAAAGTAGCCTTGAAAAAACTTGCCGATCCAAGAATCGATACCCAGACCAAAAAACAGATTGTCTGGAAACTGGGTGGAAGTGGATTTCTAGAAGGATTGATTATTCGTTCTCTTGTACTATGGAATCCCAATACAGTAGCCAAGACTATACACTCAAAAACAAAACATTTGATATATCGAATAAAATAAACCAACAGAAAAACGAAAAAGAGAGTTCCAGTTAGTTCACAAACAAAATTATCTCCTAAGAAGAAAACAAAGAAGAAGATCGCGATCACTAGCCCAAGAGAGAGAGGCACTGTTGCTTTAATGTGCAGGTATTCACGGAAACCACGACCTGTATTCATCAAGGCATCTGTTAAAGTCTCCTCCTCTCCTCCATTATTGATGACGCCAGCGAAAAAGATTTTAAGACAAGTGTTTTCCAATCTGTTGAAGACGCCTCCCACATTGATAAAAGTGACTCCAACTCCTCTTTCATCTTTTTCTGCTGCTCTGGATACTGTTGCTGCCAAAAACGTAGCACAGCCCAAGACAAAAGTGCAAGACAGGATGGGTATTTTACAAAACTTACTGGATATGTCAAAACAAGAACTTGTTCGCTTAGTCCCTTGAAACCTCTTTCGTTGTTTCGTTGTCCAGTGTTCAAAGTCAAGATGGTACGACGTCCCGACAAGCAGTGGACAATTGACCTCTTTATAAAAGAAGTTTGGACAAAAGTGACCTCAGTTCTCTGACCAAGATGCCATGTCCCAAAGAGTGCACAGCAATAACATCGTCGTTAATAGATTCATCAAAACAAGGGAAAAATGCAATCCCTTCACGTTAGCCAAACATCGGGATGTATTGTCGTTGCTCATCAAAGCGAATGCACCGATGCAAAAACAGATCATTCAAAAGGCTCCTAAATAAATCATTGATAAGGAATGTTATTTAAACGTGTTGAAAGGAGCTGTTCCCTTGACGAAGACAGAAACAGAAATTAGAACGACACCGTCACCTTCTTCGACACATGGTGATGAAGACAATTCCAGTCAGTCAAAAGAAATAAGTTCAAAGAATAGGATATGTTCCGATGCTGATAGCTCCATGCTCCATTGTTAGCCAAAGAGGCTGCTCTAATGTTATTAGCTTGAGCCGGTCATCTTCTAGGAGGAGTGTTGATCTTAAAATAGAAATGACGGTACCTTCTGGAAGGACATCAATATTGTACACATTGACCTTACGTAAGGACGAAAATTAACCCTAGTCACTTTCAAACGATGGATAGAACACGAGCTTTAGAACGAACAGCGGATGCCTCATTTACTACCCTGTCCTAGTGTGACTGAGACGGCACAATTACAACAAGAGTTGTAATCGTTAATGGATCAATCAGACTTGTCAGAAATGGAAATATCGCAATGGTACAAACAATTAGTGCAACATCTTCAACTGTTTCACGAGAAAGCTATAGACGAGACAGAGAAACCTACTCTTAGACATTTCAAAAACTTCATGAAAACTGAATAAAAAACAGCAGCTACAAAGACGACGACGACGGACACTGCCGAAGCAATGGAAGAGAAGGAGAGAAGAGAAGAGTTATAATAGTTTCAAAATTTATCTGTTAAAGTACCTATACCCCAAAGATCTGCAGCAACGTTGACACCGTCACCTACATTGATTCGACGAGAAATAAAAGCGAAGGTCAAAAAATTATGTCGACTTCTTCTCTAGCACGACAATAAAAAAAGAAAGAATTAAAGACATAAGTCAAGAAAAAAGAACTAATGGCCTTTTGTGGAGGCCTCCTTACCTAATCGGACACGTAAAACATTGCAATCCAAATTACCACACGAACCTAACAGCATCAAATATAGGTTGACTTAATGAACAGCAGTACGAACACACATTTGGCTAGCATTTACTACAACCCAACACATTCTGCTATGGAGGAATTCAAAACTTTATCGTGCAACCAAAGCCATACTCAAAAGTATACATTTCAAGGACGTACGCCAATAACTGCAAGAACAATCGACATACATGTTACACAAACACATTTGTATGTAAATTTCCAAGAAGAAAAGCGAAGGTAGCATGCATCAATCTCAATGGCAAGCCGATTTGGCTGATGTTTCCCACTTGACTTTATACAATCGAGGCTACAAATATTTGTTTTGTGCGATTGATGTGTTTCCAAAATCGGCTTGAGTAGTCCATCTGACTTCCAAAACAGGTTCGGAGTTAGTGCAAGCTTTGAAAATCGTGTTGAAACAAAGTGGTCGACACTCACTGCGATAACAAACATACAAAAGCATTGAATTTCTCAATCAACAATTTCAAAACGAACTGAAACAATGATACATTCATTTTGTCACCACTTAAAATACTGAAACCAAAACTGAGTGTAAATGAACGCTTTTAAAGAAACTTGAAATAACGTGTATTGAAATATTTTACACATAAAAATACTCTGAAATACGTCGACATGTCACCACGTACTGTGAAAGCCAACAATCAATTGTACCATCGCAGTGTCAGATGTTCACCAAAACAAGTGACTTCCCAGAACGAAGTGGCAGTGTTTGGTCAATTGTTTGGAACTAAGACATCCAAGAATAAAGAAGTGTTAAAGACAGGAGATTGGGTTTGCACTGGAAACACAAAACGCACTTTTAACAGTTATTTGTTCCCCAAAGTCAAAGTCATCAAAACCGAAAATACAGATTCAAGCGTCAATGCTAGATTGGCTCCTGTCAACAATTTCATGCATTCTTTGTTCATTGGAATAGATATGTACCTGAACAACAAACTCTTCAGCAGCATCATGGACACTTACCCTTACCAAATTTACTTAGAGAATCTACTGACTTATGGAAAAGAAGTCAAGAACACAGACTTAACTTAAATGCCTGTGTGGTGTGGAACTCTGACACGTTCAACGACACATAGTTGACAGGCGATTACGACCCTCACTATATAGAATTTAACAACAATAAAATAAAATCAAACAAGTTTGTAGTTTAGAAATTATTGATCGTTTAGACTTGGACTTGTGGTTGCAAGACAAGTATTTGTCGGAGACTGTATCGTCTGAACCCATTGGGTCACTGTCAACTTTTCAAACGTCCACAGGGTGGAATATTTTGATTCATGTGAATTATTCCCCATCGAAGACGATATCACAGACTTTATGAAACTAAATGCTGGTTTAAACCTATTTAATAATATGAGATTACAAGGATCCGATTCGAAAGATTGGGGAGAAGATTGTGTGATTTTCTTCATCAAGGAAGTTTTGGATTCCAATTAGAACATTTACTGACTCGTTTTGGACCCCTTTTTCCTAGAAAAGAGGAACAATTAGAAATGTGATTTGGTGATCATTATGCATATCTTTTCTTTAGCACAAAAATGTAGTGTCCATAAATGGAAAGATGAAACTGTCCTAGGTCATTCCAACGCAGAGTTTACTTACGAACGATGTCAATCCTCTAAATACGTTCATGCTTAATTTGTATTTGTATTGATTTGAGAATGAAAATATTGTACATGAAATAAAGGTACTGTCCTAATCCTCTATCTTCACTCTTTCATCATGACAGATTTGGCGATGCATTTTTGTTTTAAAATATGATAGTTTAGAAAAAAGTTGGTTTATTTGTTTGTTTGTTTGTTTGTGATCATTTGACGAATCATGTTTGTTTGTTTATTTAATTCTTGTGGATGTTCTTTCACTCTCTCTCTCTCTCTCTCTCTCTCTCTCTCTCTCTCTCTCTCTCTCTCTCTCTCTCTCTCTCTCTCTCTCTCTGTTGACATTCTATGGGGCAATTCAGACAGGTGCACTTGAACTGAATCACGCCCAACATCTTCCTGCGTTATGATTGGTGGATGCAAAACACGCTATAGCTGAAGTTCATGACTTTCTAAGGGGCAACTCAACCGTGCGCACTGTACTTCCTTGAACTGCATCGCTCCTGGTTTGTTTGTTTTTGATTATTTGACGAATTGTTTGGGTTTTTCAAAATTCTTTTATATATCTTTCTTTCTTTTTATGATAGATTCAGCGGGGCTTATCTTTGTTTGTGGTTATTTGACCAATCATGTTGTTTTTAAAAAGTCTTGTGGCTGCTCTTTTATTCTCTCTCTATTTTTCTCTCATGGTTTGTCTGTCTGTCTGTCTCTCTGTCTCTGTCTATCTCGATCTCGATCTTTCTTGACATTCTAAGGGGCAACTCAGTCATGTGTACTGTAATTGCTTGAACTGAATCATGCCACACGTCCTTCTGCGTTTCTAACGGTTAATAAAAAAAAGATCACGCAATAGCCGCATTTCTTGACTTACTAAGTGGCAACTCAACATGCGTACGGTACTTGCTTCAACTGAATCACGCCTGGTTTGTTGGCTTGTTTGTGATTCTTTCTCGAGTCATGTTTTAAAGTTCTTTTTGATTTCGTTCTTCTTTGTTCATGATAGATTCAGTGGGGCTTATTAAACAAATGTTGTTGCTATTTTTTGACAAATCGTTGTTTCGGTAATTTTTTTTTTTTTTTTTTTTTTTTTTTTTTTTTTTTTTTCGTTTGTTTGTCTTATTTCTTCTTTGTTATTAATAGATTATTAAACAAATGTTGATTTGAAAAAAAAATGGTTTGTTTGTTTGTGAATATTTGTCTAATTAAAGTTTTCAAATTCTTGACTCTTCATTTATTATTTGTCCATGTTAGATTAAGCGATGCTTGTTTTAAAACTGTTGTAATTATTAGATGAATCATGTTTCTTTAAAATTCGTTTATCTTAATATTTTTGTTGTCGTTGTTCATGATAGATTCAACGTACCTTATTAGAAAAATGTCGACTTTCAAGAAACAAAAATTGTTAGACCGTGTTTTTGTCGGAACTACACCTCAAACATTAGTTAATATTTATGGGTTTAACTATGCTCAGTCACGTTTTGTTGAATACAAGATACACACATCAGATACTTAAAGTCAGTATGTAATAAAATCAAACAATTAGGCTCATACACAATTATTTTTAACTTTACATAATGAACCCATACTTACAGAATTGCTGGCTTCTACTGAATTAGATGTAAACAACCCACGTGCTGCATACTCATTAGAGGTTAAATAAATAATCTGAACCTAATTATTACAGTGCAAATGAAACATCTACATACTATCTTGAAGAGCATGATGTTTTAATAATTGGATTAAAAAGCAAAGAAGGACCTGTTATTAAAGGATATAAAATAATTGGATTAATAAGCAAAGAACGGCCTGTTATTACAGGATATAAAATAATTGAAGTTAAAAGCAAAGAAGGACCTGTTATTGCATGGTATAAAATAAAAACTGGCAGCAATATCACATTTTGTTTTAAATAGAAGATGGCAGCAGCAAAAGTTATTGCGGAAGCAGTAGTCGTTCTTTGCTTGGATTAATTGATGCTGATATTGCAAACTAGAAAGAATTAAACACGATTAACGGTCAAAGAATTACAGCAAAATGCAGAGAATAACGATAACAGAGAAAAGACACTCGACTATCTAAATCAAAGGTTGAGTGAATAGGGTACGATTATTCAGTACTTAAATAATTTGGATGATGCTTTTTCTCCATATTCTTTTACTCATCTGGATTCTTCTATAAAAAAAATAAACATAGAAAACGAAACCTTGTAGGAACTTTACAATAAGCAAGAACATTTTGAGTATATATTTATTGTAGTTGTAATATGTTTATGGGAGGGTTGCTTTCAAATGTAAGGTAGTAAATAACATTGAAATAAAACAAAAAACATTATTTTAAAAAAATGGCAACGTATGGTAGATAAACATCATTCTAATGCACATAATCCCAGTAGTATTACACTTGAAGAAACATTGCAAGTGGTAATGCCTAGTTTTGGTACGAAATGTAATGATTGTACATTTTATTTTGTTTTCATATCGTTTAAGCCTACATTTACTGTTTCTACATTCACACGCAATTCTATGTTAATTTCTCTCTCTAGCTTTTCACTTCCTCTTTTCTAATACCAGCTTAATATATTTTGTTTTTTTTTTAACAATCATTGCATCTTTGATACTCTGTGAAACCTGAATCTCTATATATCTGCAGACTGTGAAAGGCGGACTGGTGTTTTCTTCATCCAAATGGTGTAAATATTCTTCCCATATCAATTGATTTTTGTTAACTCTGTGGTAATTCTTTGTGTTTGAAGGTTTTATCGATGCCTTAAATTTACACGAGGTAAACATTTTATCCACACGAATTGCATTGTTCTTTGAATAGTTGTGGGAATCGCCGCTACACAATCTTTGAAATAAATTTGAAAGGAATTTAAATGTCTAATGATTGCATCAACCTCTATTTGATTTTGTTACCCTTTATGTTGTTCAGAATATCGTCTACAACCTTGTAGTCTTTCACATTGTATTTGTTTCTCATCTTGTTTGAAATGCAGTAAAAATCAACTTCATTTCTGTAATGTTATCTTTTCATTTCTTCTGTAAAATCATTTATTGCCCAACTAGGATATTGTCTATGGTGTACTCACCTTCTCACGTTTCTTGTGTGTGTCATTTTTTTTGTTTAATTGTGATGCTTTTGGATATATGTTTTATTTTCCCTCTGGTTTTGTGATCAACGGAAATTCGCATGGTGTGCATGTTTTAACTCTTTCGTGCTCTAATGCACTGTTTTATCTACATCTTTAACATTCTAGATACAAATTATCTTTCAAAAAGTTCTTGTGCTCTCTAATACTGCTGTCATTGTATAGTGCTTCCCTCAACGCCAACGGAGAGTTGTGTCGTTGGCATATCATGTATTTTAATAATGTTTTCAGATGGGTTTCAGCTGCTTAAAATTTCATCACACCTTTTCCGTTTCACTAGTACATACGTTTTACCTTTCATTCTATTGGTCAAGATCTTTTCAAGTTTGTATATATCATGGTGTTTGTCTAGATACCTCGTTTGTAAGTCTTCAGGTTTGTTTACTACCTGATCAGCTAAACTTACTAGCCTAATGTTAAAAATTCCTTGGTAAAGTTAGGAAGGTAGTCTTTTGTAAATATTGTTTTGTACTTCACAATTCTGGTTCACCTATATTAAATTTAGGCGTACAATATATATCAGTTGTCAGGTAGCCGAATAGATTAGCCCGTACCATTGACCTGTTTTCTTCCTTGCTTGCTTTAACTGGGCTCGTGCCTATTGATATCTGATGAATGCAGTTGTATCCCTCAATTATCTCTGGTAGAACGTCAACCCATTGCTTGATTTGATTTTGAGTGAGATACGTCTTCATTTTAGTCTTTAAGGTTCTGTTAAATCTTTTCACTACATTTGCTATTGTGTCTGTGTAAGTTGAAACGTATTCGATGTTTCCTTTGCTAGCAAATCTTTTACTTTTTTGTTGTAAAACTCATTTCCTTCGTCAAACTGTATCTTTTCAGCCTTTCTATCTTAAAAGATTTATCTGAAAGCTTTATATATGTCATCTACCATTTTCGTTTTTACTTTCTCAACCAAAGCGGAGAAAATATATATCCTGTTCAAATGTACTTATATACAGCGTGTATTTTGCATATGTTTGCTTGTCAACAATATTTGCATGCACGTGACTTACATAGATCCTTATATAGGGAAATCGTTTTCTCGCTTGTGTAACGCGCTTAATAGAATACTGTCAAGTCATTGGTCGACCGAAAATGACGTACTACTCCTACTGATAGCCTCGGTTTTGGTCGACGAATGAGAGGACAGTATTCCATTTCAGCGCGTTGCACTAGCATATCAAGCGGGCTTGATCATGGCCATGTGGAGTGGTAGTGTGGGAAAACGGGCTGGCATTCCTTAAAAGTTCGATAGTAAGTCAAAATGTGTGTAGGCATAAAAAGTCGAATGTCTGAGCTAAACATCAGTGCTAAATTTGTTACGCTACGCGAAGTGTAGCTTGAAATATCAGCGTCGATTCTTAAATAGGTCGTGTGAGAAGGGGAGAAGTGTCTTCCCTTGTTATATATATATATATATATATATATATATATATATATATATATATATATATATATATATATATGTGTGTGTGTGTGTGTGTGTGTGTGTGTGTGTGTGTGTGTGTATGTATGTTTATTTATTTATTTACATATTTATTTTTGTCCACCGCTATTAAACTTTCCATCTAGGGCTATTCTGGTGCTAATGTTAAGCTCTCAGCGACTGAAAAAAACAATGTACTTTATGTTTGTTGTTTAAAAAACTTTATACCAAATGTATAACTCGAGAGTTTGTTTTTGACAACGATATATAATGTTGGAACTGAGTTCATGGAATAAAGTCAACCGACCTAGTTATACAATGTTGCAGTTGCATTCATGGAATAAAGTGAAACTTCCTCTTGATCCTTAAAAATGGAATCAAAATTTCCATTAATGGAGTAATCAAGATGGTGTCATTTGGCAAACTGCATCGTTACTTGCCTGGACATTGTCAGAATTGGTGTTGGTCAGTTGGAATATGTATTTGTCAGTCAAATGGGCGTTGATGAGCCAGAATGTGTTGGTCAGTCCCAATAGGTGTTGGTCAACCACATTAGGTATTGTCAGAATATGTGTTAGTCAGTATAAATAGGTATTGGTCAGTCAAATTCGGCGTTTGTCAGTCAGAATAGCTGTTGGTCAGTCACATTAGGTATTGGTTAGTCACAACAAGTATTGGCCAGTCAGAATAGGTTTTGCTCAGTCGCAAAAGGTGTTGGTCAATCACATTAAATATTGGTAAGTCTAAATAGTGGCTGGCCAGTCACAATAGGTATTGTTTAGTCAGAATTGCTGTTCGTCAATTACAAAAAGCGTTGACAGTTACAATAGGTATTGGTTAGTCAAAATATGTGTTGGTCAGTCATACTGGGTGTTGGTCTCTCACATTAGGCACTATTCAGTCAAAATAGGTGTTGGTCAGTTACAATATCTATTGGTCAGTCAGAATAGGTGTTAGTTAGTCACAACATATATTGGTCAGATATGCACTGTTCAGTCACAATGTGTATTGGTCCGTCACAATAGGTTTTGGTCAATCAGAATTGGTGTTGGTCAGTCTTAATAGGTATTGTTCAGTTAAATGTGTATTGGTCAGTCACGATATATATTGTTCGGTCACAACAGATGTTGTTCAGTCAAAATAGGTATTGATCAGTCAGAAGAGGTATCGGTCCGTCAGAATAGGAGTTGATCACTCAGAATATGTATTTGTCGGTCAAGATAGGTATTGGACAGTCAGATACAGTCAGAATAGGTATTGGACAGTCACAATAGGTATTGGTCAGTCAGGGCGAGTCCTTGTTTGTCCTTAGTTATGTCTCACCATCTCTGCTCAAGTTTCATAAACCTATAGTTTCTCGTCATGTTAAATTCCCATAAACCCCATACTGTCATACACAATGTTAAAGGTTCCATAAGGTCCATAGTGCCATATGTAATGTTCAATTCCCATATGTGTCTATAAACAGCTAATATTAAATTACTGTAGCTCGCCATAGTGACCCATCCCTATGTTCAATTCCCATAGATAGCCAGTGTCATATTCCCATGTTAAATTCCCATAGAGAGCTAGTGTCCCAACCCCATGTAAAATACCAATAGCTGTCCATGGTCTCCCATCCCCATGTTGAATTCCCATAGACCCAAAAAATACATCGATAGTTTTCAACATGGATTTCCCATAGGAAGTCATATCGTCACAGATTTGCTGTAATGTTAATTCCCATAGTGCCACATACCGACCCATCATGTTAAATTTCCGTAGGGTCCCATAGAATAAAATCAACCCTTTTTAATATGGATTTCCCATAGAACCCCATACTGACCCAAATTTTACATAATGTTGACTCCCATAATGCGTGCCCCATACCAACACATCCATGTTAAATTCCAATAGGGTTCCATAAAACATCAATCCTTTTAACATGAATTTCCTATAGGGCACTTTATACCGTCCCCAAGCATTACATTCCAATAGAATTCCAATGTTAAATTACAACACGGTCCCCACAGTGTAATCTTTTCTAGAAGTCAACGGCTAATGTTAATTTTCAAAGGGTTCCATAATGTGAGCCTTTTCAAACAAGCCCCATACCGTCCCCTATAACTACTTGTTTTCAAAAACCGTCGTTTTTGCTTTATCGTGACCAGTGCATTATACGCCCTCTCTTTATGTAATAGTAAATAAATGTCATCAATGAATCATAGTTACCCAAACTTTAAATATTTTAACCTCAAAAACAATAAGTTCCTTCTCTGCTCCAATGACAAACCGTTCATTAAATGTGTTGAAAGAATATGATGTAGAAACCAGTTATCATGTAACAGCCATTTTTCTTTATTTTGTGTGTGTGTGTGTGTCGCTGTGACCTTGACTTTTATTGTCTCGACTCCAATATGTAGAGCTTATTCCCTTGCTAGTATATCAAGCTGTTCAATTCATTTGAAGAACTATTTCCTTTGTTTCTGCTGCAGTGACCTTGAAGTTATGTAAAGCCATCCAATAAGTATGGTGCGGGTATTAAGTTTGCAATTTATTTTGTATAAACCATTTCCTTTGTTTCTGCCACAGCAACCTTTGAAATTTGACCTGATTTACAGTGACCTTGATCTAAGTATGTTTATGCCAAAATAAATAGCTTTCTTGCCCAAAGGACAAAACGTTCATGAGTGAAAAAGGAGGTGTAGAATACAAGTTATTCTGTAGAAACCATTATTCCTTCTTTAGGTTGCTGTATCCTTGACCTTTGAGCTTTCGATCCCAGATCCTGTCTCTTTTTACCTTGCCACAACAGCAAGACATCCACATGCATGTGGCTATTAATCCAAGTTTTCCCTTGTTAGTGTTGTGGTAACCTTGACAATTGGCCTGGATCACTGTGACCTTAACTTTTTTGTCACCACAACATCAATACTTTCTTTCTTGCCCCAAATCCCACAAATTTACGAAATTTGTTTAACGAAACAAATTATCTGGAATATAAAAAAACTTTTTATATGACCTTGACTTTAAATTGTACTTTCTTATCATAATAACAAGCCGATTGTTTACAAAAGCTATTTCCCCATATTTGTGATGTGGTGGCATCAACTTTTGACCTTTTAACCCCAAAATGTAAAGGTGTTTTCACCATCTGCATGCTATCCATGAAGTTTGGTGAGTGTATACTGGCTAGACCTAAAGTTGTTATGCTTCCATGTGACCATGACCTTTGATCTTTTGTCGAACAAATTCAGCAAGTTTCTTCTTCCCAACAGTAGGCCTACAAGCCATCAATAAAGTTTAATCAAGGTAGGTGGTCAAGATCTTAAGTCATTATGTGGAAACCATACATGCAGGCTTCTTTAAATCATCAAGAGAAAATCACCGGCAACAGAACTTAATTTTTGTCGGTATATATATTCTGGGAATTTAATTGTATGCGTGCTATAGCAACTGCATGGATAGTGAAAGTAGACCACTGACTACACTAAACACTCTGGAAATTTCCATACAAGCTCATTATGCACAGACCATTTAACTTGCGTGGGGTGGGTGAGAATACTCTTTATTTTGTTTCTTTCTTGTTAAAGAATGCAAGTATTCCACCTGATAATTTCAGCTGGACTAGATAAACAATAGCAGTGGGTTGGGGAGGGGGTGGGCAGGTGGGGTTTATTTGGGACAGACCATTTAATTTTCGCAGGGGGGGGGGTGGACGGGGATTTTTTTTTTTTTTAATTCCGGCTCTCAAATAGCTTGCTCTGATTTATATCAACGTTAAAACCATCTATAGCCATTGTTGAAAAAAATATTTAAAAATTGTCTTCAGGTAAAAGAAAAAACAAAATACCCCGGCTTGTGAAAAAGTACCCCCCCCCCCCCACCCCTCCAACAACAACAACAACAACAACAACAACAACAACAATGTAATGGTCAGTCTCTTAGATTACAAACACCAGGACTCTTAGATTACAAACACCATGATAACGCAGTATAAGTATTAGATTATAAAAGGCACACCAATAGCTTAGTAAAATAATTCAATGGCCACTGTAAACGACGAGATGTATATACAAATTGTTACTTCCTGGTTAGTTCCACACTTTAGATAACGTATTTGACGTGCTATGAACAAATCATGTGTAGCATGGCAAGACATACAGGATCAAGGGCGTGTCTTGTTATTTACAACATTACATATGAACATAATTATTTAACTTATAGAACATCAGACGCATTGGCTTTAAAATTGGGCTTATCTTCTTCGTTTACGAGCAAATTTGAACTGAAATGACCAGGTGACTATCCGCCTGCCTATTCGAATCGGACGTGAATTCAAAAGTTGCATTCAACTTGCACTATGCCTGATACATATAGGAAGTAGAGAATTGAAGATCATAAGCAATTACTTCCCTTTTGATGTAAGTCTTATTGAAGGAAAAACAAATATATGCGTGAAAGATAAAAAAATTAAAATCCATGAGTCATGCATTTTCAAATTACTGTAAGACAGATCTGAGTACTTGTTGAAAGTGTTTGATAGAGCTATAAAATATAGCTATCTGAAAGTACAGATTAAAATCTACTGAACATACTGATGATGTATTTCACATCTTCACTAATCTCCGTTCAGATACATGTTTGTATACTGATTTGATTAAAACATATTTTATTGCATAAATTATAGTGCAAAGGAGTTGGGCAACAAGTTCTACCAACTTAGTTAATGTCCTTTATTAATATTTAATGACAGACAAATATATGGTCAAAAGGCTCCTCACAAACGATCAATGTATATTTATTAATTTATTCATTAAAAAAAGAAGAAGAAAAAAAAAAGTACCACAAGGTAAACAGAAACATATAGTTCTACTTACGTGTTGGGAGCCATGCAAAGTACAAAAATAAGGAATACCCGTAATATGATTGATAATTTTACCACATATTAATATTATAAAAAAATAAGACGGTACTACAATATAAATATTTGACATCTTAGGAGTATAAAGCTGTGTAACAACATTAATTAACAAATTTGATTGGGATAACATCAGGAGCAATATACAAGTTAAATATTCAATTAAAAATGTGTTACAAATTTAGTCTAATATCAATGTTGTCGTTTCTCAGAATCGATGTCAATCTTTTATGACCATTTTGCAGATTTTGACATTTTCGCAGAAATTGTCTGTAAACCACGCCGAACACCCACTGCATGTGAAATGAATTAAGTGTCCTTTTCTATTGAATACATTAAAATAACGTGTCCTTTTCTATTGAGTACAATAAAATAACGTGTCCTTTTCTATTAAATTGCATTACTCATGATATTACTGCGCGTGAGAACATTATCATACCAAACAACTGCAGATTTCCCATTAGCCAGACAAGTCAGCTGCCAAGGGAGGCAAAATTCAGGGGGCAGCCGATTTTAAAGTATAAAAACACTTTCGTACTAAGTACTGACTGGTTTTTAAATCCGAAGGATTCCGAAGGCATTGGATTTTAAAGGCGTAAAGGTTTTTTAAGGCTTTGATTTGGGAGGGGTGGGGTGGGGGTGTCAATTCTGACATGGCCTAGGGCGGCAAAATCATAAATCCGTAACTGATACCAAAGAAAGCTAGTGTAAAGGCTTTACCCACTTGAATATCATGCTGTTTTGTGCCGACTTCTATCAGTGGGGCCCTATTAGAGAAATGAAGATTTATTCCAGAAATACAGGTATTACAAAGCACAAATAACTTTCCTTCTCATCGCAATGTGTGCAAATTGTGAGTTGTGTATTTAATTACTATTACTAACAAGAATTCAGTCGCATGTTGACTAAAACGAGCTAAAACGAGTGACTATGCTAACAACAAAAAATACAGCTGAAAATATTAAGACTTCCCCAGATAACACTAGTGGATAAATAATATAGCCATGTGGACTTGTGTAAATGCGATATATGGAACAATTTTAATAATTTATTCAAGACTAAGTGTGTACTGGGCTAGTTACGGATTTAGTTTGTCTGCGAAATGTCAGTGTGCAAACTTGTTATCTGATCAGCTATGCAAGTTTAAGTTCTATTAAGGGACCTTTTCAAAAAGTGTGTGTGTGTGTGTGTCTGCGAAAACGTATTTGGACAGAATTTTGGCGGTAGTGCAAAGTCAGCCGCCATTTTACCGAAGCGAAAAAGGATGAAAGATTTCAGATGACATAGAAATACTTTTGCCACGAATTTTTGAGTAGACTGATGATAAAGATGAGTAGAACCCTGTCGATATCACTGTTCGTCGACATTCTTACGTAGCTGCCTTAATCAATGGTGAATTTCTTTATTTAATTTGTTCGGAAAGATTCGTTTTGAATATGAGTATCCCTCTATTTCAGACCTTGACCCTTCAAGTTTACCAGTTTTACAATTCACGTGTCATTTTGAGATGAAGGACTTCATCATGTTCGCCAAAGCCATAATTAATTCCGTGAATGAAATAAAAGTATTTGAAAAAATATTCTATACATTTAATAAAACACAGGCGGGGTTATTTAAAGATTTGACTAAATTCTGATATCGACAATCTTTCCTTTTTCAAAAGATGTCAGAATTCCACATGCAATTAGTGAAGAAATAATTTGTTTCAATGTAAGTAGTCTTAAAACCTCTCCAAAATAGGTACAGGTGAGAACATTTCGAAAATATGTGCAGTTTATCGATCAAGCTTAGTATGTAGGTACAAACAGTGTCATTTGTGTGTTCATTCTTTCGTTCATTCATGCACGCTTGCATGCATTGGCCCATTTTCTATTTATTCACAACCTCAATCGAAATTCTTTATAAATGAAACTACATTATTATACACGGTATTCAAATATCGTCTAATTTTTTTAAGAATTCAGTTTAATTGGATGTTGCTCAAATCACCTTGCTATACAGTTATCAAAGCTGTACCGTCGATGTTGCTTTTCTTCATCTAAATCAACAGAAGTTCAGGTGGGCTCACGATCATGGGAAGCAAAAGTTTGTACAGGAACAATGATACATGTAGCTGTGTGTTTACAAAGCAGATCTCACAGCATTATTAGTAGTTATAGTAGCATTGAAAATAACAATGTACTTTATGCTTGCTGTTTAAATAAACCTTGTGCCAAATTTAGAATTTGAGAGTTTGTTTTTGTACAAAGTCATATAATTTTGCAATTGAGTTCACAGAATAAAGTCAATAGATTTAGTTTATACAATGTTGCAATTGCATTCATGGAATAAGGTGAACCTTCCTCTTGCTCTTTAAAAATGGAATCAGAATTTCCATTAATAGAGTATGCAAGATGGTGTCATTTGGCAAACTGCATCGTTACTTGCCTGGACATTGTCAGAATTGGTATTGGTCAGTTAGAATACGATTTGTCAGTCAAATGGGTGTTGATGTGCCAGAATGTGTTGGTCAGTCCCAATAGGTGTTGGTCAGCCACATTAGGTATTGGTAAGTCAAAATAGTGGTTGGTCAGTTACAATAGGGATTGGTCAGTCAGAATTGGTGTTGGTCAGTCACAATTGGTATTGGTCAGTCACAAAAGGCGTTGGCCAGTTAAAATAAGCATTGGTCAGTCAAAACATGTTGGTCAGTCACAATAGTCATTGATCAGTCATACCATCCTCTATAACTACTGTTGTTTCAAAAACAAATTTGTGAATAAGAGTTTCGTGACCAGTGCATTATGTGCCATCTTTTTATTTAATAGTAAATACATGTCATCAATGAGTCATAGTGTACAGGACCTTAACTACTTTAACTTTTTTAGCCCAGAGATAAATGTCTCCGAAAGTATTTGATACCAGCATGACAAAAATACTGCTAGTACCTGGCTTTAAGAAAAGAAAGCCTTAGAATTGCCTGGATCACAAATCTTATCCAACCGATGGTCTGATATTTCATTTATCTTTGCCGACTGCATCAGTAGACAGAAGGAGGGATGTTCATCCTCATCTTCCAAGTCTACTGAAGCCTTCACTTTATAGGATTGGCTCACAGTTGGCAGTGATGGGTATGCGGAAGATAGCAACATGATATATTCCTCGACAGCCACTTTAAAGTTAAACTCAGTCTGCTTTTCTATTTGGGGAGTATGGCCAGTCATCGAGGTTACCACCACACTCTGTGGGGGTTGTCCTCATCGGACACTTCATCTATGTGCATGTAGAACATTCCCAGCAGCATGGACAAGGCATTGCCATGGTCTCTAAATGTCTCACAGTTTCTCTCCAATGGATAAGCTGTGAACAAATGACTCACCGGTTTATTTGGCAGCTGGGCAAATGCCACAACTTGCTTTGCCAGTTTGGAAGGCTGGAGAGTGTGCTGGACAGATGGCTGGATGTTCAGCTTAGTTGGATGGCCAGCTCTGGAACCACCCATGCAGAATGTTGCTGTGAAATGGACAGATCAGCCAAAGTGATCTACATATGGTTCAACATACTATGGAACTGTCAGCTGCTATGCAGCATCGGTTGCCGAAATGACAGACCTTTGGCCACCAGTCAACAAGTATGGTCACACAGACAATTGGAAAGTTGGCTTGGAAAGTGCCTGGATGGAATGTGCAGCAAAATGAATGGACCATCTCAACTGATCCCACTATAACTCTGCATACCATGGAATGGCCAACCACCATGCGTCATGGCTTGCTGTTATGACAGACCTTGGTCCCCTATCTTCAGGTACAGTCTGCTGGATGGCTGGTTGATGGGCAGATCAGTGGTGTACGGCATAGAAGGCTGGCAATGCGGATCATCTAAATCTGAAAAAATGCACCTGGACTTACAGGCCTGAAGGCCATGCTCAAATATGCAGGGGGACTCGCATCTACTTTGCTGCCAATATAAGGGAGAACACTCTCCCTTTAACCCCAAGCCCCTAATGGGGAGGAGGGGGTAGGTCACTCCGATCGACCGAGACTTTACCCATCTCTTTGACCATGGACCAAATTCATTCAGACTAATTCACACATATACTGCAGTTATAAGTCGATGAACTCTTTGTGCAAGTGAGACATGTATCATGCATGCCCTTGTTGACTTTGGCACTCAATGTTGTCATTGACAAAATATCAGAAATAACTTGTGTTGAAATAACAACTTAAAAGTGTTCACATATTATACTGGAAGAACACTATGCAATAGATGCATATCATGCATGTCCTTGGCACATAATGTCGTCTTTTGAAATGACAAGAATGATGAAAATATCGGAAATTAACAACCCAAAAGTGTTCAAATATAATAATAACAACACATGTTATTTATACAAGCGAAAAACACATGCAGAACAAATTCATACAAAGATTGATCAAAAATTTAAATTTATGGTTGCTGCAAGTAGCAAATACATTAATATGCAATACTATACCTTCTGGATGGATGGTCTGAAATAAAGATAGTTAAGGATTTCGGGAGGATTTGCGGTACTATGCTGATAGTACCTAGTGAGAGCCTAAAACTGGACCACCTATCGGTGGTAAGGGGGAGGTAATTGGTAAGAGTTTCTTCTCTTGATCTATATAACATATAGATGGAAAAGATGACATTTTCATCTTTTCATGTGGGCTCAATTCTGGAGATAGTGGAGTTTATTTTCCTTACGTTAATGTGTTCAGGGAATATATTCAAAGGAGAAATGAGAAATGGGACCAACAAAGGCCTGCAGTATGTTTGCAATGAATCATGTAATTAAACAAAGAAGTAAAAAAAACTGATGTCATCTTTTATTAGTAATATTTCCTTTGTACATATCTTACAATATATTACAACAGTGTCTTCTTCCATTTAAAGCTAAAACTCTTTGTACATTTCTACAATGCGATACATACATCAGACAAGAAATAAAAGCTGACATGCTCCTAAAGGAATGATCAAATTTCATCTGTAATACAGAAAGATTATTCTAAAGGTGATTATCACTTAAACATAGTGTATTCATTTATTTTATGTCTAAAATAAAGCAGTATCAAATAAAGAATGAAATGGCAATTAAGAACACTGACTGCTGGTTATAGTTTTTTAAACTGAAATAAAACAATAAAATCTAAGATTGCATATCCCAGGGAAATGCTGGATCCATTATAAATGTTAGTTATAACCAATTTACTTGTAATGTTGACATGTCTGGTCTTAATGCCTGAGACTTTTGGGGTTCAATAAGGGATGTAATTGTTATATTAGGAAATTTCTCTCTAACAAGGGGCACCACTCTACATATCGAGTCTCTACATATCGAGTCATTACAAACTGTTAAACAAAAAATACTTTGCTTAACATCACTCTGATTCTGACCTCCTTCAAATATTCACGACTTGGCTTAAAACCATAAATTTACTTGGTTGGTAGCAGCCATTGTTTTCTTCCATTCATTCATTTAATTCATGATCACTCCATTAAGAGGGTATGTGTCAACAATAACACAAACCAACATCAGTCTATCCATCCATAAACCCTAACATGTAACTGGAAAGAACAAAAGCACAGCTACCATCAAGATTCCAACCCAGGTCCTCTACATCACAGTCAGGCACACCTACCACTAGATAAAGAGGTCCAGACCAACTAGGCTCATAAGTAAGTGACCTCATATACTGTCAACTGCTACAGAATATACACATCTTCTAGTTATAAAAGGTTTGCATCAGATGCAGCAGTTTTTCTATAATATTTTTTTTTTATACTGAAAATTCATCTCCACTATCAGTCCATGAATCTGGTATTACACAGCACTTGCTGTTTGTATAAAAAAAAAATTCAAAGAAAAAATTAATAACATAATAGGAAGATAAAACTTAATGTGTTGTAAAACAGACAAGTGGAATGCCCGGTCTGACCTCATCTTAAAATGGATGTCCGTATTTGGAGTTGTCTTGACACTAGTGCCAAAACAAGATCTGTATCTCAAGAGAGCTCTAAGTTTCTCACAATAAACCCACCGCTAAAATCATCCAGTCACAATGCCACAAACTGGACTTTTAAATTTGCTTGACTTGTCCTGCTGGTATATCCATAAAAAAATCAATTTTGTGTATCAATTATGTCAATGCCTTGCCTAATATACCATAATGTCTAAAGCCTAACTCATCCAAATATGCTGTCCAAAAACCTACATCATCCCATAAACATCCAGGTCTTGACTTCAGCTTGGAAACTTTAAGTTCATTCAAATTTCATTCCATGAAATTCATTGTATTAACAGGTTTATTCAAGTGATATACTTCATTCCACCAAGTATGCCCACTGTGATAACTTTAATTTGTCTAATTATTGTATTTTTAATTGACTTGATCATCTATTTTTCCTCAAGTCTGATTTCCCCAACTAGAAACCTCATGTCTAATCATCATGTCCCCAACTAGAAACCTCATGTCCGACTATCATATCAAGTACGAGTAGCCATTCCATTTTGATGTCCAAAGCTTCACTTGTCCCATGAGCAAATTCAAAATCGTAACTTGCCTAATCACTCTGTCCAAGACTCACAAGACCTTTATGCCTTAAACCAGCAAACATATCCGATTTATCTAACGAACAAATAGACCTATCCTGAGCCTGACTCACAGTTCCTGAACTCAAACTATAGCATCCAGACCTCAACCATGTCAGCATATCTGAAGCATCATCAGTCAAGCCAATATCGGGACAGCTTGGCTTGGTGCACCCAAGATAGCTTAAGGTGCTCAGTATCTTTTACTTTCATGCTGAACATTATTGAATGTTCTTAAACAATGTGTCAATACACATGAAGACAGATTCCATCCCCCAGAGTGCCTTAAAGGAGGTTCACCATGTATGCTTTTGAGCTGCTGAATTGCATTAAATGTCCAACAAATTTTGTGAAAACTGTGTTAACTTTCAACAAGGTTGTCTGATTTATAAGGGACAATGAAAAGAATCACTTGCTGGAGAGTATATATATACAGACCATGTAAGTTTTGGGGCTGTCTAGTACCAGTAATTTTAAATGTAATTTCAATGTACTCCTTGTATATTTCTGTTTATCTCACCTCAGTAAATACAACTTGTCTAGCTAGTCTGTCATAGAACATGGGAATCGCAACTCTCATGTTTTACAGGCTTAAATTTGTCTTCATTACTTATTCAGTCAAAGATTGCCATGCACCTGTCTTCTGAACGGCCACAAAACATTGTTGCAAACCCAACTTTTGTGTAACATGTGCACACGCACTTTTTTAGAGACATCAAAGCTCCAGTATTATCATTATAACGGATCTAGATTTTCAACAAATACCACCAGTGAATGTGTTCAAGTCCTAGCTCATTTTAGATCGTTTTCTAGCAATTGCATCTTCAACTGCTCTAAGCTGTTTAAGAAGTTCTTCTCGACGTGAGGATGTGCTCTTCTTAGCTTTCTGTGCCTGTGCTAATGTTGTGCCACCTGGTTGAGCAGCTGATGGCTTGGCTGAGACTTTAATTGGAGTTGTCGGAGGACGCTGGATGGCCTTTGTTGGTGATGCTGGGGTCTCCTCTCGTTCTGGTTTTTTCACCACTTTGTCTGATATTACAAGATATGATACTTAAAAATCATACATACAATAGAAGAAACTTAAAGTTGTTCTGCTTTGCTTCAAAGTGACATCACTTATGAGATATTTATATATGAAATATATATATAGACAATAAGTTATCAACAAATCCTCAGTGTGTCATTGTCAATTACAAGCAAACATACATGACAGAGTGTCATGCATAAGAAATTTCAAACTAGATTCAGGCCATTTGATTTTCACAACTGCTTCAAGTTCATTGCTTTTAAACTATAGGCAATGAATTTTCACTTTTTTTGGCAAGGACTAATTAACAAATATAATGAAAAGTGTCAAAAGATTACTTTTGTTCAGCTTGGACTATAAACATGCAAAAATATGTAGAGAATGCCATTTTTTGTGACAATGATCCTTAGAATTGTTAAAGTGTGTATGGGTACCACCAGAAACTACATCATGCAACAAGCACGTCTAGTAAAATGCAAATTAAAATAATTATGATGAAAATTGAAATACTAGTAATACTAGGGTTTGCCATTCATTAATCTTGCAACAGTTATCTTAATACAAAAAATATGTTTCACAGTGCCATAATTTCAAGCTTCCGATCTTATGACCAGTTCATGGGGTTTTAATTTTGCACTACTTTCCATAAGACATTTATTTTTATTATTATTATTATTATTATTATACTTTAAAAAAAAAACTCAATGATTTTATTTATATGGAATACTGATTGATCGCTAACAGAGTGAAAATAAAAAGCTCTGCCAATATGAACCACTATAAAGTATTTGATGATACCGATAACATGCTAATTACCTGGTTTGGGTGGCTGTGCTGCAATGGGAGGTCTTTTTGCAGGTGGACCCACTGTGCTTGGTTCTGCAGGACGCTTTCTGCTTGGCAACTGTGATGCAGCACCAGGAGCTGACTTGTCAGTTGGCTGCAACACAAATACTTAAGCAATTCAACAGGTTTATAAGAGATTTTAAAAACTAACAAATTATATATGTATATATTAAATGGGTGAGTAGCAATACTTCTTCAATTTCTGAAACTTTCACCTCATAAATGCACAACAAATAGGTTTGCTGTTATAATTTTTCTTTGAAATCAACATTAAATTTTCATTACTTTAAAGCAGGATTCTGAAAAACACATACAAGTACCCGTGCTCATAGAAGTAAAAACTTTAATTCTGAAATATAAAGCTCCACTAGAACAACAGGACAAAGATAACGGAAAGTCACTCCAAAAATTTTTACAAAAGCGTTGTCAATGCATTTTACATTTTGCAAGATTTTCTTCAACAACAACGAGTACAAAGAGCACCATAGCTTCATTTTCATGTATTTCTTGTATGGAGCAGGTCTTCTTGAATATACTGACAAAGAAAGAAAACAAAAAAAAGAACCCGAGACTCCCTATAAACCTGACCTCTGAATCCTGCTCCTACACACTTTTTATCACCCATGTTCAAAAGTGAACAAGATGACAATTTGTTTTAAACAAAAAAGATCCATTCATTAAAGAAAAAAAACCCCAAATAAACAAGTTGGAATATGGGTGACATGTCTGATAGTGTCAGCTTTGCATTACCAATATTTGTCCTTCATATAAACACTTTGCAATTCATCATATCTAACAAGTACATTACCTTGCTAATCAATGTCAGCTTAATGTTAGATTTCTGGCCAGCCACTTTCAATGGATCCTTTGGTTTGGCCTGGATAACTGGTGGATTGGATGGTTCCTGTCTGCCTGCAGGCTTGCCTCCCTTTGAGTCTCCCCTAGCAACAGCACCAGGAGGCGCTGCTTTTACCAATGAGCCTTTAGGCCTGGGTTTACCTTAAACATATATATACATTTACATGGATAAAATTCTGCAGTTTGTTTGTTCATTTTTTGCTGTTTTTTTTACAAAAGGTTGCTCAAGTTAAAGATGTTACATTTTATCAGTTTTGAAAATTCTTCAACCATCAAATTAAATCTAATTTATTACACATTGTTCAAGTTTTGCTGTGATGGATATGAGAGCTGTGCAAATCAACAATGAAAAACTTATTTTCCACACATCATACAAAACTTTCATTGAACTACTATAATATTCAATCACATATTTCACAGCAGAAGAGACTGTCTACTTCCACACAAGCTATTGGTCCTTTTAGACAATCTGAGTAACACTTCACCTAACCAGAACAAGAAAATAATATGGAATCATGTGCCTTATATGGATAATTAATTGTGTTGATAACTGATCCAATTATCTTTAATGTATCTATGTTTATAATATTCAAAGGCATTCTAGTGCAATGGTAGAACAATTGCTTTGCATCTCTCTGGACAAGGGTTTAATTCATGGTTCTGACATTGAAAAAAAAAGTAATGACCCATTTTAAGTGATTCATGTAAAAGACTACCTCAACCAAGAAATCGAGGCATCGAACATCCTAAATGTGAATTGCAAGAACTTGTTCAACAAAAGATATAGTATATATCAAGTTTAAATTTAAATAAGAAATCTTAATGCACTAAAAGTGAAGGTGACACTTTCAAAGTCTGTATGATGACATGGTCTAGGTAATAATGCTTCCAAAGTCTGCATGATGACATGGTCTGGGTAATAATGCTTCCAAAGTCTGCATGATGACATGGTCTGGGTAATAATGCTTCCAAATTCTGCATGATGACATGGTCTGGGTAATAATGCTTACAAAGTCAACATGAAGACAAGGTCTGGGTAATAATGCTTACAAAGTCTGTATGATGACATGGTCTGGATAATAATGCTTACAAAATTTGAATGATGACATGGTCTGGGTAATAATGCTTCCAAAGTCAACATGATGACTTGGTCTGGGTAAGAATGCTTCCAAAGTCTGCATGATGACATGGTCTGGGTAATAATGCTTACAAAGTCAATATGATGACATGGGTCTCGGTAATAATGCTTGCAAAGTCTATATGATGACATGGCCTGGGTAATAACGCTCACAAAGTCAACATGATGACATGGTCTGAGTAATAATGTTTACAAAGTCAACATGATGACATGGTCCGAGTAATAATGCTTACAAAGTCAACATGATGACATGGTCTGGGTAATAATGCTTACAAAGTCTGCATGATGACATGGTTTGGGTAATAATGCTTACAAAGTCTGCATGATGACACAGGATAATAATCATCTGGATACCCAATGTTTCATTGCACTTTAGGAAAATTAAATATGATTAGCTAAGAGTATACAGCTTTGAGTTAACTACCTTTCAATCGTCTTGAAGGAGAAGGAGATGTGGATCGGGCTTTGGGACTGCCACCCCCGATGTTACGATATAAATGTTCGGAGTCTGCACTGCCACTGGAGCTGGAGGAGGAACTTCGACTCTGTGATGATGCACTGCTACCACTGGATGAGCGGGAGAAAGAAGAGGATGACGAGTGACTTCGTGACCTTGACCTGGATATACTGCTCCCACTTGAGCTACGACTCTTGCTGCGGTTAGGACGATTAGGTCTGGAATTGGATATAATTGATTTACAGTTACTTAGGGAAACTGTAACAGCTAAAAAATGAATTTATATGATTCCTAATACAGTAGTAGAAAAAAGGGAAAAATTAGACAGGTTGATATCAAGTGAAGAGTCCATATAGGTCAACTTCCTCTCCTCCTTAAAAAACTAAATCCGTACAAATTTATATCCGTGTTAAAGTTATGCCAAGCCCAGGGGTGCCAACAGAAGCTGTGGGCCATGGAGTTTCCACTGTTGATTTTGATAATGTTCTGACCTCAAAATACCACTTCTACTTTGTAAAAATATTATCCAACTTGAAAAATTAATAACAGCCCGATGTGCCTTTATATACATGTATTTAATCTGCATGATGTTTTCCTCATATGCCACTCATGAATGACCTGAGGAGTAAACAAATGAATGATTGTTCTGTTCTGTTCTGTTATGTCTATGCCCATCAAACTACGTTCTTCATACAGTAATGAACTGCTTGTGTGTGTGTGTGTGTGTGTGTGTGTGTGTGTGTGTGTGTGTGTGTGTGTGTGTGTGTGTGTGAGTGTATAGATAGAGAGATAGATAGATAGATGGATATAGATCGATATATTTCAAACGGATGACTTGCAATCTTCAAATGGTGTAAAAAAACAAGCTGACCATGATTATCACAATTAAATTGCTGCTTTACACACGAAGATGCATTCACATACCAAGTAACATAACTCTGTGGCCAAATGTACCTGAGGTACTGACCATGTTAGTGAAGTATAAAAAAAATGTAGCACTGAGGTTAATCTTGGGTGTGGCCTGATATACAGATAGACACATGGATGCAAAAGTGATCACTATGTTGAAACTATTAATCATAAGAGAGTATTAATCATAAGAGGGACATTATACTGATATCATTATAATGTGGTTCAAGAAAGTCATAAAAGTGAAATCACTAAATACTGAGGATGTGTAGTCAGAGTGTCTGCTATACACAAAAATACAAAAGATCCAAGTGGGATTAAGATTGCTCACCGTCTGACATCAACATAGACAACATAGCAAGGAGCAAATGGCCTTGTAATCTGGGTTAAAAGAATGCTTTCTGTTCAATTCTATCAATTTCAGTGAGGTATTTTTTAACAGGAAATTTTTTATAAAGGTTCTCTTATCTTTGTGATGGTGGCTATATCTGATTGCAGATCAACTTCATTTGCTCAATTTTAAAGGTCTTGATGCAACTCCTAACGAAATTATTTCAAATACACATGGGTATTTTTCTTTATTTTTAGGTCTGATCTTTCCACGACATAGGAAACAAAATTCACCCAGGTTACATCCTTTCTGTTTTATGAAGTTACACAAGTGATCATTGCATAGGTAAATCAAACTTTTTTTTTCTGCCTCAGACAAACCAACCTGTCTTCAATCATTTTCCCATTCTTCTCTGGCATTCTGCAAGGAAAAAGTTTCACTCTAATTAAAAACACATACAAACATTATGTCTTTTATAATTAATTCAATAGTTTTTATTTATTTAATTATTCTATTAAACTATAGTACAGTGACAAATGAAGAAAAACTATTTCTATTTGTACATTCAAAACTACTGATAATTTCATCCCTGTGACCTTCCATCAATGACCTTTGATCCTTTGATCAATAAAGACCTCTGACATTACTCAGTAAAGATTAGTGCACAAAATCTTTGGAAATCTACAAATCAAAAGATATAATCATTTTGAAAATAAGTTAAATAATAATAATAATAATAATAATAATAATAATAATAATAATAATAATGTGCTGCATCAACAACAACAAAAATTATGACCCCTATAGTTGCATTATGTTTCACAGTCAAAGAATATATAGCTGAACCATTCGGCAATAGATGCATCACAAAGGGCACTGCTCACTGAAATTTGCTCCATAGATTCTTAAACATGGGAACATGAGTTGGGAAACCAAAGTTAGGAGAAGATGGGCAACACCTCTAAATTACAATTTGGAATGCTTGAAATCCAACTCCTTGAAGGACACATCAATAAGCAACTTCTCATATAAGGATATGAAAGCTAACTGACAAGGGCTATAACTCTGTCCAAAATGGAACAAATGACATAAAATCCATAAAAAATACATCTATGTCTATTAAACAATGTTCACATCAAACTGTATCAGAATATACTGAGTGGTTGTTGAACTATTCTGATGACCATCAACATCCCATGTGAAGATACAAATTGACTGACAAATAGACCGAGTTTCCTCTAACATTTCACAACCCATGTTAGATATTTTTACAGTTATGTTGGGGTGTGAGGTCAGAGTGGATTGCCTATCGAAAAGTTGAATTTGCCAAAACCGTGTTGTGTCTGCCGAGGGTAGATGCTTACTACCAGGCTGAGCAAACTTAAAGGACTTTACATTGAGCCATACTTGCATGATATCATTAGGAAGATTTGACTATAACATTCATTATGTCTTCAATTCATCAATACACGAGATGAAACTACAGCAATGACAAAATTTGAGTTGGTACTCTCCATTTTGCATTGCTAGTCACATGACTACCCAAATCTCATGGTCTACATGTCCATGGCATCAGAGATTCAATACAGTTGCATGATACCAACAATGTTGTGCAAAAGATGCGAAAATATTAGCACATTTTCTTCTGACCATTTCTGAACTCTATTTAGGCAGATCTGAAATTTATGTTCATTATTCTGGTTACAAGAAGTGTGAACAGATGGACAGAGAGATAGAAAGGATGATGACTATAGAGTTCCAGCATCTTGATGAGGGGCCCTATTTCTCAAATAAAGTCTCCTTGCATCAATGAATTGCCATTCAAATTCAGCAATGATACAGAATACTAATAGAAATTTGAAATAAGGCCATAAATCAAATACATTCTGCTGATGAACACATACAATTACATATTCAAAAAAAATTGACTAAACACTTATTCTGTGAGTTAGTGAGAATTTTACCTAAATTAAATTAGAAACATGAAGAAATTTTTGATTTCTTTACTTTGACTTCCATGCTTTAAGACAATCTTGGTTACGATGAGACTGTAAAAATAAGTTTGATTTTGAAGATCTCAGTTTTGAATCTGATTTGGTTTGGTTTGTTTGGTGTTTAACAGTATATCAACATATGAAGGTTATACCATGCCACTGACTCAAGCAGCTCAAAAACCCAAAATAAAGTTTTGCCTCCTGAAAGTACCATATTTATTCACATATATGGTGCTCCCAATCAGAATCTACAATGCTCAATGTAATAGCAATTGCCAGCAAACAGCATCTACCCTAATCTGTCATCAAACACTGTCCTAACAGATCAGAATCAACACTGCTCGATCTAATTGTGATTGCCAGTAAACAGCATATACCTGTCATCACACACTGCCTTGATAAATGGGGATCCAGAGATGCTGCCAGGATTTTATCTAAAGGGGGAAGCTCCCCCCTTGACACCAAACTGAGGGAGTAAAAAAAATGAGGGGGAGGAGGAAATGGCCATAGTTCAGTATTTACCTAACACATAATTATCCATCTCTTTCTTTCTTCGTACTCTATTGAAATCTAAATCCTCAAAAGATGTCTCCTCTAATTGTATAAGCATTAATCTGCTGATCATTTCTGAAACTAATTTGTGCCTTATCTGTCTATGAATATTGTTCTGTGCTGATAACCCTCTTGCACATATGCATAGCTAGCTAAGCCAGCTTGAACAAGTTGGAAAAATGTTCATTATGGTTGTTATGTACAATTTTCAACAGCTCATTGGTATTGTCTCTTAGATATCTCTGCTCCAAAATAATATTTTTCACTAACAAGAGCTCTGCCAAAGTTTCACTTTCTTGAATCAGTGCTTTGCTGACTACTACATGTATGCCAAATTTCTGATCTGTTCCACAATTTTGTATTAGGATTTTAAGTCCATCAATGCCATAGTCAGCTTGTTCAGACAGAGTTATTCTGATTAAAAATAAATATCCTTACTTTTTAATTTCTTTTTAGATTTTTATTTATACAATTTATCTTAACCCTTAGAGTGCTATATAATTTTGTACCACAAGATCCCACAATGCAGAATTGTTTGAGAAAAGAAATGAAAAATTGCACTATACTTTTAAATTGATTGTACTTTAATTAGCCTTAATATTCTGCCTTTTTGACATTTAATTTTGAAAGACCGCTTAATAGGGGCTTGACCGGCATACCGTCTGTTTTTGTCCATCCAGCATGTACATCAGACTCATATTCAACATCATTTTCTGGTTCAAAATTACTCACTGATATTTCCAGTAACACTTTCCGGGCTCCAATCATCTCATATACTTCAAAACGTTAAAAATCATTGGCATCATCGCTATCATCGGCCAGTATTTGCCGAACGAAATGGTCATCTGAAGATGAACCATGTTGCGAGTCAGCCATGTTCAATTTTCTAGGGGCCCTTACTTTAAACACGCATTTGTACAACTTCCTTCATGAATGCAAGGTTAAAACTCGACAATACTTGTTCCAGGGCCCAATATGCCAATCAAATTTAGTTTAACAGACATTCATATAAAGCAGAACGATGTGTAAACAGTTGCCTATCGGAAAAAAGACTGAAAACGAGACAAGCGCAACGCGACTTCTACTGGCGGCATGACATATACCCCGACAAGCACTTTAAGGGTTAACAGTTAAATAAAAATTGTATACTGCACATAATACATTTTTATATGCGTGACTTTAAACTAATTTGCCATGGCATATCAGGATCTATGCTGCCCAATTTCCAGTGACTGCTAGTATACAGTGCATATTTTGATCAATTGTAACACACTGCCCTGGCAAATCTGGATCTACACTACTCGATCTGTATGTGATTGCCAGCAAACAGCATATACCCTGATCCATCATCACAAACTGCCCTGGCCGATCATAATTTACACTGCTCAATCTACTTGTGATTGCCAGCACACAACATATACACTAATCCCTCATCACACACTGCCTTAGCAGATCAGTATCTACACTCCTCGATCTACTGTAATTGCTACCAAACACAACAATGTTCCCTGGTCCATTGTCACACAATGCTCTGCCCGGGTAGATCACATGATTTACATGTGATCTATTTGTGATCGCTAGCAAATAGTGTATACCATGATGTCATCACACACTGCTGCCGCAGATTAGGATTTACACTGCTTAATCTATTTGTGATTGCCAGCAAATAGCATATACCTTTTCTGCTGGCAAATTATGCAACATAAGTTCTGAGCCTTTTATTTCCAGTTGGTTGTGGTCAAATGCTGTAAAGTGACCAATTAGAAAGGCTTGATCAATTTCACTGGCCCGAGTAAAATAGGGTCACCATAGAAAATGATAAGCACAAAAACTCATGCTCAAATGGAATGGACTTTAAGAACTACACTCAGAAGGTGAATGGAATATCAATAAAAATGTCAGGATTATCTAATTGTTTGTATCTATATATAATATGCCAAAATGTGATCAATTGAAGCGAATCTAAATACAGTTATTACTTTTGAAGTTTTCAGTCCAAGTTAAACTTCTGTGCTCAGATAATTTCATAACAACAATATCTGCTTGAGTATGATGCCTTCCCAACAGCAAACAGGTCAACCCAAACCTGCCATTGCATTATGCATCATCAGAATGCTGTTCATATTCACGATTTCATATCAACACAGTAGAACCTGATCTACCAGTGCAGTATACTACATAAGATTTAGGTAAAACAATGTTTGAAGTAGACAGCACATTATATACTGGTATATAGGCAGGGGTCAGGTAGGACATCCTATTCCAAAAGGTTTCCTACTAAAAACAACCTCGCTGTTCCTAAACATGTCCAATTTATTGATTTTAGTGTATGTCTAAACATAATTTTTGACTGATCTAAATTGAACATATGGTTTATTTAAGCCTGACAATGCTTCTAAAAAGCTTGTGTACATAATGTCATTTCAGGAGAGTCATTCTTATCTTATTTATTTGCCAAAGTTGGGGGGTTTTTTTTGGTGCTATCTAATTGCATACAGATGAAAATGTAAAAGTATCATATAAAAAGGACAAATTTTCAAGTTTTAGTCAAGGTGTCATATCTTGACTCTCGTCTACAGGATAAAAATAAAACACATTTTTTTTTTATTGACAAGTTCTCTGTTTCTGTGTTACAACAATTTTACATTAATTTTGTGTATACCAAATACTTATATTTTTTTAACAAAACACCATCAGCCACAAGAAACACAATGAATATTTCTCTATGCATGTATAGGATTTAATGGCACATCAGCACAATCCTGGCTATGTAGTGCCAAGAAAGTTTAGGTATCCCCAAAAAGGCATAACAAGCAAAGATAAAGGCAAAAAATGGGTAAAATATTTCAAATACAAAGTCTAATTTTCAATATAAACTGCATTCTTTTACAAAGTTCAGGACCTTTCCAGCTGGAACATCATCACGGAATGCATTCCCAGACAAAAATATTGCCTCCATTAGTAGCCTTATACAACATAAAGGCGGGTGTATTGAGCCTATTCTACATCACTGATGCTGCAGGAGAAGAAACACCGAGAAAACACGAAGTAGAAAATTGTCAAAGCACTAGTAAAACAGATTCCTAAAACAAAAAAAATACTCATGGAAAAGCTACATTTTTTGGAGAAGAAATAAAATGTGACTCACATATCGATTCTTTTCATTTCTGGAGGCATGGGCTTCCTGGAAGATAAAAATAAAAAGAATAAAAACAAGACCCATGTGGTCATGATCTTGTTTACCTGGCTGACATCTACCTAAAGTCCTAATGCATGGACAGTTTGCCAAAAGATCTGCAGTAGTATGATGCTTGCTGACATTTAAAGGTTTTTTTATTTTAAGTAACAGCAGCCATATTTGAGGACAGGCAGGCAGCATTTATACAAACATGAAAGACATTCATACCAGGATGATTTCTGTAAAGTTTTGTCCAATTCTGTTAAGAGATTGCTTTTTATTTTTGTAGTCATTTTAAGGTTTTACTATTTTTAGTAATGACAGCCATGTCTGATGGCAGATGGACATCATTTACATAAATTTAGGTCTTCATCTCTAAATGCCTTCTTTCATATTTATCACATTCAGTTCAGAGGTTTCTGCGAAGTCATCATTTTAAGTTTTTATATTTTCAGTAACGGTGTCCATATATGACAGTTGATCAGCATCATTTGTACAAATTTAACAAGCTTTTATGCCAGGAATGCTTTAATTTCAATTTTGTTAAATTCTTCAGCAGTTTTTGAGATTTCATTTTAAGGTTGTATAATTTCTAGTAATTGAAACTATTTATGAAAGTGCATTGGCATCAAGTGTACAAATCTGAAAGGACTTCATGTCAAGATAGTTTTTATGAAATTTGGTATATACTCTTCAGCAGTTTTTCTGAAGAAGTCATTTAAGTGATTTTCTATTTTTTATAACTGATCAGTATCATGTGTGTAAACTTAAAAAGTCTTCAAGGTAGGATGCTTTATGTCAAATTTGGTCAATTCTGTTCAACATTTTTTTTGAAGATGTTGCTTCAATATTTTCTATTTTTAGTTAATAGTAGAACTATTTTATGGCTGGTTGGCATAATTTTTGTAAATCTGAATGGTCTTCATGCCAGGATGCTTTCTGTCAAATTTGGTCAAATGCAGTGTTTGAGAAGAATTTGTTTAAAGGTTTTTTTTATTTTTAGTAACAGCATCCATAACTGACAGCAGACTGGCATCATCTGTATCAAATTAAACACCTAAAAGTGAGTATGCTCACTTCTATGTTTGGTTGAAATTGGTCCTGTACATTTTGTAAAGAAGTTGAAAACAGCAATTGTTAATGGATGTAGGATCATACCATAAGCTGACTTGACCCAGGTAAGACAATAAAATAAAAAACAACAACAAATGTACAAAGACTTATAAGAATTATTACCTGTTTACTTAAGACATTTTCACCATACCAACTTTTCCTTTCTAATCAAATTCAGGAGATACTTATTTAATGACTCAAAGTTTTCAAGTAATGATGGCTCAAATGTCTGTGTGAGATTGTCTTTTGAGGTGGAGAAAATAGACAACATGAAGAAAAGTTACACTAATTCTTGCACATGACAACTCTGATTCAATCTGAAACTACACAGAAAAAAGCAAGCACATTACCGCTGTGCTATTCTGGCAAGCAAGAAATGACACTGGCAAGAACCAACTTACCTGGGAGGGGGGCCTCTCTCCATCCTCCTATCCCTGCCTGGCATGTCTGGTTGGTTCGGAGGGAGGGGGCGAGGTGGTGCTTTTGATCCCTGAGGCATCCGGGGAGGTGGCTCAGGTCTTCTCATCTCTGGGCTTCTGGGTGGTGGGTGACCCCGATAACCTACAGCACTTCTAGGGGGCTCACTGTGGGAATAATTATACAGCTGAAAGAACCTGTCCTAGTTATGATGAAATTGTTTAGAAAGATTGCAATGGGAAAAAAGAAAGGACAGAATATCAGACAGACAGAGAGATAGATAGAAAGATAGGTATTCAAGTCTTTCACCTTCAAAAGACTTGCAACATGAAAGAGAAGAAACATGCTTTTTGTTGCAAGAAACTCAAATGCAATGGGCTTTACACACAGGTGTATATATATGTATAAAGTTATATATATATACAGCTCTCCCTCATTATAAGATGGTAACTCGAGTCCAAAACCACCGACCACGTTATGTACTAAACCACATTATAGTGAGAACCCTGTTATGCACCAAAACTGTGATATATTAAGTGTTATACACTGAACCATGGTATAGCAGGAATGATCAAAATGTGTTAAATTATAGTGTTTTGAAAAGGAAATAAAGATATATCACTAAGCTTACATTTTCTTTAAACTCAAATTGTTATATATTGGTATGATTTTGATCATAGAGGTCAATAGTTGTATCGCATTATATCCAGATTTAATTTTATATGATGCTGTTTCTTACTGTAAGTCTATACACATGTGCTTTACTCACGGTTGCCTGACATTTGGGTAAAGTCGACGTTCAATGGGGTGACCTGGGGGTGGGGGTCTTCTCCGTTTGCTGGGAGAAGGAGTTGGGGAAGGAGACACTGATGACCTGAAATGTGTAGGGAAATAAGATATAGATCAATTAATAATTCTTTAAACATTAAAAATAAATATTAAAAACAAATTTTTGATACACTGGTCCACATGTTCATACCACGAGCTTGTATATTATTAGTGATTGTCCTTCTAAAGATTGCTTTCAATTTACGCAATGTTACTTTACACTTATTAAAAGTGTTACTCAAAACAAACTTGATTTTAGTGATCTCTATGAGCAACCACCAGTCATTTTACAACCAAAATCAGTATGCACTAATCAATTTTACTACATAAATACACTGGTGTTAGAGACCACTTATTAAACATGCCCAGCAGCCATGGTTGTTCAGCAAACTGTGTTTCAACACTGCTATGAACAAAACTATTACAAAATCTACAGATCTGTGCTTACACCTTTGTAACCTTGACTGCTGAATAGAGTCTGCAGACACACTATAGATCTGTGCTTACACCTTTGAAACCTTGACTGCTGAATAGAGTCTGCAGACAGAGTACATATGTTTGCTTTACACCTTTGTAACCATGACTGCTTAATAGAGTCTGCAGACAGAGTGCAGATTGTTCCAAACTGATAGGTACAGAAATTTTGGAAAAAGTAGAGAGTGGTTACAAGTTTCCTTATATGTGCAAGGCAGAGTTGTATGCTACAGACCATAAACCAGACTTAAGAACATGTCGCAAACCACAATTGTAGTGCCATAGTCATCTAAATCCCTATTATGATAAACCATTGTCTTTTATTGGGAGCAAACATAGGTGCACAAACAGTTCAAAGGTTCCTTCTCTTTGTTATCTGTTGTAAAAACCTGCACGACACTGATGTTCTCATCATGATAGAGCTTCCCACCCTGCTTTCACTGCATCACAGCAGGTATTCGAGTAAATCATTTGTGTGTGGAGTTATAATATGTAATGACCAGGGTGAATAAAGACTTTGTCTTTTTCTCTGAATAAGTTGTGTGCATTTTCCAGATGTGTTAATTCTATAGACATTGTTAAGGTTCATAATCTTTATTGCTTTTATCAATGTTATTACAATGCTGAAAGTGCCACGGTCAGAGATCTCATCATCTGTTCACCTTGCATATCTGTTACATCTTGTTGCTTATCGAGTTTATCTATTTGTTCTTTACGTCATGTGTGACATAGGTTTTGTCTTTTGGTCCCAAGTAAATTTACTGATTAAGTATTGTCATAGCTAACTTTAGATTACCTTGGTAAACTGTGCAATTCATATGCTAATAGACACTGTGAACTTCAAATAAAAATGTAAATGTTTATGATCAATGTATTTTTTTTTGTTACATAGAAAATATTTTTTTTAGATGAATGCATGTAATATTTTAACAAGAACCATGAATATAAAAATAAACATATGTACAGTAATTATGAATCAAGAATAAAATACATGTACAGTAATTATGAATCAAGAGAATACATGTACAGTAATTATGAATCAAGAATAAAATACATGTACAGTAATTATGAATCGAGAATAAAATATATGTACAGTAATTATGACTCAAGAATAAAATACATGTACAGTAATTATGACTTGAGAATAAAATACATATACAGTAATTATGACTCAAGAATAAAATATATGAACAGTAATTATGACTTAAGAATAAAATACATGTACAGTAATTATGAATCAAGAATAAAATACATGTGCAGTAATTATGGTCATTTCCTTCTTAAGACCAGTTGAATTTTGACCTTAAAAACTGGCTTTCCTGCACATGACAGACCTGTTATGAGATCACCCGTATTGAGAGACCTCCTGTTATTGGCAGAATGGTGGTCACTCAGGACAGGTTTTACATATCAAGAAAATCATCAACAAAGTTACATATAAATGTAATTAGTGAAGAACAAAAACAAAATCATAAATTGAGAAAATGTTGAGATGATTATACATTATGTCTACCTTTTCAAATTATGATAACTTGACACATGGCAGAAAATTCTCCATTAACAGGGAAGTGACAAAAAGTCTGATGATTTGATTCAATATTACAGAACAGGTGTAAACAAGAAAATTATATTTTTAGCTCATCTACAGAGTGTGATCAGTCATCTGTCTGTAAAATGAGTCAAGGTGACAGCTAAGAAGTAAGAGCAATAAAGTGAAAGTAACATATCAATTATTCAAACAAAATAATAAAATAAATATATCAATTATTCAAACAAAATAATAAAATAAATATATCAATTATTCAAACAAAATAATAAAATAAATATATCAATTATTTATACAAAATAAAAAAATAAATATATCAATTATTCAATGTGTTTGGCTCTAAGTGTTCCAATAATCAGATTTCAGGGGACTGTTGCAATTACCTAGAGCTGTAGGATGATGACTTTGACTGACTTCGACTAGAATATGAGGAGTAGGATGACGAGCGAGATCTTGATCGAGATGAACCTGAGTATGAACTGAAATAATAATTGCAAAGAGTAAAGAATAATTAAAGCGTGTACAATATTAGATATAATAACAGAAATAAGAGCAATTATTTGCTGTGATCAACCTCAATATTTACTGTTTAAATACAGCAAGTTTAATATAAAAAAGAAACATATACCAAAAAAACCTGCAGAGAGAAGACTTTAATGTATAATAATAATAATGATAATAAAAAATAATAATAATAATAGGGTGGAATTTTGTGTATTCTGACAATAGAGGTGACAACAAATTCAGGCTGGATCTGGACAGGAATTTAGAATAAATAAGGTTACATCAAATATTTAGCAGATCAGATTGACTAATTCTTTTAGATAAAATGAGCTGAGATCAAGAAAACTCAAGGAGCCAGATTAACAAATTCCACTGTAATAATAAACAGGATCAGTAATAATACAATGACCATAAAAGTGTATGATGAAACTCAGTTTTAAGTACACTGTAATAATAAACAGGATCAGTAATAATACAATGACCATAAAAGTGTATGCTGAAACTCAGTTTTAAGTACACTGAACAAAATGGATGAAATTCACATACACCAATATTTTATTCCCTATACTCTGATGGTATATGATGGTATACAAACAATACCAAAGACATTTTAAAACATAAAGTATTATAGAGTGAAAGAAATCCTTACAAATCCAAACATGAAAAGGGTTTTCAAAGAACTATAATTATTTTGTATTAGCAGGCACTCAAAGGAAATTCTTAAAAATTGTGTCTCCACTAAATTGCAAGATTGAATAATTCAGGTATAAAAGTTGCTGCCTCATACTGACCACCACCACCACCACCATCACCACCACCACCACCACTTAGCCCCCTCAGAAATGTGTCTCCTGCTAATATGGTATATTTGTAGATATCTTGGTTCAAGGTGTAAAGTTAAATATCTCTGTTAAAATTAAATCTCAATAAATTTGTCACACATTTACTAAATAATGCAAAAATACAAGTTGGCAGAAGTCCATAAAAAATTTAGTTTCAATCTGTGTAGTCCATCAAAAGTTATTATGTGGAAATGAATTCACGCTACAAGGAGGAACTTTCAAGTCAAACAGGGGCTGTAACTCTGTAATGTTATGCCAATAAGTCAAAATCATCTCTAACCCAGGTCTCATCAATATATAAAATTTAGTTTCAAATCTATGAAGTCTTTCAAAAGGTTACTGAGCAGAAACAAAATTCATAATGCAAGTAGAGACTGTAAAATCATAAATATTAGTAGGGATACAATTTTATGTTTGGGAATAAACATGCAAATTTACGGGGATACAAATCTGTGGGGTTACACTGTTTACCATAAAGTTGTTCAACAATACTATCTTTCATCATAGAATTAAATTCTGTGGATCTTTGTCACCCACGAAAATAATGAAATTAAATCCTCCATTAATATTTATGATTTTACAATAAAAAGACTTAAATAAAAGTTGACCTATGTTTCTTCAAAATAAACCCTCATACTTAATTTTTACAATATATAATGTCAAGCAAAAGTTACTTCACTGATCATGAAAACCTCTAAGTTATGCATGTACTGTACCTCTATAAAATCTAGATGGATACAGGTGAAAACCCCCAAAATGAATTTATCTCTTCTTAATATCAAGTCTCGTACTAAATTTGGTTTCAATCCATTACATCCTTCAAAAGTTAATTAGGAGAGACACAAGTTGCAACAGATGTGACACGACAGTACAGGATCAACATGGATAACATTTTATGCCCCTTCCATATGTGGCAGGGATATAAAAAGTGAGATCATAAAAACTGGGGACATACAAAATAACACCAAAAGCATAAAATATGTATCGAGTTATGCTTTTAACAAGAAACATGTAAATGCTGTGAAACTAAGACTGATACGAATCGAAAGAAAATCGAATGAACAAAAGCTACAGTCAAGTTAAATTTTCTAGTAATTTTAAGAAAAACAAAAACATGTATAAGCCATAAAAGTTGCTAATCACTTTGATAGAGTAAAACTCTTCTAATTCAGATTATAATTATCTGCAATTGTTACCTGCATGGACTCTCTCCATCTCCCCATAAATTAAAATACTGAACTGATTAACAAGAAACTGACAATGGCATGCATGTTGAGCCTTTCCACCCACAAAAATATGAAGAGGGTGGGATAAAATAGAACAGAAAAATGAAAAGAAAAACATTAATCTACGGTGTTGATGGACATATCAGGGTTGCATCTAGTATGTTATAAATTTGGGGACTATCCCCCTTTAAAGTTGAAAATAAGGGGGGCAAATCTGGTCATAGTTGGGGCCTCTCAATAGGGCATAAAAAAGTAACTAAAAATGAAAGCAGAACCAAGAGTGAGTGTTATAATGAATCCCCTTTTTTAACTGGTGTTGAAATATCAAAATGAAAATACATATTCTCTTTCTTTAGCTCATGCTTTAAAGTTTTTTTGCCATTAAAAAACTGTAATTAGGTTGCATTTCCACCATAGTCATTCACTCATATGTTCATCCTTAAGTTTTTAAACAGTACTGAATGTTTGAACTTTACTGTCACATGAAAGTACAACTGAAATTTAGAATTTCCACCATCACTTCCAGTACAGACATGTTCTTTTAAAGTATAACAAGGAATTGTGAGTCAACATTCAGCTGAACATCATGTATGATGCAACGACATTACAATCATTAGTGTCTACATTGATCATTCAAATTCATCAAAAGAACAAAATGGTGTAGATTAAGATCTGCTTGTGCATTATATGACGGTAGTCTGACAATATAAGATGTCAACCCTAATATGTAGGATGGGGGTAGGGGGGGTCAGACAACTGACTGCCATAACCATCAGTGCTGTGAAGCTCTGTTCCAAATGCGTCAAACAGAAAACTGGTTGCCAAATTTTCACAAATATTTCAAACCAATGGCAGCCCATATTGACACTGTTGCACAGCTTAGAGTCTAACTGCTTTATTCATACTATATTTACTGTTGCATTTTTCCTTACTGAGTCGATCCAGGCACAATCTTGTGGTTGCATTTTTCAAATGCTGTTGACTGCAATTTAAGTTCTTTGAAGAGTGATGACACCTGTGAAATGCCCAGTCAGTGCAATTTCTTTAGCAAATAAAAGTTGCTGCCTCATACTGACCACCACCACCACCACCATCACCACCACCACCACCACTTAGCCCCCTCAGAAATGTGTCTCCTGCTAATATGGTATATTTGTAGATATCTTGGTTCAAGGTGTAAAGTTAAATATCTCTGTTAAAATTAAATCTCAATAAATTTGTCACACATTTACTAAATAATGCAAAAATACAAGTTGGCAGAAGTCCATAAAAAATTTAGTTTCAATCTGTGTAGTCCATCAAAAGTTATTATGTGGAAATGAATTCACGCTACAAGGAGGAACTTTCAAGTCAAACAGGGGCTGTAACTCTGTAATGTTATGCCAATAAGTCAAAATCATCTCTAACCCAGGTCTCATCAATATATAAAATTTAGTTTCAAATCTATGAAGTCTTTCAAAAGGTTACTGAGCAGAAACAAAATTCATAATGCAAGTAGAGACTGTAAAATCATAAATATTAGTAGGGATACAATTTTATGTTTGGGAATAAACATGCAAATTTACGGGGATACAAATCTGTGGGGTTACACTGTTTACCATAAAGTTGTTCAACAATACTATCTTTCATCATAGAATTAAATTCTGTGGATCTTTGTCACCCACGAAAATAATGAAATTAAATCCTCCATTAATATTTATGATTTTACAATAAAAAGACTTAAATAAAAGTTGACCTATGTTTCTTCAAAATAAACCCTCATACTTAATTTTTACAATATATAATGTCAAGCAAAAGTTACTTCACTGATCATGAAAACCTCTAAGTTATGCATGTACTGTACCTCTATAAAATCTAGATGGATACAGGTGAAAACCCCCAAAATGAATTTATCTCTTCTTAATATCAAGTCTCGTACTAAATTTGGTTTCAATCCATTACATCCTTCAAAAGTTAATTAGGAGAGACACAAGTTGCAACAGATGTGACACGACAGTACAGGATCAACATGGATAACATTTTATGCCCCTTCCATATGTGGCAGGGATATAAAAAGTGAGATCATAAAAACTGGGGACATACAAAATAACACCAAAAGCATAAAATATGTATCGAGTTATGCTTTTAACAAGAAACATGTAAATGCTGTGAAACTAAGACTGATACGAATCGAAAGAAAATCGAATGAACAAAAGCTACAGTCAAGTTAAATTTTCTAGTAATTTTAAGAAAAACAAAAACATGTATAAGCCATAAAAGTTGCTAATCACTTTGATAGAGTAAAACTCTTCTAATTCAGATTATAATTATCTGCAATTGTTACCTGCATGGACTCTCTCCATCTCCCCATAAATTAAAATACTGAACTGATTAACAAGAAACTGACAATGGCATGCATGTTGAGCCTTTCCACCCACAAAAATATGAAGAGGGTGGGATAAAATAGAACAGAAAAATGAAAAGAAAAACATTAATCTACGGTGTTGATGGACATATCAGGGTTGCATCTAGTATGTTATAAATTTGGGGACTATCCCCCTTTAAAGTTGAAAATAAGGGGGGCAAATCTGGTCATAGTTGGGGCCTCTCAATAGGGCATAAAAAAGTAACTAAAAATGAAAGCAGAACCAAGAGTGAGTGTTATAATGAATCCCCTTTTTTAACTGGTGTTGAAATATCAAAATGAAAATACATATTCTCTTTCTTTAGCTCATGCTTTAAAGTTTTTTGCCATTAAAAAACTGTAATTAGGTTGCATTTCCACCATAGTCATTCACTCATATGTTCATCCTTAAGTTTTTAAACAGTACTGAATGTTTGAACTTTACTGTCACATGAAAGTACAACTGAAATTTAGAATTTCCACCATCACTTCCAGTACAGACATGTTCTTTTAAAGTATAACAAGGAATTGTGAGTCAACATTCAGCTGAACATCATGTATGATGCAACGACATTACAATCATTAGTGTCTACATTGATCATTCAAATTCATCAAAAGAACAAAATGGTGTAGATTAAGATCTGCTTGTGCATTATATGACGGTAGTCTGACAATATAAGATGTCAACCCTAATATGTAGGATGGGGGTAGGGGGGGTCAGACAACTGACTGCCATAACCATCAGTGCTGTGAAGCTCTGTTCCAAATGCGTCAAACAGAAAACTGGTTGCCAAATTTTCACAAATATTTCAAACCAATGGCAGCCCATATTGACACTGTTGCACAGCTTAGAGTCTAACTGCTTTATTCATACTATATTTACTGTTGCATTTTTCCTTACTGAGTCGATCCAGGCACAATCTTGTGGTTGCATTTTTCAAATGCTGTTGACTGCAATTTAAGTTCTTTGAAGAGTGATGACACCTGTGAAATGCCCAGTCAGTGCAATTTCTTTAGCAAATAAAAGTTGCTGCCTCATACTGACCACCACCACCACCACCATCACCACCACCACCACCACTTAGCCCCCTCAGAAATGTGTCTCCTGCTAATATGGTATATTTGTAGATATCTTGGTTCAAGGTGTAAAGTTAAATATCTCTGTTAAAATTAAATCTCAATAAATTTGTCACACATTTACTAAATAATGCAAAAATACAAGTTGGCAGAAGTCCATAAAAAATTTAGTTTCAATCTGTGTAGTCCATCAAAAGTTATTATGTGGAAATGAATTCACGCTACAAGGAGGAACTTTCAAGTCAAACAGGGGCTGTAACTCTGTAATGTTATGCCAATAAGTCAAAATCATCTCTAACCCAGGTCTCATCAATATATAAAATTTAGTTTCAAATCTATGAAGTCTTTCAAAAGGTTACTGAGCAGAAACAAAATTCATAATGCAAGTAGAGACTGTAAAATCATAAATATTAGTAGGGATACAATTTTATGTTTGGGAATAAACATGCAAATTTACGGGGATACAAATCTGTGGGGTTACACTGTTTACCATAAAGTTGTTCAACAATACTATCTTTCATCATAGAATTAAATTCTGTGGATCTTTGTCACCCACGAAAATAATGAAATTAAATCCTCCATTAATATTTATGATTTTACAATAAAAAGACTTAAATAAAAGTTGACCTATGTTTCTTCAAAATAAACCCTCATACTTAATTTTTACAATATATAATGTCAAGCAAAAGTTACTTCACTGATCATGAAAACCTCTAAGTTATGCATGTACTGTACCTCTATAAAATCTAGATGGATACAGGTGAAAACCCCCAAAATGAATTTATCTCTTCTTAATATCAAGTCTCGTACTAAATTTGGTTTCAATCCATTACATCCTTCAAAAGTTAATTAGGAGAGACACAAGTTGCAACAGATGTGACACGACAGTACAGGATCAACATGGATAACATTTTATGCCCCTTCCATATGTGGCAGGGATATAAAAAGTGAGATCATAAAAACTGGGGACATACAAAATAACACCAAAAGCATAAAATATGTATCGAGTTATGCTTTTAACAAGAAACATGTAAATGCTGTGAAACTAAGACTGATACGAATCGAAAGAAAATCGAATGAACAAAAGCTACAGTCAAGTTAAATTTTCTAGTAATTTTAAGAAAAACAAAAACATGTATAAGCCATAAAAGTTGCTAATCACTTTGATAGAGTAAAACTCTTCTAATTCAGATTATAATTATCTGCAATTGTTACCTGCATGGACTCTCTCCATCTCCCCATAAATTAAAATACTGAACTGATTAACAAGAAACTGACAATGGCATGCATGTTGAGCCTTTCCACCCACAAAAATATGAAGAGGGTGGGATAAAATAGAACAGAAAAATGAAAAGAAAAACATTAATCTACGGTGTTGATGGACATATCAGGGTTGCATCTAGTATGTTATAAATTTGGGGACTATCCCCCTTTAAAGTTGAAAATAAGGGGGGCAAATCTGGTCATAGTTGGGGCCTCTCAATAGGGCATAAAAAAGTAACTAAAAATGAAAGCAGAACCAAGAGTGAGTGTTATAATGAATCCCCTTTTTTAACTGGTGTTGAAATATCAAAATGAAAATACATATTCTCTTTCTTTAGCTCATGCTTTAAAGTTTTTTGCCATTAAAAAACTGTAATTAGGTTGCATTTCCACCATAGTCATTCACTCATATGTTCATCCTTAAGTTTTTAAACAGTACTGAATGTTTGAACTTTACTGTCACATGAAAGTACAACTGAAATTTAGAATTTCCACCATCACTTCCAGTACAGACATGTTCTTTTAAAGTATAACAAGGAATTGTGAGTCAACATTCAGCTGAACATCATGTATGATGCAACGACATTACAATCATTAGTGTCTACATTGATCATTCAAATTCATCAAAAGAACAAAATGGTGTAGATTAAGATCTGCTTGTGCATTATATGACGGTAGTCTGACAATATAAGATGTCAACCCTAATATGTAGGATGGGGGTAGGGGGGGTCAGACAACTGACTGCCATAACCATCAGTGCTGTGAAGCTCTGTTCCAAATGCGTCAAACAGAAAACTGGTTGCCAAATTTTCACAAATATTTCAAACCAATGGCAGCCCATATTGACACTGTTGCACAGCTTAGAGTCTAACTGCTTTATTCATACTATATTTACTGTTGCATTTTTCCTTACTGAGTCGATCCAGGCACAATCTTGTGGTTGCATTTTTCAAATGCTGTTGACTGCAATTTAAGTTCTTTGAAGAGTGATGACACCTGTGAAATGCCCAGTCAGTGCAATTTCTTTAGCAAATAAAAGTTGCTGCCTCATACTGACCACCACCACCACCACCATCACCACCACCACCACCACTTAGCCCCCTCAGAAATGTGTCTCCTGCTAATATGGTATATTTGTAGATATCTTGGTTCAAGGTGTAAAGTTAAATATCTCTGTTAAAATTAAATCTCAATAAATTTGTCACACATTTACTAAATAATGCAAAAATACAAGTTGGCAGAAGTCCATAAAAAATTTAGTTTCAATCTGTGTAGTCCATCAAAAGTTATTATGTGGAAATGAATTCACGCTACAAGGAGGAACTTTCAAGTCAAACAGGGGCTGTAACTCTGTAATGTTATGCCAATAAGTCAAAATCATCTCTAACCCAGGTCTCATCAATATATAAAATTTAGTTTCAAATCTATGAAGTCTTTCAAAAGGTTACTGAGCAGAAACAAAATTCATAATGCAAGTAGAGACTGTAAAATCATAAATATTAGTAGGGATACAATTTTATGTTTGGGAATAAACATGCAAATTTACGGGGATACAAATCTGTGGGGTTACACTGTTTACCATAAAGTTGTTCAACAATACTATCTTTCATCATAGAATTAAATTCTGTGGATCTTTGTCACCCACGAAAATAATGAAATTAAATCCTCCATTAATATTTATGATTTTACAATAAAAAGACTTAAATAAAAGTTGACCTATGTTTCTTCAAAATAAACCCTCATACTTAATTTTTACAATATATAATGTCAAGCAAAAGTTACTTCACTGATCATGAAAACCTCTAAGTTATGCATGTACTGTACCTCTATAAAATCTAGATGGATACAGGTGAAAACCCCCAAAATGAATTTATCTCTTCTTAATATCAAGTCTCGTACTAAATTTGGTTTCAATCCATTACATCCTTCAAAAGTTAATTAGGAGAGACACAAGTTGCAACAGATGTGACACGACAGTACAGGATCAACATGGATAACATTTTATGCCCCTTCCATATGTGGCAGGGATATAAAAAGTGAGATCATAAAAACTGGGGACATACAAAATAACACCAAAAGCATAAAATATGTATCGAGTTATGCTTTTAACAAGAAACATGTAAATGCTGTGAAACTAAGACTGATACGAATCGAAAGAAAATCGAATGAACAAAAGCTACAGTCAAGTTAAATTTTCTAGTAATTTTAAGAAAAACAAAAACATGTATAAGCCATAAAAGTTGCTAATCACTTTGATAGAGTAAAACTCTTCTAATTCAGATTATAATTATCTGCAATTGTTACCTGCATGGACTCTCTCCATCTCCCCATAAATTAAAATACTGAACTGATTAACAAGAAACTGACAATGGCATGCATGTTGAGCCTTTCCACCCACAAAAATATGAAGAGGGTGGGATAAAATAGAACAGAAAAATGAAAAGAAAAACATTAATCTACGGTGTTGATGGACATATCAGGGTTGCATCTAGTATGTTATAAATTTGGGGACTATCCCCCTTTAAAGTTGAAAATAAGGGGGGCAAATCTGGTCATAGTTGGGGCCTCTCAATAGGGCATAAAAAAGTAACTAAAAATGAAAGCAGAACCAAGAGTGAGTGTTATAATGAATCCCCTTTTTTAACTGGTGTTGAAATATCAAAATGAAAATACATATTCTCTTTCTTTAGCTCATGCTTTAAAGTTTTTTGCCATTAAAAAACTGTAATTAGGTTGCATTTCCACCATAGTCATTCACTCATATGTTCATCCTTAAGTTTTTAAACAGTACTGAATGTTTGAACTTTACTGTCACATGAAAGTACAACTGAAATTTAGAATTTCCACCATCACTTCCAGTACAGACATGTTCTTTTAAAGTATAACAAGGAATTGTGAGTCAACATTCAGCTGAACATCATGTATGATGCAACGACATTACAATCATTAGTGTCTACATTGATCATTCAAATTCATCAAAAGAACAAAATGGTGTAGATTAAGATCTGCTTGTGCATTATATGACGGTAGTCTGACAATATAAGATGTCAACCCTAATATGTAGGATGGGGGTAGGGGGGGTCAGACAACTGACTGCCATAACCATCAGTGCTGTGAAGCTCTGTTCCAAATGCGTCAAACAGAAAACTGGTTGCCAAATTTTCACAAATATTTCAAACCAATGGCAGCCCATATTGACACTGTTGCACAGCTTAGAGTCTAACTGCTTTATTCATACTATATTTACTGTTGCATTTTTCCTTACTGAGTCGATCCAGGCACAATCTTGTGGTTGCATTTTTCAAATGCTGTTGACTGCAATTTAAGTTCTTTGAAGAGTGATGACACCTGTGAAATGCCCAGTCAGTGCAATTTCTTTAGCAAAATGAATATTTCTAATCATATTAAGCCGAATGTAATTAGACATATTCATTTCATTAAAGAAATTTAACTGAAAGTTCAACCAAATTCAACATTTTTCGGCTACCATCACTCTTCAACCAACTCAAATGGTGGTCCACTATAGCAACAATGTACAGGAGCAAATCACGTAATTTCTACATTTCTTGAAAATAAAGCACACGATTCATGAAAATGTACACCCAATCCTTTTTTGTTGCATGATTATGCCCACAGATTCAAAGCTTTCACACAAAATTTTCAATTTTAGTGGGAATTTTGCAATGATACGTCTCAGATCCAAACCTGCATACCGATGGACATCCACATCAAAGAGATCACTATGTCAAGCTTTTGACAACGCAGACTCAACAAACACTGATTTGGACAACTGATTTTCTAGATCAAATGATTGTTTTTTTTATAGGCAATGATAATCTGCATTTTACTGTAATCTGTGACATTGTGATATTTGTACTTAAGGATGATTGCCTGTGAAATGTTGAAGAATTGAGCATTACAATAAATGTGTATTTGCACATTGCTAAAGATCCAAGCAATTCAAAATCACTACTCAATTTACAGCTTAATGTGCATTTTCTTGTACTACAATTAATGAATATGAATACCCTAATAAAGGCCATTATATATAAAAGTACTGCAAAAAAGTACCGTCACTAATTGTCTACAAAATAACAGATGAGTATTTAAAAATTTATCACATTAGCACAGGTTGCATATCATCACATCAGCATAGGTTGAAGATCATCACATTAGCATAGGTTGCAGATCATCACATTAGCACAGGTTAAAGATCATCACATTAGCATAGGTTGCTGATTATCACATTAGCATAGGTTGAAGATCATCATATTAGCACAGGGTGAAGATCATCATATTAGTACAGGTTGAAGATCTTGGCGTTAGCACTGGTTGAAGATTATGAACTGCTCTTATGAAACACAGAAACAATAGGGTAAGTTGGTGAGTGAATTCTTTCAGTATGACAATCACTGAGATCACATTATTTTCTTCAACAGAAAGCCTGCGAGGATGACTTATTGCCGGTCATAAATCTCTAAAGATTTCACACCTTTTGTTGACTTTCACTTTTCTTTCACAGGACTGCTATTGTGATTATCAGATTCATAAACATATTCTTCTTTTTCGTTATTTAATATGACACATAAGTCCCATCCCCATTATTTAATGTCCGATTTCTCGCAGAATTCATAGTGCTATGATACACATAGAAAAAAAAAGTGATGTCATAATGTAATGACCACGTCATTTCGAGCTGCATAGTAAGTGTTGATCTGATGAAAGTGAACAACCTTAACTGTGAAACTATGGTTTATAACAAGGACAATATTTGGGTTTAATTCTACACTGAAGCAAAGAGCTTAGTGAATACTGAACTTGCAGCCCTAGTTAATTAACTTTGTAGACATTACCTGGATGTATGTGATGAAGAGTAACTTTTAGAACGTTGTGACCTTCTCGACCTTCTCCGACCTGAGGAGTGACCTCTTTTATCTCTGGGGGATTTTGGCCTGCAAATTTGAAGAAAACAATATAAGAGCTTTTCATAAGCAATTTCTTTTGTTATAACTTATCTTTACCTTTATAGAAGTATTAACATAGGCCTGTAGAAGTCCCTGTGCTGGAACATGGTGTGACTAACTTTAAACTTGTGTGTAATTAAGTAGAATTATATGAAAATCCGTACATAACCTTGTACATGAATAGTGAGCAAAAAATGCTGATTTATAAACAGTGAAACAAATCATGAAGAAACTTTATTCAAATTCTGAAGAATACAATGTTTTGCATGCTTTACCAATACATTATGTAAGATTTTCATAGAAAAACTGATCTAAATGCAATTAGATCCGACAATAAGCGAGTGCTTACAGAATACTCAGACACTAAAAGTAATCTGACTGCCTTTCTTACATGACATAAACTCTGGTCATGAGGGCGACATATTTGGGTCTATGCAGTTTGTTAGGAGTAATCAGTAAAACAAACAACATATACCCTGATCTGCAGGCACATTATGTGATGGCAGATCAGGGTCTATGTTGTTTGCAGTTGGACTCGCCGTATAAACGAGTATATACGGTAACTGCAAACAATGAAGACCCAGATCTCCTGTTGCATAATGCATTGGGTGTGTACACTGTTTGCATAATGCAATGTATGTGTACCCTGTTTGCAGTTAGGTGTCGGCTGTACACAGGTAGACTGCACACATCATCTCATGATGCTCTTTTGATTATAATCCACAAGGACAGATATTTTGACTGAGCCTTTCTATTTTCTGAAAAACAATGTTATATAAACTTATGTTGACTATGCAAAATTATCTCCTCACTTCTCAAGAAGTTGTAGCAAAAAATTAAAATAAACAGATAATTATAATTAGTTATAATACCAATAATAGATTTGTATTGCATGGCATACATGGTGTATCAGGTATCATAACATACTAAATTATGGGATTTTTTTTTACTTAAGAAATCTTGTATCCCCTGGTAACAGCTACCAAACATGTCCTAATAAATACCAAGATGCTAAAAACATAGCTCAACACTTACAATTTTTGTCGACTCCAAGGGTCATTCCACTCGTCGGCTCGGATGCGCTGTGGGGAGTTGGCCTGAGGCTGGACAGGTATTCTATCATCTCGCCATTTTTCTCTTCTGTTCTCCTTGAAACGAGGATAACTGCAGGACAAATGAGAAAACTTTTTATGGCTGAGAATAAATTGTCAAGTGACAAACAATATCTCGAAACCACGATTTTGGAAAATAATTTTTTGTTTCAACGGATAGATTCCATTATAACAAAATGAAATGCAATCTTTGTGATGCAAGTAGTCTTGGGCTTAAAAATTTCATGTTTCCCATAGTTGCAAAACAATGATACTTACAAATCTTTTTTAGCAATTTGCCACAAGCATTGGCATCTGTGCCCTGTCAAAGAATTGGATTATATGCTTAAACCTGACCGACCCCATCATCATGCTTTTTCTTGAAGATATATTAGTCAATATAAATGTCAAATGGTTGATTACAGTACATGCATTTTCTATTAAGTTAAAAAAAAAAACATAAAGCATTACATCACCATATATACCAGTTTGTCTCTGATTAACTGGTAAAAGAGCTGAGTTTCAGTTGCACCATTTCAATATGTCCAACATAGTTAAATGCCTTTTCTCAAAATATCACATTACAGAAATGTAAACTTTCAAACCAAACATAAGGGTGAAAATAATGCCCAAAACTAACTGGTCAAGGTGGGTCCTGGTTAGTGGCAAGTCCTGGACTTACTGTGACAAGGCCTCAAACTACAGTAAGTAGTCTAATAACTGTATTTATCTATTTTCTATTATATATTTTAAAATTTTCTATTATATGGTGATCAATTTATCAGAACTCTGAAAGTTTAAGCTGTACAATTTTCGGATCAGGAATACAGTGGATAATTTTATGCCAGAAACTGTCACGAATTGGCTGGTCCGATGGTGTACAGACTGGAAACAATCAGCAGATCTGCATCGGAAACTGCCTGGTCCCAGACCTCAGAACATTGATATTTTCAGCCCCGTAACATATAATTTTACAATCGGAAACTTTATTTCTTTCTTTTTTTCATTCTGCTAAAGAAATGTATTAAGCAACTTAATTAAATTATTTATTTTTATTCATTTAATAACCTAATTTACTTGCTGTTCTTTCAGGTTCAATCTACTATTGCCTGAGTCCACTTTCCTTTTTTCAATGCTTTGTTGTTTTTTTCTCCAATTTACAAAGAATATATACTTCCTTGTAACTTCCTATAAAGTTACCAACTTTAGCTGAAACTTTCTTCCTCTAACAACATGAACTGAAGAACTATTTGGTTGATTGCAAATAATTTCTTACTTTATGTTGGTACACTTAGATAAATATATGACAGTAAATATTACTTTGAAGAATTATTTTATGTTCACAATTTTTTTAAAATAATCAAGTATCAGTGATCCTGTTTCAAAGATAGTCCCTAGATGCTTGAGTAAATATAGCAGGGGAAACATTACAAACAACAAGAGCTAGGAAAAACTCCTTGCAGCAATAAATACATCAGACTGCAAACTGGAGCTGGGAAAACTTATTTGCAGCAATAAATACATTAGACTGCAAACTGGAGCTAGGAAAACTTATTTGCAGCAATAAATACATTAGACTGCAAACTGGAGCTAGGAAAACTTATTTGCAGCAATAAATACATTAGACTGCAAACTGGAGCTAGGAAAACTTTTTTGCAGCAATAAATACATAGCACTATAAAGTCTAAGCTTGTCAAACATAAAATAAAGATTGTAAAGACTGAATATTGAAAATTCAGATTTTTAAAGTTTGTAAGTTTTATATGTTCACCGAGATGCCTGACTATGCACAGCAAAAGCTTCTGGACACACTGATTATAACTGGTAAATGGAACAAAGGGTGATCAAGACTAGTTCAGATGCTATCACATCAAGTCTAGTTTACATGATGTGATATCAAGTCTTGTTCACACGCTGTCACATCAAGTCAAGTTCACACACTTTCATATCTATGTTGCACATTTTTACACCATAATCCATGTCCACTAGTGTATACAACAAATAACACAGACCCAGATCTGCTGTTTTATTATGTACAGAGTGACCGGGGTCTATGCTGTTATTCTGCTTCGGATTTCAATCAAATAGCACACACCCTGATTTACTAGTGCATTATTAAATAGTAGATTTGTGTCTATGTTGTTTACAGTTTCCTGGTTCCACACTTTTGGCAGTGGTACGCCCTTTATACAAAAGTTGTTAATACAATAATTGTTTGTGTTGAGTACAGCTCGATAGCTTACCTTTCATATTGAGGTGGGGGACTGAATTGTCTGGGTCTTGGGGTGTATCTATCTCTCTCCTGAAAGAGAAATGTTTATTTTAGTAAACTATGTTTCTCGGAAAATACTTACCTAATCACATTAACATTAGTAAATTACTCTTTGCTACCTCTCTGAAAGATGAAAAAACGTCTTTCCATCTATATATCATACAGATGAAGGGAAGTAACTCTTACAGATAAACTCCATGGTTCCCATCCGGTGGCCATCCATATCCCAGATGTAAGCAGTTTAAGCTTGAGCGAAAACCTATAACAGGATGCTCACATTTTCAGGGAAGAGTGGGAGGGGTTGATAGTTATGTGATCAGGTAAGTATTTTCAGAGAAACATAATTTACTAAAAAATTTCCTTTCTCCATCAAATACATTACTCGATCATATTAAAATTAGGAGAATAGATAAGAGGAGGAAATGCTTGAGCATCCAGCTTCTACCCATATCATCCTGTAGGAGCATGATGACTGTTCTACTGAAAGTATGAACTTCTCCTAATGTGAAGTTAGCCCAACCAAACATTATGCATTTATACACATGCGAGGCGATCCCTGTGGGATACTGTACCTGGCTATTGCCTTACAATCAAAAGTTTCCCAGGCAAATCCAGCGAAAGTTGCAAGGTCATGCCTGAGGCTGAGGTTATGTTGTCATGAACAGGGTGTGGTAACTGTCTGGGCAGATACCAGTGGCACAACAAGATTCAGCTCTCTCTTTTGCGAGGCCATGTCACACAAAAAAAGTTGAAAAAGTAGATTGTGTGTGCCAGCCAACTTACTCCACTATGTCTCAAATTAAAACATTAAGTGTAAACACCATGCTCATGGAAATCACTAGTATTTCGTGAGCCAAAATCATCATGAGTCATACCTGATTCTGTGTGAGTTCAGAATATGCCAATCTAATAACTCCCTTTAGCCAAGCAGTTATCACTTGTGGGGTTATGTCTTGCTTTCCGGCTTAACCCGTAGGAAAAGCCCTTGATGGGCCTCAGACAGCACCCGAGGACACATACCATGTCCTGCAGCTTTGTCTCTCTTGACAAATCGATCAAGGAGAGTGAGCGGATAGTTATTTGTTGGTTCCCTATGGCCACTAATCTGATTTTCAGAAACGAAACCAGGTTGCATCATTAGTACCATAGAACGGAAGTACATTTAGTTCAGATCCATGGAGAGAGCATGCAGCTCACTTACCCCGCAAGCGGACATTAGTGCTATCAGAAAGCAAGTCTTGCATGATAACTGCTTCAACAATGAAGATGGGCTCAAACTTAGATCAGTTAAGCCATGTCAAGACCAAGGAGAGGTTTCATTTTGGAAACAAGGTGGGCAAGCGTGGCCTGGATATATCGAAATTGGACAGGTTGGAAAAGTCCTTGCTGCAGCCAATATTGTCTCTTCCATGATGTCTGAACATGTCTGAGATCATGGAACACTATCCCTTGATTATGATAGGAGTTAGCTTCTTGTCTTCAAAGAGGTAAAGAAAGAAGTCAGCCAGTTTGGGGATGGAGGCTGAGAGTGGTGTGACATCGTCAATGTGACATCAGTTGTTGAAAACATGCCACTTCCCCTTATATGCCTTTAAAGTGGAGGGCTGTTTAGCTGCCATAATCCTCTCCACAATCTAAGCACCTAACTCTTTCTCATGCTGGGCATCCATGACAAGAGCCAGGCATGGAGGAGGATTTTCTCCAGACACAGATGGAATAATGGCAACCTCAGCTGCTTGAGCAGCGTGGGGGTCTCTACGATTTTCCTGGGTACATCCGTCGCAAGTTCAAGCAGATCACTGATCCAGGATCTGTTCCATCAAAGGTGCAATCAGAACTATTTTGCAAGCCCTGCCCCTCATTTTCTTGATTAGTTTTGGTATTAGAACTGCTGAAGGAAAGGCATATGGCTATATACCCAATCAGCTGATGGAAAGGGCGTCGATGGCCCATGCCTCTGGGTCCGAGAATAGAGACGAAGGTGGGCATTTTGTTGTTCCACCTCATCACAAATTGGTCTAGCATAGGGCGCAGACTCATTAGAAGATGGACGGATGAATAGACCACTCTGTATAAAGTAGTTGGCATCTCCTTGATAATGAGTCAGCCAGGACATTGCGCCTGCCTCAGATGTCTCGCACTTGGATGTTTATATGATATTGGGCACACCAACAACGGTACTCCCATAACATAACACAAAGATCCAGTGATTTTGTCCCCCTTCATTTGAAGAGGTACTTCATTATGACCAAATCATCAGACCTTAATCGAACCATCTTCCTTTGGATGTATTCCACCAAAGTGTGGGCAGCTTTAAGAATAGACTTCATTTCCAGGAGATTAAAGAGCTTTCTCCTGCTGTGTCCACTTGCCGCTGAACATCACAAAGTCTGGTAGCAAGTGTGCCCCCCAATCTAACAAACTGGCATCTGTACAAACTGTGAATTCCTGTTGTGGGGCTTCAAAGATATTCATGCCGCTAGCCGCTCTGTCTTGCCACTTAAGCAGGAAGTGTTTGATTTTGAACGAGATCATAATCTGGTGATCTAAACGACCCCAGATTGGGCACCATTGTGCCACATAGGCCATCTGCAGAGGGTGCATGTAAAGACAGCTGAGATATGACTGGTCAACTGTCGCAATGAGCCGGCTAAGATGTTGAAGAAACTCCCTCATCAAAATGAACGTACTGCTGGATGCCTTTTTAAACACATGAATGATCTGTTGATGCATTTGGGTGGAAGATAAACCAAGTTGATACGACTTAAAAACTCTATATCAAGATGAATAAAATGCTGAGAAGGGACAAGTAGTATGTGTATCACATGCAATTCCAATATAGCTAAGGGACAAGTAGTATGTGTATCACATGCAATTCCAATATAGCTAATGGGCAAGTAGTATGTGTATCACATTCAATTCCAATATAGCTAAGGGACAAGTAGTATGTGTATCACATTCAATTCCAATATAGCTAAGGGACAAGTAGTATGGGTATCACATGCAATTCCAATATAGCTAATGGGCAATTAGTATGTGTATCACATGCAATTCCAATATAGCTAAGGGACAAGTAGTATGTGTATCACATTCAATTCCAATATAGCTAAGGGACAAGTAGTATGGGTATCACATGCAATTCCAATGTAGCTAATGGGCAATTAGTATGTGTATCACATGCAATTCCAATATAGCTAAGGGACAAGTAGTATGTGTATCACATTCAATTCCAATATAGCTAAGGGACAAGTAGTATGTGTATCACATGCAATTCCAATATAGCTAAAGGACAAGTAGTATGGGTATCACATGCAATTCCAATATAGCTAAGGGACAAGTAGTATGGGTATCACATGCAATTCCAATATAGCTAAGGGACAAGTAGTATGTGTATCACATGCAATTCCAATATAGCTTGAGTGGAATTGCTTGGCATGGCTTTTAATTGATCTGATGTGATCGTCGCCATATACGCTGGTATCTTTGTCGGGGATGGGGGCAGCATCTCGATGTTCCCCATAAAACCAGTCAACGATTCTGAATTTGGATGAATGCTGAATACTTCGTGTTCAGAAGATTCAGAACTTGCCCTTTTCTCACAGCCCTTAAACTGCCTTTTCAAGACGTTGGACCAAACATGTTCTGCCCATATTGCACATATGTTACTTGGGTGTCAGGAAGAAAGCATCTGCACTTCTTGCACATGACTGACATCTATGTAATGAAAGAAAGAAGAAAAAAACAAACAAATTCATACAAAAAATATACAAATTGTTCAAATTGGTGAACTCATGTTACCGAGATGACCTAAGTAGTGCATGATTAACTGACAATTAACAGAGCAGTACAATTACATCAGTGAAAACTTGGAGTGTTACCAATTGACATCACATGGACAAAAACAACCGGTAAAAAATGCATAAATACAAATAAATTCGCTGGAAGAAATGCAAATGTTGCATACAAAAGGTATATGAACCATCTGACTAACTATACCAATGAAAATAAATGTTGGATTGTCAAAATTAAATATAAATTGCAATGGATTCTTCAGAGGCAATGTTCACAGTTGCAAATGAATGTTTAGACTGGTTACATCCAGGATATGGGTGGCCATCTAGTGGGAACAAAGTGAGTTAATTCTGTAAGAGTTACCTCCCTTCATCTATATGCTATATAGACTGAAAGATGTTTTCTCGTCTTTCAGGGAAGGCTGGATTCAGAGGTAGAGAGTAATTCCCTACTGTCAATGTGATCAGAAATGTATTTGATGGAGAAACAGTAGCATACTAGTAGAAAAATCAAGTTTTAGGTTGACAAGAACATTGATGAAGGATGGATGACTGGAACATACCAGGAATTGGGAATGAGTCCAACAAATACTGTGTTTGGAGTCAAGGAGCTCATTTTTCACTCAGAAATGTGAAATGAAATTCTTTATAATACATTGGTTTGGGCTGGAAATTTCCACCTCTGAGAGCTTAATTGGGTTTCAGACATACAGCAAAACCTTATTTCTAATGTCAAATTCTGAACATACACTAGTGCATATGAAGAACTGTATTAATTTAAAATGGGGACAAAAAGAAAAACAATTATTAACCTGTAGGTTTACTACCTACCCTAAATGGTGATGGTGGTAGGTGAGGTGGCGGTATGTATTCAGGGACTGCTGCTCGCACCTCAAAGTTTTCATATTGACCATCTGGGTACCAGGCCTGCTCTACTTGCTGTTGCCTCTTTTGCATCTGACGAATGGGGGTCTTGTCATAATACTCATCATCCGATCTAAATAGCGAAAAACACAAATTTATTGTCACATTTCAGTCCTTATTATTATTCATAATTTTGATCAAAAATGGCACAAAATATTGCCTGAATTGCAACTAGATTTGTGCTTTTCTAAAAACAAGTATGCTCCCAATGCAAAAAAAAAGCTCAAGTCCAAAAAGTCCAAAATCATACCTTATAACAGGTAATTTTTATGAGGCCAATTTTTACTAATTTTTCGCCCTCTAATCTTTCGATGCAAAAAAAGTATGCAATCATTTACAAGCATCATAATCAATTACTACTATAAATCCTTCAACCATAAAAAATAAGCCTGCAAACAAATATAATCATTAACTTTCACAACTATCTTGTATCGACAGCAGTAAAAATAAACCATCATACAATCATATTGAGAATACTGATGGCTTGGAAGAACATATTATATGAGTGGCATTAATACTCATGTCCCCATTATTGGAAGAACATATTATATGAGTGGCATTAATACTCATGCCCTCATTATTGGAAGAACATTATAGGAGTGGCATTAATACTCATGTCCCCATTATTGGAAGAACATATTATATGACTGGAACAATACTCATGTCCCCATTATTGGAAGAAAATATTATATGAGTGCCATCAATACTCATGTCCCTATTACTGGAAGAACATATTATATGAGTGGCATTAATATTCATGTCCCCATTATTAGAAGAAAATATTATATGAGTGCCATCAATACTCATGTCCCTATTATTGGAATAACATGTTATACAAGTGGCATTAATACTCATGTCCCCATTATTGGAAGAAAATATTATATGAGTGCCATCAATACTCATGTCCCTATTACTCGAAGAATGTATTATATGAGTGGCATTAATACTCATGTCCCCATTATTGGAATAACATGTTATACGAGTGGCATTAATACTCATGTCCCCATATTTGGAAGAACATATTATATGAGTGGCATTAATACTCATGTCCCCATTATTGTAAGAACATATTATATGAGTGGCATTAATACTCATGTCTCCATTATTGGAAGAAAATATTATATGAGTGGCATTAATACTCATGTCCCCATTATTGGAAGAACATTTTATATGAGTGGCATTAATACTCATGTCCCCATTATTGGAAGAAAATATTATATGAGTGGCATTAATACTCATGTCCCCATTATTGGAAGAACATATTATATGAGTGGCATTAATACTCATGTCTCCATTATTGGAAGAACATTTTATATTAGTGGCATTAATACTCATGTCATCATTACTGGAAGAATATATTATATGAGTGGTATTAATACTCGTGTCCCCATTATTGGAAGAACATATTATACGAGTGGCATTAATACTCATGTCCCCATTATTGGAAGAACATATTATACAAGTGGTATTATTACTCATGTCTGCATTATATATGATTGTAAGCAAATACATATGGCATATTACACAAACTGGAGTTAACCTCTTGGCATAAATAGAGAATTTACTACCATCAGAAGCAAAGAACAGCAAGAGACACAAGGACGGGCAAATCAAGATGCTCTCACTGCACTTGAATTGAAGGCATAAATAAATGTTGCCCCTTGAACCTAATTCTTAAAATTTCTCACCAAGCAGAGACCAATAATATTTCATGTACATGTAATTTGGTGAACTGGCTTTTAAGTTTAATGGCAATAATTTAGTGAAAAGACTCATGATTCATATAGCCCTGGAGAAGTTTTCTTAAGGACTTTCAAACATTTTCAAGGATTATTTTTTTCTTATGGAAAGTGGATGATGTTCCCATTTTCAATTGTAAACACAGTTCATTTCTAGTCTTGTATACCTTACAAAATCAGTCATACATTTGCAATGCAAACACCACTACAGTAAAGGGACTCAACTCCATCTGGTAACTGCAGGTGTTGTGTTTTAGGGCTTTTCGATACATGGTACTAAGGAAAGGCACTTTTTGAAAAATATATGCCAGGGTACTCTGATTATTCAAGAAGTTCATATGAAAACAATACAAAATTCTAAATTGCATCTATGGGTGACTACTCCACATTAAAAGTGCCTTCCCCGAGTCCCAAGTATATTTTACAGGAGCAGCCCTTATTTGATCCACCCAACTTTATGTTTTATTTTATTATTTATTATTTTTTTTAAAGTATTAACAAATCTTGAATTTAAAACGTGATATATTTTATTGTTTTAATGTTCAGTATTCCCTAAGATACATTCAAGCAGTTTTGGTCAAAATTAAAGGAGTTTTTCAACAAATTTAAGGACCAACATAAAAGGATACAATCAACTTTTTTGAAATTCAAGGTGTTTTTCAAGGTAACCCCTCCAATTCAATGATTTTTCAAGATTGATCAAACAAAGTTGAATAGTCATTTTTGGGAGCTGAAAAGGATAAAATATCAAAGCCTGTTAAATGTTGTTAGTACTGTGAATCATTTTTGCAACATTTGCATGCTGAAGACAAACAATGACATGCAGTTACTTTTCACTTTAAAAAAAAGAATATATGATGATTCATTCTGCATTTTGATTTGTCCTCCCGATATGGTCTTATAACATGACAGGCACATAAAAAAGTTTGACTGAAATGCAAGAATCAAACTAATTTAACTTTAATCTTTAGGAAAAAGAAATACATATCTTGTAGTCATTAACTACCTGTTATGGTACCTATATTGATATAGTGAAGCTGAATGTATTCCCACAAAATGATAGAAAATGAAAAGATATGTTCACCGCATATAGTTAATTAGAAAAAAAAGGCAATTAAACAAGAGTGAAATAAATTGCACAGACTGAAATTATTACTACCCCAGTGCTCATAATTGTGGGTAAATGGCTGCATTTGCAACTCAAAATTGCAATTGGTGACTAAAACTGGGAACTCAATGTATCAACTAGAAAATGACAACACTTTCTGATTACAAGCATATACCATGTTTTGCACTAGAAACAGCAATGCAATTTAATTTACAGCATAATTTCTTTTCTACTATGAGACTGACAGTTCCTACATAAAGTGGCCATCTTTACATGTGACAGGTGTGACTCAAGGCCCTATAAAATCATTGTCAGTTATTGACATGTATAGATCTGTGACCAGTCTAATACTTGTACTTGACCTGTGCAATTAACATCAGCTGTTGGTATGGATCTGAAATATGTGCATATAGAAACAAGTACAGAAAAATTGCCCGGTACAGTCGGCTAAAATTACTATAAGTCAAACTATTAGAAACACTGATATAGCTAAGGATTTATTAATATAAACCAACATCAAAAGAAAATGAAAGCTAGGGTCCTCTGTCAGCAAATCTGAGGCACTGCAATATAATTATACAGAGATATTTTAAAAACCCCAGAGTAGTGAATTCCATTGGGTGGCCTGAGGCTGAAGCAGATGATGACTGTTGACAGTTCTCCACTCAAATGATTTCAGTTCTCAATTTTACTGGCAACCAAATTATTTGGACTTGGCAGCCTAAATTTTGAAATAGCCACTAAAATTTTCAAGTGGGTAGCTATATTGATACTGAAGTTTTTAAAGGTACTTGCAGTGCTGAACCCAGACAGCTCACTGCTGATATAGGTTCTACCAAGTCAAACAGAACCCGTTGAAATCAAAGTTCGCTGGTGGAAAAGCCAGAGAATGTCATCAGAGTATGAGTTGAAATATCATCCCATCCTTCTATGATCTGTAAGAACAAGTGAGATCTACCTCTTCTGATCTGCTCCGTCCACATCAGAAACAACTTCAGTGCCATGACAAGAGCCTGCAGAAGCCTCTCTACATAAGGTCCAAAGAAGACCATGATTTCATGACAAAGGTCTGATTTTCCATAATCAGGAGCTAGATCTTGGCAATTATAGCAGCGGATGTCATGAGAGAAACGGAACCATCATGGCAGCTTCTCGAATCCCTCTAAGGGAACAAAGGCTGTGTTCTGGCTCACTAAACTGCATGAAGTTTGCTTCTCTAGTGGAATGTTTTGTTACCTCCTCTATCTTCCTATGGAATAGAAGGCTGGAAGATAGCATTTGTAATCTGAGGATGGCCTTGTGATGATCTTCTGGTAGTGATGACATGGATAGAAATGCAGCTTTCCATGAGCTGGAGACTAACGGAAGGAGCTAAGGCACTAGATAGTGAGTGCTGAGCTACCCTGTTGGGTACACAAGACATAGAGTACACAAGACATATGTGAGACCAACTCACATGTGTGTCAGCAGGGTTCTCAATACAGGGGTCTAGGTCATGCTCAGATTGCAGAAATACCAACTCAATCACTATGATGTTGCAAACGAGTTGTTGTCTGTTGAGAAAGGATTTTAGTACATATTAGTGTTTAAAGGCACCTCGGCACAATAATGGCTACATAGTACCAATAAAAAGTAAAGTCATAAAAATATAAAAATGAAGAACTGCACTGAAACTTTAGGAAGATAAACTTTTCTGAGTAAATATAAACATGAAGTACTACATGATAAATATAAAATGTAATGATCTCAAAATTCTGTAAAAGGTATATAAAATAAAAGATAAAGGTAAAACGTAAAACAGCTGGAACTTCAGTATAGAAGATCAGTATGTGTCATGCTGCAAGCTGGGTTGAAGTTTGATAGGAGCAGTCAATGCAGAAAGAAGGCTTGTTGATACTTGGGTAATGAAGTTGTGCTTTCCAAGCAGTGTCAAATGTTAGCGTTTGAAAGAAGGCTAGTCTTGGTTAAGAGATCAACAGCTCAGGGAATTTTGTATGAGGCCACTGATGGAGTAGAAGGGGGCATACAGAACCATGCAGGCAGAAGTCAGTAGATTTCTTTATTAGATGCAAGGAAGGTGTGTCTTCACTGGACACAGTGACAGATCGAGGAAGGAAGGTGTTTAGTGAGCATGTGTCTTCAAGCTCAGAAGAGTAGAATGTCAAGGAAGCCTCTTGTGAAGATAGCAACAATGGACCTGTCGAAGGAGGTGGATGAAGACAAGACTTGGAGTCTGTCTATGTTGGGACATGGTAAACTTCAGCCATTCACTCTGAAGTCCAAGATAGATACTAAGTGTTTGGGAATGGGGAGTCACCATTGTCAGTACTTGACCAGGACAAAGCCAGGACCAGTGATGGACCTGTCCATTGCTGATCTGAGATGCTAGCATGGAACCAGTACTGCATATTCATATGATCCAGTATTGGTTACACTGGGAATCTGTGACCAGTACCAGAACTGGAAATTGTCTGACTGGGTGCTGAACAGAGTTTGCATCAGGAATGGGTACACCCGGAAGACAAATCATCATACCCAGACCCAGTTCTGGAGGGCATAAGTCAAAAAAGTCAAAACAGTGCAGAGAATAATCAACATAGACAGTACCATGGTCTGCCGGTAGTGATAGGTTGTCCAGAAATGGTCCACCATATCATGTAGGTATTATGTCTCAGAATGGAAAAATCCATATTACCATTTACATATGCCAGACAATAATGGGACAAGTATTGGACAGGGTAAGTCACTTGTCCAGGACAAATGCTGAAGAAAATATTTGTACAACCTTGATATGTTGAGAAATGATCTTATTACAAGAAATATTTTGATCATTTACTAGATAAAGCTAACAAAAAAGGTGAAATGAGATGAATTGTAACTACTATAGACCACAGGGCTGGTGCCACTTAGCTTATCATACAATGAAATTAGACAACTGAAGTGCAAAATATTCAGCCACCATAATAAGAGTGAGATTTATTAAAAAACAGATGGAGCATGCTTTCCTAAAGTGAGAAAACTCAGAAGTATCATTGAAACTGTTGAAAAGGCACAGTGTAGATAGTATTTGCAAGGCACAGTGAAGATAGTATTTGCAAGGCACAGTGAAGATAGTATTTGCAAGGCACAGTGAAGATAGTATTTGCAAGGCACAGTGAAGATAGTATTTGCAATGCACAGTGAAGATAGTATTTGCAAGGCCCACAGTGAAGATAGTATTTGCAAGGCCGTTTGTAAGAACATGCTGACCAGGCATAAGCAGAAGTAGTAACTGGCAATTTATGGGATTTGGTGTTAACCCCTCTATCCAAGGGGAGACCACTCTTGCTTGACTTCTGTTTCAGAGAGCAGACAACATTTAACCACTTCTGTTGCTAAACAAATAAAAAAATGAAAGGAACATCTTTCTTAACTTGGGAGGACTGGATTTGAAAAGTAATGTACGTACTCCTAATATACTGTAAGGGCTGTACCAGTAAAATATACTTGTGACCCAGGGGAGACACTTTCAATGTGGAGTAGTCATCCATAGATGCAGTTTAGAATTTTGTATCATTTTCATATGAACTCTTAGAGTAACCAGAATACACTGGCATGTTTTTTTTTTAAAATGCTTTCACTGGGTACCATGTATGTTTAAACGAAACGGCCCTAATCAGGTAACACATCTGAAGAAGCCAGTATTACATTTTGGAGCTTGTTTGCAAATAACTTTTAGAGTAATGATATAATGAACACTGACTAGCACCTGCAGATACAAACAGCTTGAGAGTATGTGCTAGTGACACAAACAGTATCAGAGTATGTGCTGGTGACACAAACAGTATCAGAGTATGTGCTAGTGACACAAACAGTATCAGAGTATGTGCTAGTGACACAAACAGAGTATGTGCTAGTGACACAAACAGTATCAGAATATGTGCTGGTGACACAAACAGTATCAGAGTATGTGCTAGTGACACAAACAGCATGAGAGTATGTGCTAGTGACACAAACAGGATCAGAGTATGTGCTGGTGACACAAACAGTATCAGAGTATGTACTAGTGACACAAACAGTATCAGAGTATGTGCTAGTGACACAAACAGTATCAGAGTATGTGCTAGTGACACAAACAGTATCAGAGCATGTGCTGGTGACACAAGCAGTATCAGAGTATGTGCTAGTGACACAAACAGTATCAGAGTTTGTGCTGATAGCTGTGTTGTCTAAGGCAGGGGTGGGCAAACATTTTCTACGGAGGGCCACATTGAAAACTTTATTGTTATCGGGGGGCCGCATATATATTTTGTCTACTTCAATTACAATTTACAACGTATGAAAATATGAATTAATGATAATAACCATGTATTTGTCATTTTATTTCACATTCACACTGTATTACACATGCACATTATATTTTAAAATACGAACTTGAAACAGTTTCTAATTTGGTAATAAGATTTTACTATTCATAATTATTTCAACAAAAGTTTATTGTTACCTATCATAATAATTATGAAGAAGAAGGAACTTAATTTACATACAATCTGACCACAGAGTACAATTATAATTAATGAGAAGTATGTATCTGTTCACAATTTTGGATAATGTTCTTGAACTGTGGAACCAGTTTACTGGTTGTGATTCGCATGACTGCATTCAAATTGCAGTCAGTCACCATCGACCTGTTCTTAGACTTGTTGATTTTCAGACAAGAAAAAGCTTGCTCACAGATGTATGTGGACCCAAATAGTGACAAAAGTTTGGCAGCAAAGTTTTTTAAGTGTGGAAATGCTGCTGCTGACAAAGATCCATAAAACTCCAGCAGAAGAACTGACTTGAACTTCTCCTTCAGGTCATAATCTGCTTGTAGGTCAAGCAGCTCTAACTGTATATCCTCTGGGGCTGAATCAGCTTCTGCACTAAATGGCGAACTGAGGATATTGAAGAGTGGTTCCAAGTTCTTGAAGTCTTGGAACCTCCTTTCAAATTCCACAACCAAGGCATCCAACTGAGCCTTGTACCTGTCAGCCATTTCACCAGAAATGGTTTTCTGTTTCAGCAAAGGGAAATGGCAAAACCTGCTTTCACCTGCTTGCCTGGAGAACAGGGAGAGTTTTGCCTGAAATGATTTAACATGCACATACATTTCATGTGCAAACAAGCTATTGCCCTGAAGTTTGACATTCAGTTCATTCAACTTTTCCATAATGTCAATGGCAAACATGAAGTCTGACTTCCACTCTTCATTAACAATGTTAGTAACAAAGTCACAATCAATACCTTTCATCTCCAGGAACATAACTATTTCTTCCTTGAGATCCCACACTCGCCTCAATATCTTTGCCCAGGCTCAGCCAGCGGACACTGCTGTGGTAGATAATATCAGAATGTTCAGTTTCCAAATCTTCAAGCATTGTCTTGAACTGCCTGTGGTTAAGTGCCCTGGCTCTGATGAGGTTTATCACACTGACAACTGGGTCAATAACATGCTTGATATTCAACGCAGCTTTACACAGACTTTCCTGATGGATGACACAGTGAAGAGGTAAGAGTGTGTGGTCAGGGTGTTCTTCTTTAATTTTATTATTCATCAACTTCACCAGACCTACGTTTTTCCCAGTCAAAGCACGCGCTCCATCGGTTGTTACACTTGCTATCTTATTCCACACCAACCCAGTTCTTTCAACACAGTTCACAACAGCACTGAATAAATCCTGGCCTGTGGTTGTGTCTTTGAGTGACTCAACACTAAGTAATTCCTCGGTAAGCTCGAAACGGGTGTTTATTCCCCGTATAAATACCAACAATTGTGCTGTGTCCTGTACATCGGTACTTTCGTCCAACGCAAGAGAGTACCACAAAAAGTCTTTCCTTGCATCTCGAAGTTGGTGCATCAAATTGTCACTTATCTTTTCAGCACGCCTGACTACAGTTCTCCTTGATAAAGAAATGCTGTCAAATTTTGTTTTCTGTTCTGGACACATAATGTTTGCTGCATCTGACAAGCATTCCTTGATGAACTCGCCGTCAGAAAAAGGCTTGTTCCGTTTTACAATCTTATGAGACAGCACCAAACTGGCTTCGGTTGCAGCATCTTGTATTAAAGACTGTTTGGTGAAAACAGTTTGCTGCTTCTTTAAATTGTTAACCAACTCCTGGCATTTCCTTTTTCTCTCTTCGTTCGTTAAATTGTGCCCAAAATCGAAATGTTTTGTTTGGTGGTGTCTTTTTAAATTGTACTCCTTAAAGACGCTCACACACTCACGGCACAGCAAGCAGACTGCTTTGCTCCCAACGTTCGTGAAGCAGTACTTAGCAGTCCATTCGTCATTAAAAACACGACATTCGTCCTCAATCTTTCTTTTTTTGGCAGCACTCATGGTTAAATCAACGTCTATTCGCTTTTAAATTATAACTTTTACAAAACCTTTCAAAATGTGAACAAAAGCCACTTCCGGTTGAGCTTAAATGCAGTTTCGAATAGGGATGTTGAAGATTAATGACTAATCAATTCTGGAGCCATAAAAACCAATTTAATATCCCTAGATTCGAATCAAATACTCGGAATAAAATTTCAAAAATATAGTGAAAATTATAATCAAACAAAATTAACATCGACGTAGGATCGCAACATGTGCGTGCCTACGGGCCGCATAATATACTCTGGCGGGCCGCATGCAGCCCGCGGGCCGTAGTTTGCCCACCCCTGGTCTAAGGTGTTTGAGTCTGACTCTGGCAGTCACTGGTTCAAGCCCACATGGATCTGATATTTTCCCCACCCCTTATCATGGTGTACAGTACATACAGAGAGTACTGACCATCTTTCACTTGTGCTGGTGTAGTTGTTAGCTTATTACACCAGATTTCACAGTGTAAAATCCTGGTGTTACATGTGAAATCAGGCCTTTGGTCCACTTTGGAGTGGATATTCACATGTGATAGATTTATGACAGGCTGGATTATCACCCATTGTGAGGCATTTGAAGATGGAGTCAAATAAACATCCACTAACTGGGCAGGTAGACCACCTATATGGGTCTGTAATGTTGAGTGGAATTAGCACCCACTGAAAGTAAATGAAATGCCAGATTTACACCAGAATATCTCACTTTTCAGCAGTACAAGTGTAGCATGGTCAATCCACTTTGTGCTTACTGTCTACTACACCGCATAAAGACTTTTTTGTGAATGATGTGTGCAAGCAATTGTGGTTTAGTTTTGAAGAAAATCTGGAATACCCAGGGTTCTGATCTGCCAAAATCTAATACAGCTTTTTGCAACTTATTACTCACTCTCTTTCATAGTTATACTCCTTGCTGCGGACTGGTTCCTTTTTGTTCTCCTTGTTTTGCTCTCGGTCCTCCTCAAGGCTGAGGTTGAATTTCTTCTCCTCAAAATTGGGTTCATGTTCCTTCCTCTGGGTGGCTTTCTTCATCACCTGGACATGAGAAACAAATTCAACAATTAAACTCCGGTCTGGACTACATACAGTGAAACCTTCCTATCGCACAATGGTTGGAGTGCCATTTTGCAATGTACAGTATCTTGCAATATCCAACCAAGTCAGTTAACTGAAGAAAATATTGCATGTGTATCCTCTAAGCTATAATGACAAGGAGGGTGGGGGTGCAAAACTATGGATTCCTGTGATACAGTTAACAACTTGAAACATATTAAATGAGAAATACTTAAAACAGTTATTACATATTTAATATTTATTATTTTGGCAAAGAACCATTCTTTGGTATATACATGTACACATATAACAAAACTTGCAACTGAAGTGTAAATAATTTGAATACATGTACTCACCAGCGAATCTCATTGTATCCATAAGAGTAATTCCATTTCAAATAGTCACAAAGAAGAATAATTTCTAGAATTTTTCTTCTAGATTCCATTTGAATCCAAATACTAAATTTCTTGGTAATACGCTCACACTAACTTATGAAGCACTGTATTTTCCAAAACAGTATGTTTGAATATAATAGCAAATCCCTCCACCCCTACAACTTAAATGGTCCTGTTCCATTCAACAACAGTACAGTTATTTATACATGTAACTGTAGAATAACAAAGACAAAGGGCTTGTGTATTTGGAACTGTGGTTGCATCACAAACTCTAAAATAAAAAGGATTAAGATGAACGTTGGGGAGGGATATGTGGCAATAAATTTGTTTCAATGGGTATGTATGATGGTTGATTGAGCAGGCATTGGTGGTCTATTGTTTTCCCTTCAATAGGTAGGTACATTAATTGATTTATAAATTTGAGTGAGAAACTTGTTTAGACTATCACACTGTTTGGTGCTTAAATGTGTATGCCAGATGTCTGAGCAAACATCTGTTGGCTATTGCCTACCCTGGATTTAGCAATGACTGTACACAGGATACAGTGAAGACACACACAAAGACTTAATGACTTTATTGTTGATGGTTCAATAATAATTAGATTAACAATTATCAGCTTTTTAAGGTATTAACGTCTTTCAAAAGTAAGCAAGAAGCAATTATATTTTTGTTTTCTTTAAGAATACAACATATCTTGCCAAAGTTATTAAATCAAACTTGTTTATTTTGGCATTAAAACTTTATTTTTAGTACTTCAAGCAATTGGTGAAATTATTGTACAATTCTGAGGACCATGCAATGACCTTGCTGTATCTGAATTCGTGTTAAAACAAAGCATGTTATAGTGAGGTTTCACTGTATATTCCATTTCAACTTGTATTAATACAATTTCTGGAACATACAACAAAGAACAAAGTCTCAAACTCCAGAGTCATATAAAGATCCAATGATGCTGATATAAGATGCAAAAAATCAAAACATTTCTGCAAGCACACAATTTCTGCAATAATATCAAGAGAACCAAATCTGGACAAATTTAATATATACATACTGTATATATTCATTTATAAGTCAAGTCCAACTGCAAACAACATATACCCTGATCTGCCATCGCATAATGTGCTAGCAGATCAAGGTCAATGTTGTTTATTCTCCTGATTACTCCTAACAAACTGTATAGACCCAGTGCATAATGTGACGACAAATCTGGATCTGTGCAGTTTGCTGTTGGATTCAACTTAAAACCGAGTTTTTGCGGTATTTTGTATCAAGTACTTAACATATATACATACTCTATCAAATACTTAAGAATGGCAATTCTGAATAATATAGATACAGGTATTATTGTCAACAAATTAATTTTCTCTTACTCTCAGTGAGGGGGAAAAAAAGGACACATCTGGAATGTAAAAAGGGAATTTGTTCTGATTTCAAAATATATGCATATAGATTAAGCATGACGTGATGAATATACAGGAATTAATTATCTAATAAATCAGGTAAATTTCTATACGGTTGCATAGACTCGAAGTTTGTTTTCTAAATTATTGTATTTGAAAGACTTTATTTTAACAATTTCATACTGAAATTTGAAAAAATCTGTTTAATGCAATGAGGTTAATGTCATGAATTGAAATAAATGTTATGATTTCATGTTAATTACAATATCAAGCGTTTAAGATCAATCAGATTCCTAGTCGATTAATTTAATTTGTCTTAGCTTGCACTGATCAATGCACTAACCTCTAGTACTATATTGTATTGGACAAATAATACTGGATAATATGCTTATAACATAAAAAATTCCTCTCTTTCTCTCCATACATTACAAGTTGTTAACATCATATGCTGATGTTCATACATAAATATATGCTTGTCTTCAACTTTCCCTACCCCTTCTTGATTGTTTATTTGTAAGATAGAATTGCACAATGGTTCCCTGAACCACATCAACCATTGTACAGGGAGTAATAAAGCAAAAAACAAAATTTAGTTTTAAAAAAATGCAGGTATGTATGTGTATTGTCAGTTAGCCCTTTGTAACATACATAGTACCCAGGGAAGGCAGTCTAAAAAAATATACCCCAGGGTACTGATTTCTCAAAGAGTTCATATGAAAATCGTATCAAATTCTAAATGACATCAATAGGTGACTATTCCACATTGAAAGTGCCTTCCCTGGATCAAAAGTATTTTTTACTGGAACACCCTAAGTTTAATGCCACAAAAATACTTTGATTTATAGTCCACAGAATAATGGAAATGAAAGCTGTATTTGTTGTCTTTCATTGCCTCAAAAAAATCTCATCATATGTGTATTCTGATGAGCATATTTTTGCTCTTGGGTGAAATGTTTAACAGGGTTCATACAGATCAGGAGAACTGAAATTCAATGACCATTCAATCACTTTTGATTGAACAGTTTCCAGTTTTCAATGACTACTCTCAGTATCAAGTATTCTACTACCAGTTTCTAATTTAAATATAAGAAAGAAAAATAAATAAAAAGAATATAAATAAATGTTAAAAAAATATGAAATGCAAATGATAATAAAGTCATTGTAACTGCACCCAAATATTAAACACTGCTCTTTAGCTGCTGTATTTTTTCTCCTCCAGTCACAACTCTGGTACTTTCACTTGCTCTTCTTTTTCTTTTCCTTTTATTTCAAGTCCATTGGACTGAGACATTAGTGTTATTGTCCCTTTCTCTTCTGCTTCATCTGCCAGTTTGTCTGCTGCCTGGAAAAGGCTGCTGACATGCATAATATTTCAGCCTTCAGTACATCACTGCTTTGGACGAAGGTCGAGGATATTTGCACGGCCTCCATGCACCTTAACTGTAAAAGACTATTCGCACGGCCACTGTGTACCTCATCTGGAAACACTATTTGCACAGCCGCCATGCCTATAATGTACATATAATTAACATACAACTATTCGTACAGCTGGTGCATACCTGATCTGCGAAATATGCTCATTTTTGCAACTGATTACCTTTGATTCCATATTTGCAAGTCATTGTTGTTAAAACTTGTGCAATGTCATACTCGTTCACCGCCGGTAGAATAGAAATTTTCGAATAAGTACTGAGTGAATCTTGGGTTAAAAAACTCCAGTATTGTCATCCAATCAATGAACTATTTCTGTTATTCACTCAAAACAAATTTTCATTTTTTATATTATGCTCAAATAAGTTGGCTTGCTAATGTGTATTAAGAGTCTGAAAGGAGCAGATATCTTAGGTAATGTTAGCTGTTTACCGTTTATGTTCTGCAGTGTTTTGTGTACATTCATACAGTATATCCGAGTAACATAATTCTTTCTTAATTCACAATAACAAAGCATGCGCTTAAATATACATTTCCACATTAATTCTGAGTAAAATAATTCTTTCTTAATTCAAGATAACAAAGAATACACTAAAAATAAAATATTTTAAAAAAGCAGAGAGTGAGACTTGATCCAGTATCTTTTCACATAACAGGTCGACATATTTCCACTCGACCAGAGTGACTCGTATGTTGTAAAAGGATATTTCTTTGCTAAATGTTATTGTTGTCTATTGAAAACAAAATTCTGGACTATTAAAGTAAAACTGAATCATCAAACTTTTTTCTCTTGGGAAAATCACTAATTCACGGACTAGCCTCTAATTGTTTTGCACACTATATCATAATCATTATAATCCAAACTGAGACAGACACCCATCACAATGCGAATATTGTTAGCAAATGGCAGCCTTGAGAATAGTCTCTGTAAAATTTAGTACACAGCTGCCATACGAAATAAACAATATAAAGCGATTTCCTTTTCTTTGATGTTTTGTAGTCTGATAAATAAGACCCCAAACCTGATGGATCTGTGTTATGTTTAGCTGAGTTTTATATCATTCGGAATATTTTGGACTCGTCCCTGATGCATTGACCGGTCACTGTGCGGATAGTCTTTTCTACTGTGGGTGCATGGAGGCCATGTTAATAGTCTTTCCAAAAGTTGATACACGGTGGCCATGCAAAACAGACACTTCCTTGCATGAAACCTGTCAACAAAACTGCACCCCCACTGTCAGTCATTGAATTTGTAGAACCCACTCACAAAGTTGAAACTGGCTTTTATAATGCAAATGACAGCCATGACAAAGAATTAAATGATGTTGTTTGGGCTGACCCTATGAACACTGACATCGAAATGTGTTTTCATTAGTCCCAACTTTGGGCAGCAATGCCCATTCCTGAAATATAATTTTTTCATGCACACTACGCAAAGCACTATGTATTTCAAGGTCATATATTTTCTCAACCACTTAATCAAGTCTTTGTCTTACAGCCAACTATTGCTGAATGTGCACTTCCCAGGCATTTTGCAATGATCGCTCGTTCAAATTACGCTGTTGCTAATGAACCATCTTTGCTTAGCAGAAACACGTGGCGATGTGAAATAGTGCGCATGCTTTAATTACTTCATGTAAAAGGGATGCTATGCACAATGTCTGATTACTTCCCTTGGATTCTGATAATGGCAGAACGGTTAGCAGATGACGGATAAAATCGAACTGTACTTCCAATCCTTGCACAATGTTAAATAAATGACTCAAAAGTAAAATTTTCCATCATATTTTAATTTTAAACAAAAGATCTAAACTTAAAGGACTTTCAATGACCTAGGTGAAAAATCAATGACTTTCAAGGCCTTGAAATGAGGTGTTCATTTCTCAATGACCTTCAATGACCATGCAAAAGGTGTTTAATGTTCAACACACAAATTTACACACACACACAGCAATATATATAACTCCAATAATAAATCAAAACAAATGGGTAAGGAATTATACAAGAGGTGATCAATCAACCATTGTTATAATTCCTGACAATAATTTTACCTCTTTAGCCTGCCGAAGACCTCGTTCCCATGCAGTTTCTGCCTTTGGCTGTGGTACAGGTGGGGGTGGTTCTAGTTCTTCTGGGCTCTGAAAAATACAAAATAAAAACCTTGTCTAGTGCACAAAGCATATGAACTTTTCATATATGAACTTTTAGTCACAAAACACTGATTAACATTTGTACAACAAAATCCCCAAGCTGGAACATCAAAATATGGCATTTTAAACTGAAACTTTTACTGTGTTCAAATAGATGTTTAGACATATAAATGGCTCAGTTCAGTTTACTGCCTGATTACGTTTACAAAATCAGTAACCATGTAAACAAACATGTACTTGGTACAGCTCATGTTAGTCAATGCCCATGTCCAGACAGTATGTCCAGTTGGTTGCGTTCTTGATTTTATATTTTACAGTGATCCTAAGGATGTTCTACCTCAGTTGTTAGATATATTCAGGAAAGACATGTCTTAAAAATGTTGAATCATGTCATAACATGAGGTAAAAGACATACAGCAAATGAAACAATTGGAAGTTGAGTGTGGTGTGGCATGCACATTGTCAATGGTTTACGTGTAAAATGCTGTCAGCTGTAAGTCTAATGTGCAGATTGGGGGAGAGGCTGAGCTTCAAACTGGTTCAATTATACAGCATCATTCTGGTTACTGTATACCATGTACATGTTTAGAAAAATTTTGTAAACATTGCAGCCTTAAACAGAACATGTATTTTTCTTTCTTAAAATAACACTTTTTTTTTTTTTTTGACCTCCAATGTTGTAGAAGACAAAATCGAGGTAATATTAATTCTGGTTGCTCACACTGAAGCACTGTAGTTATACAGTAGTAGTGATGGTAGTAATAGTAGTAGCAGTGGTAGCAGCAGCAGTGTTATTATAGTAGTAGTACCAATGTTACTATAGTAACAGTAGTAGTTACTATAGTAATAGTATTAATGTTACTATAGTAACAGTAGTAGTAGTAGTAGAAGTAGTATTACTATAGTAGTAGTAGTACCAGCAGTGTTACTATAATAGTAGTAGTAGTTACTATAGTAGTAGTAGTAGCATCAGTGTTACTATAGTAGTAATAGTAGCAGCAGCCAGTGTTCCTATAGTAGTAGTAGTAGTACCAGTGTTACTATAGTAGCAGTAGTGTTATTATAGTAATAGTAGTAGCAGCAGCATTACTATAGCACTAATAGTAGTAGCAGCAGTGTTACTATATAGTAGTAGTAGTAGTAGTAGTTACTATAGTAGTAGTGGTAGTGTTACTATAGTAGTAGATGTGTTACTATAGTAGTAGTAGCGGTGTTACTATAGTAGTTGTAGTGGTGTTACTACAGTAGTAATAGCAGTGGTACTATAGTAGTAGTAGTAGTGTTACTATAGTAGTAGTAGCAGTGTTACTATAGTAGGAGTAGTGTTACTATAGTAGTAGTAGTAGTGTTACTATAGAAGTAGTAGTGTTACCATAGTATTAGTAGCAGTATTACTATAGAAGTAGTAGTGTTACTATAGTAGTAGTAGTGGTAGTAGCAGTGTTACTATAATAGTAGTAGCAGCAGTGTTACTATAGTAGTAGTAGCAGTGTTACAATAGTAGTAGTAGCAGTGTTACTATAGTAGTAGTAGCAGTGTTACTAAAGTAGTAGTAGTAGCAGTGTTACTATAGTAGTAGTAGCAGTGTTACTAAAGTAGTAGTAGTAGTGTTACTATAGAAGTAGTAGTGTTACTATAGTAGTAGTAGCAGTGTTACTATGGAAGTAGTAGTAGTGTTACTATAGTAGTAGTAGTAGTGTTACTGTAGTAGTAGTAGTAGTAGTAGTAGTGTTACTATAGAAGTAGTAGTGTTACTATAGTAGTAGTAGCAGTGTTACTATGGAAGTAGTAGTAGTGTTACTATAGTAGTAGTAGTGTTACTGTAGTAGTAGTAGTGTTACTAGAGTAGTAGTAGCAGCAGTGTTACTATAGTAGTAGTAGCAGTGTTACTATAGTAGTAGTAGCAGCAGTGTTACTATAGTAGTTCACATTGAAGTATTGTAGTGACACAGTGGTAGTGATGGTAGAACTAGTAGAAGCAGTAGTAGCAGCAGCAGTGTTACTATAGTAGTAGTAGTATTATTAGTAGTTGTAGCAGCAGCCATGTCACTTTAGGGGCCATCCATATATGATGTCATGCAATTTTGGCAGATTTTTTTAGCCCCCCCCCCGGGCTATCGTCAGATTTTATCACAAAAACTCAGACCCCCCTCATATATGACATCACAAAGCTTTGACCCCCCATATAAAAATTTTCAAAAATATAATTGGTTTGAAATAACTTTGTATTAGAAAAATACACAACAATACAACACTGCATTCTGATTTATTTAATACTTTTTTTTTAAATTGTGACATCACATTTTTCCAAAAAACTCTACCCCTCATCATCACACAAAGTCGGACCACCCTTTCCCCCTCGGTGAGATACATCATATATGGATGGCCCCTTAGCAGTAGTAATATCAGCAGCACTGTTGCTACAGTAGTAGTAGCAGCATTAACTATAGTAGTAGTAGTATCAGCAGTGTTACTGTAGTAGTAGTAGTAGCCCTAGCATGTGAAAATACGTTGCCAGATGACAGAATTATACAGAAAATAAGAAATATTGAGATTGTATAATAATACACAAACTGAATTAATTCTGAATTCAACATTAAAAATAATCAACTTAAAAAGAGGATAAATTGTGGTGTATGGGCAAAAGATAATGTAGGCCAACTTTATAATAGGTTGTGATAATACAACCCTCCTAAAATAGGAGACAGCAAATGGCACATGACCCAAAAAGCGACTGCAGCGGCTGCACTGGTGGCTAGGGGTATACAAACTTTGCACTGACAAGATATGGTGATCAGTTGAAATAAATGAATCAACAAGACCAATTCCCTCTGATGAGTTACAAAGATATTAAAACTGATCAGGGACCGGGGGTGACTAGACCACCTCAGCAGATGGGACGGAATGCCCCACATCCTTCAGACAGTACCATCTTTCAATTCAATCGGAAATGAAGGCGACCCTCTGCAGGATACCAATAATATAGATCCCAATTCCAACGAGAGTCTGACGAGTCTCAACAGAAGCACATCAGCGATTCTATCCAACTCTTCCACATCTACCATGATTACAAAAGATGCTAACACCAACAAAAAGATAAAACTGGATGAGTCGGTTTCAGAACGCCAGCAAGTGTCTGCTATTCCAAAACCACTTAATCCTCCTTTCAGAGTTTGTCAAGCTACAAAAAAAGTAGCTATCTTCAACAGTGCAGCCCAAGAGGCAAAATAGTAAGCGGTCTAGAGATCAACTTGCGCCAGAGATTTACAAATTGCCCAGAATTTACATCCTTGTGGAAAACTATGCTTTCTGAAACCTCAAAAAAAACTAACCAACTTTACTTTTACCCCTACACCCAACAAAATAGATGAGTGTGATACAACTTTTCAAAAGGCTAGAAAGTCTCTAAGAGACAACTGCTTACCCAATCTACTTGATGATTCAGAAACTGCATATTAATGTCATTAGCCTGTACTTTGGCTACAAATAAACCCAGATATCTTCTCTCAATTCAGAGTATATTAGCCCCATGAAAACCAGCACTACACTGCAACCTAGTAGTGCAATACCAACTTTCTTTACATCTAACAAAGATAATTATTTTCTCCATAGTGCAAAGAAATCTCTCTGGCCAATTGTCAATCTGACTCTGCCAGATACGTTACAAAATCCACCCATTTTTGCACAGAAAATTGCTTCTAAATTAATCAATCAATTAATAAGAGCTCAGTTTTCAAGTAAACACCCGGGTTTGACGGGTAAAACGGTCGCAAACAAAGTACTAGATTGCAAGACTGTTAATTGCACCTTTTGCATGAAAATGGATAAATCTAAAAAATTTACAATTTACAAACCTCAAATATACTTCAAAGTTAAGAGGTCATTGTACTACACGTAATGTCATTTACTTACTCACCTGCCATCTCTATGGCAAACAATATGTAGGTGAGACTATAAGGGAATTCCAAGTGAGAATAAAGGAACACCTAAGGGATATCCGTAATAAGAAGGAGAACCCAGTGTTTGAACACTTTAACCAACCCAACCACAAAATAAATTGTGTTCAGATAATATAAATCATCGAATCTGATCTAGAAGTCTCTAGTAGTAACATTAATCGGAAAGATAGAGAACTTTATTGGATACACCAATAACATACTCTAGAGCTGGTAGGGATTAACATCTCTGTTTAAATGGGAGTCCAGGCATTCTAACTACTTTATAATACTGTTTATGTGATGCAAATGTTACATATTATAAATCAACTACAGATTTGTTTCTAACAGAATTGAAGAAATAGAGTCACTTCAAATAAATGTTTCAAATATGTCACAACACACACTGTATTCATGTTGTATTTTTATGTTCACCATGAGCTTGTATCCATTGTATTTGGGTCAAACTGTAAGCAAAATGTTTGAGGTATTGAACATCACTTGAATCATTCACATACTGTATCAGTAAGTGTCCTCTAGCCTATCTTAATACATCTGTTTCATGCTGTCCCCTCCGCACTGCATAATTTAAAGAACTCTGTGACAATATATTACATAACACTTATTTGATTTTTTATTTGGCCAATATTCAAGTGTGCCATCCTCACTACATTATTAGCACATGGTCACCCCTCCCAATCACAATCGACTGGGTGTGATAGGAAAGGTTTCGTTTTTTGTTGTTGGTTTTAACAGCACTTTTACCACATTTTTGGCAATATCATGGCAAGGAAATTGGAGCTCAGTGTCTTTCCAAGGAAACAGTGAAGCAGCTGACTTTGGCAGAACTCAAGCCTGCGACTCTTGGATTACAAGTCAATGATCTACTGATGTAGTTACTGTGGCTCTCAAAGTATGATAGGAAAGAGAGTGAACATTTATGGTTCTCTTTGACGAAGGTTGAATCGTGCATCAGGCAAGTGCTTTCATTGATGCCGAATCAGAAAAAGCAACCATCTTCAAGGCTTAGACTGATCCATATCGAATGGAAGATGAGGATAATCATTATGCATCATATCCAATGGAATACATCAATGAATTATTTTAAACTGAATTCAAAATTCTGGAATTGCTGGCAGTGATTAGCAAGTCAGTGAAACACTTTATTATCATCCCAATTGTAATAACCACTGATTGATACCTATGCTTGATACTGCGTCATTAAATTACATTTTCCCTAGATACCAATACGCGATGTAACTGAAGTTGGAAATGTCAAGAAAGATTACAAGTTATTTTCTGCCAAAAAGTCATGAAAAGCTAAAGTTATCAGACTTAGATGATTTAAAGCTGGTGAACAGCAAAATAAACATTCAAGTTTAGGTAGCACTACAGGTGATACTGAACACAATCCTGAAAAAAACTGTACACAAAGCAGCATCTGCATGGCTCAAGACAGTTTTTAAAAAAAAGGAATTTAACATTACACAAAGATACAAAGTAGATGGGAATAACATTGTAAATGAAACTGTAAGCGAAGATTTATCACTAGACTTGTCTTCTACTTTTTGTATCTGGTTGTATATCAGAAAAAAAAAAAAATATATGAAGTACCACAAATTATCTTCCAATCACATAAGAGCACTGAGTATCAGAAGTGCTGTGGAAAAAGCAAGCCAAAACGAACCTACAGCTATTGAGAAGGGACACATTTTGCACAATGCACAAGCTATTCTGTACAGCATACTACACAGAAAAGCAGGAAAAGCCTTGTACTGATTTTAATGATTTACTGAAGATACATAATTTAAATGGAATGTCCTTGGGTGCAACTTGTCATAATGACAATGTTGACAGAGACTACATTGATCGTATATCAGGTAGCTACTTTGCTGAGTTAAAATCATGCTTGCACGAGTCATATTTCATAACTATTTACTGTTATGCTTCAACTGACAAATGTGAAAGTGAGAAAGAAATGATCATGGCACATGTTCTAGACAACTACCCTAAAATCAAATTTATGAAGCTTGAAGAGCCACCCAACACAAAAGCTGTTGCTATTTTGCTGCACCTAACAAAGCTTGCAATGATTATGGCATGCCTGATTACAAAAGGAACAAATGCCATGATCAGTAGTGAGCAGAGTATGATAAAGTTATTGAAAGAGACCACTCAAGCTGATTGGATATTATCAGTTTGGTGTCTAGCACACAGGGTGAAAAACAACTTTAAAGCAACTTACATGGAGAAAGTCACTGATGTCTTGACCTCTGTTTACTACTTTTACAAACCTTCAGCCAAAAGGAACAAGAAGGCTGCAAAAGTTGCAGAATTATGGAGGAACAGTCCTCAAACCTATAAAGGCCCAAGGTACTCAATGGGTAGATCATAAATTGAGAGCAATCTCCAAACTGATTATAAACTAGAAAACAGTCATAATGCATATCATGAATTACTCTAATGATGTTAGCAATAAAAGAGAGGACAAAGCAAGGGTACTGTGAGCAAACTTCAAAAGTACAAACTTGTCTGGCACTTTCATTTTATGAAAGATCCACAAAATAAAGCTGCCAAGATCTCCCTATGTTCTAATGGGTGGACATTAGTGTTTCAAGTGCCATCACAAAACTGCAAATATCTCTGAGATCTGACAATAAGGGTGAATCCTTATATCAGTTAGAGCACACGCTACAAGGAGAACAATACAGAATCACATACTGCACAATGTCATTCCAGATCAATGTCTTGATGCCGAGAGAAGAATTATTCAATCTGCAATTCATTACAAAGGATCAAGGTTACCATGATGAGGATACCCTCTCTTACCATATATATGATCATAAGAACTGGCCTGATCACCACAATGCTGAAGCATTGCTTCAGTAACAAAGCAATGAACTCAAAGTGCTTCACAGACATGGCTCTGAATGAAGGAAATGATTTGAAATTATGTGTATTAAGAAACCATCACTTCAAACCAGTTCATCAAATAACATGGTGGCAGACTTAGCAAGAAGATTCAGGGTCAGGGAGAAGTGACAACCAGAACATCCTCAGAATTATAAATGGTACCAGTCTCTATCCTCTCAGCAATACTACATGTGAGAGGGCATTTTCTGCCACGAAACAGTCAAAAGTAATTGGAGATGCTCACCGAGTACAGTGGCTTTGGATCAACTTGTGAGAATTTGCTTGATGGGCCCTCCTGTTCAAGACTCTGACATAGAACCAGCAGTAAGAAAGTGATGGTTGGCTGGATTGAGGGTGAAATGGCCTACAATGCACCATACAACATTACGGACCAAGATACTATTCCAACATTCTTGTTCAATCTGATGAAACTGATTATTCACAAGCCTCTCATGGTAAAAAAAAAAACAAACTTAGACATGTGTATAAATAGTATTTTAGTTAACTTATAAACATGAAAAACAATGCAGCTGTACATGTAGTTTTTAATCAAAACGAAAATATAAAAAACACAACTAAAACTGATATAAAAGTAGTTACTTCTTATTCCAAGTAGTACAATTTTTTAAATTCCACACCTGGGAAGTAGTAGCTATAGTAGCAGTAGTATCAATGAAAGATGAAGATGAAGAAGATGATGATGATGATGATGATGCCAAATTGTAACAATATTATAAATGGACTAAATGTCAGACAATTGAAATCACTTACATCTGGCCATGGGCCATCTGGCCCATAAGGTCCCCTTGGTCCAATTCCATGGATATTGTTGAATCCAGGCCGCTCTATCAGTTGATAATTGCCTGGTGTGAAAGAACACTGAGTAGTATGTTAATATTGAATCAAAAACAAAAGACAAAGAATAAACTCTTAATACCTGTGTTCACATAACAGAGCCCACATGGACTGGCTAAGTGGAGCTCTGAACTGCCTGACTTCACCCCATTTTATTATCTTGGGGTGAAATTAGTCACTCTCTTTTCTATTAACTTGGAACAATCAAAGGAGCAAATTCTGTATATACTCACTGTACGATGATGCGTAATTAATTCCACTACCTGTTTCAAAGACTTCCGTAGTTCACAGAAATAACATGCGGCTTTATTGGCCAAGATAATTGCTTTACAAATGGACTAATTAAGCTAATTAAATTGAGCTCTTAAAAGGTGGTTACAATGAAACAGATCGCTTGTGAGCCATGAAAAACTTAAATCAGAATGTCAGAATTTGAAAAGGAAATTTTCCATTGAAGCATACTATATTGGTGTCATATGATTGGATATTACAATTGGGTAAATACAACATCTTGCACGGGATTTAAGAAATTGTTCTTAAATAATAGTAATTTAATGTCTTTTACTTTAAACTGCCCAGATGTCGCTAACAAGTTGGTTAAGTATTTTGCCTTTGGTTTGTCTGAAGAGTGTTACAAAATGAAAGGCTTCTGAAAATTTGGAAAGTGGAAAAAACAAAAAAAATAAGCAAAGTGTTCAATCAGTGATGACTTTAATTGGTATATTCAGGATGACAAGTAGACTACTTATGAAGTTAGATGAAAACTGCATCCTGGGAACTTTACATATTCAGTGGTCCACCCCCCCCCCCCACCTCCCAACCCAAGAGGCCCAAGTCCTGGACCTGATATTACTCACCTGGCTGACATCTGTCTAATAGCAAAATGATAAAACAGTGGACCAAGAAATCTATGTCAGTAATTTACTTTCTGCTGAAATTTCTTCCATTGCTGTTGATTGCATATGTTATAAAAACAATTGTTTCAAGGTTTCTTGTGTTTTTCTAGCAGGTCAGCATCATTTGTCCAAAATTACAAGGTCTCTATGCCTGAAACTTTGTGTCAAAGTTGGTCAAAAAAGTTATAAAAAATGTTAAATATTGCTATAATGGCATGAAAATCTTATCAGGTCATCTACATATACAACAAATAAACCTACAAAATTTCATAGATCTACCTTAAGTGGTTTTCACTTGTGCTAACAAGAATTTTATTTAAAAGAATAAACATCAAAAAAGATTTTAAGAAAGTGTAAGAGATTTCTGCTTAATGATATGTCTCACTTGCTCTGCTGTGGCATAATCCAAACAATTTGCAAAGCTGCTTGAGCAAGAAATGTAGGTTACTGTGACCTACATTTGCAAGAGGTGACTAGTATATTCAAAATACAACCATTCAGTTTCATGACTGTACATGCAAGTATCAGAGACACTAGGCTACTATAAATACTAAAACTTAATATAATCACTGCAATGTGAAAGGTAGGTCAACATGACCTCCTTTTTACCTGTGGTGAGAAGTACCCTTCAGGATGAATATACATATCAAATTTTATGACTGTAAATACAACTTTATCAGAGAAATTAAGCAAAATGTAAAAACCAAATGTTGATGCTGCAAGGGAAAGAATCAGTCTCACCTATGCATCACAGGTGAGATGAGTAAACTAGAATACCATGAATGGTACATTATACAGTCACCCCATGTTTAATAGTCCTCTAAGCATGTACTAGTAGGGCATGGTTGACTCTGGAGATTACTGACCAATGGGTCTCAATGACCTGGACCTTTGGTGATAATATGCAGTTTTCAAGTAAATATACTGTGCAGAAACCATTATTTTCTTACCAGACTGACCATGACCATGACCACCGACCTTTAGACCCCATAAACAAATGGATTCTTTATTACCCAAGTACAAGCCATCCACAAAGTTTGGTCAAGGAAATTACTCCAGAACAATAGTTTTCTGGAAGAAAAAAAAACATTTTTCTTGGAGCCACAATGGCCCTGACATTTGACCATTTGACACCAAAATCAACAGGCCTCTTCAATACTTTATGTGCAAGCCCTAAAGAAACTCTGGTCAAGGTACATGGTATAGAACTAAAGTTATTATGCAAACAAAAATATTTTTTTTCTTTCAGTCACAGTGACTTTGGCCTTTGACCATTTAACCCCACATTCAATAGCTTTCTTTCTTACCTCAAGTGCAAGCCATCCACAAAGTTTGGTCCAGTAATATGATGTTGAACTGATGTATAGAAACCATTTTTATTTTTTTCAGACATAGTGATCTTGACCTTTGACAATTTGATGGTGGAGAACTTGAATTATTGTGTGGAACCATGACTGGTAACAGATGTACAGAAGGATAACATCATAACATAATATGCTCTGCCTTATGGTGGGCATATAAAATGTAAAAAAAAAAATTGCTGTAATGATCTGAAAATCTAATCAGGTCATCTACATATGCATACAAAATGCCTGCCAAATTTGTTATGCCTACATTAAGTGGCTTTTGTGCAATTCGGTTAAGAAGCTTCTCGGGATGAACATACTGATGGACAGGACCAATCAAGAAGCCCCTGCTGCAAGCAGTGGGGGCATAAAAACAGAAAAGCTAACCAATGTTTCATATCTAGTGAAATGGATGAATTTCTTATCTTAGATCAGAAACAAAAGAGTGGTCACTAACCTTTATCATTTACTCCTGGATGGATGAAGCGACAATTGACCCCCCAGGTACAATGACCACGGAGATAGAAGCGACAGATGGGTTTTACCATTGGTTTCCTAGTCCCTGGCTCTCGTATCTCACCCTCCTCACAGTCTTCATCCTAGAAAACAACAGCAGTTCAATCAGGACATCATACAAGCAAATAATAGGAAAAACGATCCAAACATAAACTCTTTGATTAACGACAACTTTCCATTTCATGAATATTTACAATAAAGAAAACTTTTCCAAACCATAGGGAGAAATAATCAAGGAATGTAAAACTCAAATTGATCAAGAAAATTTTAAAGCATTTTGCTAGATCTAAAACTACTGGATGTACAGACATGCATAAATATGCCAAAGTGATTGCTATATTGCACTTCTGCCTAGGCAATCTCAATAAAAAGTCATTGCTATATTGCACTTCTGCCTAGGCAATCTCAATAAAAAGTGATTGCTATATTGCACTTCTGCCTAGGCAATCTCAATAAAAACCTTTTCACAGTTGAAATTTAAATATCTAATTTTGTTAGATTTAAAAACTACTGGGACAGCTTAATGAACCAATGGTTCAACTGCTGACATGAAGAAATGCAAAATTAGAAAAAATAATAAGACATTTAAATGGGTCCACCAAGAAAATGGGATGGCCCTAAAAGTCCTTGGAAATGAACAAATGAGCAAATGCCAAATATATATGTTATATAGGGGCTAAATGATAAATGAATTCAGTTACTGTATACATTAAATCTTGAATGAAACAAGAAACTTCCTTTCTGCTGAGCCTTTTTTTTATTCAGCTAAAAAGGAAAAACCATAACACTGACCCTTATCTAGGGTGTGGACATACAGATGGAAGTATCTATGGACACACACATGGATGCCAAAGTGATCACTATGCCAAGCTTGGTGGGCCAGACCAAAATCTCTTTACAGCTAAACTTTTAATATCTCATTTTATCCTGTCATATTCTTTTAAGTCTGATAACAAGCATCAAGAACTGCAATAATACCACTAACAAATACTTTCTGTTCACAAATTGTCAGTGGGCAAAATGAGATTAAACGATTAGTGATGCAATGATATAACACTATATTGGTATGTATAGGTACATCACCATACCACAATTTGGACTGGTACAAATTCTTCCATATCGATATTTTAACCCTAGCTGTCTATTAGTTAGACTGGTCGTAGAACTGTTTTGGTTGACTGAAAATATTACTTGGCACTATGAAAGAAAACTGTAACCAGACGACTGCATGGTTTGGTAATGGCTGATGGCCAATTGCTGCTGAATAAGCCTGAACCAGATCTAATAGTCAATAAGCAGGCAAAAAGTGCGGTTTGAACTATCTTCAATTTTAAATGCAAGGAAGATGGTGAAATGAATAAATCATTAGCATATCAGTATGCCATACATGCTCTGACAGCATAAACTATTCTGGAAGGGCTACTAGTAACCTCACCACACACTTGCATCAACATCATCCATCTGTAAAAGCTAATCATTACTTATCTTTAAGCTGGAAATTCTCATCTCTTACCTGACTATACTTCTCAGATTTTTCCCCCCAAAATAAGGAAAAACACAGCTGAGAGAACAATTTATTATAATAAAAACTTACATGCTCAGCAAATCATGCTTACAGTTGGTAACACATGGGTTGTTAAAATGGTCAGCTTGGTAGTTAATACCTACTGCAATACAATTATTTATATTGCAATACAATTTTAGCTGGCAATACTCACCCTTACTAAAGATCATCTCCAATTATAACAGTTATAAGCATTTTGTATGTATAATGCAAGAGAGAAATAGACATGGATGTGCTGAAATAGTGTTCAAATAAACTTACATCTTCAAGCTCTCCTTCTGATGAAACCCCATCCTAAAATAAAGTAGAAACAAATTTTGGAACAATGCTATCATGAGAGACCATGTATCTATATATATGTGCATACATGTGTGTGTGTGTGTGTGTGTGTGTATATGGTCAATATGTCATGGCACAAAAATGACATCATATAACTTGTGTCTAATGTCATAACCTTGTTTCATGATGTATTCTAACCACTGCATCCCCATTATTATTAATGATATCTGTGAGAAATAACCTGCACTATATTCAGGAAAGACTACTCTTTGTAAAATACACAATACCTCAAAATATCAATTTTATGTCCAAGTTTCTCACGTCACAGCTCATTTATATATATATATATATATATATATATATATATATATATATATATATATATATATATACACACATGCATATTTATATATATATGTGTGTGTGTGTGTGTGCGTGTTTTTGTATGTGTACTGTCTTAAATCTCAATTGTTTTGGTATGTGGCCAATAAGCCTGCAAGCTGGCCAAGATATCAGTCAGTACACACACAATAACCTATTTATTATAAACTCTAATGTACTGTTAGCAGCTACTATAGGTCTATAAGGAAAAAATTGCTAATATTCAAATAAATATGCTCTTTTTATTCTTTACTCAACTTTGCTCATAAATTAATTAATAATGACATGCATGAATATACGAGGCAAGTTGAATGACAGCATAAAATGTGAAAAAAGATTTATTTACCAGAAAGGACTTTTTCAAAGAATGATTCAAGTCTGAGTATGTATGTATGTATGTATGTATGTATGTATGTATGTATGTATGTATGTATGTATGTATGTATGTATGTATGTATGTATGTATGTATGTATGTATGTATGTATGTATGTATGTATGTGTGTGTCTGTCTGCATGTGCATATGTACATATAGTATTCAATGATACATCAGCAATATTCTGGTTATAGAGTGCCAAGTAAGTTTAAGTTTAAGTATAAAAAAAAAAAATTATAAAGATAAACAATGGTAAAATCCTTCAAATACAAAGTCAATTTTTTTTAATACATAAATCACACACTTTTAAAGTCCAAAACCTCAGCTGGAACATGGTCATGGAACACATAACATAGCAAAAAAACTACACCCGTTAGTTGCCCCTTATGACATCCAGCATGGCACATCAGGACTGTTCTAAATCCTGAGCCCACAGGGGGAATTGTGTCTTTTGTATTAATAATGGAAGGGAACCAAAGTTGGAATCTTTATCAATTTAATATCACTTTACACATCAAACAAGTTGATAAGGGCTATCAGTACTCTGAAGAATTTTGAAAATAAAAGTACAGTGCTACAAAAATATAAAATAAAAAAAAACGACGAGTCCAGTATATAGAAAACCTGAGCTAAAAATTAGCTATAGTCTGCTAGCTCGATCCTAGTAAATTTCTGGTTGGACTAGTAGTTTTCATTTTTTTAATAGTCCAATGGCTAGTAAAGTTTCAGTTGCTGCCAGTCAACATATATTTATGCTATCATTGGTAAGTTTTGAAAATCTAAATGATCAGAAAATGTACAAATTCTCTCTGAGCTAATTGTGTAAATCCCTGTGATTAAAGCACCTTTGAGGGTTAGAAAAATTAGGATTTTATATGTACTGCTAATGTAGCATCATAGTCATCAAAATCCCTATTATGATTAACCATTCTGTCTTTAAAGGATTAGCAATCATTGAGACACATATTCGGTTCAAAGCTTCATACTGTTTGCATATCTGTTGCGAAAACCACACCATGCTGATACTGTCATAATGAGAGATTTTATCACTCTGCTTTCATTGTAGCATGACGGGTACTGCCTGAAATCATTTGTCTGTGGAGTTATGATACATAATGAGCAGGGTGAATAAAGTCTTTGTCTTATTAAAAAAACAAATTTTTTTTTTTCTTTAGACAATGAGGCTTTAAAAACATGTTTACCCAGTAATCTTTTTTTTTGCAGTTAATTTCTGGATAATCAGTCATTGTTTATCTAGCAAACTTGTACTGAATATTTTCAAGTAGCTTTGGTGGTTTTCTAAAGCAAGATATATACTTCTGGATTATGAATAATGGTGATGCTAAAGAAATAAAAGTGTTGTTAATCTAGATATGTGTCTGACATTGTTTTGTAGGAAGGACTAGTGGAGATTCAGCAAGACTAGTAAATTTATTCATCTACTAGTTCTTCTGGCAACAAGGAAATTTATGTTAATTTTTTTACCTGAAAACTGTTGAAATTTTTTTTAACTTAAAAATGTGAGACTAGGACCAGAAACTGGAGGTCCTGGAAACAGGCATTCACTACAGAGAGCTCTGGGGGTATGTCAGAAATAATGCTAACATGATCATTGTTCAATAGTAGTTAAACTGCTGTTAGAGTTGCCAAGAAAGGTGAATTCTATTACTAGAGCTACTACCGTGGCTTGGGATGGCAGAACCCCCCCTTCAATTTTTATTACATGTATATAGCCCCTGCCCCGCCCTCCCCCTCCACCAACATCATTACCACTGATCGCAAACCACCCAACTAACACTGTGATTGCAATTTTCTTAGATATGACTGATTGACCCCTTCCAGAGAGCTACTTGTGCTGCCCAAAAATCACAACACTCTCACAGATGGCTCTCATATGGGCAATATACATACCAAGTTTGTTTAGGAGATAGAGTTACATACAGATGAATGGAAGGACAGCTGGAAAGACAGAAGGTATAACAATATCACCCTGCAAGAATATGGGGATAAATAATCTCTTGCCTTTATTGCCCCTTCTTCATCTTCTTTGCTATCATCCAGTTTATCTTTAGTGCCCTCGTGTCCCTCCATTTCCTCTTCATAATCCAGTTCTATATGTTCTTCTGAAAGACTTGTCTGTGTTACTAGTTTCTCTGTTGGGACTCTCTTTTCCCGGCCAAACTCATCATCCTTATCTCCTACCCTACCATCACGAGGATTTCTATCCCAGGACATTTTATGCTTACCATGATGAGATTTAGCACGCTGATCATCAGCTTTCTCATGTCTTCCTGTGAACATGCCTTTCACTGCCTGATCAGATCTATCTGGTACCTGCCAATCTTTATCTCCAACTTTCTTCCTTCTCCTCATCCTCATATCTTGTGCCAAGTCATCTGTATCCCTTTTCCGCATTTTTTCCTTTTTTTTCCTACTTCTAGCTTTGAGCTTTGAACTAGCATATCCACCAATTTTGTGTCTGTCGTGACCTTTTTCAAGTTCCTTTTCCTCTTCATCCATACCTTTTTCTTCAATCTCTTTATCTGATTCCTCATCACTGGATTGATTCCCATCAACATTTTTTTCATCCTCTTCCCCCCTCTCCCCTTCTTCAGCCTCATTTTCATCCATGTATGCAACCTTCGACCCTTTATTTTCCTTTTTCTCATCTATCTCTCTATCCTCTTCCTCATCATCTACTTCTTCCCCTTCCTCCTCCTCTTCTTCTTCCTCTGCTTCCTCCTCTTCCTCTGAAACAGCTTCCAGATCATCATCTCCATCTTTAGCATCAGACATATTGTCTCCATCATCCACACCAGCCTTATGGCTTTTCAGTTTTTCAACATCCTCTCCCTCTTCCTGTGATGACCCTTCATCTGCATTTTCCCTTTCATCAAGTCTCCTTTTGCCCCTGTCATTTCTCTTGCTTCTCTTGGCCTCTGTTTCCCTGTCCTCAATATCCAAGTCTTTTGCTTCCTCGATAGATTCTCTCTCATCTGATCCCAAAACTTCTCCCTCACTTTCAGAATCATATTTCTTCCTGGAATATTTATACTGCCTATCTGTTTGTACTGGACTCAATCGCACAACACCCTGACCAGTGTGCTTTTTGTCATCTTGCTGCATCTCCTCATTGTCTGAAATCTGCCAATTACCTTCTGCTGGTTTCTCAATTTCTTCATTAACTACTTTTTCAATTACATCCAAATATTTTCCTCTGTGAGAATCTGATTGCGTTCCATGAGACTGTTTAGGACACTGAATTTTATTGCCTTCTCTTGTTGAAGATGATGAATGCAATGAAATTTCACTCATTTTTTTGACTTTCTCGCTCTGAGAAACACTATCATCATTGTCATCAGATTCTCTTGCACCACAACTTTCCTCTGATATGTTGGATGTGTTTTTATCTCTTTTCCTTCCTTTTATATCTTTCCTCAGATTTGTATCCCCACTACTTACATCATCATGACTCAGATCCTCATCACCTCTAGTTGGCTCCCATTCACCTTCGCTTTCCTCATTGTCATCACCCTCTGACACACTACTGTCATCTACAGAATAATCACCATCTTTATCACCTGATTCTAAATCTGTAGTACTTTCTACATGTCCTCTTTCATAGCCATAACTCCCATGTTCTGGGAAATTTACAGGAAGTGAGTCTTCTTCACACTGGACCTCTAATCTCCTTGTACTTCTACCATTCCCTGAGCTGACATTGCAGCTGTCCTCCTCACCAGGGTCATTAACTCTGTCTGCCTCAATGTCAGTGGAAAAATTAGAGTTACCATCCCCAATTGGTACTCCAGAGGTTGAACTAACTCCTTCACCACAACTAGTTTGAATGATTTCATCATCAGCATAATGTCCTTCGAAATCTGAATTATCATCTGCATCATGTCCCTCAATATTTATATCATCTACATTATATCCATCATCATTCTTTCCATCATCTACATTGTCATTTACATCACTATCTGCAGTTTCATTCATACTCTCCCCTTCATTTCTACTCTCATAATTTCCCTCCTCTGCTGACACTCTATCATCTTCATCATCACTGTTATCATGTTCCCCATCTTCACTCCTATCACCACTTTCATCTTCAGATGCATGGGAAACTTCACCACTGCTAAGAGGTTCATCTATATTATAGTGACCTTTGACTTCTCCATCACTGTAATTCTCATTTTCCATTAGTCCAATCCCCTCCTCCCTGAAGCTTCTATTTGACTGGCTGGGCTCCTCCTCCTCTGACATATTCTCAGCTGCATGCGATTGGTCAGGTGATAAAACCATTGGGCTGCTGGGTCCACCTCTTTCTCCAAGGCCCATATCTTCTCCCGCTTCCAACTCATCTGCCTCCATCAGAAGTAAACTGAAGAAAAAAATTTAAACACAAAAATCAAAAACTCTTCAATCATTCCTATATAGAGAGCTACTGAAGAAAGACCACTCCCTAACAGCAACAGCATTTGTTTAATGCCATTTACTATGTACAAGAGCAAACTTAACCTACATAATGTGACCACTTCCTAATTAAGCCTATTCCAAAATTTAATAAGGCTTCTTAACCTTTAAAGAGCTATATAGTTTTGCAGCACAAGTTCCCCCAGTGCTAAATTGTTTGAGAAAAGAAATGAAAACTGTACCCTGCTATTAATAAAGTAAAACAATGGTACACACATACATTTTATTTTAGTAGTTATTCACGTTTTTGCAAACATAGTGAATTGTAAAAGGCTGATTTTCAGCTCGTAAATTTACATAAAACAGTTCTTATGTGAAGATCTACTGGTGGTTCCACCATGTAAATTCAAACTGTTTTTCATAAATTTCTTGCCAAAATGAAAACAAAATAGATATTAGCTATCATGGTTAGTTTGGTTTTTTTTATTTCCACTACCAGCCAAAAAAGTTACACATATTACATTTTAAGTTAAACAAATTCTTGTGAAAAATGGACACACCACATTAAAAATTTAAAATGACCCAGTGCCCAGATATCCCCATGTTAGCATGGCTACAAAGATCAGAGATTGGTGTCACCAATGGTGATTACAATTCTGATAGTGTGATTTCCCCCAAAGAAAGAGCTTAATAAATGAACGACGGGGGTTCAACACTGAATGAAAGACTTCATATCCTTGGGTGGAATTTGCTGGATCATATGGTAAGTTTTCCATTTTGCTTAATTTTGGTTCAGATCTCCTTAAGTATCAACAGGTGGTGGTGGTGTGTGTGCATGGGGGGGGGGGGCATTCCTCAGCAGGCACAATAAAAATATCATATTTTTGTTTTTATAGTAGTTGTAGTTGTGATTGTTGTCGTTCTTATTATTTTATGGAAAATGTAACAAGGAATGAAAATTGCATTATATCCATGAGTTGCTCTTATATTTACATAGTAAATAAGTTTAATCATTAGACCTTAACTTACATTTCTCATTTCTTTTTCTCTCTATCAAGCAAGAAAAATAACAATTTTTATCTTCCAATTTTACCTGTTTTGAATACGTGTAAATAAAAAGTGTTGAATTATTCCTTCATTTATATTTGAAATATATTCAATGAATAAATTAAACAATGACAAACACATTGATATATTGTTCTTAATGGAAAGCAATCTGTATCATCTTAGTTATACGGTCATGATTATTTGAATACACATCACTGGCTTGACTCTTTTTTTGTCCCTGATAATTCACTTAGGATTCAGGTATTTTTAGTATCTTTTTTGTACATCCATTAATAAATTTTATGTTCCATTTTTCCAGACTGTGAAAGGTCATTCTCTGTTAAGGAACAGGTTAACACAGAGGGTGCTGAATTACCTTACGACAATTAGTACAGAAGGACTTGGCCCAAAAAACTTTAATTTTAATGTGGCAATCAAAATATATGGGAAGTGAAGAAATAAGGATATCATTTATTTAAATTCAATGACATATGCATTTTACATTAAATCATGTTATAACTTAGGCAAATAAAGAATACTAATGTAAATATATGTACTTGTCTTTTATATCATTGATATTAATTTTTCCACTTTTATGATGATAGCGTATACTTTTAAAAACATTTTATGACACTAACCTGCATTTACCCTGATGCTATCAAAAATTTCTGGGGAGATCACTGTACATGTATTTTTAAAAAATAACAGCATTCTAAATTTTGTGCACTCTGACACACATAACACTGATGCTCTCATAATTACATTCTTTCTCTCTCTCTCTCTCTCCCTCTCTCTCTTGTCACATAAACACTTATAAAAAGTCTTTTTTTTCCCACATCTGCAAAAACCTCAGTAAATTTCACTGTTTTTACAAAAAATATTTTGAAAGATTTCATAAGTTGGGCCAGTATGGCCAACTTTCAACACTATCAAACAGTAATGTATATAAACTGACCCATGGCTTTTATTTATTTCTCAAGCATTATAATTACCAAATAAATATTGTGTAACAAGTTAATGATGAGTAATACAATATTAAAATGTACTTTACTGTTATCGTTCAATTTTTATCTTGTAAGTGAAATCTTAAAGCAACAAACAAACTTATTTCAATTTCATTCTAACCTTTGAAAATGTTGCAAATATTATTAATATAAATATTTCATTTTCAGCACTTATTAAATACATTAAAAGCTTGATTTCTGAATAAATAGTTTATTATATTAATACATATAAAATATTATACCAGTTTCATGAGTGAAAGATTACAAAGTTATTTAAAGTCAGCATTATATTTGTCTTTTATAATGGTAAAAAGTCTGCTTTAATTGTAGAAGCATTGATCAAACAATTTTGCAAATTTCTGGTGAGATCATCTCACTATTATTGTTTGCAGTTAAATTATTAAAGCAGTACTAATCAAACAAAGTATTAGGCAGACAGTGATAATATGAGACAATTTTGACTGATGAATTAAATGTCATTAATTATTATGTTTGGAAAATAATGATTACACTTTCATCACTGGAATTCAAGTTCAATAAACTGGAAATATATAGTACCTTAAATTTTAATAAAAACTAGTTACATCACTTCATTTATGAAAATAATAGACAAAGATTAGCAAAATATGTTTGATCTTTCAACTGAGAGTTAGAACCAGTTTCGTTAAGTTCTGTGCCCCATTTAAACAGTATATCTGCATATTTTACTCACTTAAAATAGTAAAATACCCAATTGTTTTCTTCCAGCATGCATATCAAATATGCAAGCATATTATCTTTCACTCAAAACATCAATGTTTCTCAGAGTATCTTTGTGTAAACAAACAGCTGATATAAACTTCAGGTCTAATTTTATTATCTGGTGCCACTTATGTAATTGATAAAATAAACCAAAGGCATATTTTTGGGATGTAAACAAGTATTGTAAACCAGTCTAACTTTTATTGCCGAAGTTGACAGGGCACTTGCTTGCTCATTTATTGCATAAAATCAAGCATCCAGATAATATCAAACAGACACTCAAAATGTCAGGAATACGACAGAAAAAAATCTGCAAAACCTGCATTTTTATTTTTAAAAATTCAAAAATTGTTTGCTTTTTCTCAGTCAAATGACAGTCCATCTTTAACATCAATGGTAAGAAGTATTCTCTCAGATATATTTGATAAATCTGTTGAATCAGCCTATATTAAATCATCCAAAAAACATGATGGAAACAAGGTTTCATCAAAAACATGATTTGCAGAGACAATAACTTCTGTTGTTGGAAATTTTTGAAATTGAGACCCGACAAAAACAAGGCAATAAACGTGACACAGAAAAGAGTAAGTTGAATTGGTTGTTTTAGTGTTTACTTTAACAATCATTTAAAACTGAAAAATACCCAATTATTTTTGTCAAATCTAATTTCACTCAATTAATTTAATTTTATGAGTGAAATTCCAAATAGGTCCAAAAGTTATCTGGGGTACTGAAGTTATTATTTTTCTTTATTATAAATAATACAAGATAGAAAAGATCTGCAGAATATAGACATATGAAATTGTATTGAATTAAATCATGAATCTGATTTGACACCAGATTCAAGTTTATTTTGTATCTCATGTTTTTAATTACTTCTAGTATATAGTAAGGGGGCCCAGGTGGACGAGTGATCTAGGTGATTGCCTTTATAGATAATTTACACATCTCATCTCTGCATGAGTTCAAGTCTCGACTTCACCAACGTGTGTATGTGAGAAAGCTTGCAAGTAGCTTTCTATGAGTCGGTTGTTCTTCCCAGGGTCTACCATGGCTGGCTCTACATCCACCAAAATATAGTGGCCACCATGTAACCTATCATGTGCTGAAAAATGGCATGAAACCCCACAAAACCAAACCAAAAGAATATAGTAAATATACAGTATAAAGATAAATTATGCACAAATCTAATAACAGCATTAACAAACTAAACCGTTTTCTTTAGTTAGTAATTGTATTATTTGTAACTAAAATAAACTATTTCAGTTTTGCACTATGGTAGACGAGTTGCTTTTAAAATATTTTACTATAAAAATGGCAATGAAAGATAAACAGTCTAACATGATTTCATTTGATCTGTATCTAGAACTATACCATTATCTCAAATAAAATGGGGGTAATATTTAGTTAAATGAAGTTTTGAACTACTCAACTTATGTGGGAAACAATGACAGATATCATATCTGAAACAACTGTAAATGTTACATTAACATCTAAGACGAAACTTAATATTTAATATGGTCCGAATCAATATGCACCCATCTCAGATAAAGGGGACACTATACATACAATCAATCAATTAGATATGCACGATTAAATAGACATTTCATAAATTTGTCAACAGATATGCTTAAAATAGCTTCCAAAGATGATTACTTGAAAATTTTCGTTGAATTTTCTGCCAGCAAGCACCATACTGAATACAATTTTCAATAGCAAACGAGGTAATTAAGCACTCGAAAATACAGCGCAAAGATTTACTGTATACCTTACCGATGTTAGACTATATAAATATGTTTCTGTAGCCCAAGATGGCTCTGTAAAGGAGCGGTTTTTGACCGTTAAAAATAAATCTAATAATTATTTCCTCATGAACAGACGCCTGTTTATTCCCTCAAGTCCTAGAAGTCGCCATTGCTGGCCTATGATTGGTTCACGTGACAAGGCATCTAATGCGGTGTCAGAAGATATTTTGTAATATGCAATACTATATCCACTATATAAATTTTGATAGTCACAATTATTTGAACGAGTTATCACTGAAAGAAATAAGGAAGAAAGGAAACATTGAAAGAAATATAGAAAGAAACAAGAAATGCGCATCTTAAATCATCAGAAACTACAGACTTTCACATATGAGAAAATAATGTTCTCGTATTTCAAAATGTACTGATTTTCTTATACTATAAAACGATTTTCTAATACTAGAAAATTGAGTTACCAACATTAGATAATTACTTTTTAAGATCAGAAAATGACCTGGTTTTTAATACTAGAAAATAATTCAAATACGATAAAGCTGTTTGCAAGCATTAGAAAATGACTTCCTAATATCACAAAATTATTCTATTATTAACAAAATACAGGAATATTTTGTCTAAAAATATAAATCATATTAGACATATCGTTGTCTTATCCAAGACGGGTTCTCATATAAACTGGTACAACGTGTTTATATATTTGTTTTCTGGCAACCAAAATCTTGTATTCTGCTCACATAAACACACTGCCGATCTATTGATATAATTGCTGGACATAATTTAATGTTCAGTTGTTATCAATAAAACTTGAAATATAAATTTTACACCATGACTTTCATGAGTCTGTTTAAAATATGGTACATTCTTACTTACAGAATTGTCTAATCAGAGCCTACAAGGTTTCCAACATTATTATTATTATTATTATTATTATTATTATTATTATTATTATTATTATTATTATTGTTGTTGTTGTTGTTGTTGTTGTTGTTGTTGTTGTTGTTGTATGACATGGTTCCTCGTATTCCATTATGTTATGTAATAGCAGTACCATGTTTGGACAAGGTATAAGTAGCCGCCCAAATGCGTAGTGAAGCAAGACTGTACCTGCACACATTCTGAGTTCTGAATTGTAAAATATAGTGTTTAATGGATTGTTTCAACTTTTATGAGGAATTCATATGCTATTTGTAATTGTAATATTAAATTATTGTTGGAAACAATTTCGCTGCCAACGTCATGCTCTATGATAATTAATTTTAGAAATAAAATACTTTCAAAGTTACAAACCATGATGTTTTGGCATTTTGGGTCGAACATTCAGTATTTAGTATTTCTTACAAAACGGTTTCAGCATTAGTTATAAATATTGGTTCTTACTAAATTTTAAGCATATTTTGCTCATTTCATATTTGATCATTTACACCATATTTTAAAAGACGGAAATTCTAGAATATTATAAGGTTAGTAAGTCTTGAATGAATATAATATTTGTAATTTTATATCCAGAATTAATAATTTTACGTGTGTTTAATTTAATAAAGCAAGATCGTACCTGCACGCATTCAGAGTTCTGTCTCTTGCTTACAGTTCGAACTTGGTAACCTCTCTCAAGCCAGGGCGGTAAATCCTTAAAACATCGCAAAAAAGGAGTGGCACCTCTCTAAAGGAGAACACAATATTCTGACTAGATATCTCTGTCGAACCCAGAGTTTCCCCACAAATAAACTTGTATGGGAACCATCGGGACATCTGCACCCCTTAGGATCAACCGGCAGCCAAACTCTAGTTCTATCATGCTAACATGATAAGTACGGAGAGAAAAAAAATCATCGTAATAAATATATATATATATATATATATATATATATATATATATATATATATATATATATATATATATATATATATATATATGTAAAACTTTGTGTTTAAAGATTTTCTTACCCTTTGTTGCCCTTGCCTTTGTTTTCCATGCTGGGGTGGGGGTATATATCCAGTATTGTGCTGATATACATTCGAGGAGTATTTTAAAAGTTCTGAATATTTTGTTATAACTTTTTTTGTTTCTTTGACCTGTCAATAAATCTGACGCCAATCAATAGGCAAAATCAGGGGACCCGGGTGGCCGATCATTGACATTTCACCTCTGTCCTCGTGGGTTCGAGTCTCGGGCTCGGCCAACGTGGGTACGTGAGAAGCTTGCCAGTAGCTTCCCGTGGGTCGGTGGTTCTTCCCGGGGTTTTCTCGGGTTCTTCCTCCACCAAATATACTGGCCGCCAAGTATAGCCTATCATGTGCTGAAAAATGGCGTTAAACCCATAATAACCAAAATAGGCAAAATAACGTTCCATAAAATGATCTGCAGATGCACGTGCAGCACGCCAGACACCTGTAGATATATGTGTGTTGCGTAACATTGGTAAATTACAGTGATATTAAAAATGTCAGAGAATGAGAACAATTCTGCTGTTGAGTAAAGAGCATACTGTTGAATCTGGGCGCTCTAACGATACTCACCGACTGATATTAAGGCCGACTAACAGTACTCACCGACTGATATTAAGGCCGACTAACGTTACTCACCGACTGATATTAAGGCCGACTACGGTACTCGCCGACTGATATTAAGGCCGACTAACGGTACTCACCGACTGATATTAGGGCCGACTTGGATAAAGTTTACGGATGTAATTCTCAGTCATATCCTACCATTTTTGAGCCAGTTTTGTCTTTTCAAAGCTGCTGGCGAATCCATGGAAGATAACCCACATACTGGATTACCGTTGTCTGCGACTGATGAGCGTGTTGTCTGCGACTGATGAGCGTGAAGTGGTTGCTATGAAGGGGGCAATTGATGAAGATGCTCAATACACAGTGGAAGATATTTCTATTATCCGAGCATTAATTCGTCTGCTGTTTTGAACATATAGAAAAATCATTTGAAGCTCAGAAAGGTGGGTCTGAGCAGAATGGTTCCCACATTTGTTGACTGCTGATCAAAAACAGGCTCGGGTTGAAATCGGGGTGGTTTGTGCAAGATGGGTCCCGCATTTGTTGACAGATAATCAAAAATAGATTCGGGTTGAAATCGTCAAACAGCTACTCGCCAAATATGAAAAGAGTGACCAGAGACGTTTGAATGAGATTGTCACTATTGATGACAAATAAATATACTTTTTGAACCCGACTCAAGAGAAAATAAAGTTTGGATCGAAGAAAACGAGCAGAGACCACAAATCGCTGGACGTAGTCGGACTGTCAAGAGAGTTTCGTACGCATTATTTTTCGATGCAAAAGTCCTTGTCGTCCAGGTATCTATGCTTGACTCTGCTAATGTCACTGGACATTTGTATGCCTCCAAAGTGTTCCCAAAGTTGTGAAACACTACCGAATCACCCGTCAACGCACCCGTACTGGAGGTATCCATCTACTCCATGAAAAATCCGCTCTCTTGACACACCTCCTGAAGGAGCACAGCATCCAAACCCCATACAGCCCAGATTTAGCTCGAAATGATTTTGGTTCAATTCAGTTACCAAAGATTCGCTGAGGGGCAGGCGATTTGAAAGCCAACGTTCGGTTGGACGTGCAGTTCACCAGTATATGAGCAAAATACCAAAAAGTGAATTGAAAATGGCATTTAATAATTGGTTAATTATATTGAGAAGTACTTTGAGGGGATGCACTGACATACTGATCACTAATAAAGATTTTTGCTGTGCAGCGCACTAATATTCAGAACTGTTAAAATACAACTCGTACATGCATAGATACATGCATACATACCACTCAAGTTTTACTGCTTTCTAATGCTTGTTCACCTTGTATGTAATGTTCGCTATAGAAAAATAAAGGAACCGACTACTTGTAAACATGGTTACATTAAGGGATAAATTGTATTATTATTATTATTATTATTATTATTATTATTATTATTATTATTACACGCAGTAGAAGACTTGTTTACCATTATGGAAAACTAATCGTAAAATTATAGAGTTATGTATCCAAACCACAAATTTATTATTGGTGGAGATTTCAATGGCTATACCTTCACATAACCTGATTTTATTATACATCATAGTAATAATATCATTGATAAGAATACAGCCTATGTCGATGATGTAGATTTAGGGCAAGGGCTAACAAGGACAGAAAGGATTTAAATCACTATGGTGAGAACTTACTGAAATTTTGTCAGCTATCTAGAATGAGGATTGCAAGTGGTAGATGTGGGGATGATAAAGGAGTTTTAAACTTTACATGTATACAAAATAACTCAGAGACAACCGCAGACTACTTACTTTCAGATCAATCATTATCAGGATTGGTAATATGATTGAATCTATTCATCAACTAATAATATTTCCCTGGGATCTAGCTGATTCCACTACCCTCACAGCTGAAAATAACGAAAGTATTTCTCTAAGATATATATATATATATATATATATATATATATATATATATATATATATATATATATATATACAGCTCTTCACTATCAGAAAAATCTCATACTATACTCACAATGATAGAGCATAATGAACTGGATACTGCTTAAAATATTGTTTCATGGAGAGTATTTGTGAATCAGCACAGACGATGAAAGTAGATAAAAATAATTTGAAAAAAAGTGATCGGGTTTCGGTCAACAAAAACCCTGGTATGATGCAGGCTATAAAGCAGCAAAACATCGCGCATTTGATACACTTAGAAACTTCAGAAACAATATGATTTATAATTTGTCTTTATACAAGCACCATAGAAATATGCACAGAAACATAACCAGGCACAAACGCAACCTATACAGAACAAAGGAAAAGTCAAGTCTTGAAAAAGCACTTTCAGAGAAAGGTTCGAAACGCTTCTGGAGACTTTACAAATGTCCAAATACCATGTTGAATAGAAAAATAAACCGCACCGGATGGTACCAGTACTGTTCATATTGCTTCACTGTCCGGCTGGGGTAAGGCAAGGTTGTGTTTTATAACCTTTTTTTATTTTCTTTATTTCTGAATGATTTAAAAACACACATTTCTGACCAAAATAACAGTGTAACATTAGAATTTGCCAAGTTATTTGCACTGTTGTATACACATGACTTGGATGCCTTTGCTGAAACTGCTATTCAACTTCAAAGAATGTTAAATAAACTAAGAGAATACTGCAACACCTGGAAACCAAAGAAAAACCTGGAAAAAAAACTTGTAGTTTCCCAAAAAGGAGAATATTTGAGAGGATAGTAAAGTTGGTATTTTGGTGATTGCCTGATAGAGACGGTACCGGGTGTCTTATTAAAAATACCTTGGTTGCGTAATCTCTTCTAAAACATCACGGTATATATGTCAGAAAACGCTAGCAATACAAGCAGCAAAGGCACTTTATAGTTTGAAGACTATACTAAGTCTTTTTGGTAAACTGTCTACAAAAACTCTATTCAAAATAATTGATAATAAAATAGCACCAATTTTGAATTATGGGTCAGAAATTTGTGGTTTTTACAAAGCAAGTGACATTGAAGCTGTGCATACGTCATGTTGTAAATATATTATTGGTATAACAAAACACATTCCAAATGCTTTTATTTAAAATGAATTAGGTAGAATTCCAATCGGCTAAAACACGGTATTGGTGCTGATAAAGGAATTTTCATGTTATATGCATGAAATAGAAAAATTAAACAAGATATGAACCAATTTTAAAGATTGGTAAGCCTGGCATATACCTCTCTTACTTTCCTGAAAATTTCAAGAGGTTAGTGTAACCCATTGTTGAGATATGCATGGAAACAAGCTCTAAAAATGGCCATTTTTGAGCGTTATGTAGTCTCACTCGAAAAAAGCTTGAATATAAAATAGAGAATTCTCTAAATATCATACTGAAATTATGCATTTATTGGTCTGGTTTTATGCGGAATTCTATCCTGCAAATATTGCTTCTTGAATTAAAGAAATCGGTAAAATATTATGGATTTTATAAGCAAAATACCGTCAGTAGAAGTTTTGTTTCAACACTGAAATTCAAACACTAATCTGTTGTTATATGCCAACATTTTGTACAAAATAACATTCATTATAACTTTTATTGACATCTAGAACTCGACTTTATATTATAATAAGTAGTAAAACCATTTAAATCACATGGCTAGCCAAGATATTCGATTGAGAGCTTGTTCTTTGTCAAACTTTCCAGTTCTAAATTTTGTAGTGTCTGTAACCTTTACAAGTTTATATGGCAATAATTTTGTTGTTTCATTATGGAAAAGTATAAATCCTACAAAGGCTCATGTGTATCCATGTGATGTCCAAGTTGGCCAAAATTGGTGGTGCTGTATTGTACCATTAAAAAAAAGCAACTCAATAAAAAAAGTTACAGACACTACACAAACAGGTATAAAAATGAAAGATAAAAGTATTGTTCTACTTGTCATTAAAACATTGTTTTTCTCAATAGAAAGTTCCATCTTATGTGATGTAATATTGCATCATCTATTTACCTCTGCAGCCAAGAGCAAAAAAGTGATGCAATAACTCTCTTGATTGAATATTGCATCATTCTTGCAGCACTGTCTGTTTGAGTAATTTACTACAAGACGATGTAACCTGAATTTCTTATCCTAGAAGAAGCTGCCTAATTACTTTTTCTGTTCTTTACCATGGTACATCCCTAAGACATGGGAAGACGACAAAAGCAAACCTCTGGGAACAACTCTGGTAAGTTTGTATTGAATTGGTAAACCACACTCTTAAATTGTAGTGTCTGTAACCAATATCCCCTTTTTATACTGTCTATGACTTTATCCCTGTTTTTTTTTTAAAAAATGAAGCCAAATTATGTTTCCTATTACAGTATTGATGTGTAAGGCTAAATTTTGACATATTGTCTGTCTGCAATTTGTAATATTTTGGTATATTTATAGTTTCTTTCATCTAGATTTCTGATAACAGGCAACATTTTCAGTGATTTCTTACAATATGCAATTGAAACTGAGTATTTTTGCATTCCATATCATTAGACTAGTAAATTCAAACAGAAATATTATGAGAATTCAATGAGCTCAGACTTAGTATTGGATAGATTGCTGATATTGTCAAATGGTTACAGACACTACTAGACATGTGAATTGACCCGACTGTTGTTTACATTATTAAGGAAAGTGTGCAATCATTGTAAATGCTAGAACATTGAATAATCATCAGGTTTTATGCTATTTCTTTTTCAATCAGATACTTTTCTTTAAGAATCTACAGGTTATTCCGGTTTGCTTATGTATGAAAGCATATTGCGTACTCATTACAAGTATGTTTTGTAAAGTCTAAATTTCATCCGTATACATAGAGGAACAAAAATGAGAATGAAGTTGTTTGCTTTTAGGAAGCAAAGATAAGCCAGAAGAAGATGAACAGAAGATTAAAGCTAGAAGGGAGAAGACGAGGCTAAAGGTACAAGCCTGGAGAAAAAAACAGAGGGAAAATAAGGCGAAACATGAGGAGCTAAAAAGGGTTGATAGAGAAAGAAGAAAAGATGCAAGACTACTAAAAAAACAGCAATCACTTTCCGATTCAAATCTTCAACAAGAATTAAGAAGGAAAAAACGTGAAGAAATGAAAAGGTATCGCCAGAAAAAGAAAGAAAAAGCAGCCCTGGCAATATCGGTTAATAAGAGTGTTGATTTAAGAAGTCCGAAAACTGCTGAATTAAGTAGAAAGAAGAAAGAAGCTGTGAAAAGAACCCAAGCATGGAGAATGCGTAACACGAAATTATTTCGAAACATCACATGGAAAGAGTGTTTGCGATGGTCTCGGTGCGACAGTCAAGAATGCTTGCTACAGAGCTGTAATCAGCAATAGAAAGGTGATAGGTTGTGCAGAAGATGTATATCATTTCTGTACAGAGAAACTGAAAATGGAAAATACAGATAATGAAGCTAAAACAGTTTCGAGAAGGGAGTTCATCCTTGTTAAAGATGTTGAGAGAAATAGAGAAGAAACTGATGTGCAAACACTGCAAGGTACAAGAAAATTACATGCTGTAAAGTCAGGAAGCAATGATTATGAACTGAGCATAAGAAATCTGAGCTGTTATTGTGAGCAATGCATGAAGGTTGACGGGAGATGCAACTTCAGCGAAAATGTTAATGCCTGGGAAATGAGAAAGTTAGTACTCAATAAAGATAATTTAAGTCAGAAAGGAAAACAACTTAAAGACAAGAATCCATCAACAATAGAAAATAATGACAAGAAAAGAAAACAAGGAAGTAACCAGAAAGATCATAACTCAGCAACAAGCGAAAAGCCTAATAAGAAACGGAAGTCAACAGAAAGACAAAACATTGTGACAAAGAAGATCAAAGTTGACAAAAAAGCACCAACCAACACAGAGAAACCAATAGAGAAATACCACCCTGGAGAATTTGTTGCTGTAGGACTTAAGCCAAAGAAGGGACCTCTAGATGTATACTTAGCAGAAGTAATAGACATTCTTCATAACGAAGTTAGACTTAAATACATGAGAAAGTCTGGCAACATGTATGTTTGGCCTGAAAAAGATGATTATTCACAAGAGGCTCTAGATGCTATCTTGTACAGGGTAAAAGCTCCACAAATAGTCAATGAAAGGGGTCATTTCAAGTTTAATGCAGCTGAATTGTCTAAGCTCAAGTCAAATCTGGAAAAAAATCATAAGCACTTCTATTTGAAATGACAATATAAAGTCAAGGTTTAATGTGTAGTGTCTGTAACCTTAAGATCAATCACATATGGGTCTGTGTTTGAGTCAGCACCTTGGGTTGAACAATACTTTAGTGACTATGATTTATTGAACATTCATTATACTTCAATATTTTACTCTTACAAACACTATTTAGTATTAAACTTTCAAGTGCTATTTACCAGTTCATAATTTTAACACAAGTATTGGACATATACCTGTTACAATGTGGTTTTATCATTTTATTAACTAATCAACATTCATTTAATGAATAATTCTAGTCAATGTGTTCATGTTGAATTATTTTTGAAGTGAATTTTATGGAGATATGTATGGTTCTGCAGCTGTATTGAAATGCTATAGTTTTGTAGTGTCTGTAACCAATTTTATGGACAATGTACTTCTGACTCTTATGGAAGTTTGCAATACTTTTGGCCAGTATTAATGATTTTGTTTGTTTAAATATTCTTCTTGGTGTTAGATAAATGCCTAAATAAGATTATTCTATGTCTTTTATGTTTGTTATGCAAAAGTTTCATGGTTAGGTTTTTTTTCTAAGTGATACCTTTGTCATAGATGTTTTGATTTTGTTATTAAGTTGTTTACCACTTCCAGTTATGTTGTTTACTTTAAATGTTGATATCCTGTTACTGATGTTACTGTGAAAAAAAATAAAGTTTTAAAGTTTTCATGCTGTTTTTCTTGCATGTTATACACCAAGTGTAGTGTCTGTAACTGTTGTTATACCAATGAATTGAAATAATGGTTAAACAAAATCGCATGCATGTTCAAGCTAAATCTAACTTGATCTGACTAGGGGACACCCTAGGGTATATAATGAGCTTCATTGAAATGTTCTATCAAACATTTCAATTTTTTAAGTGAGTGAGACTACTCTCAGCACCAATACCGTGTTTTAGCCGAATGCAAGTTGTAAGATATAGTAGAATCTTTAAGTAATGGTTCAAATTATTAAACATGACTGATGATAGATTCCCAAATCAAAAGCTATAACCAACAGTTGACATCGGGCGAACACTGTGATTGTTGGGTAAAAAAAATTAAGAATCTAATGTTTTCATACGGAATGGGAGAAACTTGGGTGAATCAAGGGGTGGGTGATGAGAACCTCTTTTTCATTATATTTAAACAACGTTGTAGAGATATTTTTCTACAAAAAAAAAACTAAATGAAGAGTGAAATTCAATGGATAGAATACGATTCTAAAATAAGATCAGAAACGATTTGAGTTGTCAATTCTATATAGATTCTTTAAACTCTCTGCACAATATTCGTTTACTATATATGTTCAGAAATGGAACCTTTCCTATATTGGTAAATATAGATAGTTTAAAAAATATCCCCTATGCTGAAAGACTGCCCTTTTTGTGCAGATTTAGAAGATGAGTTCACTTTGCTGTTAAATATCCCATGTATGATAATTAGAGAAATGCCTATTTGCCTTCATAATTTCATTGTAAATCACATACAATTTTATAACTTTATGCAGAGAATCAATAATAATATTAATATCCTGCATAATCTTGTTCTTTATCTAAAAATCTATACAAGTTAGACAGTCAGTGTGTTTATCCTAGAATTGTTATGTTTCATGGTTGTACCATATTTTTTCATACATGTATGTTGTAATCTTTGCCGGTGGCCTATGTTACAAGAAGAATAAAGATCATTTTTTGTTATTATTATTATTAGTAGTAGTAGTAATAGTAGTAGTAGTAGTAGTAGTAAAGAGCTTTTTCTACAAATATAGGCATAATAAGCATATTAATTTTTACAGCTAATCATTTATAAATAATGCATTATCCATACTCTTAGAGAACTTTTATGTCTTTAATTGTAGGAGATATGGTATATTTTCTGACCCACTTGCTAGAAAGGTTAATTTTTTATTTATCGGGAAAGAAAAAATGATAATTAATTAGTAGTAATGTAATACTTAACATGTTTATAGCCCGTTCCGCATGCGCAACTTCCTCCAGTGTGCGGATCGGATAGCAATTTTTAAATGTACCCGTATCATTTAAATGTAACCTGATAAGACCTGGGGCGGGGCGTAGGTTAAATATGTCTGCAACAAGGTCACTAGGAGATAGTATAGACTCCACAGATTCTGGACCACTAGATTTACTATTTTTTTTATTTTTTTTAAATCTTTGACAATTGACAATGCAGTAGCAAACCGTCAGTTTCTAAAAATTCTAATGCCATAGAAGCAACATTAACTGCTACTCAACTATAAATTAAAAATAGCAATGACGAGTGAGAAAATCATCAATGAAAAACAAGAATATGAATTACTTCATTATTCATTGATTCAGAGTCCCCGGCTCTATACAAATCTGCGTGCATTACATTACAAATTACGAATGGTCCAGAAAGTTTATCATAGGGTGTACTGCAAACTTACAAAATGGTCGAGAAAATCGACCCCGGAGTGGACCAGAAATGACTTCTAAGTTTTGCAAAATAGTACAATGTAATAGTGAAATATACGTGACAACAACCGTTGTTGTAAAAAAAGTCTCATAATTATAAACGGATAAATCGTACGAAGCTCTTTACTCCCTGTTATTGATTTGCATATCAAAATATAGCATAATTTGTAAATATCAACTAATCATTTTTCTAGCAGCATTGCTTCTAATACGTTGTTTCCGCAGCTCATTTGTATATTTCTCCTTCCGATGGTACTATTTTATTTGCCTCTACCAGGCTCAAGTATTTTTCCATTCGTTTCCACTACATCATCCATATAGTTTTACAGTTTCACAATGTTCGAATTTAATAGATCTATCTTCCATAAGAGCAGACTTACTTGTTCTCGTTTAACTGCGATGAAGGAGTAACCCCCCCCCCCTCATTTTTTTTTTCGTTTGTTTGTGTCACTGCAGCTTTCAATACAAAAAGATAATTAGAATGTTTGCTTCAAACATGTATCGTACGATTACACATTCCCTTCTTATGTGAATGCAATAAGGGCTTTGTTTAGACATGATTTAGTAAATATATTTTGTATACATTTTTGTAGCCTTCCATTAATTAGCTAAATTTAGCGTGAATTAGCTAGTGTTGTCACGAAGGATTTAGCGTAAATTAGAAAGTTAAACATGATGATCTTTAAATATTTAGTTTTTAGTTTGTTAAATATTTAGTAATGACTAAACCGTGTAATTTTTGTCATCATCTGTCTGGAGAGATGTGGAATTTAACCACAAAATTTAAGAGCACACATCCTAACAAAAATATATGAATTCAGTTTTCTAAGAAATCCTTTGCCTGCAATAAAAACATCTGAAGAAATGACTCAGCAGCTTGAAATAAACAATGAGGAAAGTCTAGCCAATTTGGATCAAAAGATTTCGAATGAAGAAGCTTACACCCTTTTATCTAACGAGTTAACGATTTTCGAATGAGAAAATAGACAGCTTGCACACAAAACTAAAAGATATAGAATCACGCGTGAATCGTTTACTCTTATTGGACAAAAATCATGATACTGAGTTAAAAATGTTGGAAGATGACTTAATTGAAGAGCGTAAAAGAAACATAACGAAAACAGAAAAAGGATTTAAGTCAATGTCATGGTCAAATAATTTCAGTGTAATTCTTTCAATCTTTCTTGTCATTAAAACTGCAGAACCAGCGCATAAACTTCAACAATTAGTTTTTTTAATTTTAAATATATGTATGAAAAGTTTATAATTGAAAAGAGAAAAATAAAACAGTTGTTGGTCCTGTTGACAGTATACATAATGTGTTAATTATCACCTCGGTACCTCGACCAATATCTGACCATTGTACCGAGTTTTTCTCGGGATTTTCTTTTTCACTTTTATTATACAGTTTTTCCTTACTTTAAAAGTAATTACACGGTACATACTATACGTTTTTAAATATTCATATCTCTAGCCAATTCATATACATAATATTTTATTTCTCTTCATGGGATAAAATCGGGCAATGAATGTCTATTTTTCACAAATCGCAGCTGGTTGGTAGCTTGGCTGGCTTTGCCTGCGAGAGTACGTTGCTAATTTTGAGTCATTCTGATATGAGAGTGATTTTTGGTCACTGGACACAATCCCACTATGGAGCTTGGTGATAGGTGAATTTCCGGACCACTTTGGAATTGGTAATGTTAACAGAGGAGATTTTTGTGATGATTTTCTCATTTGTTATTGCTATTTTTTTATTTAGAGTTTTAGAATTGAGCGTTTAGTAGTGCATTGTCAAAAATGTAAAAATAAATAGTAAATCATTTCGACCCCTTCCAGCTAGCAATGCATTAATCGCCTGATTTATACTACTGCTAACTGACATTTTTCTACCCATTGTACCTGGATGGTGCACAACATGACAGTTTCTTTCTCCTACATAAGGCTAACATAATTTGTCATTTTCAACAAGGTATAATGAGGCATATAAATGAAGAAAAAAAAAGGTTCCAACATTAAGCCTGTTTTGTATTTTTGTTAGTTATGTATGAATTGTATCCTTTTCTTGAGAACCATTTAATTTTGTTCAACTTCCATTTTGAATGGTCTATAATCGTTCTTAAGAATCACTTTGCTATTGAAAAATGACTAGTATCAGAACAAACACACTCACAAATACACACACACACAGATAACGGAAACAATTCGGTTATATGTACGATCTTTATTATTTTGTATAAATAACATTTTGCTCTTCTGACAGCAAGACAAAAAAGACATGTAGTATTTGTTCATTTTAAGACCTTTTTTCAACTGTTTCTTCTTTCTTCCCCACACCCACCCTACATTATTTAACTCTTGTTTTATAGATTCACGTTGTTATTTCAAGATGTAATAGTTCCGGATTTATCTCCGGGGGCGGATGGAATATCGTTTAGGGCGGGGGTGGGGGTGGGGGGTGGGGGGGGGGTGGAGGGCGGAAGTGTAAACAAGTAGGAAAGGGTCTGTGGGATGGAACCTCTGATATTCTAAGCGTTTGTAAAGCATAATTTAAACCATCCAACTGTATATATAACTTACTGCAGAAAACGTTCCATTTCACTTGGGATGAGAGAGAGAGAGAGAGAGAGAGAGAGAGAGAGAGAGAGAGAGAGAGAGAGAGAGAGAGAGAGAGAGAGAGAGAGAGAGATGCACACTTTTGTGTTTAGTGTTTGTTTTATACCGAATAAAAACTATTTGACGATTGCTCATTTCGATATTTAGCAATAATAATAATAATAATAATAATTTCTTTGAATTTGTATGGAGTGGAAAGGGACGATAAAATTAAGAGAGACATTTTGGTTCACACATTAGATTGTGATGGTCTAAATATAACTACATTCGTCCTTTTTTAGTACTTTGAAATTGTCATGGATTAAAAAACCTTTTGGACCCAAGTAATCATTCGAAATGGAAATTGTTTTTCTTGGAGAGTTTGGAGGAATTCGGAGGAGATAAGATCTGGTTGCCATACAAGTATGGATTGCGTTTTCTTTTAGCAAAGTTGAATGTCTCTTGGAAATGTGTATTTTATTTGTGCTGCGGATAGTGAATCCTTCACCGCAGCTTCAGAATCCATTCGTACACAACCTTTATGCTTTAATAATTCAATTAAGATATATAGCAAAAACGTGTTTTTCCAAGAATGGTATAAAAAGGAATATTTTTTGGTAAATGACATTGTCAATTTAAATTATGAGTTTTTTTATATACCAAGGACCTCGTGGAAACGTTTAATAGAAACACCAATTTTATTCAGGTAAATAAACGAATCATTGTTCCACGTAAACAACGGAGAGATACTATAAAGAACTCAATAAAACTGGACGAAATCAGTAAGAAATGTATTTATCTCTTGAAAAAGACAGTACAAATAACAAAATTTTGTGCAGAGTCTTTAGTGAAAAAAAAAGTTAAATCAAATTCAGGAAATTCCCAATAAAATGGCATATGCAATTGCATGAACCTTGTCTGTAGAAGATTGGTGTACCATTTATCTTATACAATTCACTGTCATTGATGACACTAATTCTTGAAATATTTAATTTTAAACTTTTGGATAGACTAATCTTTACTAATATTTCGTTGATGAAATGCAAATTGTCTCTCACCACATCCCCCCAAAAAAGAAGACCCCCCCACCCCCGCCCAATAAAAATAACAACACAACAACAACAAACCTTTTTACATTTTGTAGTGAGGCAAGAGAAACTACAGTTAATTTATTCTTAGAAGGTGTACATATTAGAAATGTAAGGCTTAGATTTATCTCTTTGTTTGAACATAAATATGAACTTCGTTTAAAACTTTATCATTACTTGCCTATTTGGACTTAGAAAGTGTTACCAGTTTAATTATAAAATGGTACATGTATTCAACATTAAGAACACTGTTCCAAACATTATCGAGGCTATAAACATCATGTCATATCACAAAAGTATTGATTTATACCCCCCCACCCCCCAAAAAAACCCCCCAAGGAAGATTAAAAAAGGATAAGCATCTAAATAAATTTTTCTTTCTATGCTGCTAGATATTTTATGTACTATAATATACTTATGTTGACAAAAGAAAGCGAATAATAATAATAATAATAATAATAATACTAATAATAATAATAAAAACGCACAACGTATGATAACGCAGCGTGTTGGCATTCTTATAAGATTATTACGTGTTCAATAACACAGTCCAGTACAATATTTTATCTTATTTTCTACTATTAATTCACGAAATGACTGTCATTAATGTGTAAATGTTGTGGTGCCTTCCTCTTTTCAGATCTGTCAGACAGTTTTGCAAAAAAAAAAAACGTCCTTCAGAAAAAGAACTAATTTCAATGAGAGAAAACTTTCTCTGACACCGTTCCACAACATGGACGTTGGAGAACTTCTGTCGGTCGCAGCTCAAGATAGATTGAAGGTATTGTCGATATTGTAGCTTCTGCAAATTGTCTCTTCCAAAAAGGAAAACCAACAAGTACCGGGCGCCACCTTGATACTAAAATAGGTCAAAATCATAAAATATTAGGTGTACTGTAAAGTGAAGACGGCTCATTTAAGACTCCTTTGATAATGGAAGTGTCTATTCGCACGGCCGCCGTGTACCTTTTGGAAAGACTCTTCCCACGGCAGATTACAACTTTATCTTTAAATAGCAACATCATGGTAATTTTCAACAGTGCCTATAGTTTCTAATAGGGGGTATTACCCAAAGGTGGCGCTACAAAAACCAGTTCATAATGGTCAATGTTTACTGTAGGCGTCGAAATATGCTTCTATGCAGATGGTGCACAGGTGTCCAAGTACGCTTGTATGTGAATGGGATCAAGGGATCAAAACGTGCTTCCATTCAAATGCTGTAGAGGCTTCCAAAAGTGCTTATGTGAAGGTGAAGGGTTAAGTGTATTTGGATGTATATCATCAGGACACAAGCTTTTGAACGGTTTAAAACCATGTAGCAACTTTTGAAATCTGTAACGCGTTACTATCCTCGAACAACCACTTTTCATGCACTTAACGTGAATGTTAACGCGTTCGTTATAATATTGTGATAATCTATTCAAATAACCATAGAATGGTTTGTGACGCTGACTAAAAAGTCACGTGTCATATGACCGGAATGTGCCAATTATGCCAAGGTATGGATATTATTAGTTTATAGAACTCCATGTTTTTGAAATAAAAAGAATAAAATTTAAAAATTAATGTTTTTTCCCTTTAATTCTATATGCAGTTTGTGCACTTACATTACTGCTTGCTTGTTCTTTACTATATAAATACATGAATCAATAGACTGAGAGAGACAGACAGACAGAGAGAGACAGAGGCAGAGAGACATTTAAAAATAGACACTGGTGAATGGATACACATTTTATTATAATAGATTAAATGTCTTTTGATGTAGAATATGTTTATTATGAAATAATACTGAAATGAAAAAGTCCATAGTGAATATACATTTCCAGTGTACATTTTTGTTACGTTGAATAAGAACCCCACATGATTAAAACCAAATATTTACATTGGCTATCCCGTTGTATAAATTCCCGAAGTGGATTTTCCTGTTCAAGATATGTAAACAAAGCTATCATGTGATCGGCAGACCTATCTTTAGCATATAATAGAAAATTCAAGGCCAAAATGTATGACACAAAGAAGGCATTAGTGAAAATATAAATTTTCATTATGATTTTTTTTTTCAATTACATGAAATTACCTGTTTGAATCTCATTTTGTCTGATTTTACTTATAAAATACATCCTGTCACTCTTGAGGAATGCTGGTGACACAGTTGATGATGTCATTATCTCGAAACAAGCACATTACGTCATGAGAAACATGGTGCACGATTCAAGGACTCCCACAACTTCAGGCTGACTGTTGGATGTATTCATTTTTGTTACTTTGGGAAATATACTTTGTGAAGCAATGTCACTGGAGTGGATAAAAACACTGCAGAATTAGGTATCCAGTGTTTCAGCTTTATCTGCATCTGTTTGAACTAATTTGGTATCTGTCTTAGGTGGAAGAATGCCTTTGGAATCTTTTTTTTCTGGCTGTTGATGTACCTGTACATTTTGCTTTAGCATGAGTTTTGTTTCTTTTGAGTACTAATTTTCTAATTTTGTTGGTAATCCAGGGCATCAACACAGCTGATCTACTCAATCGTGAAGGAACATTTTTTTAATTGTAGTCATTATAAGATACTTTGTAATTTTCCAGTTTACTTCAATATCAATTATCAGATTTTATCTTCTCAAGCCATTCTCTAAATAAAAGAATATCATTACAGTGACTTTTAGGCCCTCTGTTCCAACTGTAATGGGATGATCCATTCACTACAATTTTGACCCAAACAGATTCTGATTCATTGTCCAATTCAGCTGGAGGTATCTGTGTAAGATCTCTATGAATCAGTAATAATACCCCTCCACCATGTTAAGTTCTATCATTCCTATATGCCGGTAATAATACCCCTCCACCATGTGAAGTTCTATAATTCATATATACCAGTAATAATACCCCTCCACCATGTGAAGTTATATCATTCCTGTATACCGTAATAATACCACTCCAACATGTAAAGTTCTATCATTCCAGTATACTGGTAATATTACTCCTCCACCATGTAAAGTTCTATCATTCCTATATACTGGTAATAATACACCTCCACCATGTAAAGTTCTATCATTCCTATATACCAGTAATAATATCCCTACTCCATGTAAAGTTCTATCATTCCAGTATACTGGTAATATTACTCCTCCACCATGTAAAGTTCTATCATTCCTATATACCAGTAATAATACCCCTCCACCATGTGAAGTTCTATCATTCCTATATACTGGTAATAATATCCCTACTCCATGTAAAGTTCTATCATTCCTATATACCGGTAATAATATCCCTACACCATGTAAAGTTCTATCATTCCTATATACCGGTAATAATATCCCTACTCCATGTAAAGTTCTATCATTCCTATATACCAGTAATAATATCCCTACACCATGTAAAGTTCTATCATTCCTATATACCGGTAATAATATCCCTACTCCATGTAAAGTTCTATCATTCCTATATACCGGTAATAATATCCCTACACCATGTAAAGTTCTATCATTCCAGTATACTGGTAATATTACTCCTCCACCATGTAAAGTTCTATCATTCCTATATACTGGTAATAATACACCTCCACCATGTAAAGTTCTATCATTCCTATATACCAGTAATAATATCCCTACTCCATGTAAAGTTCTATCATTCCAGTATACTGGTAATATTACTCCTCCACCATGTAAAGTTCTATCATTCCTATATACCAGTAATAATACCCCTCCACCATGTGAAGTTCTATCATTCCTATATACTGGTAATAATATCCCTACTCCATGTAAAGTTCTATCATTCCTATATACCGGTAATAATATCCCTACACCATGTAAAGTTCTATCATTCCTATATACCGGTAATAATATCCCTACTCCATGTGAAGTTCTATCATTCCTATATACCAGTAATAATATCCCTACACCATGTAAAGTTCTATCATTCCTATATACCGGTAATAATATTCCTACTCCGTGTAAAGTTCTATCATTCCTATATACCGGTAATAATATCCCTACACCATGTAAAGTTCTATCATTCCTATATACCAGTAATAATACCCCTCCACCATGTGAAGTTCTATCATTCCAGGGCTGAGCAAATTTTTTTTTCATCCACTAGTCCCGGACTAGTGACTTGGAAAGTTTTACTTGCCTGACTTGAAAAATGAATAGTCTGGAACGTCGGGCTATGGATTTGCTCAGCCCTGAAGATGATTAAGAAGAACCTGCAAGTTTTCCCTCCCATATTTCAACAGTGCTGCCCTCTCATGAGGAAAGTGCCTGTAGTCAAATGCTCTGAAGCATCTCAAAGGTTCTGCTTATGTCTCTTTGGAGAATAGCTACCGCACATTCAGTAGCAGTCTTACGTTTTATCCCTCCACTTTCAAAAAAAGTTTCCTTCTCCGAATCGCCCTTATTACCTTCTTTGCGAAAATAATTTAGCAAACTCATTTTATCCACAGAGTAACAGTTTCCTTGACAACTACTTCTAAAGTGATCATAACATACATTTTCTCTTTTAAATACGAAGAGACAGCTCATTAATTAGCGTAATTGTTTCGCTTCAAACTCAATATTGCACGTGGAAGTTAATCATCTGTGTAATCAATTAAAAATCAAAGAATCATTACTGTCATTTAATCAGTTCATAAAGGAAATCAACACTGATGTCGGTAAAGTGCCTTTCATTAATTTAATTACACTGACTCGCTGGATTAAAATCAGTGAGCCGCTCATGAGGATCTGGCTTGAGTAAACACAATGCAACAAAGTCGCTTAAAACACTGCTAATTGATCATACTGGGTTTCTTTTGTTTGACGTATTTTGATTTGCCGATAATTTGGTCGCTTAGCTCAATATGCAGTTAAGCGGTAACAGAACGTGCGAAAATTATTTATGTGTTAAACAGAATGTAAATGTATACATGAAGAGGGGTAGAATCAAGTATTAAGTATGCCCGGAGGGCATGATTGGTCAAATAAAGGTAGATATAGTGATTAAAGCACGAAAATAAGGACTTGCCTGACTTTTTTTAAAAAGCACTTGTCCCGGACTAGCGACTTGGAAAATTTGACTTGCCCGACTTCAAAAATGAATAGTCCGGGATGTTGGGCTATGGGATTTGCTCAGCCCTGCATTCTTATATACTGGTAATAATATTCCTACACCATGTGAAGTTCGATCATTCCTATATACTGGTAATAATACACCTCCACCATGTAAAGTTCTATCATTCCTATATACTGGTAATAATATCCCTACACCATGTGAAGTTCTATCATTCCTATATACTGGTAATAATACATCTCCACCATGTAAAGTTCTATCATTCCTATATACTGGTAATAATATCCCTACACCATGTGAAGTTCTATCATTCCTATATACTGGTAATAATACATCTCCACCATGTAAAGTTCTATCATTCCTATATACTGGTAATAATACATCTCCACCATGTAAAGTTCTATCATTCCTATATACTGGTAATAATACATCTCCACCATGTGAAGTTCTATCATTCCTATATACTGGTAATAATACATCTCCACCATGTAAAGTTCTATCATTCCTATATACCGGTTGGTTATGAGTTAAAATTGGGCAAAATAAAATAAAATCTGTCACAAATAAATTACAAGATGGTCTTAAAACTATGTTTGAAAGTAGCCACTGTAAAAAATCACAACTTAAAATTCCTGCAAAATGGTAAAATAAATGCCAGGTAATACAGGACCTGAAAGTATGTCCTTCCTGTTTTGATGCATAATAATAATACTTTTTTTTAGAGGGTACAACACTTTTAGCCAAATTCTTAGCTAATCTCACATGAGGCCATTAGGGGCATACAACATTCTATACATGTACATAATATGAATGAACGTATTAATTATAGGTTAATGTCACACAAATAATTCACTAAAGACTTGCAATGTTTATACATCTGCATCAGTGTGACATGTTTGTAGCTGATTTATGCATACTCATAAGAACCAAGAAGGAAGTGTTGGAATATTTGGTGAGAGACATTATATGATTAGGTAGCTGAAATAGTCTGATTTGAGCACAGCAACGCTGTCAGCCTGCTTTAGTTCAAGTGGCAGCTGATTCCATTCTGAAGATCCTGTATATGCTAAAGTCTTTTTCAGTGCATTAGTTCTTGGTCTTGGCAGTTTTAAACAGGTTGGATGCTGATCTTAAAGAGTACATAGAGGCAGTTTTGCTGGTTTTGACAAGCATATAATTCAGGTAAAGAGGTGTTAAATTATGAAGGGTTTTAATTTTATAAACCAGACTACATCTGTGATATGAAATTCTTTTGTCAAAAATGAGTCAGTTTAAAGACTTAAACATGTCAGCAGATAGTGTCATTGGATCGACATTTAGTATAATTCTAGCTGCACGCTTTTGAAGTTTGATTATACGATTAATATTAGTTTGTGTGCATGAGCCCCATACTGTGCAACAGTAGTCCATAATAGGTAATACCGTATGTAGTTGAATAGTTTTCTTGCATGCATTGGTAGATATTTTTTCAGTCTTTGCAGTAGTGTTAGTTTGGAGGCTGTACTGTTACAGACATGATCCATGTGATGATTCCAAGTTAGTTTATCATCAACATATACTCCTTTATGGCATTCTACATTAGATATATATTCATCATTTCAGACAATTAAATGGGGTTTTGCATGGATAATCTGTTTGATGTTCCTACTTACATTGCAGTGGTCTTTTTGATATTTATATACATTCCATTGTCTTGCACCATTTACTGATATGATTAAGATCATGCTGCAGCTGTTCTTGGATTTGTGTTGCTGTTTTGACCCAATGTGTGGAAAATTGCATCATCTGCATACACGTACATATCAGTTTCAGTGTTTTCTGTATACATTGGCATGTCATTATTGTATAAGAGAAATTAGATGGGTCCTATGATTGAGCCCTGAGGCACACCATATTTTAAAGGACCAGGACTTGATAGAGTACTCTTTAGTTGCACTTGCTGGGTTCTGTCACCAAGATAAGATTGTATCCAGGAAATGGTTTTTGCACTGAAATTGTAATAAACTAGTTTTCCAATATGTTATGATCAACAAAGTCAAATGCACATATCTATTATCTTTATTAGCACAGTATGACATGAGTGGTTTGATCGAAAACTTGATTGGTGTTGATGTAGGAGGTCATTTCTTTTTAAGAAAGTAATGATTTGTTTTGCAAGATGTTTTTCAATAATTTTGGAAATGGTGGGTAGGACCGAAATACACATGTAGGTCTGTAATTTTCTTGAAGATCTTTCTCGTTGCCCTTATGTAATGGTGTTATTCTTGCCCTCTTTAAGGTATAGGGAAATGTATAACATTTTAGGCTTAAGTTTATAATGTGCATGCTTGTGTTGTGCACAACAAATGCTTGAACATACTGTCTGTTCTAACATCATAGATAGTTTAGGGAGGTTTTTTATGTTATATTTAACAAACAGCATGTGTTATTGATGAAGGAGCTCAGTGTTTTGATAAGGGTGACCAAGTAGATATTATTGTACTAGACCTTGAAAAAGTTTCTTTTTATACTTTTCCCATGACTTGTTAAAGAGTAGATTATTTCATTACAGAAGAGCAAGCAAAACTCTAGGCTGGATGGATTCGTTTTTTATGCTTTCAAGAACAATGTTTGGTGTTAAATGGTTCTGAATATGGTTGCTTCGATGTCGCTTCTTGAATGTCCTGGGGCACTTCACTCGGTCCAGTGCTTTTCTCCTTGTATATCAATGACATCATGGTTGGAATTGATTCAGCAATTTTCCTCTTTGCAGATGACTAAATACTTTGTATGCTCCAGACAAATTTGAACCATTTCTAGCATGTGCTGTTGTGATATTTGTGCTAATTTCTAAAAATTGCACTGAAAAATCAACTGAATGCAGGAAAATCACACATTATATTTTCAAGTCCGACCATTATTTCTTCATTAAATCCCTCCTTTATTCAGAAAATTACCCCGTTTTTCAAATGGAGGGGGATGGGAATTTCCTCCCTTAATTTTCAGTTCTAGAATAGACCCTGATGCAGGATACTAATATCCCACAAAATTATTCATAAACTAGGACAATGGGCACAAAAATTGGGTATGCTATTCCAACCCCCAAAATGCAATATAATGCAAATGACAAGAAATAGAATTTAATAAAATCAGTATGTCACATCCTTGGATGGAATGGCTTTAGAAAATCTAAACCAAATAAAATATTTAGACATCACAAATAGTTGAGTTCTGAAATGGAGCCTTTAGATTAAAAAAATATGCATTAAGAGAAATCATACTTTGGACTTGTTAAAATGCAACTTCAGGGCTCGAAATTGATGTTATTTTTTCATTAAATCCCTCCTGTATTTAGAAAATTCCCCATTTTTCAAATGGAAGAGGAACTTGCCCCATAATTTTAAGTTATGGAATACCAGTAGTCAGGTTTCCTGTTTCCTTTTCCACCCATTTTAGATATTTTACTGTTCAGTATCTAAAAGAGATCACAAAGGTCATTGGAAACTGACAAGCCCACAAAATGTGAAAAATTAGCATTGTGAGGTTTAGTTGGACCAGATTTTGAATATGCTTGTACAGTTTGGGACCCCCATTCCCAAGTATTACAGGATGAACTTGAAAAATCCAATAGTGGGCTGCCAGATGTTTTACACAATTATATCAACATATCATGAAGTATGACCTCAGTATTACATTAGTTCTTTTGGAAGCCCTTGCACCAACTTGAATTGAAAAACAGATTTAATATTTGTTTTTAACAAAGGTTTCAAAAACAAAGCAATAATCCCCATACTATAATTTGATCTAATAAAAATAACTAGTATAAATATACCCACCAGATACTTTATACTCAAACTGATATTACTAATTTCTTTCCCAAGAACAATCGAAGATTAGAATTTTTACCACAACTATTAATGACAATTGCCAAATCTTCAGAAAACCAAATTGATACCTTTTCAAAATTAATATGGTCAGAGTTTTCTCAGAAACAGTTTTTTTTAAAAATGTTGATGCTAATCAAGATCACTATGATCTTTGATTTTCCATGAGTAAATGTCTTTACACTTATCACTTTGGGCACTGCAATCACGATTTACCATGAGTCAATGTCTTACACTTATTGCTTTGGGCACTGCAATCATGATTTGCCATGAGTAAAGGTCTTTACACTTTTTTCTATGGTCACTGCAATCATGATTTTCCATGAGTAAATGTCTTTACACTTGTCGCTTTGGGCACTGCAATCATGATTTGCCATGAGTAAATGTCTTTACACTTGTCGCTTTGGGCACTGCAATCATGATTTTCCATGAGTAAATGTCTTTACACTTGTCGCTTTGGGCACTGCAATCGTGATTTGCCATGAGTAAATGTCTTTACACTTATTGCTGTTGCCACTGCAATCATGATTTTCCGTGAGTAAATGTCTTTACACTTGTCGCTTTGGGCACTGCAATCATGATTTTCCATGAGTAAATGTCGTTACACTTATCATTTTGGGCACTGCAATCAAGATTTGCCATGAGTAAACATCTTTACACTTATCGTTTTGGGCACTGCAGTCACGATTTGCCAAGAGTAGATGTCTTTACACTTATTGCTCTGGGCACTGCAGTCACGATTTGCCATGAGTAAACGTCTTTACACTTATTGCTCTGGGCACTGCAGTCACAATTTGCCATGAGTAAATGTCTTTACACTTATTCCTCTGGGCACGGCAGTCACGATTTGCAATGAGTAAATGTCTTTACACTTATTGCTCTGGGCACTGCAGTCATGATTTGCCATGAGTAAATATCTTTACACTTATCGCTCTTGGTACTGCAGTCATGATTTGTCAAACCTTAGAAAATTGGCTGGACACGTTTGAATCAAATATGATCAAAACTGTTAATGATAATAGCAGGACATATATTTCCTTTTGATTTGTATTCCTTTTTAGTATTCTTGAAATTGTTAAAGTCAAACATTTGAGACACCTTAGATCTCTTACAGCGTAGAGTCTAAGGTGGATATTTTTGTAATACTTTTAGAAATTTAGATTAATATTAATGGCCTATAATTTCTTTTTTATGTCCCACTACGAATGTAGAACGGCCATATAGTAGTGTTGCACCTCAAGTGTGGGATTGCGGGTTTCCTGCAATTGTTTGTCCTATGTACCCCAACTCATGACTCCTTTGCGCCCCCCTCTACATGCATTTTCATCAGGGAAAAAGCGAAAAATCCACCTACATGTACTATTTTTCTTTAGAGCATGTTTGTCCATGTCTCTTGCAATGGCTTAAGTCATTAAAGCCAATAAAAACTATTATTGGTAATCAGAACATTCCAAGTTTGTAATAGTCTGCTGAGTTGCAAAGCAAAGTCACCGCTAGCCAATAGTGTAATGTATTTTCAATTTTGAATTAATGACAAACAAAACATGCATAAATACACAATTCGGCATTTATTGAATAAATTCTTATCTCTGAAAAGAAAATAATTAAGAACAATGGGGAGATTTTGAGTAAACACTAAGTTTAATGAGAGAAAGATCTGGTATGGAAAATTCCATAGTGCAGCACTTTACTTGTGAACCAGATATTCAGACATCTAAATGTATATTGGAGACTTCTTGATAAAATGTTTATAACAATAAAATAAGTGTCCAAGGAAAAGATGATGATGCAGTTCAGATAACAAAGTTAAAGTGGCAATATTGTCAAAATAAATATGATTACATGTATCTCAATTTTTTGTAACCCTACTAGTACATTAAGTACTACACCACTCCCTCGATACCTTGCGAACCTACTTATAATGCCGGGTCGGTTGCGGATCCAATATTGTAAACTAGAAAATACCCCCAAAATTGGCCCCTATTTATTGAATGTGAAGAAAATCGCAATCAAAATTGGTAAATGAAACCTAGATATATCTCTCATTTTATTGTCGAAAACGGTGGTTAGTATCCAGAAATTTGAATTACCAGCAACATCATGAAATTCTCTACTTTTAATAAGAAGTCATATATTTTGTTAAATTTTCTTTCCAAACAACATTCTGAGTACACTATAAATAACAATATTCTATGAATTTTGATCAATAAAAATGTCACTAATGCCTAGTGGTGGCAACACTTTAATAAATACCAATTAAACAAGTTTTGTCAAGTGAAATTTGTGTTTTAATTCAGTTTCAGTGTAATCCTCATAAATGCAATATGCCCTCTTGAATCCAAACATGAAATGCGTCGTTCTATCATCACAGCTATGTCTGCAAGCGTTTCTTTGAGAACTTAATTAGGTGCTGACCTTGTTTTGATCTCCGACTTGCAGAAGTATTTGTTGTTTTGTTACACAACTAAAAGCAGACCTGCTTTGTATTATCACGTTAGTTATGTCTTTTGTATCAAACCAAATAAAGGGGGTGTAATAAAAGAAAATTTAAAAGGTGTGCAAATCCTACCTGCATAAGAGCTAACGGTCATGGTTGTGTGTCAGGTCAGCTCATTTCAATTGATCAATCGAACACCGTTATAAAATTATTAATATGTAAGTAATATAACTAAACTACCTTAAATTAACCTACTCATTCACAAATTGGATCAAAGATAGAAAGTCAAAAAAGCAAAATGAGTACTTGGTGAATAAAAGCTTTGTTTCGCAGATACAGTACGGTTCATTATGGAGAAGCGAGTTCCAGAGTTTGTAGTGAACTTGAAATATTGGCTCATAGAGATTTCCTCAAGGACGAGAAGTTTCGCTGTTACTTGCACTGAAATCATGCCATCAATATTTTACTAATAGAATATTTCGACGTTGATGGTTGTTTCGTGAAATAAATGTCCCTAGTTTTTTAAAAAACAGAATCTTGTTTTGTTGTCAATCAGCAACAACAAAAAGCAGTCCTGTAATACACAATGGTTTCACATACACATGATATCTGTTGAAACGTCTTGGAGTAATGTTGTTAACAATCTTTAAGAGGTTTGTTATCTTGAAAATAAAGGTAATTTATAGAAAAGAGTGAACAACTTCATTAGAAACAAAAACGAGTATTCAGCCATTAAACAGCCATATTACCCCCCCCCCCCCCAGTTTTATTGATGTCCAGTGGGGATGGCATACCGTTCCTAATTGTATTTAAGCCCCTCAGTAACTTGCGCCCTTGCTTATAGTGTATTGTGATCTGTTTTTGGTCTCCATTGAGTGCATGTTTTTGAGGGAGAGGTGTATCTAGCAAGTGTCTTTGTCCTTTTGAAATTTGTGTCCCCCCAAAATTGGACGACATGAAGACACAGTGTCCCCTTTCCTTGGGATCCTAGGTACAACACTAAGTAGTGTTATTTTATCAATGCATCTGTCCATCTATTACACCTTGGTTAAGTTTGTGTGAATTTCTCATGCACTATTTGGCTGGCTACAGTTCATCCATGCATATTGGGGGGGGGGGGGCAGGTGCTTTTTGGTAGCTTGCAAGGAAGTACAAGTACAACAGTAAAACAGACTGCCATCAAAGTATGTCAGAGTGACCTGTTATAATTCACACCTCATTGGCTCTGGTTAAATTTTTTATTTGGAGGGTCTGCAATAGTTGCCACATGGAAACAGTTGTTGCATGATGGTTATCTATTCTTGATTTCTGTGTAGTACTTTCTACACTAGAAAAATATTCCATATCTTTCAATGTTTATTCTTCTCTGCTGCAACAAAAATACTGCACTGAATTCAGAATACCCGGTAATTCAAGATTGTTTGAAAACTGGTTTCATGCAGCAACAGGTGCATATCATCTGTCAGTTTCTGGTGCAGAGTGTTTTTTTGTCAATTTCATGTACAATTTTGGCTGTAATGTCGCATGATTTTTAGTCAGTTTCATGTACAATTTTGGCTGTAATGTCGCATGATGATTCATATTCTTGATTCTGTGTAGTATTTTCGTTGCTAGAAAAATGTTCCATATCTTTAAATCTCAATTCTTTGCTCCAACAAAAGTACTGCACTGAATCGAGAATAATTCATGATCTTTTGAGAACTGGCTCCATGCAGCAACTGGTGTTGATCATCTGTATCAGTTTCTTGTTCAGTTTTGGCTGTAAGGTAATAGAACTTGATGTGTGGATGCCTCTTGGCAAGTACAATACCCTTCCACCCAAAGCAGGTCAGTGTGACCTACATTTTTGCATCTGTTTATATTATTAAAAAAATTTGTTTAGACTGTAACACTTAACATGCAAGAAGGGAAGTGAGATCAAATTAATATAAGAGGAGGTGGGGAGGTTTTCAGGGGTTTATAATGTTGTTCTTTATAAGAAAGTGTTCATTGTATAGAGGTGTCTGCTAAGGCTTATTGGTGTCTGCTAAGGCTTATTGGTGTCTGCTAAGGCTTATTTCTGTCTGCTAAGGCTTATTTATGTCTGCTAAGGCTTATTTCTGTCTGCTAAGTCTTACTGGTATCTGCTAAGGCTTATTTCACTATTGTTTTCATTGGGAGTCATATTTTGTCACTAACAATGTAGGGATCTTACATGGTTTGTTAAGTTCAAATGTTGGTAAAAGTACAAGGAAAGTTTTATCCAAAAGGTTCATAACCTGTCCTGAGACCATGTAAGCACATTATTACAACATTATTAATTATAAATGAAAACTCTTGAAGACTAAAAAGGAACTAAGTTGTGTAAAGTAAACTCTTTTGTTACTTGGTGAGCCATTTTGCTACTGGAGTAAAATGTAGGTAGCAAAAATGTACAACCTCCTACTTCATGTTTAATTCTAACCATGACACATGCAAGGATATATCAAGATGCTGATAGCCCACATTGATAGATTAAATCGGACACTACCAGCATGCTTAAATTTACAAGGTCAATTGACAATCCAAAATTAATTTGCTCATAAACAAGTAAACAGGATGAAGAAGCAGATTGTATGGCTAAGCTGTACAATTTATTTGCCCCTAAACAAGTAAACAGGGTTGAATAGCAGGCTATAAGGCTAACCCTATCTAATTTTCCCATATTTCCCATCTAATTTTCCCATATTTCCCATTTTAGACTGAGAAGAATGCTTTGACAAAGAGAAAGAAAGTGGAAGATGAGGAGGGGGTACCAGACAGGAAGAAGCGGGAGGGAGAGGAGGTCTCTGGCATCAGTGAGGAGCAGAGAGAGAAAATGATGCAGATGCTTGAGGAAGAGCCAGAGGTTGTAATACATCTTAATTACCCTTGTTCTAATACATCTTAATTGCCCTTGTTGTGATACATCTTAATTGTCCTTGTTCAAATACACCTTAATTGCCCATGTTCTAATACATCTTAATTGCCATTGTTCTAATACATCTTAATTGCCCTTGTTCAATTACATCTTAATTGCCCTTGTTCAATTACATCTTAATTGCCCTTGTTCTAATACATCTTAATTTGCCTTGTTCTAATACATCTTAATTGTCCTTGTTCTAATACATCTTAATTGCCCTTGTTCTAATACATTTTAATTGCCCTTTTTCTAATACATCTTAATTACCCTTGTTCTAATACATCTTAATTGCCCTTGTTCTAATACATTTTAATTGCCCTTGTTCTAATACATCTTAATTGCCCTTGTTCAAATACATCTTAATTGCCCATGTTCTAATACATCTTAATTGTCATTGTTCTAATACATCTTAATTTGCCTTTGTTCAATTACATCTTAATTGCCCTTGTTGTTGTTCAGTTACATCTTAATTGCCCTTGTTCAATTACGTCTTAATTGCCCTTGTTCTAATATATCTTAATTGCCCTCGTTCTAATACATCTTAATTGCTCTTGTTCTAATACATCTTAATTGCCCTTGTTCTAATACATCTTAATTGCCCTTGTTCTAATACATCTTAATTGTCCTTGTTAATTGCCCTTGTTCAAAGGAATTAAATCACATAGATATACAGACAAACAGAGTTGAACTTTTGTATCAATATTCTGTTTTTAAATTATAATTGCAGACATAATCAAAGGTTTTCCATTTTGTTACATATTTGTGTGACATTGTTCCAGCCAGAAATTTCTTACTGAGGGCAAGGAGGGGCGGGGCATAGGAAGTTACCTGTACTTTTTGGTGATAAGGTGTCTTTATCGAGAGTGATGATGTCATTATGATATTTATAATTTCACAATGAAAATTTACCTTTATATTTTCTTCTTAGATTGTAATCAAACAAGTAGAATTTTTACAAGGGAAATAAAATGAATTTAAGCTAACGATGTACAGATATCTTTCTTTAACATAAAGAATCAAAATAAAAAAGAGCATGTTGTTAACTTTCATTTTATCTGTTTATATAATCAACTGATTACATTGTACACATTATTATTAAATGATATAATGACAGCAATATACATATAAACAACGACAATTATAAATTAATAACATTTATTAGAGAACAAAGAAAATATGTCTAATTAAATTCCTACCACCACCAATTTAACTGGTGACTTGATAAAAAGATCCACCTTTCAGTGTAAATTATCATACTTGACCGAATAAGCAGAACCACTTTTACAAGTGCCCCATCCCCTCTCCACATTTTTTTATGGTGATAGGGGAATTTTCAGGCAGTTGACTAAATTTTCTACTTATAAATGATTTATTTACCATTTTAATATTTTAGTGAAATATATGTTTTGTTAGTAGATTTCTTAAGATTTGGTCTGTCAGATTTTGATGTAGTATGTGCTTTGATATGTATGGTAAAGCAGTTTGACTTTAGTACTGCTGCACCTGAAGTAACAGACCTAGATCGAAAATAGAAAGTATCACCACCTAATGTCACACTTGTGTGTACTGTAAACACTGTTCTAACCATGTACTTGTGTTTTTTGTTACATTTGTTACATGTATCAGATGTATAAAGTGGGGTGGGGGGAAGAGAACTTTCAAGAACAACAATTTACCTCAAGTATTTACAGCAAAAATGAAACAGACCTATAAGACAAGCAGGAACTAAATCTACTTCTTGAAGATAAAAAAAAGGTAGGGTGATTACAGTGCCTTTTTATCGATGACAAACTTAGAAAAAAGGTAGGGTGATTACAGTGTCTTTTATCGATGGCAAACTTAGTTAAAAGGTAAGGTGATTACAGTGCCTTTTTATCGATTACAAACTTAGAAAAAAGGTAGGGTGATTACAGTGCCTTTTTATCGATGGCAAACTTAGAAAAAAGGTAGGGTGATTACAGTGCCTTTTTATTGATGACAATCTTAGAAAAAAGGTAGGGTTTTTACAGTGCCTTTTTATCGATGGCAAACTTAGAAAAAAGGTAGGGTGATTACAGTGCCTTTTTATCGATGTAAAACTTAGAAAAAAGGTAGGGTGATTACAGTGCCTTTTTATCGATGGCAAACTTAGAAAAAAGGTAGGGTGATTACAGTGCCTTTTTATTGATGACAAACTTTGAAAAGTTGTTCAATACAGGACTCGGGACATTTTGTCCCAGGGACAAGTGAGTTGCAATAGTTAATCGTCCCTGTCCTCATTATACTCAACACAGTACACTGCTGACACTTTTTCTAAAGAACCACATGCACCTGATGCATGCTTGATGCTAAAATGGGTGAAAACCATGAAAATATTATGTTCTAATACATGACCCCTTTGATGAAAATATAATATGAGACAAGGTTTGTAACTTGAGAAATTGCAGTTGCATACATAGCCCTTGATTTCTTACTGGAATTCACATTTACATTGATACCTTTCAGTATTCTAGAAGTTATTTTAATGTTGATACATTTTCCTTTCAATGAGCTATCACACATCTTTATGAGTTAGATAAGTTAACAAACAAAAAATGGCAAAATGTTATGCTTTTTGTCTGGTCAAATATTGTTACGCTTGGCCTAGATCACCGGTATTTTCAAGACTGTGCAGTTTTTTTTTAATACATTGTCACAGCAAATATGCAACAGATGTTTATATAATTATGTATTTACTTTTCACAAAACATTTTTGTAACTTGCATTTGAAAGAGTTCAACTTTTGTACTAAATTATCCATTTTGGTCAAACCTCCATTCATGAGAGCTACTCACAGGCACCATAAAAGGGAAGATTACTGATTGGCCAAAAGAATTAGAACGTTTTTAGGTAAATTAAATTTTGACCAATCAGTTGTTGTTGTGACATTATTGCATTATAAATAGATTACAACAACAAGCATTATGTGAAAGTTGTTGGGAATTGGATGAGACACTTAAAATAATTATATATGTAGGTTGGCAACTTTTCTCCTGTGAAAAGTAATTGCATACTTATACAAATATATGCCAGCATCTTACCTTTGGCGTGACAATGTATTGAAGCTGTAGTCTTGAAAATACCGTTGTCCTGGGCAAGTGTAATATTGCCTGACAAGAAGAAAAATCACAAAACAATTGGCATTCTGTCTCTTAACTTCTCAGAGATCTGACTCATAAAGATGTGTGATAGTTCATTGAAAGGGAAACTTTCTAAACATCAAACTGATGCCTAAATTACTGAAAAGTTTCACTGAAAATGTGAACACCATTAAGAAATCAAGGGCTAGGTGTGAAACTGCAACATAATATGTTCATGATTTCTACCCATTTTAGTATCAAACTGACATTGGGTACCTGTGTAAAAAAAAAACTAAGTTGGCTTGATTTGCGACATGTTCTAGGCTGACAACTAGTAGGTAAATTAGGCACAAGGTATCTATAATTGACGCATGCTAAATGTTAAGCAGTGTTGAACTTAAATGCTTAGTAAGGGTAGAAAATGCATTAAGATTTATTCTCAAATTGCTAATCTGCATCTACTCGGCCCAGGGATGAGTACATAGCAAAGTTTTACTCTGGCCAGCCAATTTTAACCCGGTCAGGACGAGAGGACGAGTGGTTTTCGGAGCCCTGAAAATATCAGAATATACATTCACATTACACTAGAAGTATTGTTTGCTCCCAACGTGAACTATAATGTAAAAAATTTAAATATTCTATGATCGAAAAAAAAAAAGATTTTATGGTGTAAGTGATGTGGTTCTTATTCATGATTATTTTTGTTTTTTTTGGTCTCCAAGTTTCACAGTAACTGATGTAATATCCATGGCTGTGGTCCTGCTTTTTATTTTCTATTATTGGTGCAATATTTCATATTGAACTTGCAAAGAATGTGCACATCCTCTCATTAATTATTCATTTCATATCAAAACGAGGCTGGCCACATGATTGTGAATTAGGTAACATGGCAGGTAGTGATAAACAGTGACAGCATCGATTCCATACAGAAATTAAATGACAAAATAATTGATTTCCTGGAAGAACTGTTGTTTGCCAGAAAAGAGGATTAATGAATGATCGTACTTTTCAACCTCTCTGATTTTCAAGCCGGGAAAGTCAACATTTTTCACTTGGCATTATTGTACAAAAAGGTGTAAATCCCTGGAACAACCATTGTGAAATTGTAATATTTATAGTTGCATTTATTTTTGTTCTGTTTGTAAAAACAAAAAAAGGCTTATGTCCAGAATATTTAGGCTTTGACATTTATTCCATAATGGGGCAGAAAGAACAACCAAAGTCATCTTGGGGTTGGAGAACTTCAGTGAAAATGAGCATCTGCTTTAAGAAGTAGCAGCTTGAAGTAGGCCACTTTCCAGTGAACATGTTACTTCATATTAGCGCTTTATATTGCAGTGGATAAAGCTGGATTTAACATTGGCCAGGATTGGTGGGGTATCTTGACTCTATAAGAGTAAACAGATCTCTATTTTTCCCTCGATATCATCATAGTGCCGAATCTGCCCATTGTAATGGTGATGTTTATGATAATATCACCACATGCCATGGAACCACATATAGGCATGGGGGGGAGGGAGGGGCTTTAACCTTTTTGTTCAGGAGATGAACCATTTTTGACATTTCAATTCGTCAACAACATATCCATTTATACTTTACATTTGCTGTATGTTTTTCTTGTCAGGTAGAGGCAGTGGATGAGAGCAGTATGAAGAAGATGTTGCTTCAGTTTGAGAAGCGAGTGTACAAAAACCAGGAGATGAGAGTCAAGCACCCAGATATGCCAGAAAAGTAAGTCGCAGTGTTCCAAAAACAAATTGAAGGGTTAACTAAATTTGGCAACGTTATTGGTGGTTTTACTGTGATGGACACAAGTTGAAGGGTTAATGAAATGTGACAAAGTGATTTTACTGTGAGGCACAAATTGTAAGGGTTAACTAAATTTTACAACATTAATAGTTATTTTTACTGTAACTACCACAAATTAAAGGGTTAACTAAATATAACAACCTGTGGTTTTACTGTGATGGCCACACATTGAGTTTTACAGGTGATATGTTGGCAGAACTGATAAATTGGTATCGTATATACTCACATGCAAGTAGGATCCAACTGCAAACTACTTAGTCCCAGATCTGCCATCACATAATGCATCGATGTTAGAAGTCCTCATTTGAACAACAACATAGGCCCTGATCTGCATGCACATTATGTGATGGTAGATCAGGGTCTATGTTGTTTGTAGTTGGACCAGACTTTGATGTGAGTATAATGGTATTTGTAATTAGGAATACACCAATTATTATCACCATGCTTTTCGAAGAAAAGGCAGGAATTTTGTGCTATTTTGTGTCTGGATGTGTATGTATATAAAATACCAAGTTTTGTCTGTCATGAAATTGCTCTTACATGGTTCAAGATGGAGACTTGAACCCTTGAAATATGTTTCAGTGTGGTCTGTAGATGTGCATGTCAGTTTTAGAGTTTGGATTCATCCCCTGGGATGGATATTAGGGGTTGGGGACCAAATAATATTATGCAAAAGTCATTTAGTAATTCAAGAGTTTGTCACACAACTCTTCCTATACAGTTCAAGATAAACACTTCCAACCATTGATAAGAGTTGGGCTAATCTGTTCATGTGCACAATGGTTTTTAAATTTTTGATCCATCACTGGGGATTGTACATGAAATGAAAGTATCATCACATTTGTTAGCCTTATATTTGTGAGAATCTGCATGTGTGATCATAGACCCAACTTTGAACACTTAAATGAGATCCAGAATGAGACCCTTGGGTTACGCCTTGGGAGCATACATATGTGGTCCCTAAGTCATAACTTGCAAGCAAGGGATCCCTGTCCTGTATCCATATATACACTTACTGGACATGAAAAGACAAATTCAGAAATGCAAATGACATTGGCCCCTATGTCTATCCTATCCCTCAAGGACTTAGTGCCTCTGTCTATCCTATCCCCCAAGGACTTGGTCTCCATATCTATCCTATCCCCCAAGGACTTAGTCTCTTAGTGATAATTTTGAAACTTTCTAGATGCCTACCCTATATCTGTATATATTCTTACTTCTGCAGGAAAAGACGTTCAGACATGCACAAGAAATACGCCTTAGGGTACATCCTTACCCCCAGGGACTAGACGTCAGTCATCTGTTTGAATAAAAAGCTTTTAGAAAAAAATAGATCATGAGTTAAAAAATAATAAAAAAATGCAAACCTAGGTATTATTGGTATACATTTATTCGTGTACATTTGCTTGAAATGATTTCACATGTTTTACAGGAATAGTTGTTTAGTAATTCTTTTATTTTAGCTCTTTCAGAACAAAATTTCTGGTCTTTTTTAGAAAATATACCATATTTTATATTTTAATGTGTGCTTATATGTTTCATAAAAATGAAAAAATGATACAGAATCAGGGTTCAGTCTAGGCTGTATTTTTGTGCCAATGGTACAAAAAAATTATTGATGGCTCATGCAAAATGAAAGACTCATCCACATGGCATGGTGTCAGAATAATTGGTGTAAATTTCATATGTCTTTTTTTGCAAACATGTTGATGACTTTGTTGTGGAAAATCACTCAGATTAATACATTAAACTGATATTATCCAACTCACATTGTCCAGTAAGGTTTCTTTCTCTTCATCCATTCCTTCATCAGAACGGAATAAAAAGAATGGATAGAGACTAGAATGGCAATAAAATCTGCAGTAGGCTTGCTTACAAGCATGGTAAGAACTTTATTAAAGTCAAAAAGTGTATCTCTCTGATTCCCTTAGGATAAAGACAGTACAATGAGGTAGTGGTAATTGGAAAATTATCAAGCAGTGGTAATTGGAAAATTATTGCACTAGATTGATAAACATAATGTGATTCTCATATGTATATCATTAGGTGTTTGCTTTGTAAACTGGTGAAACCTCTTCAGGTTGCTATTCACAACAATTTGTCTAAGTAAAGAACACATCAGCAGTAGTAATTACTGTTCAGTACTGAGTGACATGAGAGTAAAACACCCTAAGTCAGGTATATTTCATTCTTTATAAAAATTAGGGAAATAACTTGACCTCTCTATGTTAGACCCAACTGTTTCACAGGCAGTCCATCATAAACGTCTAAATAATTTTTGAATTAAATGGTGGATAGTTACTTTCATTGAATTGGAAGGAGTGTTTATCACCCAAAAGCTTAACTCAAACAAAGAAAGCTTTTTTAATGTTATTTACATTCCTTATTATATATTGTACAGTGTGGTATTCCTATAATGTGAAAATCATACATTGTATTTTGCTATTAAAGAAAGAGAAACTTTGCAGAATATTTCCTGATCAAAATCTGATCTGGACCCTTTTGTAAATATCAAGGGGCCATTAGCCCCAGATCCCTGAATCTTGTATTTAACTCATCTGTATACATGGCTAAATAATTTCAGATCACCTGATCAGTCAATTCATGCACATTATATGTGGGATGTATCGTATATACTTGCTTATAATTTAAGTCCAACTGCAAATTGCACATACCCAGATCCTCCATTGCATAATGTGCCGGCAGATCTGGGTCTATGCAGTTTATCAGGAGTCATCAGTAGAACAAACAACTTAGACCCTGATTTGCCGGTATATTATGAGATGGCTGATCTGAGTCTTTGTTGTTTGCAGTTGGACTGGACTTATAAATGAGTATATATAGTATAAAACTCCATAAAACCCATCTTAGCTTCCTATCATTGAGCTGCAAATGAACTACTGCATAGCTATAATTAGATTTCCAAGTTCATTACTATAATAATGAGTATTGCAGAGGCACGTATAATAGACCAGTCTACACATTCTCTGGGGAAGACGTACAAGTTATGCCCCTTTGTAACAGGTCAGGGTTACAAATGCATTGTACTTGTTTGGTTGTTCATTTGAATACATACAAACAATTATTAATATACAAAACATGCAAAACTTTGGTCTCATTTCATAGGAGAATAAAAGTTGTACACAACACAAAGAAAATGTTCCTCTATTTCAGCATGCAATTGTCAAAATTGCTTCTGAACATATACCCCAGTTGACCTCTGACATAAAAATTTCTTAATGCATGATGAGTAAGCTTGATCATAAGAAATGGTGTCAGTTTATGCATGAGATATTTTATACAATGACACAGAACATAGTTTCCATGAGTGAGTAGGTGGAGTGAAAGGGAGGCAAAACCTTAATCACAAATTCCAGGTATTATCCCCCCCCCCAATGTCATTTGATCATATTAAAGGCTTCTGAAAAGCACACAAATACAGTTTTCCATCCATGAACAGTGTGTATCTCTAGGTATTCAAGTATCAAGTATACTCCTTCTCAAAGTCCAGGCTGCCCAACATCTCTGTATGCAAAGCGTTTAAGTACTGATTAGGGCTGTTAAAATATTAAAGGTATTGAGGAGTGTTGGAAGCCTTTTGTTTTAATTAGCAGTAAAAATCATGGACGTTGGGGCAATCCAGCTTGTTCTAAGTGTTGTTTCTTTTCTATAATCAAATTAAAATTATGGCTGATGGAGGCTTTGAATAAGTGTCTCTTGACTCCCCATTTCATTTCATTCTGGAATAGCCCTTATGGAGGAGGTAAAATTTAAATGAAATAATAAAGAAAAGATTGTGAATTCTTAAATTCTGTACTGTTGCAGGTTCATGGAATCAGAGTTAGAGTTGAATGATGTTGTTCAAGAGATGCATGTCATTGCCACAGTGCCAGAACTGTACCACATCCTTGTGGAGCTGAATACCATACAGTCCCTGCTGCAGCTTCTTATACATGAGAATACAGATATCCTTTCTCAGCCAGCATCTAAAGGGCAGCATGGACCCAATTAGGGGCAATCAAAAGCTTCCAGTTGGGTCATATTTAGACAGATAGTGTTAGTTAAATGAAGAATAAGTTTAAAAGATGAAGCAAGCATCATTATTTTCTTGTACAATAGAACTTCCAGAGCACTCCGGGGTACTGAACTCTTTGAAAAGTAGGAACCTATTTGTCCTTGATCACTTTCACTGTTTCATTTCTGAGAAGCATTGAAAGATCAGAGCCAAACAAATTCAAAAACTTTTCTGATTGCTCATAATTGGCATGTTAGTGAAAGTGTACAAAGAGTCAAGCACATTTCTTCATATCTTATATGAAATCTAGATAAGTAAATTACAATTGTACTCGGTGAACAAAATCTTTAACTTGTCCTGGTGCACAATACAAGCAATTTTCCAGCTATGTTTGACCAAAAGTTCTGTTCTTTATATGTTGTCCTTGTCATTGATGTGGTAGAATATATTAATCTTGAATTTTTATAGAAAAAGCTGTTTGTATAACAAATTTTGAACTTATATTTTAAGAATTATATTGTTCCCTTTATCTTTTATTTTATATACCTTTTACAGAAATGTAACATCTGTACCCTTATCTTCATATTTACATTTATTTTGAAAGGTTTATGTTCAGTGTTTTTTGCAATTCTTTTTATTTACATTTTTAGAATAACTTCTAATTGGCACCATGTAACCATTGTCCATTGTAACATGTCGGTGTGGTAAGACTATCTGTCTTCATGTTTGTACATGGTTTCTACGGTATTCAGGGGGTTGACTACTATACATCTTCTACTTGAATGCAACAAATTGGTTCTGGAAATTAATCATATTTAAATAATGTAAGCTTGAAAATGTGAAGAAATGTCTTTAATCTCTGAAGCTACCACTCAGCCCTTGTGCTGGATTCACGAAGCTCCTTTTCCCTATGATGTTTGTTGGGGCCTGCATCAATCTGGAGGATGATTTAGTCTGATTTCTGTTAGCTGCTCTTTGTGAACATCCACACGCATATGCCTGAGGAGGTTTGTCCTGAAGGTAGCATTATCTCTTGCTTTGTCCAGGCAAGTACAACTCTGTAAGAGAAACCTGTGAAAAGAATCACAGAACATCCCTGAGTTAGCCTTGTTCAGGCAACCCTCGAGGATTTTTTACCAAACCACACCTAGTTTAGCTTCACTCATGATGTTTCTTTCTCTGCAGCCAACATTAGAATCAATAAAATGTCTAATTCACTCGCTTATATACCCAGTTGCTTGAACTCATTTGGCTGAATAAACTCAACTTTTGACCAATGGTGTACATTTATTGGAGATAATCCCTGTACTCTGATTGGCTAACAGTAAAGGACAGTTTCAATCCCTTTCCAACAATCAGATAAGGATGGACTAGACTGAGTTGTGAAACTTAACCTAAAATGATAGTTGATGTGCCATTAAACCCTAATACATACATGCATATGTTGTCCATTGATCCACCTATTACTAATTTTATTTATGCACAATAACATTAATTCTGCATCAAATACCTAGACCAGACATGAATGATGGCTTGCATTTGGGGTGAGGGAGATGACCATTGATTTTGTGGTCAAAGGGTCAAAAAGGTCATGGTCACTGTAACTAAAAGAAGAACAATGCTTTCCACATAATAATATTACTTCTACGTCACAGACCTGGACCAGACTTTGGATGGCTGGCACTTGGGGCAAAGAAAAAGCCTATTGATTTTGAGGTCAAATGTCAAGGTCACTGTGACTTGTGACTGAAAAGAAAAATGGTTTTTGCATAATAATATTAATTCAAAATCACAGACCTGCACCAAACTTTGTGGATGGCTTGCATATATATAGGTAAGGAAGTAGCATATTGATCTTGGGTCAAAAGGTCACAGGTCAAGGTCACTGACTGAAAGGAAAGGAAAAAATAGTTTCTGCACAAAAGGTTAAGTTCTTGACCATGTACCTTAACCAAATTTTGTGGATGACTTGCACATTTGGTAAGAAAGAAGCCTATTGATTTTGAGATCAGAAGGTCATGGTCACTGTGACTGAAAGAAGAAAAATAGTTTTTGCATAACAACTTTTGTTAAGTGAAGTGCTTGCACTTAAGATATGGAAGAGGCCTATTGATTTTGGTGTCAAATGATGAACATTCAGGGTCATTGTGACTAAAAGAAAAAATTCATTTTTGCAGAATAACTTTTGTTTTAGAGTAAGCTTCTTGATGAAACTTTTTGAATGGCTTACACTTAGGATAATGAGGGAACCTATTGATTGAGATCTAAAGTTCAGGAGTCTCAATCATGGTAAGTCTGATAAGAAAACAATGCATAGTAAGCTTTGTTCAAGACTGCATACTAAAGGTCCAGGTCATTGACACCTATTGGTCAATGATCTCCAGAGTCAACCATACCCAGTGCTTATATAGGGGACTTTTGAACATGGTGGGTGGGTGGGGGTCAAATAATGTGCTGTTCAAGGTACTCTTGTTTTATAATATAATTTAAGCCATACATGGTGTGCTGTTTTTATCAGACTAAAATTACTTTACATGGCATGCTGTTTTTATCTGATTAAAATGACCTTTTAGGAGTGGAATACACTTTCTTAGCCTAGTTTGTTATGAGGAAAGAAATAGTGGGAGTGCCTCTCTGTTTATATATTAATCATTTTATTGCTATCTTCCCTTGGTCATGTTGAAGTTGCTTCCCAGAATAATAACTGAAACAGACACAGAAATAGATGACTTTTTGCTTTTCACTTCATTTCAGCTATCTTATAAGTTTACAGCTTTTGTTATTTCATTTGAAAGTAGTTTTGCACTCTTGGTTTGTCTGCTTACCAGAATAAATCACATTGCTAATGAATCTATGATCAGTCTTTGAGACATTATGTGATTTGATCCTACCTATTTACAGTAGTGTGGACATTGTATGACACATTATATGATTTGATCCTACTTATTTACAGTAGTGTGGACATTGTATGATACAATATGTGATTTGATCCTACTTATTTACAGTAGTGTGGACATTGTATGACACATTATGTGATTTGATCCTACCTCTTTACAGTAGTGTGGACATTGTATGACACAATATGTGATTTGATCCTACTTATTTACAGTAGTGTGGACATTGTATGACACATTATGCTATTTGACCCTACCTTTTTACAGCAGTGTGGACATTGTATGACACATTATGCTATTTGACCCTACCTATTTGCAGTAGTGTGGACATTGTATGACACATTATGTGATTTGACCCTACCCATTTACAGTAGTGTGGACATCATATGAAAAACAGTTTAAGTTGATTGGTTTGCTTCTTTGTCATATGTTTTCCCTGTGTTGACCATTATTTGGCCTTGACCTTGAGAAAATATCTCCATAGCAGTTGTGGACCTAATGCAGGAGCTGACAGATGTGGACACGCTTACTGAGAGTGAGGAGGGAGCTACAGCACTTATAGATGCCCTGGTATCATATTTTATTTGCCATTATTGAATGTTCCGAAGGGCATTAGAATTTTATCCTTATCTATCTGCATTGATGCCCAGATGTGTGGGTGCATTTGCAGTGTTACGATTTCAGGCTTGACCGATGAATGAATGGGCAGATGATTTGGTAGTTCAGATGATAGCAAGAAACTGCCTTTGCATCTCTTTAATATTGGAATTTCAGGTTTGACAGACGTTTGAAAGGTAAGATGGTTGATTGGTTCGTATGAGAGCAATAAACTGCCTTTGCATCTCTTTAATATAGGGATTTCAGGCTTGACAGACGTATGAATGGGAAGATAGTTGGGTAGTTCGGATGAGAGCAAGAAACTGCCTTTGCATCTCTTTAATATAGCAATGAAACGTGATTTGTTGTGCGCAAACCTTTGCTGGAGTGTAACAGAGGTTTTAGGCAGCAGATTAAAAATGTTACACTAGTTCTCCAGCAACATTTGCACACGACAAAATATTTATTATTGTTATTCTTATGTAATCAGATATTAGATAAGAGTGTATGGTCTTTGGTTAGTTGGACTTTGATGGCACTTTTACCATTATATTTGGTTGGTTGGATTTTGATGGCACTTTTACCATTATATTTGGTTGGTTGGAATTTAATAGCACTTTTACCATTATATTTGGTTGGTTGGATTTTGATGGCACTTTTACTATATTTGGTTGGTTAGACTTTGATGGCAATTTTACCATTATATTTGGTTGAACCACCACAAAATAATGTCATGAAAAGACTTTAAAGTATTTGTACACCTTAGACATTATGCCTGTGCCATGTTTTTAGTTGACATGAGGTCTTGTGTCTCATATGTTAAAATATGATATAGCCTTCTTAACCGAAATAACACAATAGTCATGTGATAACATGAAGTTTAAAATGAAAAATACAAGAAGTTACTGCCTTTGTTATAGATTTTTCATTGTATGATATATTATTTTGAGATCTGTTTTTAAAAGAAATGTAGTTGAGAGCTATTCCATTTAAAAGGATGTAGCAAAGTTGGAAGGCAAGACAGAATGATGTCTACAAGGTGATGTTCCTATCCACAAAATATTCTTTTATAGGATTGGCATCAGGGGAAAATCATGCCTCTCCTGTATAGGATAATGATAAATGGAAAGTCATGTATCTCCACTTTAGGACTGGAATCAAGGCAAAATAACATCTGTTGGTTAAGGTCCAAATGAAATTTGCCTTCCAACCCAGGTATATTTATCACATTGGAATAGCCCTTATAGAGCAATAAGATTTTTTCCCTGTATTTTAAAAGGATCCCTCTGCACATTTCAGTTGGAAGGTCAAGTGGTGGCACTGTTGGTACAGAATATGGACAGGTTGGATGATGGGGTGAAGGAGGAGGCAGATGGGATCCACAATACTTTATGTGAGGAATTATACTTTATTTAGTATGAAGACTCATTAGTTTCAGTCTGTTGAACTGGTGAACAATATTTAGCCAACCTTGACCTTGGAATGCTCTTTCCATGAATGTGTATAATGTTACTCTTGTCCACCCTTCCTTCTCACTGTCTATCCATCACACTTGGTTTATTTTTGTGTTTGGGTCAGTTTTTCCTTAGATCTGGAACCATCAAGGACATGGTAACATAAAGGTCTGCAGGGTGTTCAGGCAAAAGAGAATCCATATTAAGACTTCTCGAAGCAAGAAATGTTGACAAAGACCATTTTGGGAATACATTTACCTTTCACGACAGCATTTACAGGGGTTATGCCCACTGATTTGCTCGACCACCTGTCTTTGCTTTTCACATCATAACTTTCAAGGATTGTTGGATTTCAACAAAAATTGTTTTCTGGCTTTATGTTGAAGAGATCTTGAATGAATTTAATTCCAAGCCTTCAACAATGTCATTTACAGGAGTTATCTCCCCTGATTACATGACCTCCTGACTCCGGTATCCACAGCATAACTTTACCAAGGTTTGCAGCATTATGTTGATGGGACCTTAAATTAAATCAATTTCCAATGGTCCACAACCTCTTTTACTGGAGTTGTGCCCCCTGATCACCATTCTCCAGACTTTGGCTTCTGCAGCATAACTTTACCAAGGCTTGTTGGATTTAAATGAATTATGGCATACAGCTTTATATTGCTGAGACATTGAAGGAGATTGATTTCCAGCATTCCACAACATTTACAGGAGTTATGCCCCCTCATTGCCAGTCCCTTTGACTGGTTTTTGCAGCATAACTTTACCAATGGTTCACAGATTTCATGGCCATAAATTCCTATTCTCTTAACTTTGTTGTCCAACATAAGTTCCTTTGTTTAAGGTCCTGCCAAGCAAAATGTAGTGAGGGGGACCTTTTGTGAAGCAACGTCATTAATAGCTCAAGTTTTTTCTCTTATAGCTGTGATAGAAAATATGACAGAATTCCGACCTGAAATGTGCACAGAGGCAGCTCAGCAAGGTCTAATGCAGTGGCTACTGAAAAGGATCAAGGTAAATGGTGATATCAGTTACAGAGAATGCAAGTATTTATTATATTGGTACTTTTGCTGAAATACTGTAGTAGGTCATATCAATCTATGTGTCTTTGCATCTGTCCATCCAATTACTGTGTTTCATGTAATTTTTTGTACGTGAAATATTTTTTTTTTTTTAAGTGCAAAAAATCTGTAAAAAAAATAATTATCATTTTGGGGTAAAGATAGTGTATGAAAAAAATAAAGGACCTGACATTGAGAAGGATTGCAAAATACATGATGTTCAGTATTAAATTCATGTGCATCAGACATAATTGCGCTGAAGCAGCATGCACTAGTACAATATTTTGTTTGGATTTTCTTACACTTGTGTGTATAGGAATAGACAAGTTAGAAAACGAATAACGATGACACGGACATAGGTATTCCATCACATTTTCTTCTTGCATCTCGTTATCAAAATAAAATATGTCCTGATATATGAGAGAAAGAGAGATTTCAGCCCTTCTTCATGCTACATGTATTTTGCTTAATGTACCTTACTGCCCCCGTTTAACTGAAGCTTTAGTCAAAGAGATAACAGTACATGTAATAAAATGGTAAATGGAAATTATAAAAATACATACCATACTCCTTCAGTTTAAAATATATACACATACAGTCAAACCTGTCAATAGCGGTCACTCATGGGAAAAGGCAAAACTGGCCATTGCACACAGGTGACCGCTGTACACAGTTTCACCTTTTAAAATTGATTTTTGAAAAATACCATGCACCGGATATCGTTTTTATTATTACTGTAATTATTATTATTATTACATTATTATGATTGTTTTATGTGTACTGTACAACAAAATCATAATTATGGGTATTTGTAGTTCTCTCCGAGATTTATGTTCCACACAGGATTGTATCCTGCTCACTTTAGATCATCTTAAAAATGAAATCATTACCGACTTATAAATATACACTGATCTTAGTTTGTTCACATAAAAACAATATCTGGATTAGTCATTTGCTCAGCTCACCAAGATAAAAAGACAATCGGCTTATGTGAGAAGCCTGTGATGAACAGAAAATCAAAAGAAGCTGTATATGGCTATTTGTTGTGATCGATGAACCGAAACATCACTTGTCTTCACAGACATGTTTTGAATATTGAATGACCCCTGACCCTAATGAAAAGGGATGTAACTCATATCTCTTCTCAAAGATGAACATTGTTTCTTGAGAGATAGCTTTAATTCACGGGCAAATAGATGAAGATATCTAACTATACCTGTCACACTGGCACAAAAGGTGACTTCCATTTCTGCTGCGAGAACACAGCTACTGTTCCCACCATCCAGCAAATGAATTGCTTCGATCCTCTACTGTAAGGATAAAAACCACCTTGGTTTCGAAGCTGACATGCTGAAGACACCTTTGAGTTTGACTGACAGTGTGACTAGGGTACAGTAAGTACAATCGAGATATGAAACACTTAAACATCGATTCACTGATATGCCTTTATTTAAACAATGCCAAGCTCAACAAATGAAAGAAGTGTTTAATTTGCATACTCGGAGCAATCACTGCTGATATGCTCCATTGACTGCTTAAAGCAGGGCGAAACTGCTGACCGCGAAAAGGCAGGTGACCGTTAAATACAGGGCATTTAAATAGGAAATTTGCCAGGGGGAATTAGAATGGCCATTGTGACCAGATGACCGCTGAACACAGGTGACCGTTAGGACAGGTTTGACTATATATATATATATATATATATATATATATATATATATATATATATATATATATATATATATATATATATATATATATATATATATATTAGTTTATATTTGAATATTTACAATATTTATATTCATATAAACTCCATTTAGTTTAAGTCTCAAGAATGACCATTTAGCATACTGTGTTGTTTTCTCTGCAAGTACAATGAACCTCTCCATTCCCACCAAAGAAGATTATTCTTTATCAGTAAGTGCATGTAAACTTCCTGTAGTTAGGCAGCATTTGGTTAGATCTTTGCTCATGTTGAATTCAAGCTCTGACACTTCTGTCAGCAAGAACAAAAGGTATCACTGTTTGAGAAACTTACATGAGTAAGCACCTGGCATTAAACAGTACCGTATACATTAACATAAATAAACATTGTTAAATGAAACAAAGAAAGATTTAAAAAATATATCCAGAAGCACATATCCATAACATTAATTCAAAATACTGTAGTATCATTTATTTTCGTGGGGCTCAATTTTCGTGGTTTTGTAAAAAAAGACATTTTCGTGGGTACTTAAATTCGTGGTTTTGCCTGTCAAAGTTTGCATATTACTAAGTGTTTAATTTCGTGGTTTATCCTCTACAAATACCCAAAATAAAGAATAAAAAAGAATAAAACTCTGCCGACGCAAACGGCGGTCACTTGAATTTTATAACAGTACTTTCACATGTATAAGCACAAATCAAAAACCTGACAAGTTCAATACTGACACCGTGTTTTTGTCCAAGTGAATAACATCAATGGAAGCCGACGCAGCCAACAACATTAAAACAATGCTACCGACTCTATGATCACAAATAACACACATGTCAAGGTCAATCACTTACACTGTGTTTTCGTCTGAGTGCTCAACATCAAAGGAAGCAGACACAGACTACAACACTAAGTCAATCGGTTATTAAAGTAACCTGTATGATCTCTAACTTAAACCACTATCCATAAAGGGAATAAATAAAACACTTGACCGGCTGCCCTTTGCTCAATGCAAGCAGCAGACAGTGGGAATATTTGATGCGTCTTGAACCCATCAATGCGTGCATATCGATTTAAGGCAGTGAGTGGAAATTACAGCTATCGGATATCTTATAGACACGTGTGCATTGAAACAATATAAAATGCTTTATAATTCTTTTTTCAAAGGTTTAAAATAAAACAAACACGTGTAAAAGCTAATATTTTATTTCCAAATTACAGTATTGACGTTGATTTTTAAATTACTAGTAGGTTCCTTAATCTCTAGGAACGACACACAGTAAGAAAATGAGCCGGGGGGGGGGGGGCGTCATCATTATAAGTGGCTAATTTTTCCTTGGGCATTTAAATTCGTGGTTCGGGGCAACAACGAAAACCACGAAAATTGGTCCCCCACGAAAATTGATGATACTACAGTATGTTGATTTGTAAATAGTGTTTATTGCCTTAAGAGTTGAACCTAAGGAATAAAGGTGGGATTTAATGTGGGCTGTTTAGAAAAGATGAATTAATCTTGGTACATGTATGGTAGCTAAAGATCTTGAGATTGCAGATGTGAACTGTTGTCATGATGAATTCATACAAGCGTTACATATTTATACTCAAATATCACCACTCGAATGGAACATATATTAAGCTAGTTCATTAGGTACTGATTGTTTCCCTCATTGTTTTCACTTTCAAGTTTCCTTAATTTCTGTAACACAATGCTCATTATAATAATGGAGACTATTTCATTTTTGATTTATAAAAAGATTTGGAAACCAGAAGACACTAAGTACTGTAATTAAATTGTCAACACTTCATCCAAATATATATCTCTACAAAGGGCCTGATATGTGTCATTTTAACATGCTTGGAAAGATCAACACCTGATGGTTTAGATATACACAATTGCCCAAAGTTATGGTAGTCATTTCAGCTTAATGTAAATTTGACTGAAAATAGCAAGTATCTTTTTTTACACACTGGTATCGAGGAGAAAATCTTAAAATAAGTATACATGAAAATGTCGGGCAAAAAGAAAGTGATGCATAACACAGATTTTCAGTACAGCTATGCTTTATTTTGGCTGTTTTTTGTTTTACAAATTTGTATGTATTAATTCTCAAGCACATGAATCTTCATTTGTACGAAAAATTAAAAACTGTCAATTATAAAAGCCAACTTGTATGTAAGAAAAAAATTGTAGTACAAGCAAATCATTGATTTTTATGACTCTATCGTATACAGAAAATTTCAAGGGTACAAAAAATTACATGAAATACGGTATACTTTATATGATGGGGCATCAAAAGACATGTTTTCATAGGAAATAAGAAATCTTGCTTATAACCAGAAACCTTTCAACACAGTTTGAGAGATATCAATCATATCTGGCATGCTGTTTCATGTCAACAAAGGCATCAGATCCTGGATATGTCACATGGTTTGGGTTTCATATCAACAAAGGCATCAGATCCTGGATATGTCACATGGTTGGGGTTTCATGTCAACAAAGGCATCAGATCCTGGATATGTCACATGGTTGTGGTTTCATGTCAACAAAGGCATCAGGTCCTGGATATGTCACATGGTTGGGGTTTCATGTCAACAAAGGCATCAAATCCTGGATATGTCACATGGTTGTGGTTTCATGTCAACAAAGGCATCAGGTCCTGGATATGTCACATGGTTGGGTTTAGGTGGCAGTTTTATCATTATCTATTATAGCAGTGGGCTGAAACTGAAATGTAGAAGATAGGTTGCTACTTTACACTGTACAGCTGCAAAAACACAAATGTTGAAATAACAGAAAAAATAGAAGTCTCATCTGGAAAAGAAGACTGTTATTGAGCTGGCAGCAGGTTAATAATGAGAAGGATGTGGTACAGTCAAAAGTGTTAAAATGTGGTACAGTCAAAAGTGTTAAAATCTGGTACAGTCAGAAGTGTTAAAATGTGGTACAGTTTAAAGTGTTAAAATGTGCAAATATTTTTCATGATTATTATCTGTAGTTTTTTGTTTACATTGGAACCTTAATCATACTTGAGCATGCATTCATCTTTAAAAATTACCTTTTGTGCAACCATGAGAAGCTTATTTTATGCTTATTTTTGATTGGTTGCTATCCTTCATAGTTCATTGGTAGCTTGTCTTTGTACTCTTCGCTGCAAAGGCATCTACAGGACCCTGAAAGGGCTCTGAAGTGGGACCCATGTAAACAGAACCAATCAGATGAGGGATCGTGTGTTCTTACTACTTAAAGAAGAAGGGTCGATGTTTTCACTTGGGCTCTGTCATCCTGGATATCATGGGTTATTTGCTCTTCTTATGAGGAAATAAGCCAAGACCAATGCAGTTATTACACATATTGGCTCACGAGGTTAGGGCAGTCACCACTATCATAGCATTTGCTCCCTAATTGACAAAAGCTGTTAAATGGAGGTCAGAAAGAACATACTTTAGCTTAGGACCTTTCATCGGAAAGAACTCAGTTTGACCTGGTGGGAACTATATCGGCAGCACAACAGGCCACCTTCCATGGTCCTTCAGCAGCTTCTTAGCCTGTCTGTCAAACAAGATTCGAAGCTGTCTCACATACTTTAGGACACTGGAGACACGGCCATCTCTGGGGTAAGGAGTTGTAATACCTCCCTTCTTTTATCTATTCTTCTAAGTTTTTATGATTGGGTAACATATTTGAAGAATAAACCAGTTATGGGATTAATATACATACCTGCCATAACACACGTTTTTTTACTCTCAAACTTCCTGACATGGTCATGTTTTGAAAAACACGATTTTCAGTAATCTTTGAAAAAAACACCCCAAAAAATGACCACATCGGTATATGCCCGTAACATGTAGTATGTATAAACAATAAACAGTCCTGCTTAAAGCTCATGTAAAACTACACTTGGGCAGTTTGTACAGCTAACTGTTATAGAGGCAGTTAAGTTAAGGTGGTCAGGTATAAATAACCACCATTTCACATATTATTTAATTGGCTGACAATAGCTAGGGTGATGTGCTAAAGCCTTTGAAGACTGTTGTGGTGGAGCCCATTAGACTAATTTGCATAGGTAAAGTTTACAAAGTGGAACAACCCAATTTGTTTGAAGTTATGTCTAAATCAAAGGGATGCGTGGTGAAGAACAAAAGTTATTACACATCATTGCCTTGAATGAGAATGTTTAAGCCTTTGTTATTGAAGATTATTGGCAACTTTGTGAACAGTGGCAATGTTTCCTTGAAGTCGGATTTTACTCCATATATAAAATGCAAAACATGATTATTTCAGTAGTCAGAATGGTGTTCAATTGTGATTCATTTTTGAAGGCAAAATGTGAATACACAGCTGTGATTCAAGAAACAATGAGGCATCTGCAAACCGAGCAAAGCCCAGCAAAACTAAATTTCAGAACTTCTTGTTGACGGAGTTTGACATTGTGGAGCACAGCAGCAAAGGGGAGCATTTTATTCTTTGCACATACTGCAAACACCATATCAACATTAGTCATTCTGGAGTGTATGACATCTGTTGACATAGCAGCACTACCTGTATGTAACATGGGGACAAGCCAGCACATATTTTTCGACACGCTGAATTGAACATTCGGATTAGTTCTCTTTATTATTATTCATTATCTTGTTAAAATACCAACTATTAATCAACCCATGCTTTTCAGGATGATTTTAGCTGTAAAATAGACTTTGAAAGACAATAAGAAGCACACGGTCATGTTTGCACAGTTGATTTGTTTTGATAAAGAGGTTGCGTCAACATTCATACTGGAAAGAGGCATTTATTACTGCTGTATTACCTGTAAGGTCCCCATTATGCTTGAAAAAATGATCCACCTCTGATAAATGGTCAGTCCCAAATGTGATGTATATTTTCTTTGTTCTATAGAGACAAGCATATCTTGTGGTCAGCTGCGTCAGATAGAGTTTTGACAATGCTAACATTGTGGTCGGCAAGAACAACTCAGTTTCGACCAGGATTTACTCAGTGAATCCAGAAGGGAACTTTGAACTATAGTACCATCCAGTCTCTAATGAGTGCAAAGATGAACTCTAATGATGCTTGTATTACCTTCAACTGCCCCCCCAACCCCCACCCCCTACTGAACTAATGAGAGCAGCAAAGATTATGTCTAATTTAGACTATATTCCACCATCCAATGGATTTTAAAGACAGGAATCTGGTGTATGTTTTTATTTAATATCAGAGTGGTTGTGATTATGCAAGTGTTTGCACATATGATGATATTCGACAATGCTAAGTCTACCAACTATTTTTTTTTTGTAAGTGTATTAAATGCTTTAAAGAAAAAAGATAAGTTATTTTCTTTTGTTCAGATTTGAATTTCCAGTCATTTTCTATAGGCTTATATGAAAAGATATTTTTTTTCTCAATTAGACAACGTCGCTTTTTTTGGGTCACGTGCACTGATCCCCCTTGGGACCTCAAAACACCAGTTGTAACTGATGCACGGATGGGATTGGTGCAAATCCATCCACCCAAATGGAGACAACTCTTGTCTGACTTCAATCTTTGGAAGCAGACTAAACACTTTTGTTGCTAATGTAAGTCTGGGAAGGCTGGATTTGTGAGGTAGTGGTTGGTCTCCTAAGGTATTATTATCGTGTAACTATTATTGAAGAATCATATTTTACCCCTAAAAATGGTTTCACACAGTTATTTCTGTTTCATGTAGCATTAAATACTTCTACTTTTTAATTTCTCTACTTTGCTCACCAACAGGTGGACCACTTTTTTGAAAGGTCATGGGTCACTTGACCCACTGGGAGGCAAACTTAGATGCAACACTGGAATTCCAGTTTGTCTTGCATAACTTTTTATCACCAGATTTTTTGCTTAATGATCTGAATAAAAACAACAGAATAACAGCAGTTCCAGTTAGAAATTAGGCATAGAGCCAACCAATTTAGCAAAAGCAAAACTAGATAAACAAAAGACAGTCCAGATCCTGGTTTCGCAAAGACATCTAAAAAAAAAATTCTTAAAATCTATAATTTTCAATATCTGGCTTCTTTCTGTCTTCATTATTGAAATTTGCATACAACTCCTAGAGTCATTGAATGTGCATTGTAAATCATCACTTACCAGATTATCTTCTGTGAAAATTTGTTTGTTACAAAAAAAAATCACATAACATAAGGAAACTAATTTATTTAAAATGCACCGTTACATATTTTGTACAAATGAATACCTTGCTATTTAACACATTAGCCAACACAAAAAACAGCAGCAGTTTATTCCTATTTAAAAACTTTTCTTCTTTTTTTTCAGGTCAAGTTACCTTTTGATGCAATTAAACTGTATGCTAGTGAATATTTAAAAACTTTTCTTCTTTTTTTGCAGGCCAAGTTACCTTTTGATGCAAATAAACTGTATGCTAGTGAAATATTAGCAATTTTATTACAGAATAGTGATGGTAAGTCAGTTCATTGTATTATCTTTCCTTTTACTAAAGATACACCTCTCGCTCGATAACTCGCGCACAACGGGGTCCAAAAACACAGACCGCAGTATAAGCAAGGGCACAAGTTACAGAGGGACTTGTGAAAATTTAAGAAGGGGATTCCATCCTGGCTTGACATCAACAATGACAAGATGGGGAGTCACTGTGAAATGGTTTAATACTCGTTTTATAATTGTATTGAGAATAATTGTCAATAAAATGCTTTTTGTAATGAAGTTGTTCACTTTTCTGTATAAAGTACCTTTATTTTCAAGATAACCAACCTTTGAAAGATCATGAAAAACATTACTCCAACAGGTTTGACATGCATCGACATGTGTACCTTCGAAAATATTGAGTATTATTTCACTGCTTTTTGCATATAAATGTGGATTTATTTGAGTGTTATTGTTGATTCACAACAAAACAAGATTGCCTTTTTTAAAAAACTAGCAACATTTCGTGAAACAACAACTGTCAATGCAAAACTCGCAATTTCATCGCAAGTGATAGTGAAATTTCTGCTCATCCTTGAGCAAACCTCTGAGTGCCAATTCAGGAATTTTAAGTTCACTACAACTTTGGAACTCGCTTCTCCAGAATGAACTGTATCTGTGAAACAGAGCTTTTCATGCACCAAGTACTCCTTTCGCTTGCTTCTATTGCTATTGTTGATCACTTTTTCAAATTAATAGGATAAACCACTGATTAATGTTAGATACTTTAATTATGTTACCTTTGTACTAATATTTATAACAGTATGCAATTGGTCAATTGAAATGAGTTGACCTGTCACACTATCATGACCGCTAGCTCTTACATGGGTAGGATTTGCATACCTTTTAACTTTTTTTATTATTCCAACCCCTTCATTTGATTTGATACAAAAGAGGTAATTAATGTGATAATACAAAGCAGGTCTGCTTTTAATTGATTGTGTAACAATACAACAAACACTTCAGCAAATCGTATATCAAAACACAGTCGGCACTTAATTAGGTTCTCATAAGTGCTCTCAGACATCTCTGTGATGATAGATTGACACTTTTTATGTTTTGAACACAAGAGTGCATATAACATTTATGATGATTACCCTGAAAACGAATTAAAAAAAAGATAGAACTTAAACCCAAATTTTATTTGACAAAACTTATTTAATTGGTATTTATTTCTTAAAGTGCTGCCAGCAGTAGGCATTACCGACATTTCCACTGATTGAAATATCGTCAAATATTGTTATTTACAGTGTACTGAGAATTTGTTTTTAGTATAGAAAACTTAGCAAAATATCTGACTTTGTATTAAAAGTTGCAAATTTGATGATGTTGAATCAGGTTTCCAGGCACTAACTGCCATTTTCATTGATAAAACGAGTGATATATCAACGTTTCATTTACTAGTTTTGAACACGATTTTCTTCATATTCAACAAATAGGGGCCAGTTCTTTTGGTATTTTATATAGAGAATAAAAATGGGATCCACGCCTGACCCTCCATTGTAAGCGGGATTGTGAGTTATCCGGGCATGAGTTATCATGGGCGAGGTGTATTGGTATTCAGCTGTGATGTTGTTTATCAACTTGTCCATCTTTCCATCTTACTGTCTATTTATCTGTTTAAAAAAACCTTCTTTTACGAATATAGAAACCTAAAGCTGCCCTGATGAGGATTATAATGTGTGTTCATATAACAATGAACTTGAACTTACTTGAATAAATAAAATAGAACTTGCCGTACTTCACTTTTATGCACAGATGCCTGCCATATAAAGGTGACCATAATAGGAGTTTCTGAATAGTTAACATAAAATTTAATCTTTTGTTTTGGGCTAATTACAGAGAAAAAAAACCCCAATTCAACATATGATTTTAGAAGTCTCTCTTAAGGATATAAGTGGTATGTTGATCTACTGGTCAAAGATCAGAAGAGCTTATGTGATGGGCCTGCATGTGTTGTCCACCCATTGTCTGTTATCCATTAGCAGTTGTCACTACTTCTCCTAGACAGACTTAGCGTTTCATTGCTTTTTAATAAACAAGTTGATTGTTAGCTCTCTGACATTGATTTCAAGGTCACAGGTCTTGACTCGGGTTATCTGTCATAGCTTGTGAGCATGATAGCACAAGTATGAATAGATTTTTTTTATCAAACTCAGTTTCTGGAAGAATACCTTGAATGGTGTCAGTTCAGTCATTTGGATTTTTCAAGAAAGTATTAATTTTGGATTTAACCAAATTTAGCATTGACAGTATCTGAAACTACTTCTATCCATGATACCAGGTTCAAGGTCAAAGGCCATGACAAAGAATTTTGTACTGCTCTTATTTTGTGATCATGCTAGCTCAAACATAAAGAAAATATTTTTGTTACCAAATTTAGTATGTTGGAGTTTTCAAGAATGTCTGAAATAGTTTCAGTACACAGCAGTTAATAAGAATTTAGGACAGAAGAAATGGACTTGAGGTGGATTCCTGGAAATTCTTTTCAGCCAGTAGAGCATCGATCCCAATGAGGGACTCTTATTTTAAACAGTTGAGAAGCATTTCGCAGTTGAATCTCTTGTACTAGATCAGTCCAAAATCATTGCCAAAGCTTGTATAATTTAACATTGAGCATTAAAAAATGAATTTGACAATTTTTGTCGTAGTTTCTGTTATTTTTTTATTTATGACACACTTTGCATAAATAGTTTCAAATGGGATGAATCTTGTGGGGGCCACGATTTGCAATATATACCATTGCTCAGTCAAAATCCATCACTCATTCTTGGCCATGAAGAAGTTTTGTAGCCAACATCTAGACATGTTTGATTCTTCAGAGTGGATACCGTTTTAATAAATGCATAATTTAGTTCTGATATTGACATTATATTGCAACAAACATTTTAGTCTAATGTACTAGATGCAAGGACATTTCAGCATGTTTAGTCATTTTTTTACTAGCCTAGGGCATCCATTTTGGTACAGTTGTGTAACCATAGTTTTTGCAATTGTTAAGGCTCTTGCCTTGAAAATATTTATTAAAAAAATTCAGGAAATTGTCTAAATCACATTGGGTATGTGAGCTGCCTGAGTCTTATATTCCCCAGTTCTGGAACACTTATGCTTCTTTATTTTCAGAAAACAGACATTATCTTGGTGAACTAGATGGGATTGATATTTTACTGCAACAGTTAGCTGTAAGTTGAGATTTTTCTATAAACTTTTTAAGCACTAAATCATAACAGTGAACAGTCAAGAAGTTCTTCTGCATAGAAATTTCTGTTAAATTTAAATTTTGTTGAATGTAAAGTATGAAGAAGTTTAGTGGAGCTTTCATCATAAAGTTTCTTTCGTATTTTACATACATCTTCATAAACATATACCCATCATTTTGGTTACAATTTTAGTGTAAGTTTCTTAATCAGCTGCCTTGTGGGATTGAAGCAGCTGCTTAAATCGGTTTGGGAATATCATGATTTTTTTAAAACTTAACATATATACTCACTTATTTGTCAAGCCCAGCTGAAAACTGCTTGTACCCAGATCTTCCATGGCATAATGTGCGAGCAGATCAGGGTCTATGATGTTTGCATTTGGAGTTTACAAATATCTGACACCTTGTTTCCCATGTCACTTAATGAATATCAGTCTAAAAAATGCTTCTTAAATAGGTTTTATTTTGTGAAACCATATTAGGAGAGACAGTGCACCACGTAAGTGGAGAACTTGTAACACAGACAAAGGGAGATAACTCTTTTGTGTACATACATGTGATGGGGACATTATTTATGATATCGTTTGTCTGCCCTTATTGTGATGAGCCTAAACTGCATGAAATGTATCCAAGTAAAAATTTATTTGTACACAGTGTGGTTATTATGTTAAATACTGTATTAGAAATGGTGTTAGCTGATATTTTGTGTTTCAGATTCTTCTGATAGTGGATATTTAAAACGAGAGTTTTTGTCTACAAGCTATCTTGTTAGTCTGATTTTTAAAAAGTCTTATTTTGAGTTTTTCAGAATGATAATTAAGCAGTATTGTTCTTTTTTCCAACCTGTTGGTATCTTAAAGTCTGCTTAATAATATGGAGTTATAATAATTAGAATAAAATAAAGATATAGATTTGTAATCTTGTATCCTTTAGGCTTACAAACGTCATGATCCTACCACCAAAGAAGAGATAGAGATGATGGAGAACTTATTTAATTGTCTCTGCTCCTGTCTGATGGCCCCTGAAAACAGATCCAGGTTCCTTAAGGGGGAGGGACTGCAGCTCATGAACCTGATGCTTAGGTACAATGTTTACTATTTAGCTACATAAAAGGGTCCTGGTGTGGAGATTGAGTCACAGTGGCTCAGTGGTTTTCCTGCTAGACTGGTGACTTGAAGGGTGTGGGCTGAATAAAAGGGTTCTGGTGTGGAGATTGAGCCACAATGGCTCAGTAGTTTTCATGCCAGACTGGTGACTAGAAGGGTGTGGGATGGATAAAAGAGTCCTGGTGTGGAGATTGAGCAATGGTGGCTCAGTGGTTTTCTTGCTGGACTTGTGACCAGAAGGGTGTGGGCTTCAATCTTACCCTGACCAGACCAGGCTAGGCCATGGTGTCTTTGGGCAAGGGATTTGAATTGTTTCGGGACAATATAACCTTTCATGTGTTGATGTGCCACCAATCAGTCAGTGGTGAAGAGATCATAAAACATTTGAGTTTCAGTTTTGACTTACAACCTCTCAAAAGAGATATTAAAAAGTTAAGCCGTTTGTTACTACAAAATCTGAAGCTAGAACAGCATCTCATGAGTTCATGATCTCGACGGCATACGACTTAGCACTTTTATTAGGGCCTAGTTCTTTTTATTAGGTTAATCATTGTGTATGTATGTTTAATGTCCGGCATCAGCTGGATAACCAGTTGATGTAGGCATGGAAAATTAATGTATCAATTGCTGGAAGCATAGTATCTGTTTCCATGCACCTGTCCATCTGTCACACTTTTGTTTCTGCTCTTGAACTTTTAAAGCAATTTGAAATTAAGGGATGAAACTTGACATGTTAATGCATCATTATTAGAAGGTGTGTTGTGTACCATATCAGGGCTTTGTAAGGTCAAGGTCATGACTTCGAGTTTTAAGATTTCCTTCACATTTTCAATTCTGCTCTGTAACTATCAAGCCATTTTAGATTAGGGGAAGGAACCTGGTATATTTATACATCATCATTAGAAGGTATGTAGCGTACCACATTGGCAATCATATCTTAAAAGTCAAGGAATGTAGCTTACCTCGTTGGCAGCCATATCTTAAAAATCAAGGTCAAGGCTTATCATTTTAATTTTTCCGTCACACTTTCCATTCTGGTCTTTAACTTTAGAGCTATTAGCTGATTAAGGGATGATACATAGTATATTTATATATCATCATTAGAAGTTGTGTTGTTTATGATATTGAGGGTCCTGTCTTCAAGATCAAGGTCACAGATCAGTATTTTAAGTTTCCTTGGTGTTTTTTTATTCTGATCTGTGTGTTTAGAACTTTTTCAGCTTTAGGGATGAAATTTTGTATACTTATACAACATCATTAGAAAGTGTCTTGTGTACCACATTGGTGGTTGTATTGTCAAGGTCATGGTCATGGGTCAATATTTTCATGACTTATTCCTTTCCTCTCTGACTTAAGAACCATTTGATGTTAAGAGATGAAACTTGGTATCCTTATTATCATTATCAGTTGTGTTGCATATCATATTGGTGGTCCTGTCTTCAAGGTCCAGGTCACAATCCAGTATTTTAAGTTTTCTTCATACTTTCCTTTTCATTCTATAATATTTGAGATTATGCAATAAAACTTGCTATATTTGTTTTGTACCACATTGGGGTTCCTGGCTTCAAGTTCAAAGTCACTGGCCAATATTTTAAGTTTCAGTAACATTTTCCCTTCTGCTATATAACTTACAAACTGTTTAAGATAAATGAATGATATTTGGTATACTTGTATATTGTGTTATGTATGATGTTTATATAATATTATAGATATTTTAGGAAATTATAAATGTTTTTTGACTTTAATATTTGCTTAAATCTTAATGTTGTTTATCAGAAAAAAACATGTTTAACTAGTGTCCTTGAATTAGGTTGTTTACTTCAGATTTGAGCTAAAGGATAGTTTTGATAAACAAAATGTTTACTGAATTTGAGGTCAAGGTTGATTTTGTTTACAGATAAAACTGGAAAATCCTTAGAGTTATGTGTAAAAAGTCATGTCCATACAAGTAAAATTCCATTAAGATGACACATATTCTAGAACATTGTCATGTGACCAATCTTTATATATACCATGTTTAGTGGACAGTTTTTCAGTTTCGACATTACTATCAGTTTTGTAAAGAGCTATTACAGTTGTGAAAAGTCATTCCAAATTATAAGAGAGGAATTATTTAAAATATTAATTGGATTATAACAGTGCTCATAAAGTTTTGGATTTTGGATTTTTAATTGATGATTTTGGAATTTATGTGAACTTATTCAGAGATATTTTGGAGTACTTCATTTTGACATCAGCACATTAAAGACTACTAGTACATCAGGACTTTAAAGACCATTGGCATATCACAACATTCAAGGATACCCGTGCATTCGGAACATTCTATATTAGGACTTGTGATTAGAACACTAATTCTTATTGGATTATTTGGATTTTAATACACATTACTGTTTACAGTGTCTTTTTGATTTTTCATTTTTATTATCTAGAAATAAATTGCTTGTTGATTTTTACTTGATTTGTTGGTTTCACTTTCTTTCTGTTACATTTTTTTTAGACCATAGAGTCGTAACAATTGTCACAATTAGATGTGTTGCATTTCACATTTTGGAGTCCTTTCTTCAAGCTCAAGGTCACCTTGTATATATTTCATAGTTGCTTTTGTTTCATCTTTATATCTTAAAGCTGTTTGAGGGTCAGGGATGAACCATGGTACACTTAGGTTTCTATGTTTGATTGCATCTCATGTATCACAGTCAAGGTGTTATTGTCAAGGTCAAGGTCACTGATCAGTTTATTCCCCTTTTCTGCACGTTTTTTCTAATGCCTTTTCAGATACAGATATGAAACTTAGTTAACTGGTATGTTTGCGTAGTTACTATATAGTTCTATCACAAGGATCACAGTCAGATTTCATCATTGTATACTTTTGGTGACCACCCAAAATTTGACAAATATTGTAACAGGCACTTCACCTGAATAGATGGCCTTACCAATATTTTTATTTTAAAACCACTTCTTCATTGCAATATAGATTTCTCCATGTATTAAAATGATGCTGATACAGTTACCAAAATGGCTGCCTTGATGGCCATCATGAAAATCTTTATATGGAGTTCTCACTTTAATACCATTGTAATATGCGGCTGGTTCTGAATGAAAATTGTGCTCATCTCCAACATGGTACCATAGAGATGATCTCAAAATCTTGTTTTCACTACTCTAGCATGAATGGTGGCATTGACATTGGGTTTTCACTGAAAGACTTCTTGCAATATTGAATTGGTTCTGAATGAAAATGGTGTAGGTCTAACCAATAATATACCCACTCTTTTGTGAAGGGATTGACTTGAGCTTACATCAGATGTTATTGTCTGCATTTTAGTACTTAACTGAGCTTATGAACATGGTGACTTGTGCATACACAAGTGAATTTTGACCAGATTTTGTTTTTAGTTGCAGTGAACAAGTTGTTAGCACTTTGACATTGATTTTAAGATGAAAAGTCATGACTCTGGTTGTTTAGCTGTACTGGCTTTTGATCATGATAACAAGTATGAATAGATATTTATAATTTAATCTTGCTTGTGAATACATCTGAAGAAAGCCTTACATGATACCACTTCAATAACTTTGTTTTGTTTTTCTCCAAAAAATATTACTTACCAGAGCTGAGAAAATCTGATAGCTTGATCCCTGGAACCCCTCTAAATCTAGATCGAGCCCCTCCTGTAATCCAAGTGAATTGCCCAGGGGCTTGTTTAAAAAAGTGTTATCTAATTTGCCTGAAAGAAAGCTAGAGTGCACCAGCCAAATGCAGCATTTTCATTTTGAAGTTCTTAAAAGACGCTTGTAAATTATTAATATTCAGCCCCAAGCTGGGACTGCATTTATAGTCTCTCTACCTTATGGAGATCGTCCATTGAAAGCTTAAACTTTGTGTACACAGCAAAGCACATGATTGTTGAATGTTGGAACACCACTAATTCTATTCTCCGTATTTCATTGGTTACCTATAATTCGTGCTCACTTGTCCTGCATGAATAATAATGACCTTTCCCTTGCTCATGCTGACTTGGTAATGCATCACCGGTTAAATATATAGAGTGTTACTTATGTGATTGTCTGAGAGTTAAGCTAAGCTAGTGGATTAGTGACATACAAAGCCTCCAATATGGTGTATTTCACCCTAAAGGAACTGAGATGATTACATTGTATTTTAATCCATTTGGTTCCAGTAGTTGGTAGCCGCAGGTTCTATTGCTATGCAGAGTGAGTGTTGTCTGTAATTTTGACATATCCACAGCACTATGGTATGAGCTAATTATGAAACTTTAAGCTACTGTTTTTACTGATTGATATAAAATAGACCAATGCCTCTCTGACTTCATTTCTGTTGTCATCTTTGATTGTAAAGATATGGAGCCTTTTTCAGCATTCAGAAAACAAAACAACTGAGTACTGGTTTATATCAATACCGGGAGAAAAACATGTCTTTTAATGAAGTCAAATGAAATCAGAGTTGTAGTAGACAAGGTCACACACACTTTGAGGGGGGGGGGGAGTTCACTATTATAAGAGGTAAATACACACAGAAAATTCGTAATTTAAAGATTTGTTTTGAACATTTTTTATTATCGAAACTATGGCAGTTTCGGGATCATGACAGAATAATAGTACAACAATATGGTCCTCTAAGGCAAGTGGATTTAGAGTTGGGGCAAGTGATTTTTAATGCCACTTGCCCTGGACCTCTGTCTGAAGAAAAAAAATCTGTGAGCACTGCTTATAGATTTAACCAGACTTAGCATGGTTATGTGTTGATTTTCTATCCATGATATCAGGTTCAAGATCAAATGCCATGACAAAGAAATTTGTACTGCACTTAATAGGTGCTTTGTAAACATGTTAACTCAACATAAGAAAATATTTTGTTGCCAAATTTGGTATGTTGGAGTTTCTCAAGAATATCACAGATGGTTTCATTACTCAGCAGTTAATAGAAGAAAGAGACTGATCTTGGATTCTTGGAATTTTCTGGGTCAGTAGAGCACAAGTCTCTTCAGGGGACTTTTTTTGATTAATATTTTCTTTATTTAGGTCCCTTTATGACCATGTCATACTTATAGTAATGAATTACATGACACAGTAACAATGCTTATCTTATAGAGCCCCTTGCATTTCTGTCTTCAATGTGTAACATTTATTAAAGATAGATTGTACATACAGTTAGATAGGATAGTTCTTAACCTTTATATGTAGTCTACTTTTTATGCCACACCAAAACAACAGGATATCCACATACACAGAACTATAAAAATACTAAAATGGTTTACATGCCTGTTGTCAAGAATTTAGTAAAATATAAAAACACAAAATCTGAATTTTTTGGTTCATGTTCTTTATAAAATTCTAGGCAGGTGACAGAATATTTGACTTGGCCAGCAAAAGTTTAAACTTGTCGTAGGTTGCCAGACAGGGCGTTTCTAAAAAGTTTCAACTTGTCCTAGGCTGCCAGACTGGGGGTTTCTCAAAAAAGTTTCAACTTGTCGTAGGCTGCCAGACTCGGGGTATCTCAAATAAGCTTCAACTTGTCATAGGCTGCCATACAGGGGGTTTCTCAAAAAAGTTTCAACTTGTCCTAGGCTGCCAGTCAAGGGGTTTCTCTTCAACTTGTCGTAGGCTGCCAGACGGGGTTTCTCAAAAAAGTTTCAACTTGTCCTAGGCTGTCAGACAGGTTTTTTTTCCACCACTGCTACAGAGTAACATAAGAAATATGAGGTATAGAGAATGTTCAGGTACAGTGTTTCTAATCCTACTTTATTTTAAATATATTCCAGAGAAAAGAAGTTATCTCGAAACAGTGCAATCAAAGTGCTAAATCATGCAATGACTGGTGCCGAAGGGTCAGACAACTGTCAAAAATTTATTGATATCCTGGGATTAAGGTCTGTTTTCCCACTCTTCATGAAAACACCAAAGAAATCTTCAGCTGGTCCAACTCCACAAGAAATAGAGGGTAAGTTCTACATGATCCATTTTCGTATGTATTGTATATATTTCTTTTTGAGGTGATTTTCCCCTAAGTTGACCCTCCCCCCTCCAAAACAAAAAGGTCTGTGAATTAACTTACACCTTCATTTTTCTGGAGAATAATTTCTTAAAAACTCACCATGATAAGAAAACACAAATGACAAGGTTCCTCACCATACCATTAAACATGAAGTGACATGAATATTTGGCTGAACAGGAATGTTAAACTTAAGCTCAAAAGTTTATAGCATTTATTTTCATTTTTTGCCCTCAGGTCCGGAGGAAGATATAGTCTGTAGTCAACAAAATTGCAAAACTCTTCTGGAAATAGTATGAATACATTGATTTGTCCAGATACATAACATTTAATGATGACAATAACATGTACTAAATTTCACAGCAATCCAATAAAAACTGCAAAATATTGTCATGCAAAAAGGACAATAACTCTTAGAGAAATTGTGGGAGGACAAAGATTTGTCAATATGTACATCTTTAGACGATGGCCATAATATGTACTAATTTCACAATGATCAATAAAAGAATTTACAAGATGAACATACAGCCCATTAAGCTACAAGACGAAAAGGGCAGTAACTTGTACAAAATCGCAGGAGCAAAGTCATTTGTAGATAAGTGCATATTCAAGTTATAACATTAATATTTATAGAGTTTCATTGCAGTCCATCAAAAACTGCAGGACTAGTTGCTCTAACAATATTGTCATGCACTACAATATTGTGTCATGCACTACAATATTGTGTCATGTACTAACAATATTGTGTCATGCACTATAATAACTTTTGAAAATATTTAGATAACAAAGTGATTTGTTGATATGTGCATCTGCATGTGATGAACATAATATTTATCAAGATTCATGGCAATCCATCAAAAACTGGGGGACTAGTTGCACAAATGAGATTATGGCATGAAGCTTGGGAATGATTCCAGCAATGCAATTTTGGGGCCCCCATCATTAGAATAGGGAATATTGTATAGCAAAATGATCATTTTGAGGAATTTTTAAAACATGGGCTTCAGGTTTTTAATCTCCTATACTTCATCAGTCGTGTTGCATTTTTTTTTTCTCAGGTTTCCCTTTGTAGCAGATAAACATCTGACTTGTAGAAGAAAATAATACCCATTAAATTACAAAAGAGTGAATACAGTTGTTAAATACTTTGTTGAATTACCTCATTGTTTCATATCAGCTACGATGTATAAATTACACAATATTAATAAATTGTATTCGAATAGAAGTATCCAGTCTTTAATTAATTGCAGATTCCATGATCTTTTTTAATTTCCACTTGTGATATTCAGTATTTAGGAAATCACATACATGCTTTCAAGTTGCCAATATGTTCATCACACTAGTATGAATTGATTAGAAATTTCATTGCATTTACTGATAGATTAATCTGTTATCTATTGATACTCTTCCACTCAAAGTGATGCTGGCAACATAGAAAATATGACCTGAATTATAGTCATACCTGAGGTACCTCAAACTCTGTTTCAATTCAAGCATATTACCATGGGCTTTAAGTCCATTATATCATTACATGTACTTCCCCATAACTGGTTCAACATTGAAGTCTATCACAGTACTATCGGAAGCAAAGTTATGAACAATTTAAAAATTGCTAGCTGTCTGACTGATAATCATAGAGCTTATACTTGCAAACAACTTAAAATAAAGGCCTTTAAGGGAAAGAAAATGAGTCTAAATTGGCAATAAATGAAACCATGGAAAATTTTTATTGTATTTATCTTACTTTTTCTCCTTCAGTAACATGTGTAATAATTGTATGCTACTTACAGGAGTTAATGGAATAAAAATGCTCCCATATGGTACCTTTAGTTACTTTTTAAAGGATTGGTATTTTCTCTAGCGTATTTACGTAGTCCTATCAATAAAACTTTGCACTGCTATTTATACTTGTGAACCTCCATTAGTATAAACAGCAGTGCGAAGTCTTATTTATAGGACAACTTATTTACCAAAAAGACACAAGTTAGCAAACTAGAATATTGAATACTATATTCCCTTATCAGTAAAAAAAGAAATAAAACATGGTTTGGTTCATTAGAAGCAGAGTTGTAAGAAAAGTCATTTAGCCTGAAACACTAGACCACGTGACTTCAGGTATACATTTACCTTGGCAGACAAATCTTGGGCTCTGTGTTCAGTTTAAGCAATTCAGAGCACATAATGTGCTTACCTGTATATACCAGTATGTATTGTGACCTATCCAAACAGCTATTTAAAACAAATTGATCTAACTAAGGACGGAATATATACCTGTTGCTACCAAAATGGAGAATCTATCTGCTCTTAAATGATGCACTTATTTCGAACTGTCTAATACTGTTAAGCAATGCTGAACTTTTTTATGATTAAGATGACTTCTGGTAAGGATAAAAAGCTAAAATTATGATTCCAATCTGGTAACATTTGTTACGGATATGAATGGAAGGAGGGACAAATACAAGCTGGCAAGTTTTACTAACTTCCGATTGGGATATGTTAAAATAAAAATATTGGAGCTGCCAACAGAAAGTATGGCCTTAATTATTATAGTAGAATCTTTCCTGAAGCTACAAGACAAAAATGGCAATAACTGTAACAAAATTGCAGGAGCAAATTGATTTGTTGGTATGTGCATCTTCAGGTGATGACCATAATATTTACCAAGTTTCGTAGTAATCCATCAAAAACTGTTGGACTAGATGCATTAATGATTGCCAGATGGATGGGTAATGATTGCCAGATGGATGGATGGATAATGATTGCCAGATTGATGGATGGGTAATGATTGCCAGATGGATGGGTAATGAGTACCATATGGATGGATGGGTAATGAGTACCATATGGATGGATGGGTAATGAGTGCCAGATGGATGAATGGGTAATGAGTGCCAGATGGATGGATGGATGGATGGATATGAGCATTTCTCTGTACCCCTATTGAAATTTGTTTCTTTTTGTTTATCATAATGGCATTTTTAACATGTTAATAGCTGAATGATGCTGAAGAAAGGAGCTAAGTGCGTTTCCCAAGGACACACTTTGGCTGCCAACCCACTATATAGGCGGGAGTATAATGACCACAAATTTGGAATTTTTTGGTTTAGTTTGTGCTATATTTTTTTACAGAGCACATAGTGTCCATAATTGCATCGCTTTTGAGGAATTGTCAGGGGACACAGAGACAAAGGCTTCTAAACAAATTTACAGAGAATGATCATGAAAAGGTATAATTCTTACCTTCTCTTTCATTCACGTTGTTGCCTATAAAATCTAGAGGTGCAAGGTGTCTGTATTATGGGTGTGTATGTCATAATAAAATAGGATTTAAATCTTACTTTGTATCAGTATCATCTCTCAAATTTATTTGTATGCCCTGCCATGATTGTTGTAAAGGTTAATTACATGTAGTGTTACCTTTGTCAGAATGTCCCTACATCAAGTTAAGCTTCATGTTAAGGTCACTGTTGTGGGATATTTACATGTAGTGTTACCCTTATCAGTCTGTCCATACATCCATTTAAGCTTTGTGTTTTGGTCACTGTGGTGTGGCATTTACGTATAGTGATACCCTTATCAGTCTGTCCATACATCCATATAAGCTTTGTGTTAAGGTCACTGTGGTGGGGCATTTATGTATAGTGATACCCTTATCAGTCTGTCCATACATCCATTTAAGCTTTATGTTAAGGTCACTGTTGTGGGATATTTACATGTAGTGTTACCCTTATCAGTCTGTCCATACATCCATTTAAGCTTTGTGTTAAGGTCACTGTTGTGGGATATTTACATGTAGTGTTACCCTTATCAGTCTGTCCATACATCCATTTAAGGTTTGTGTTAAGGTCACTGTGGTGGGGCATTTACATATAGTGATACCCTTATCAGTCTGTCCATACATCCAGAGAATTCACATGTAGTGTTACCTTTGTCAGTCTGTCCATGCATCCAGTTAAGCTTTGTGTTAAAGTGATTGTGGTCGAGCATTTACATGTGGTGTTACCCTTATCAGTCTCTTCATTCATCCACTTAAACTTTGTGTTAAGGTAGCTGTGATGGGGAATTTACACGTAGTGTTACCCTTCTCAATCTGTCCATATTTGCAGTTAAACTTTGTGTTAAGGTAGCTGTGGTGGGGAATTTACATGTAGTGTTACCCTTATCAATCTGTCCATACTTGCAGTTAAGCTTTGTGTTAAGGTAGCTGTGGTGGTGAATTTACATGTAGTGTTACCCTTATCAATCTGTCCATACTTGCAGTTAAACTTTGTGTTAAGGTAGCTGTGGTGGGGAATTTACATGTAGTGTTACCCTTATCAATCTGTCCATACTTGCAGTTAAACTTTGTGTTAAGGTAGCTGTGATGGGGAATTTACATGTAGTGTTACCCTTCTCAATCTGTCCATACTTGCAGTTAAACTTTGTGTTAAGGTAGCTGTGGTGGTGAATTTACATGTAGTGTTACCCTTATCAATCTGTCCATACTTGCAGTTAAACTTTGTGTTAAGGTAGCTGTGGTGGGGAATTTACATGTAGTGTTACCCTTATCAATCTGTCCATACTTGCAGTTAAACTTTGTGTTAAGGTAGCTGTGGTGGGGCATTTGCAGAAAGTGTTACCCTTATCAATCTGTCCATACATGCAGTCAAATTTGTTGTTAAGGTAGCTGTGGTGGGGCATTTGTATTCCATGAACACATTTCTAGCTTTCACATGCCATGTCAACCCAACAAGTGAAAACAAAAATTGTGTGTGTGCATGCCTGCATAAGTGTGCAGAAAATGGACATTATTAACCTCACCACTCTTGGGCATCTCAAAGCTGATGCACTTTGCTTTATATAGTATTGCCCCTAAACAGCATAGAAATATTTCAAGTTCATGAAAAATTCATGTCCAAAATTCAAGTAATTTAATAGGATCTGTTAAGACTTTGCTGGAACAATCATTCAGTCAGAATAGCTCTCAAAAAACACTTTAAGTTGAGTTGCCAGAATGGTAGTCCCCAGTTGTATTAAACAGAAGACTCTCAACATTTCACTGGAAAAAAATTAAAATTGTGTTATCAGTCATTTTATCATCCATTTAAATAGAATGGCTTCTTATGAATTAATAAAATACAGATTTTTACTTCATGGAGACCTTCAGATAATGAATGGAATGTAACAAAATTTTAAGTAATGGGATTATGATGATGTAAACTGACATGATCCATATAGACTAAATCTTATTTGAAATCAGCAGTCATTAACATATCATATTTCTAAATAAAAGTGACCCAAATTTATTATAATGAAAACAAATCTGCACCAGTATTAGAATGTTGTATTGGATTTAATATTTGTGTAAGGTATTACTAATAATTGTATGAATAGTGTGCATATACTATTGCAGCCTGTGTTTCTATTTATCAACAGGTGGAAAGATTATTGGAGTTACATTTCAAATACCTGGACAAAGTAAGAAGTGTTGATGAACAAATAGAGAGGGAGAAAAACGTGAGTACAGTATATCTCCAAATAGACATATCCAGTGTGTATCTCCTCTTAGTGACCTCTTTTGAATTCAAGATTTACTTGTAGAAATTGGGATATATATTTCAGCACCAATGTTGATTTTATATGTATTTTGAAAATATTCTCCAAAATTCTGAATTGTTTAAAAAAGTAGCCAAATTTTAATTATATGAATGTGTGTGTGTGTTTTTTTTTACCAGAGGCTTCAACAAATATCCAATACCTTTACAATTATATACTGGTTCATATGGGGGCAGCAAAGTGCTTGATTAGCAGTCCACTGAGATGACCAATAAACACTGATTGACATGGGGGATGCAAAATGCTTGATTAGCAGTCCACTGAAATAACCAATAAGCACTAATTGATTCATATTTGTGTACGAGTTTAACTTCATATTTCAAGCAAACAGAATAAACTCCGATCTGCTGGCATGATGTCAAGTGATGGATTTAGATCTGAACTGTTTGTAGTTTGACATGAAATTATAAAATTCTAAATTATGTACATCTTGTATGCATGCATGCCTCCTGTCATGTGACAATGCCTATGTGGAAAGTATATTTATGGAAATTTAGATATATTACCATATAATTCTTGTTTTGGAATGTCAGAGAAGGTAAGTATATCTGTCACAAATACAGTTAAACCTGTTGGAGGAACCATCTGTTTATAACAACAACCTGTCTATAAAGGCAAACTTAAAGTTAAGCAAGTCCCATTATTGCATAAAGCAATAGATTCTTACCAGTACATGAAGACCACTTGTTCATAATCACTGCTTCTAACTGTTCTCCTGAATGGTTGTTATACACAGACTAGAATATAATAGTGAAAAGCTTGATGTTTTTCTTTTTTGCCATAGAATTCTTTTTTTTATTGGTATATGTTTGATGCCAGCAGTGTCTTTTTTTTTATGCCAGCAGTGTGTTCTTATTTTTGATGCCAGCTGTGTTCTTTTTTTGATGCCAGCAGTGTGTTCTTATTTTGATGCCAGCAGTGTGTTCTTATTTTGATGTAAACAATGTGTTCTTATTTTGAACTTGATTTTACTCCTCATTTGTTTGCACATTCAATGAAAGTCATTCATTAGAAGGAGGTAACTCCAATATATCGACAAGAGAAAAAGGGAAATAACTTAAAATCTTGTTTTACTAATACAGAGATTGAAGCAGCGTGGAGAGGATTTGGATGAAGATATGGAAGATGAGTTTTACATACAGCGTCTGGATGCAGGACTCTTCACACTTCAGTTACTGGATTATGTCATGCTGGAGATTTGTGCCACAGGACCAAGCTCTGTGAGTCTATATCATTATTATTATTGTTGTTATTATTATCACTTCTCACCCTTGACTGTATGCTGCTTGGATCAAACTCTCCATGCCTGAAAATCTTTTCTTTCTTAGCATAAAGAGCTGTGGTGAGTCGTTGCCTGGGTTGTGACCAGACAAGTAGACTAGACCATGCCATTTGGCCACCAAAGTGTGTCTTGGGGAAGGTGCTTTACTCCAGTTGCCATGGCATGATAGAACCTTTCCATTGTTGTTGTTCTGATAAACATGAAACAATCTTTTTGCATGAGAATTTCCATGATTGAACTTGCTAGAAATATCCATTGAGATGATGTATATGAATGTGAGACTGTCCTAAAGTAAACATGTTTTCAGTGGTCTACCCACTAGTAAGATGATAGATTACATCGAATGCTGTACGAAATTCCACCTTAGGGTCAAAATTCATTGACAGGAATGATGCTTTTCAGAGTTCCTTATCACAAATATTGATTCCAAGGGTAGGGTTTCTGAATTGCATGCTATAGAATATGATGGATTATTTTTTCTCATTTCTCTCTAAGAGAGAGTACTTGATCAAATTGGCAGATCATTGGACCAGTATGTATGTTGCTTTACAAATGTGAAGCATTTTAAAAATAGTTCTTTTATTTAGATGGGGAGTGTCAGAGGAAACTCGGATTAAGGAGGCTCAAACAAATTTGTTGTCTCAGGGGAGTAAACAAACACTGTACACTGCACCCTAGATCCTGAAAATTTCACTAAAACAAGCTGTCTTAGGGACTGCCTTTTATCTTAATATGCATTCATGCTAAGTTGAATTTCTGCAAATAAATTTCATGCATGGTGGTGCTTTCATCCAAGGTGGGGGGAGATAATATATTTTATGCTTGGTGGGTGAAAATAAAAAGTGCTGACCCACCCCACCCCCACCACCACCACCATTATGTCTGGAATAGCCCTCAGAAAAATTGGTCCTTTCAGTAATAAAGCTCCAGGAACGTGTCATCATAAGCATGATGTCATCTACAGTATCACTAAGTTCACTCATGTGAGATTGGCATATCCAAATGGCTTTCTAACATGGACACTCTGGATTACAGATCTACAGCGTCATTGGGTGCAACTCATGTGGGATAGGTTGATCCCACATGGCTTTCTAGCAGGGGCACTCTGTATCACACATTTACAGTATCACTGAGTGCACTAATGTGGGATAGGCATATCCCCAGGACTTGAAATTAGGATTTTTGTTCACTAACCCTCAGGATCACCATAATAACTTGTTTACTGATCATGCCTAAATTTCACTGATCCTGCTAAAATAAAAAAGAAGCCAGTTCAGTTTCTAGTTCACCATTTATTATTTATTAGCTTCAACTCAAAACAATAACAACTGTATTTCACCAACAGGACTCCAGAAACGTTGAAGTTTATGTTCAAGCTTCTTTAAGATGCTCTTGTTCGAAGATGCTGCAATTTGTTCTGCTTCTCATGAACCAACTTTCTGGTTTGATTTCACGTATCCCTCTGCCATTATGTGTAGCGAGTTTGCATTGTGTGATTCCAGGGACAATTTATGAAAGTTGTTATGCCCATCAATGAAGGAAGTACCCAGTGCACTTTCTAATTTCTCTGTCAAATACATTACCTGATCACATTATATTAAAAGTGATAATTTTCTCTGATACCTGCGAATCCAGCCCATCCAGAAAGACAAAAAAGTCTTTCTGTCTATATAGTATATAGACAAAGGGAAGCAACTCTTACAGGTTAACTCCCCTTTGTACCCACTAGGAGGTTATTGTTATACCCTGATGTACCAGTTTTTACTTTCACTGTCATGCTGTAGAGATGTCCCCAATAGACTCCATTTAATCTTGTACTTAAATTTCATCATCCACATTTTATTTTCAGAGGTACAATAAGTCAGAATGTTGTTTTATATGGTGCATGCAACATTTATGTACAAATCCGGTGAATTTATTCATATTTTGAAATTATCGTTCCATTTGTATTCGTCACAATTGACTTTGAATGGCAACATACATTTTCACTGGAGGAATTTCCTAGGAGTTGTTTTTAGGCATTGACTCTAATTATAATTCGTTTTCAATAACACGGTTGGCATTTATTTCAAATTCTGGACATATATTTGTTGTATGTACTTGTTTGTCTGTTCTTTTCTTCATTACAGAGATGACAACATCAGAAGCATGGGCTGTACATGCTCTTTTAATCAAGTGGGAGGTAATGTGGGCATGCACCTTCCCTCCAGTAATTTTTTATTATGAAGATAATTAGTAAATGAGTGGCACAGACTTCAATAGCTCTGATTGCCCCACTAAGATGAAACATTCTGGATCAATGATCTGCTTGATTTAGCGACAGATGTACCCAGACGAGTCTTAGCGACCTCCATTCCACTCAAGCAGTCAAGATCACCACTACTCCATCCATGTCCAGAGAAACTCCTCCTTCCCTCCAGGCTCCTTTCAGGCATGTCCTGATCATAAAGGAGTTTGGAGCTTCAATTGTGGAGAGGATCACAACAGCTCAAGTTCATCCACTTCAAGGACATTCAAGGGGAAATATCAATGATGTCACACTACTATCAGCACCCTTTCCCCGATGGTGAACTTCTTTCCCATTCTCTTTGAAGACAAGAAGTTAGCCCATATCACAATCAAGGAATACTGTTCCATGATCTCAGATTTCATGGACAAGACGATGTTGACCGTAACAAGGTAATTGCCGATTTGCAGTCCAAGTTTGACATATCCAGACCACACTGACTCATATTATTCCCAAATGGAATCTCTTTGGGTTTTGACATGCCCAAAATCATCTAAGTTTTAGCCACTGTGTTCACCCCTTACTGAAGCAGCTATTATACATGACTTGCAATTTATGATAACACTAACTTCAGCATGTTGAGTGAGTGAGCTACATACAATATATGGAGATCTGAACTACATAACTATTTGCTCCCTTTCCTAGATCAATCTGTTGAGAGAAGCAAGACTGCAGGATCCTGTATGTACCCTTAGATGTTACCTGAGATGTAGGGGTGAAACGATACACCTGTGCCGCGTATCGATACGATTCACGTTACACAGCCGACGATATGATACATTATCGATTCTCAGTTTAAAGAATAAGAAGGCAAACGACTAATACTTATTCATGACTGCTTACGATTAAAGTAACTTATATAGGGTAGATATCGTTTTGTATCGATTCTTCACCTCTTGTATCGATAGGTGTATCAATATGGCAAAAGAATCGATGCATCAATATATCGATGAATCGTTTCACCCCTACTGAGATGCATGGACGAAATCTGCATCAACTGTAAAAGACTATTCCTACCGCTGAAGGCAGGAATGCAAGACATAACTCCACAAGCGCAGGTTGCATGGCAGAAGGGAGTTATTAAATTAGTGTAATCTGAACTTTCACAGGATCAGGTATACTAATGAACATTTCAGCTCACGAAATATGAGCAACTTCCATGAGCCTGACCTTGAATGTAATGTCTCAATCAGTCTGCCTTCTCTAGCTTCCATTTGTGTGACATGGACTCGCTAAGGTGAGAATTTAATTGGGTTGGGTTAGTGGTAGCTGCACAGACAGCGACTACTCCCCATTCATGAAAGCACAACCTTAAACCCAGACATGAATTTGCCACTTTCGCTGGATTTGCCAGGGAAACTTTTGATGGTGAGACAATAATCAAGCATGGAATCCCACAGGGATCTCCCGCGCATGTGTATAAACAAATTGTCTCTTGTTGCGCTAAACTTACATTTGGAGAAGTAGATCCTTTTAGTAGAGTAATCATGCTCCTACTGGGCGACACAGAGGTAGGATGCTCAGCATTTCCTCCTCTTCTTACTTATTCTCCTAATGTAATTTGATCAGGTGATGTATTTGATGGGGAGGAAGAATTTTTTTAAGTAAATTATGTTTCGCTGATAATACTTACCTGATAACATTATAAATAATCCCTCCCACCCTTCCCTGCAATTTGAGCATCCTTTAAGGTTTCACTTAAGTAAAAAACTGGTACATCCAGATATAATGGTAACCACCTACCAGGTAGAAACGGAGTTAACCTGTAAGAGTTACTTCCCTTTGTCTACATGATGTATGACAGAAAGACATTTTTCTTCTTTCCTGGAGGGCTGGATTCGGTGATAGTAGAGAGCGTTATCTTTTTTTAATGAAATGTGATCAGGTAAGTATTATCGGAGAAACATAATTTGCTAAAAAATTTGCTTTCTCTGAATACTCATCGCAGAAAGTGCACAACATCACAGCCTTTACTGGGTTGCACTGAAGCCATTGTATTCATTTGCCCACCATTTCCAGTACTTTCTTAGTCTCTTATCTTGGTCATATTGGCAGTTGTGCTCTCTCTCGTCATCATCTGATTTTTGTCATTTCAGTGGTGGCTGCACACCTTACAAATACTTCCACATGTTTAAAGTTGTCAATGCACAATGTATTGAATGTTTATTAAAATACATTGTTTGGTATAATACCGGATTATTCGTTAAGTTGGCAAACACAACATTGTCTGATTGGTCAATACGAGCTTGAGACCCTACACATTTTGTTACCATCAGTAATGAGATCAGTGCTTGGGGACAGTACACCAGGCTAGTTCCACATGCGTGAAGACTGTTTTAACAGTAATCACACTAATTTACCTGTTTAGTGAACAGGCGGTTTGTAATCCATCCATTTACACTGCGAGTATTTATTTTACCATGTTTTTTGCAGGATGTTGGTAGGTACTCAATTAACACAATAAGCAGATCAATTAACCATCAAAGGGAATACCGACTCACGACCACTTCATAAGTTCTTAACTGTTATGATAGGTGACTGGCAGTAATTTTCAGTCCTAACAGATTAGTGATTGCTGTGTTTTACTGATTTGCCACCAAAATCACTAATTGCAGGATAGTGGATTGGTGTTAATTTCAAGCCCGGTATCCCACATAACTTTCTAATATGGGGACTGTATCACACATCTATAGTATCACTGGGTGCACTCATGTGAGATTGGCATATCCCTATGCCTATCCCACATGACTTTCTAACATGAACAAACTGTATACTGCATATGAAGGTATGATAACACGTATTTACTTTCATTCTTATGTATGTGTGTGTATGCTTTGTTCATGTGAGAAAGGTATGATAACACGTATTTACTTTCATTCTTATGTATGTGTGTGTATGCTTTGTTCATGTGAGAAAGGTATGATAACACGTATTTACTTTCATTCTTATGTATGTGTGTGTATGCTTTGTTCATGTGAGAAAGGTATGATAACATGTATTTACTTTCATTCTTATGTATGTGTGTGTATGCTTTGTTCATGTGAGAAAGGTATGATAACACGTATTTACTTTTATTCTTATGTATGTGTGTGTATGCTTTGTTCATGTGAGAGAGGAGCCTTGGTGGCTCAGTGATTAGCATGCTGGATTCACAACCAAAAGTGTGCAGGTTCAAAACCTGCTATCAAATCAGTCTGGCTTGGGTACCATGGTGTGTTCTTGGGTAATGCTCTTTACTCCAATTGCCTCTGTACTAAATAACGTACTTCTGTTCCTGTGCTATAAAACACCAAGCCAAACCGAAACAAACCAAACATTGTTCATGTAAGAGCCATTTGGGGTACCTTCATCCCACAAGGTGGGATATCTTCAACCCACAAGTGGACATGATGGCTTAACATTGACATCATCTTGCCTCTAATGAAAAAAATGTCCATTTCATTTGCAGCATGTTGCAGTCTTTCCATGATTACAAATTTACACATTGCTTGATACAGGAATGAGGGTAATATAATCTGTGTTGTGGTTGGTAGCAAGACAAAGAAATCAGAATTGTTGAGTTACATTATCTCTTTTGCAATTCAATTTTCATGTCTTGGTGTCAGTTTTGACATTTTCTGACCCATTTTTAAAAAAAATGCATTATTCATATAACATGGTTTTATTATTTACCCAACATGAATGTACCTGTCAGCATTATTCATATAACATGGTTTTATTTTTTATCCAACATGAGTGTACCTGGAAGCATTATTTTTCATAACATGAACCTCATTTGAACTCCTAGGTTGAAGGTTGTCAGTTACATATATAGTACATTGATTCAACTCTGTATTGCACATACTAGTTTTGGGGAGACCAAGACAAGCAACCCAAGAGAGCTGACACAAGACAAAAAAGCAATGAGCAACATTCCATGAGATTACTGTCACATGGGTGAGAAAAAATGATCAATCATTTGTTGGAGTGTGCTAGTTTAATCCCACTATCTTGTTGGCAGAAACTTGATTGATTCTTTTATTTTCTCATTTCTGTGTATGTGTGACACAGTTTGCATACCTACGGTTTGACTAGGCGAAAGTCCAGCGGGTTTACTCATGTTGTATATGCTATACCAGCTATACCACCTGAGTACATTCAGTGATTTTAAAAGGGATGTCACTATGCTTATGACATCGTAAGCATCTTCAGTCTTTCTTGAGATTTTGGCAGACCTACAGACAGTAACCACAAATAGTTTGTTGTAAACAAAACTTTTCAGTTGCTTTCTGTAGACATCAAATCATTTAGTAAATATTGTATTTTTGTGACTACATCCATACCAATATTTTGTCACCTTTATTCCACCACTCTGGATAGAAATCAGGCAGGAATGCAAGACATAACCCAGAAGCGCTGACCGTGAGATGGTTAAATTGTACAGATGGGATCAGAATTTTTTGGAAAGAACTTAGCAGTCTCATTCATGGCTACACATTTTTACCCTCAAGTGGGATTTGTAGATTCTTTCTTATGTACTTGGGTTGAGAAATCTTAACCGACTGGGATAAGATTTGCGCCAGGGATGAGCCTTGCTAAAAAACAAAACACTGCAGAATATGAAAGTCTGCACATGATTTACATGTTACAGTTATGTGCACATCATTTGAATGGTTGCAAATGAAGTGCATAAACTTATCTACCCATTGGGTAATATAGATTTCTCTAGCTCATATATAGACATTGTACAGCATATATTTGCACATACTTATAAAGAGGTTGAAAACATTGAAGTAAAGGTAGTCTTGTGTTAGATAGCAAATTATTGTGCAAATATATGTGTAAACAGAATGGAAAACCAGTTTTAATAATATTATTTGTACCAGGGATGCACCAAATCTTAACTTTGCTAGAATCTTGTCCTGGATAGATAGATAGATGAATGGATCTGCTAATTTTGCTATGTATGTCAACAGGCGGTGAACACTGCACTTGAGGCATATTCAAAAAAATTTAACATTTTTGACAAAAAAGGAATGATAATACACTGAGTTACAGTAGAATGTTGATTATTCAGCTACCAATTGTCTGGATTGTTTGCTTGTACAGACACTTGCCATGTCCCTAAAAATGTTAATACCCAACTTTCTGGACAAAAATCCCTTTCGGACTGGATAAGCAGTGTTTTACTAATGGTTACAGAAATGGAAAATGCTTGGATATTATGCTCTACCTATATTAGCTTCTCTGTATAATTGCAGATAAAGCAGCGTGTAATGCAGATTCTAAACATGAGAGGAGGCTCCGTCAAGTCCATCAGAAGCATCATGCGAGGTCAGTATTGGCCCTATCTTATGCCACAGTATCCTGCAGTCTTGAAACTGTCAGAGACAAGTCAATTCAGAAACAGACTCTAAACTCCAATGCAACGAATCAGGGTATATGCTATCATACGTTGAATTAAAGAAGCTCTGTGGGCTACTGCATGATTTTTTCAGATACAATTACCCGTTAATAATACATTGGGATTACATGCACTACCTCATAAATCCCGTCCTCCCTTACTGGAATTAGCACCAAAAGCACTAAATAGTCATCAGTGGACCAAGATATATTCAAAATATGCAATATGCAACATTTTCAATATCATACACTTTCTATATTAAATACTTTCCTTATGAGGAGAAATACCTTCTGTGTAAGGAATACAAGCACCACCCACTATAGTAACTTACCATAAACCATACTCCCCATTCAGCATATGATTCCAAGCTTTCCATGGAGGAACATGTACGATTGAGCAGTATCCTTAGTGGAACAACAAATGTCCAGAATATTGCAACTCAGCTGTGAAATGAGTGTACACTGCTGAAGCAAGACAATGAGCATCTGCCATCTTGCCAATTATATTATATAATATATATTCTTATTTATATCAAGGAGTCTACATAAATAATCTGACACTAAACTTCAACAGAATATTTGTGACTTGTTCCCAATTGCAGTTCTGTTTCTCTAGTATTTTCTCAGTATAAGTGATAACATCATCAAGATTTAGCACAGTGTTCCTCTCAATATCGTAGCAAGTGCTATTTTTAGATGTGGGAAATTCTAGTGGGCAGAGTTTAGCTATTTGTGTAAATGTATATCAATGCACTATCAGTGCAATTTCTTGTTAGCTTTAAGCATTTTACTCAATGTTTTTGTTGTTGAAATTGGCTTTTGTACAACAAGAATGTTTTATAATCTATAAACTTTGTTCAGTTTCAAGTTGGTATATTTCTAGAGTATATAATAAAAAGGTTATTGGTTTGAAACTGAAAAATATTGTGATCTCATTCTTGGTCATATTGTGCTCCCAAGGTCACGTGATACATTCAAGAACTCTTTCACAGTATTTTTAAGTATCAAACCAGTAACCTATAAATATTATCTCATTAAGTAGAAACATTTTTTATTGTCACTCATGACAACACAATGTTTCCAAATCACTCGTGAAACATTATTGTATCTTTACTAAAAAAACGCATATCTTTTATATGGTATGTTTTACATTGTGAATTACATTAAATCAATAATTAATCTTATTTTCAGACATCTTTTTTTACTGGTTGTGGCTGTATTCAACTTGAACTTTGATAGGATACTATATATACAAAGCTTGAACACTGATATGCATGGGGTTCCTGTCTTTCCCTATGTAAACAGAATCCCAAATTCATAATGCCGTTCGGACCAGACACTGATATGCATGGGGTTCCTGTCTTGCCCTATGTAAACAGAATCCCAAATTCATAATGCCATTCAGACCAGACACTGATATGTATTGGGTTTCTGTCTTACCTGTGTGAATGGAATCACAAATTCATAATGCCATTCAGACCAGACACTGATATACATGGGATTCCTGTCTTGCCTATGTAACTGGAATTTTAAATTCACAATGCCATTCAGACCAGACACAGGGTTTATGATTTGTTGTTTTGCCATTGGTTTAAATGTAAACACTTGAACACACATACACACTCATGTGCACAAATTTTGTGCTGCAGATTTTAATGATCATAGTGATAAGTGGTCATATGAGTGTGTCTAGTTGGTCTGTTCTAGTTATCCCAGCGTCTGTTTATTTGTTCATTTTGTTTCTTTTAATGGCACTTCTAACACAATATGGACTATAGCATGCCAAGGAAATGGGAGCAGTGCCTTTCCCAGGGGCATACCGAGGCAACCAACCTGAGCTGGCCTGGGTGGTATCGAATCCATGACACTTGGGTAACGAGTCTGAAGCTCTGCCAACTGAGCTAATGTGGCTTCCTCATTCTAGAGTCAGATGCATCCAATTTAACAAAAACATCCCACCATTTACCACACAGTGTATTACCGTATATATTCGTGTACAAGTCAGGTCCAATTGCAAACAGCATAGATCCTGATATACCATCACATCATATGCTAGCAGATCAGGGTCTGTGTTGTTTATTCTGCTGATTACTCACAGCAAACTGCACAGACCCAGATCTTCTGTCACATGATGTGATGATAGATCTTGGTTTATGAAGTTTGCAGTTGGATCTGATCTATACACAAGTATATTCAGTATGAAATTTTACATACCATATAGTGCCTTTTGTTTTACAGAATATGCTGGTAATATTGGTGATGCAAAAGACAAGGAGGCCAGAGAGGCTGAACAAAACCGAATTCTTCAGCTGGTGGACAAGTTTTGAAGAGAGTTAATATTGAGCTGTGGATATGATCTGGTTATTGTAGATGCACTACTTAGAACAAAGGTCAGGAAGATGTCAAATTAAACAGCTTGGATTCAAGGACAAAAGCTGAAGCATCGAGCTGAAGACAAGTTTGGAAGTGCAAAAATATATGACAACTACTTGTGATTTTATACAAGTTCTGACAGTGTCCAACTATACACTTCAGTCATGGACAAGTTCTGACAATGCCTACCTATACACTTTAGTCATGGACAAGTTCTGACAATGGCTACCTATACACTTTAGTCATGGACAAAGTTCTGACAGTGTCTACCTATACACTTTAGTCATGGACAAGTCCTAAAGACATCAAGATAAGCTACTTTGACTTTGTAGCAAAATTTAAAGACTTTATTTAAAAGAATAATACCAGCACACATAATCTTATCGACATTCTGAAGATGTTAAGAGATGTTACAATGGTGGGCAGTCATTAGCTGCCTTGTTAAACTGTTTTATAATAATGAACAAGTTCTGAAGACTGTGAAGTAAGCTTTTTTATTATATAGACAAGATATAACATATTTATTGTTTGGACAAACAACTTGGAATTATGTCCAAGTTCTAAAGGTGTCAGTATATACAGTCAGAGTCACCACATGCACTGTCATGTATTCATCATCATAATCATGCCTTCAGGAAAAGAAAATTGAAGATTTCTTGGTTAATTTTCAAGGGTAGTCAGGTGAAAGGCCAGTCTTTACTCTCTTTAGAAAGTGAAGGTCCTGATTTTTCAAAAATGAATGATGTAATAACTGATGAAAGAGTGAAGCTATAATGAAACAGAAACAAACAGCAACAACTCCAGGGGACCCCCTCCCCCCAATTTTGGTCTCAGCCATGAATGGCAGCAGCAGTATCAATTGTGTTTACGTTTTGTGTTAAAGTTGAATGTCATATCTTCTACATTTGTTGCTGTATTCAATGAAACATCATATAATGTTGCTCTATATACTAGGATTTCATGTCTCGTTTGGGCAGGCAGAAAGCCAAGTCATCATCATAATGCCACTCACGGCAAGACTGCATTTTGTAATCCCTTCTTTGATCTAGAAAGGGATGCTATGTGTTATAGTATATCAAGAGAGACACGGCCCATTCAAAATCACTTGTAGAACCCATGTTTGATCTGGAAAGGGATGCTATCTGTTAGTATAACAATAAAGACACTGCCCTGTCAACATGACCCATAATCCAACACAGGATCTCCTGCTTCAAAACCTGGATCAGTTATCTCTTGACTAATAGTTACAATGAAACTTGCCTATAAAGGACACCTAAGGGACTGCAGAATTTTAATTTTTAGACTGCTGATCTTTATATAGAGGTGACCTATGTTGATGAACTAAAGAAAAGGGTTTTATAAATGGTTGGTTTTTTTTATGAACATGTGTCTTATTTATTTAGGAGTCTTCTAAAGTAGGCTTTACTGTACTTTGGTGCAAGTGTCCTGGGTTTACTTCCTAGCAGTAACAGCTGTGCTTTGTCTTGATATATCAGGGTCATGCTGTGATGCAGACCTGCCAACCCTTTTGATTTGACCACAAGTCTTACTGAAATTACCCCAAAATTAAAGACTTCTTGAATAATAGCAAAAAAAGATGAAAATATGATTGTTGCTGTCAAATCTGGATACTGGCTTCTGTATTTTATCTGGATTTGGGTTTCATATTAGATTCAGTGGAGTTGGTCAGTGAATCAGGCTAACTTTACAGGAGTACCTCGGATACTTTAAACTGACCATATTTTTAAAGCAAAATGTCTGCAAGATCAAGCTGTTGCTTATAACGTTTTCTAGAAATGGAGTCCAACAAATGAAAACATGTTTAAGGCAAAAGGGACAATCAGCCTTTTAATAAGTTTAAACAATCAGCACAGAACTATAAAAAGGAATATTCAGATTCTTGGGGAAAAAAAGCAGGAAAGGCAAGTTATGTTTATTGGACATCATGTGTTGATTTGAGCATGTGTCATGGTTGGAGAGATGATTGCCATAGCCATGTGAAATCGAAAAAAAAAAAAACCCACTAAAGATTACGTCAAGTTGAGAGATCTAGCAAGAAGCCATTGAGCTCCATGTGGTTTGGAACTACCGTTTCTGAAACTGTACTGGAGGTAATTAAGGTCGAAGTGTACTTTACAAATTTTTTAGCTGAACATACTGTTTGCCTTTGCTGCATCAGTTTCAATCACACTTCTGAACTTCTTCAATGCATGTTTTTTCAGTCAACAATAGCAGTACATTATATTTTGTTATGCCTTACTGAAAATTGGTCTAACTTACGAAAAAATATTAACTGTCCACCTTAGCTGTTTCTTATGTTTTTGTCCAGGGATTTTACTTTTTTCTTAGATCTTGAACACATCTTTCCAGATCTTGCCAACTGCTCACTCTTTTAGATGTTACTACCCTTACATTGTGGATCTTACTACTTTTTCTCGCAGAATGATAAATATTTTTGTCCTTAATGCACAACATTCGTTTCATTTCTGTTATGACTAGGGGTAATGTAACAAAAGAAAAGACTCGAACAAGCTTTCAAGATTTAAAATACAAATCTTTAATTTCCTAAAATATTGAAATATTTTGACAAACAATTAAAGTGAAAGAATTAAAAATAACTTACAGTATAGAATATTCTTAAAAGTCCTAAATTGTTCTAAAGTTCACTGATCCGGAAGTTAATCCAAATATTCTGAATGTAGTATGTTCTGAATGAAGTAACCTTCACTGTACCAATGTGCTAATAAGAATAAAATATATCCAAGTGTTATAAATTCCAAATAGTCCCTGTGAATGGAATATCACAAGTTTTAGAAATGTTTCCGATAATTCCACGGAGCTGTATAATTATTAAGGTTCAAGACACAGTACTGAATCCTAAATGCACTGTATTAAAATAAATATGTATCTCTGAAGTAGAATATCCACATACAAAAAGAACCAAATTCGTTTATGACCTCTCAATCCAGTGTAACTATGAAGAATGCCAGAATACTGCTATTAATCCTATAATATAGTCTCCCACTATGCAGAAACAAAATAAAACCAATTACGTCTTTGATAAACAACTGGGGATTTCGAAACATTGCAACCCTTTCTGAACCAATCAGAAACTAGGTTATGCGTGACATCGCTAAGTACTTCTACGCTAACGTTTTTTAAATGGTCAATAACGTATTGACTCTGAAGAATCATAGAATCTAGGTCAGAAGTTCAACAAATTCTCACTCTCTAGGTCACGTGATATGATTCATGTTTAACAAAGTCCAATGTACTCAGTGAAATATTGATCCAAATTACCGCATGTACTCACGGCAAGACGACAGCTGTTAGACTAAGAACAGAGATCACAAACTAATAAACTATACCATTATTAAAAGAAAAATGATATATAATTCCGTAACATTTCTGTCTGACCAACTATGCAGGAGGTGGGTCCATTTAATATTAAATATCTGATTTGTGAAGCGTTTAATTGAGCTGTGGTAGCCAGAGTCCTGCAACCACCACTCATTAGCTTAGCCACTGAAAGAAATTTATAACTGCTTCAGCTAACATTGTCACCGACGCATAGTGTGAATTTCTTGGTTTATTTATTCACTTGATCTGCTTTGGTCCCGAATGCCAGAAATGAAATATCCTCCTAACTTTTCTGACACACAACCCTTTCTCTGAACTTCAAAATTGCACGGCTTTGAAATTAAATACACACAGTGATATTCTAACAAATTCCCTGGTCACAGTATAAACATGTAACACCACAGCCATAGAATTTGGAATCATTAATTGCTTAAAAATGATGCCATAATTCTTTAATGAACAAGATTTTGCCAAAATTCACCTTGTGAATCTATCCAAAAGCAAGTTAAGAAGTCATGTGTATTATTCTTTTGTAGCCTTTGAAGACTCATGCCATACTTTACAGTGGAGACTTGTGTGATACATTTTTTTGTAAAATGAGATCCACACAAATTAAAAATGCAGGATCAGCAAATTTGAACATTGCAATTGTTAGTCACATAAAAAAGTTACAAATTTTCAAGAGCAATTGTCTAAGCTCCTTAATAAACAGTGAAACTTAACACAGTCATTCTATAACATGCCCTCCTCAGTAGCCCAGTCTCCTCTGTAACCGGTCCACCTCTGTAATGCAATCACCTGTAACCTCTCCTACTCTGTAAACCAGTCTCTTCCTTGACTCACCCCTTCAGTAACCATGCCCTTCAGTAACCCAGCCTCTTTTGTTACTGGGCCTTCTTTGTAACCTGGCTCTTTTGGAACCTAACCCCCTCTGTAACCAGGCCTTCTCTGTAGGCTGGTCAATATTTTGGTCCCAGTATGAACGTTCTAATACTATTGAACCTCTCTTTACTGATAGCTTCGATATGGGCAAAATATTTAGTTCCAACAATGTCTGGTTTAGAGAAATTTCAGTTTTAAGACTTTTTTTTAATTATAAATGGGAAGATTGTAAATTTTATTGCCTTAAAGTTTGGACTGGCATGAGCATGAATTACATGTAAAGACACCTTTTTAGTAGATACTATTTGGGGATAAATCAAGGAAGGAAGGTTTTGTGACGTGTAAAAGTGGACAGACTCTATAACCATAACTCCACTATTTTCAACATTTGTATTAGGAGTAAATGTGTAGGCGTAAATATAAGGTAATAATAGGAGATAAAAAGAGCAATTAAATATTTCATTGCATAACAAGCATCATATCGCATGTAGTGTTCATATTTCCATGGCATAACAAGCATCATATCACATGTAATGTTCATATAAGTAAACATTGTGTACAGTTACTATCATATCACATGTAGTGTTCATATAAGTAAACATTGTGTACATTTACTATCATGGCCATTCTAATTTCATTTCACTTTTCCTGTGATTGTTAATAAACTAATAAATTCGGACAAATCTGTTATGTTTGGAGTAATATTTAGTTCGCCTGGCCATATGACCAAGTGAGCTTATGTTATGGCATTGTGTTCATCGTGCATCCATCAACGATTTGCTGTTTTCAGCTTCTCAAATCCCACTAATTTACCAGTTTCTGCCAGGCAGCATCCTGGCATGAAGGCCTTTATGTTGTACAAATTATGCCAATCCACTATCAACCGCTGTTAGGAACAATAGAAAAACATTTAAATGACTTCTTCTCAAAACCACATTCTCACATGAAGTGCTTTCAAATTGGTACAAATGGTGCTGAGCTGTCATCAAATATAACTGCACTCAGAAAAACAGACAAACCTTTAAACAACTTATTCACAAATATATGTCCCCTGGCCTAAAGACCTTTCAAATTTCCACAAATGAAGCCAATCTGCTATCCAATATGGCCACCATTACTAAAACAGAAATACCTTTAAATGGCTTCTCAAAAACTGCCTACAGGAATTTAACCACATTTGACAGAAAACATCCTGGCATGAAGTGCTTTCAAATTTGTACAACCAACAAATACTGTAAATTCATTCAATTTTGGTATAAATTTTCTTGGTTTAATGAAACAAAGACATTTTTGTGGATACTTAAATTCCTGGATTGGAGAAGGAGTCCTATTATTTCTACAGCAGGATCATTGTACATTGGGTCTTAAATTCATGGTTTGTAGCAACCATGAAAATCCACCAAAATTTGTAACCCCTCAAAAAATTGTGAATTCACAGTATGACAACCCAGTACTAAAAATAGACAAAGCTTTAATGTTCTTCTGAACAAAAAAAACCCCCCAGCTGAACAGAATTTTATCAAATTTTGAAAGAAAGCATTTTTGCATGAAGGGCTTTCAAATTTTATAAATTATGGTGATTTGCCATCAAATATGGCCACCATTGGTTCAAATACAAAAACCTTTGAAACCACTTCTCAGAAACTGCTCAAAAGAATTTGACCAAATTTGAGTGGAAGCATACATACGCTCTAAAAGAAAAAGCTTTAAACAAGTTCTTCTCAAAAACAGCTCAATGGAATTTTATCAAATCTGAGAGCATCCTGGCATGAAGGGCTTTCAAATTTGTAAAAATGATGGCAATTTGCTATCAAATACGGCCACCATTAGTTAAAATATAAAACCTTTTACACCACTTCTCAGAAATCACCTAGAAGAATTTAACCAAATTTGAGTGGAAGAATCTGGCATGAAGGGCTCTCAAGGTTATACATTTGATGGCATTTAATTATCAAATATGGCTGCCATTACTAAAAATATAAAAAGCTCTTAACTTTTCAAAAACTGATCAACATAATTTGGCCACATTTGACAAAATGCATCCTGACTTGATGGGCTTTCAAATTTGTACAACTGATGCTGATCCACCATCAAATATGGCCACTGTTAGGAAAAAAAGAAGGAAAAACCATTTAGATGACTTTAGAATTTGACCAGCACATACGGAAAGCATCTTGGCATAAAGACCTTTCAGTATTGTACCCATGATGCCAACAGATGGCATGCAGATGAAGTGACCTCAAGCCCACTTGGACTTCTTCTTTTCATAAAAATTACCATGCAAGTAAGATGTCAACTACAGAAACAAATTTCTAAGGACAGTTTAGTGCTTGTTCACTTACATTTGCATTCCTTAGATAAAAAAAACAGAAGTAGTAACTCTGATATGTGTATACCAAAAGAATATTGAAATGTGCACACTTTACTCCTATGTCTGCATTAGTGATGGTGGGTGATCATGGTTTTATGCTCATGCATTTCACATCAGATGGTGTTGGGTATCATGTCGCTCACTGGCAAGATACCTTTCTGTGAATGTACTTTAAAAAAAAATATTATCTCATATACTACTGACTGATTCTTATAGATAATGAGTAAACAGTACTCAGTATGGAAAACATATTTTTCTGATTCCAGTTTAATATGATGAGCTGCTTTCACCAAGAAAACGACTATCATGATACAGAACCAAAGTCATCACTCTTGGTGTACAATACTTTGTCCAGGAGACCTTTTGTCAACAGTCACTTTGTTACAGAGCCAGTCATCACTATAAGTGCACAATACTTATCCATGGAGCCCTCTGTCAACAGTCTATTTATTACAGAGCCAAACAGTCATCACTCCTGGTGTCCAATACTTTGTCCAGGAGACCCTTTGTCAACAATCACATTGTTACAGAGCCAAACAGTCATCACTCTTGGTGTATAATACTTTGTCCAGGAGACCCTTTGTCAACAATCATTTTGTTACAGAGCCAAACAGCCATCAATCTTGGTGCACAATACTTTGTCCACAAGCCCCTTTGTCAACAGTCACTGAGCCAAACAGTCTCTACTCTTAGTTCACAATACTTTGTCCAAGAGACCCTTTGTCAACTGTCACTTTGTTACAGAGCCAGTCAGCACTCTAAGTGCACAATACTTTATCCATGCAGCCCTCTGTCAACTGTCACTTTGTTACAGAGCCAAACAGTCATCACTCTTGGTGTATAATATTTTGTCCACTAAACCCACTATCAACTGTCACTTGATTTATTTTGTTCAAAATATTGTGAATGCATGCATTTATGGAGATATAATTTTTTGTACTTGTTTAAAGAATGGGATTTTAGCTAGTACATACATTTGTAGATTCAGAAAGGGTCCTATAATTTTCACAGAACAATCAATGTATTTCAGAGTGAGGGTTTAAAGCAACCATGAAATACACGAGTTGCCAAAGAACAATGTAATATACATTCATCGATATATCAAATAACTAAGTCAACATGCAATGTCTTGTCACAATTCCACTGTTTTAGCAATCTTCTAGTTTGGGTAAATGTTACAACATTTGACAAAGTGTCATGTAATATGTATGTACATGCAAGATTTAAAGGTACATCAGCACAATACTGGCTATATGGTGCTGATTAAAACCTGTTTTGTAACATGTACAGTTAAAGAATTTAAAAAAAACTTTGGGAAGTTAAACCCTTCCAAATAAATATAAACATGTGGTACTACAACAGAAAAATCTAAAAGGTATATATGCTAAAATTCTGAAAAAGGCAAATAAAATTTAAGATAAAGGTAAAAAATAAAACATCCTTAAAATATAGGGTTACATTTCTTTATATAAACAACATTACCTAAAAAAATCCATGATTTTCTCTGGTGGTACATTATCATAACCTAAAAAAGTTCATAAACTATTTTTTTTACCAGACATACACAAATTCTTCACTGTCAAGATTAGGGCAGATAAAGCATCAATTATTTCAACCCAAGATCATTCCTTTTAAAAAAAAATAAAAACTGCATGTGTTTGACTCTATATGACTTTTCAGGGTTCTCTGGGATGCTGAAATACATGTAAAACGCATAGTATTAATTTGAGCCGTGTGAAAATTGGAATAGCAGAGTCCTTGGTATGCTAATTTTATTTTCAGTGAACTTGTCTTTGTTTCATCTGTCTGTACAAAGCAGGTATCAACCATGTAGTGTCGGGATTATCAAAAAAAGTCCAAGTTATTGTAAAGCGTACTGGAATGCATCACACTTTAAATCCTTCCAAGAAGTTTGGAACACTTGCATTTTATTGTATACCACATTTAGAAACATATGGCCTGGATATTATGACTTCTTGGTTTTCATTCCTATAATACAGAAGATTGATTTTGTCTGAGAAATAAGAACCTCCATAGTTATCAAAGCAACTGTTTTTCCGTGTCATATGCATATATGCTTTCATTTTTAATATGATGATGAGTGATATAAAAGAAAAAGCTCATAAAATCAAAACTTATTCTTTTTTGAATTAATATAGGAAACTCCTATATAAATTCACAATACATGTATTTAGCTGCTTCCACAAACAGCACAGGATCCCAGTATCATACAGTACAGAAAGGGTCAAACAGCACAGTATCATACACAACAGTACAGGATCATACAGTACAGTACAGTACAGGATCATACAGTACAGACAGGGTCAAACAGCAAGGATCGTACAGTACAGTACAGGATCATACAGTACAGCACATTACAGGATCATACAGTACAGTACAGGATAATACAGTACAGTACAGGATCAAACAGCACAGTACAGGATCATACAGAGCAGTACAGGGTCATACAGTACAGACAGGATCATACAGTACAGACGGTCAAACAGTATTGTACAGGATCATACAGTACAGGATCAAACAGTACAGTACAGGATCAAACAATACAGTACAGGATCATACAGTACAGACAGGAACATTACAGTACAGGATCACACAGTACAGTACAGGATCACAGGATCAAACTGCACAGTAAGGGGTCAAACAAATCATGATCATACAGTACAATACATGATCAAAGATTCATACAGTACAGGCTCATACAGTACAGTACAGGATCATACAGAAAATATTGGTCTACAAAAAACAATTCATGTCATAATTAAGAGAAAAACTGTGGCAATAAATAACTTTACTGCTAAATATTTAGTTGGCACTGAAATGTCTGAGAATACTGTTCATACATGGCCTGTAGTACACCGACACTAAAAGGAGTTAAAAATTGAAGAAACGCACAAAGTTGGGTGTCATGATACAACGGAATGTAACTTGTTACCACATCATATTTTTATATAAATTCAGTTAAGAGTTCAGAGTTCATCTCTAACCTGTTTGGCCTCTGCTACAGTTGGTGCTGCAAGTCTACCTAGGAATAAAATGACTCCTGATCTGTTGTCCATTATAAAGAACATGAATGGATGATCTGCAACAAATGAATGTATGACTGGTACTGAACGTTTCCTCATGATGGCACCTGTAGCTGCTGCTGCCTCTGTACCTTCCTCATTAACCTCAACAAATGCTTTGTGAAAGACTTTTGACAAGTGTACATCTTTTTGTTTTGCCATTCCACTAAAGTCTGCTTTACTCTCGTCAAAAACATCTGGCATACCAAGTTTGCTCAGTGTTTCGCTCAGCTCAAAACTTGTTTCGATCTTGAATTTTGGCAGAGACACTTCAACTAACCCAGCTGACATGTGATTTTGTATCAGCTTCAGTGTTGTCACTGACAGCTTAGATTCAAGGGCAGGTAACCCATCCTTTTTATTTGGAAGCAGTACAAGCATGTATATATCTTCTCCCTTGTATGGAAGCTGTAAAGCTTTACAATCTAGAGCTCCATCCTCTCCATACCATGCTCCCTTCATCTGCGATTTCATCATATAAACTTTGACTGAATCTCCACCTATTTTGTAAAATGGTTGAACTACAGTATTTTCAGGTAGGAATTTCTTTGCCCAGTCTCCCTTGAAATAGATTGCATTGACAAGAACTAGCACAGTGAGTGGATTCAAAGAACCTGATGGTACAAGGTTTTTTATTTTTCCTTTTGTTTCCTTCTCTACCCAGGAATTTATTTCCTTCTCAACATCTGACGCTTTCTTGACATAGTCTGCTGGCACCACATCTGCCTTGTAGTGTTTGAAACATGATGAAACATACTTGTCTAGTATTTCCTTCCCTCCACTTGGGTACAACCTATTTGCTGTTGTCAGGGTGAAGTTGGCATTTTCCACTTTGATCAACTTGATATATTCCTCAAACCTTTGGTGAATTGTCTCAGATATGTTTTCAATCTTCAGAGTTCTGGACATCTGTTTGGAAGTTTCACCCTGTGAACCCAGATATACCATAGACATAACAGTTGAGATACTGAAGGGTGACAAGAAGATGTCACCATCTGGAGAATTTGTGCCTGATTCCTGGTAAAGATCAAATGCAAATTCATTGATACTAATGGCTAGATCAGACTTAGATGCCATTTTGGCTGGGACAAAATTTTGCATCCAACAAAGAAGCAGTAAAATGACATAGGAGAAAGAAAATTCTTCAATCCCAAACACAAGGAAAGAGCTTTTCATGACTAAACACCTGTGTTCGCTCTGGGTTCTGCTGTAGCATTTTGTATAGTCATGAAACCATCCTCATTTTCATCATTCCTGTAAATGGATAAAAAAAACAACAACATTTTATTCTGCAGGGCAAAGTACGTCAAAATGCTTCATCTAAAATGGCACTAAATCCTGGCCCAAAAATTTCACTTGTATGCTTATGTTTACGAATGATGGCTGAGAAAGGGCAAGTTACTTTTTCAAGATGATCACCTGATTCGTTGAGTGGCATTTTAAGCAGATTCAGTTTCAAATATGGTGTAGGATATTGATGTTTAAAATTCTCAACAAAACGTTTTATGACAGTGAATATGGCGTTACATGGTATTTCAGATAGAAGATTCTGAAGTACATGGAGACAATCAACTATCACAAACATCTCGAACAGAACAGAAGATAAAAACAAAACATTTTTGACTCCAATCATGCAGTTATACAGTCCTTTACCAAATGTAGGTGAATCTTGGCAGACAAATTAGAGAAAAGATACATGGCATATACAAGCCAAACAGAAAGCATGAGATTATTTATCCCTCTGGTGCTGAAATTATTTAGAAATATATTTATACAAATTACTTAAGTCTTTGGATTTGCTTAGGGAAAGAACATATAAAACTTGTATGTATTTGGATATGAACTCTGCTCAACTTCTGTCGCTCCCTGTTGTCCCTTGGCAAAGGGAAATACTGACACTATAAGGAGACAATTACAGAGTCAAGTTAGTGCTACATCTTGTTCAAACGTTCAGTTTGATTTGTTACCTACAATACACGATACAATATTTATTTAACGTTTGATGTATCCTCGACCCACCATGGTTTGTGCCCTGAATGTGAATTTTAACGCTTGCATTATAATATTGTGAGAAACTATTAAAATCACCAAACAAAATGTGTTCAACTATATCTGCTTAATTTATTCATCATTGAAAAATGTTTATAAACTCTCTAAATCCTTTGCAAGCTACCATTTTTCTGTGAGTGTCAAAATTTGTCTATTTCAAGAAGGTCGTCTATGGTTCGTGCCCCTGAAATAAAGGCCATGTGACGTAAGACTGGAATGTGACAATTAGGCCAAAGTGTGGAAATAGATGGTTTATAATGTCTCTGTATTTTCATTAATTGCATTTGTAATATATTTCATTGTTTTAGTACGCATATTGACTGCAATAAAACACCTATAAAAAATGATGTCAAAAGTTTTTTAAAAATTATAAAAATAGGATGAATTTTTAAATATTTTTTTTCAAGCTATTTTGATAAATTATCGTATTTAAACATACGCTGAACTTTTAAAATTTTTTTCTTGAGGCTATGTCACAACAAAGATTTTTTCCCCCTACATTACAATAATCCAATAAAGAATTTCATACTGCATATTGTTCCATTTGATTTATTTTTTCTAACGTGTTATAAGAAGTACATGTTTTAGAAATGAAGTTTTTACATTGCCTTTGTCGTCTGATAAATCTCAGTCGTGGATTTCCTACTAATAAAAAGGTCAAGAAAACCAACATGTGAACATGCTACCGGTCGACATAGCCATGATCGCGCCCACTTAATATGCAGATACAATGCACTGAATGGAATTCTGCCCCCTGGCCCCTTATTGGTTGACTGAAAATCAGATTATCAGTAGGCATATTACCATATTTACCGTATATGTTGGGACACCGTATATGTTGGGACACCATAAATTAATTTTTAAAGTAATTTTTTTTGGCACTGTAAGTTCTGGGACAGATCGTTTTTTTCGAGTCGTAAGTTTTGGGACACCTTTTAAATCATTATATTGATGCTTAGCTGGTAAAGAAAATGCACTCAAATTTTTATTTTTTTAAATAAATCAAATAAAAACCGGTCAGTGTTGTTTGTTTACACTTGTCTTCTTATCTGCAAACTTCTGAAGAACAAAATTTCATAAATGTATGGGCAATATAGGAGACTAGATATTTGCACTACGTACAAAATACGTGTAAGTCGGAGCAACCCGTACTTGTATTATATTTTGTTTTGCTGTATAAACACTGTTTGATGCAAGAAAAGTTTTGAGTTGATTTATATTTGCCTTTTTCATAAGCCAGATCTAATTCCCAAGTAATATTTTCTCAGTTATCTGCCAGTGCAAATCCCTTAGCTTGTAAAGGCAGCCTCACTTTGTTTTCTCAACCCTTTGATCGAGCCGCCGAGTTGATTCTTGTTCAGTGCCAAGTAGAGTCCTATATGCAGCAGACAGAATTTATTTGAACTTCCTGTGATCATGCCACACAATTGACACCTGTTCAGTTGTGGCAAATCCTTTAATACCAGTACATTTCATAATGTATGCTCAAAGTGTCACTTACAGACCCCGACTGTTCCACTGTTTGAATTTATTTTCAAAATTCCTGTGAATACTGCTAAAAGAAACCAAAGCCGGCTTCCCTTGGTCTGCCGACTTTGTAAATAAAAAATCTGCACACTTAAAAGAATCCAAAGTTGGCTTCCAGGGTCTGCTTGCTTTGTAATAAAATAAACTTTGTATTTGATATCCTACTGGTAAGTTGAAACAATGAGTTTAATGGTCGCTACCAGCTGTGTTTATTCACCACCCGGTCTTTTATTGTTTGCCATCTGTAATCATAACTAATACAAACAGGCATTGATGTCTGCAGGGTAAATAATATACACGGCATTAATTGTCTTTAAGAATACATTCTGCATCCCATGCTAGCGAAAATATTGTCATTTGCTCTCACAGTGAATGTATTTCCTAATAATGATTTTTTTTTGCGAAATGTTGTTATATTGTTAACCTGGATATAATACACTCTTGGTTATTTTGCACCATACACCGGTTCATGCGTGAATTGCTGGTGCCTTCAAGCAAACGGTTATTTCTGTCTCTCTCTTTCTATTGTTTGTGATTTTGCTGGATCCAATTTTAAGTTTGATAATATACCGGTATTCAAACTTCTGAGGACAACCAAAAGATGATTCGTGTATCTATATTCACGTCAATAAAATAATGTGTCAATGTTGTTACCTGACATAAGCGATACACACGACCGGTACTCTACATTACCGGACCATGTGTTAGCGGATGCGTTTGTGTCTTTTATACATAAATTGCTTATGAAGAAAAAAAAAGAGGAATAAATGAGAACAGTACAAGGTTAGTTTCTTTCAGTGTATTATCAAATAAACGTTTAATTTACCTACCTTATTTTAACATGAAGTGCTGGGGGGGGGGGGCAAATTCATCACAATTTGTTTCGGTTCTTAAGTTTTGGGACATGTGATCTAGTTGAAAAAAAGTTTAACCATAAGTTATGGGACAGGAAAAAAATCATTTATTTTATCCTGTCCCAATATATACGGTAAATACGGTATGTCATTTTCAGTTGACCAATGAGAGGGCCATATTCCATTCAGATCGTTGCACTTGAATATTAAGCGGGCACGATCATGGCCATGTTGACCGGTAGCATGTTCACATGTTGTTTTTTTTTAACCTTTTTATTAGTAGGAAATCCACGTAGCGTGGGGTAATGGTTTTGGAATTCATTAAAGGTGTGGTAGTAAGTAAAACTTTGTGTAAGCATAAAAAGTTGAATGCCTGAGCTAAACATCGGTACCAAATTTATTATGCTATGCCAAGTGTAGCTTGAAATATCACCATTGATTCTTAAATAGGTCGCACGAGAAAGAAGTGTCCTCCCTTGTAGTTTTTATATAGTATCATCCAACGGCCAGTTGTCATTCGCCTCCTTCAATCGTGCGCCATGTTTCGCGCGATCTAACATGCTTGTTGTGAGATAATGGCGTCATCAGCTGTGTCACCAGCTTTCTTAAAGAGTGACAGAATTAAATTAAATAGTAAAATCAAACAAAATGTGATTCAAAAAGGTAATTTCACGTAATTTTAAAAAAAATCATAATGAAAATCTGTTTTCATTAATGCCTTTTTTGTGTCAGACATTTTGGCCTTGAATTTCATATTATATATTAAATATAGCGCCGCCGATCACATGATAGCTTTGTTTACATATTTTGAACAGGAAAACCAACTCTGGGAATTAATACAACTAGATAGCCAATGTAAATATTTGGTTTTAATCATGTGGGGTTCTTATACAACGTAAGAAAAATTTATACTCTAAATGTATATTCATTATGGACTTTTTCGTTTCAGTATTATTTCATAATAAACATATATTCTACATTAAAAGACATTGAATCTATTATAATAAAATGTGTATCCATTCACCTGCATCTATTTTAAAATTTATCTCTCCCTCTCCCTCTGTCTCTCTCCGTCTATCGAGTCAGGTCTCTATATGGTAAAGAACAAGCATGCAGCCAGTCAGTGTCACGAACCATGGATGTCACTTCCGGAAATAAGTAAACATATACACGCTCGGAAAAACGGTAATTATGAACTAATGTACATGAATGCCAAAATTTGTTTCACGCTGATTAAATGAAGTAGATATAGTTGAACACTTTTTATGGTTTATTTGAATAGATTATCATAATATTATAACGAACGCGTTAAAATTCAAGTTAACTGAACGAAAGGTGGTTACTCGAGGCTACATGTATGACTGATAGGTAAATTGTAAGCAACAATATGAGCCCCTCTGCATCTTAGTGAAAGTTCGCTTTCTGCTAAGTACTCCGCTTACATGACTAATTATATAATCAATTACAACTGAATAGTTACCGGTTCATCATATTGGATTGCTAATTTAGGCCAGGTACCTGCGAACCGAACATCAACACATTCAGCCACAAAATTTCCGTCACCACATACCGGTGAAAAATCACTTTTATCCTAACCAAAATATTATCCGATTTATATTTTAAGAACCACAACTGGGCATATGTTAAACCTAAATAAAATAAGGTGTCCATGTACTTCTTTTTTTATTCATACAGTTGCATCAATCATTTTGAATTATTTATGCCTGAAAAGAATAATTTGAAAGTAAGAAAGGCGTATAGGGATTGTTATTAGCGGTCCGTGGAGCCATATTTCAAAGTTATGACGCCCATTCCAAGTTATTGCACGATACCTGCATACCATTTTTTGCAATGCAGTCCTTAATAGACTATTTTGAAGAGACTGTTACTAGTCCCCGTTGAGCCCTATTTAGATTTTATTTGTCAACAATATGATGTAAAAGCATGTAAACAGATCGAGAGATTGAGATAGACAGGCAGAAATTTTTGAAATAAAAATATTCTTATATCTTTATTACATGGCTTGACAACCTTGAATATACTATCTTAATGTCAGTTCAAACTATGGCAACTAGAAAGGTTTATATTTGAGAAAAATGCTTTTAAAGAAATCTTACACTGGATTAAGAGCAAGTATTGTCATTTAATTTGTTGCACAAAAGGTTAAAAACTAGGTAATAATTTATGAATTTATTAATGTTCATATGCACAGTTTTATAAATAACAAATATCACACATATCAGGAACTAATTCTGTGTATAAAATCCATCTTTCTCTGGTCCTTATATTGTAGCACAGTATTGCATGGTCCCTTTGTAGAATAGTAATTGATATATTAACCATCAACAGCAGCATCATCATCCCGGATTTTCTGCATTCAAAGTATATGTATTATGTAAATAATTTTTCCAAGCGTAATGCAAAATGAAAAGGGTTTTCATTTTCCCCAGCGAAAGCCACCTTCTAAAACAACTTTGTGAAACATGTGACTATGCAAGGTTTCAAGAATGATACTAACATAGTTTACTGCTTTAACTGGAATGGACGGATTCGGTCATATTGACGGTTAACGTCCATCTCTCTTGATGGTGCAGACATCTGTGCTGGCCTATACAAGCACAGTGTGCCCATCGACAGCACAAATTACATGCCACTAATCCCAGGCTGTCTCTCTTGAATGTACAGACAGCTGTGCTGGCCTATACAAGCACATTGTGCCCATCGACAGCACACATTACATGCCACTAATCCCAGGCTGTCTCTCTTGAATGTACAGACAGTTGTGCTGGCCTATACAAGAACAGTGTGCTCATCGACATCACACATACATGCCACCCATCTCGGGCTGTCTCTCTTGAATGTACAGACATCTGTGCTGGCCTATACAAGCAGTTGATGTGAAAGGACGATTTTAAATAATTTATCAACCATTCCAAGGGAGAGATCATCAAGATCTCGAACGAGTTCAGTAAGCTATATTCATGAATATTAAAGAGATGATCTTGCATCTAATTGGCTGAGTTGGTTACCAGCCTGGAAGAAATAGTTCTGATCCGATTTGATCAAACTTGGAATATGGGCTTGTATCACCAAGAACTGAGATGAGATTGATAATAAGCGAGGTTCACTCATATTAATGACTTGATCTTGCATCAGATTTTATGAGCTGGAGGCTATATTTCTGATCAGATTTTTTAAAATCTAATATAGGCTATATCTCATGACTTAAATAATGAACGAGACCCATGCATATTACTGAGGTGATCTTGTTAACACTTTCGACACAGTATTTCAGTCCCGATTTTGATTAAACTTGATAAATAGACTTCAATCATCAAGATCTCGAATAAGTGCAATTACGAGCGATATCCGAGTATAATGACGTAGTCTTTCATCTGATTGGCTGCTCTTGTCAACGCTTTAGCGACTGTTTCTGATCAGATTTGATTTAAAAATTGGTAAATATGCTAATATCATCAAGATATCCAACGATTTGTATTATGAGCGAGATCGACGAGTACTAATGAGGTGATACTGCATCTGATTGGCCGATCTTATTTTCAACTGAGAGACGGTATTTCTGACCTGAGTTTAATCGAACTTGGTAAATAGATTAATAGCATCACGATGTTGGATGAGTTTTATTATGAGCAAGACCTTGGTGTGTTATGAAATGATTTTGCATCTGATTGACCGAGTTTTTACCACTGTAGACACTGTATTTTTGATAGGATTTTATTCAGTCTCAGTTAATAGGATTATATCATCAAGATCTCGGTTGAGTATGATTATGAGCGAGATCCACGCATATTAATAACGTGATCTTGCCTATGAATAGCTGAGCTTGTCAACACTCTAGCAACTATATTTATGATTAGACTTTGAACAAACTTGTTAGATTGTCTTACATCGTCAAGATGTGGGATCAAGTTGGTTATGAGGATCAACTGAACATACTTACGAGATAATCTTGTATTTGATTGGCTGGTCTTGTGTACCCCACTGGAGACCAAATTTCAATCTGATTTTGCTCCAACTTGGTCCATTAGCTTATATAATCTTTGTTTCAGACAAGTTCTATAATAAGTGAGATCTGTGCATATTAATGAAATATTCTTGCATCAGATTGGCTAAACTTGCTGCACTCTGTAGAGCTAGAGAATATATTTCTCATCCCGTTTCCTTGAAACTTTTTAAATAGGTTTATATCATCAAGATCTTGGATAAGTTCGATTATGAGCAAGAGAATATGCATACTGATTATCCCATACTCGTTGGAAAGAATTTTTAATCAGACTACCGGAAAATAGGTCCAATCGACTTGATAAAAAATTCGGTTGATAGTTTGTATATGGTTCTTTTCTGACAGTATTGCACAAGCCTGTTTAGTGAAATGGTCAACTGTTATGTAATCATTATGAGAAATATCAGAGCCCTGGGGCCTCTTGTTATTTATATTTTCGATGTAGTAAATATAACATATACTTAGAGAACATATTTTTGCTTTGGGATGAAAATCTTGCAAACCGTGCAACTTCGATACAAAAAGACCTTTCATATCTTTAGGTAACAATCGGGTTTGAAGACTTTTACCAGATTGCCAATATGTTTCAAAGGTAGTAATTTCAGAATCAGAGCTGCATTGTTGTGATCTATGATATATAGAATAATAAAAGCATTTGCATGCAAATAGCAGAGACACGTTTTATGCTTTTCGCGACGTTAACCATGATGATCTCATTGACTATTTTATCATGATCAAAGACGTTGATTAAAAATTCTTACAAATTGTTTTATCTCACAACAGTGATTTATTTTATATTATCAAAAATGTATTAAAAAATATGTTGAATTTAGGCAATGTTTTTTATAGGTATTATTGCATAGTATCTTTTAAACTGTTGGAAGTAATTCTTGAATTGTAATAACTGTTAAAGGATACCAAAGAGTTCATCTTGATAGAGAATCTCTAATTTTGTTACAATTATTTTTGCAGTATGTCTTATTTTGTTTTCTTCTTTAAGATTTTTTGTTTGTTATTTTACTTTTGGTTCAGGTAATGTTTATATGCCCTCTCTCCGGATTTATTTTTTACTTTGTTTTGAACCTTTGTATCTGTCAGTAATAAATCCATTGTCAGAATGAGAACGGTTGATTTCTGTTATACAGAAAGTTGGTTAAGTTTATGACCATTAATTATTAACATGTGCTACTTGGTTGACTAAAGATAAGGTGTGTATGCATGTGCTTGGGAGGGTATGCTGACTCTAGTAGTATTATAAGATGTATTTTGACTGGTATCACACAAGTTTTAACACTTCCAAAAACATAGGAACTTTATAATGCTTCTAAGCAAGATATTAGAAAGCAGTGCCCATTATCCTTGTTCTGCAATTCGGTTTAACGCTCCAGTTAGCCTAGATGTTGCAGAAATATGTAACAAGATGAAAATCTACTACACTAAAAAAAGATTATTTCATATACAAACCATTAAACATTTTCGATAACTACATTTTAGGATTTGACAGTGTTGGTTCTGTTGACAGATATAGAGTACGTGTGAAATGATATTTTGGCAGAATCAGCTTAACTAGGCAGTGTGGATGGAAACAGCTGGATATGGACTTCTTATTGGAATTTGGCAGATTACAGGATACTAAAGTTATTGAAATCTGTTTATAAATTTTATGTCTACTTTTAAATACGTAAATTATTGAATGTGTAATACCTTTTCCTGATGAACAAACATTATTATTTGAATAATAATAACATAGACTTGAAACACGTTAACATAAATTGTGATAACTTTAGCATTCATCTCCATCATGACTGGAGATACATGAACGAAAAAGTCACATAGCTATTAATAATAATAGTTATCATTCACAATTATCAAAAGATGTAACTAATGAAGAAAATAAGTAATTGATGAACAGATTCGTGATTCGGGAATTTAGTTAGTAAAGTGATAGAATTTCAATTTGTACAATAATAATAATAATAATGTTCATTCAAATGAATTTATTGACTGGACTTACTTCTTTATGCAAGATAGCAAATAATTAATAGACGAAGGTATTGCAGGGTTAAATAAGTGCATCAGACAATATGTGATTTGTGTATAACGTGCTCAAGATAAAAAGAGCACATCTATTACATGTTCTGTTGCAAGTGTACAATTTTCCAACAGCATTAAACTAGGATTGAACACTACTATAAAAATTGACATGGTAAACAACAACAACAACAACAACAACAAAAGGATTCAATCAGTTGATGAACAGTCTGTAACAATTCGTCAAAAGATACATAATGAAATAAAAGAAGACAACGTGGGTAAAATTGTGTAGACAAGAAGGACCGAAATGGAAACAGTATTGTAAGTAGAACCACACATGATTTAAAAAAAACAAAGATCATGAAAGAAACAAGCAATCATTTATATTGTTGATGGTTGCAATATTGGTTTATATCATTAAGATCTCGAACGAGTTCGATAATAAGCGTAAAATATACAGAAGCAAACGTAGGATGACATAAAAGTTCGTTTAAATATGGATATAGATTCATTTTAAGTGACCCATGCATTATGTTTGGATTCATCTCATAATTTCATTGTAAAATAAATGAAAGGTGGAGGAAACAATCTACCATGAAGCACTAAGTTCAACACTTAATTTGGTTAAACTTGTATCATCAAATAGATTTGAAAACTTACAATTCACCAAAAATAATTTTGTAGTAGATGAAGCAATACAATTGATTATTCCAGTTTTACTGTCACAGTTTACAATTGATTCCTCGATAGTAAACCCCAATCAATCGGTCAATCAATTGATAGTGAATAGACTGTTACCGTATACAATTGTAAAATAAATGAGTACTAGTGGACCTAAGAGCAAACCAAGGGAAAACTGTTAAATCTTTTACAACTCCTAAATCTTAGCTGCCTATTTCATGCATATAAACGGAAGAAAAAATACATACATTTCAAACAGACAACATTACTGATTTCAGGTCGCAAAAGATCAACGAAATTAAGAATGAATTGGTTAAAGAGGTCGAACATCACAGAGGTGTCAGAAAGAAAATGAAAAACGTCATATCAAGTTTTAAAACGGGTGGAAGTTGGGATGACTGCCTTTTCAGTTGGGATGTGTGTAGCAGCTGGAAGTTTAGAAATCACAGGAATAGTCAGATGAATTATAATCCCCATGCTTTAGTGGGTTTGGTGCAACTTGACTGGGGTTTGTTGCAAAAGCTTTCAAGGAAAATTTGATCAACAACAAAGTTATGAAACACGATGAAATGGTAACTTTTGCGATTAGTAACTTAAACAGTATCGATGACACGATAAGCAAGGAAGTAAGTAATAATGACATTAATTAGATGATGTAGTAAATAAAGCAATACCCGACAACGAAGTTAGTCATGAAGAATTTCGATATTGATTGAGTATAATACGTACAAGGATATAAAGAATGCAATCACGAAGAAAAAAACAACAACACAGAGAAGCAAGATACTGAAGAGCTCAAAAGGCAATTTAGAGGAATAAAGTGTATTGAAGCAGAATCTTAGAACAAACGCAAGTCTATTATGATATGAGAGGTAACAAAGTACATGAATAAAGTTAAAGAAAGTATCATAGCAAATAACGACAATGACGAAAGTATTGAAATTAAGGGTTTCAAATACAATTTCAATGTTCTAGTCACTCCAGCCAATAATTGCATGTAGATATAGCAAACTGCAACTCCAAGTTATTATGATTCAGTGGTATGCTTACTATACATGCATTCATTCAATTGGATATAGTTTATGCGTTAATGAAACCTACACATACATTTACCTCAAACAAATCAATAGCGCCAAATATTATTAATTGATTTATTATTCATCTTTGCCACAGTCTCCACCTATTCTTTTTTTCACGGCGACTTTATTACAAGCAAGTTTAAAGACGCACCATGAACAGACTCTATATCCGAATTAGTTATGAAGTTGAAAAAGTGATAGACTTCCACGGTATGCCTGTAACATATGCTTTTTGCTTTAAGTAAATAACATTACCACAATGAGTACAGTATCCTTACAACGTACTAGTGAATTAGGGTTTAAATCAGCGGAAGAAAGAGCTGATTGAAAAACAAGTATATGTCCAACAATAAGCAATGAATTAAAGATGAACAACAATCGCATTACTGGTGTATGTGAAGTCGGTAAAGTCGTGTTGTTATAAAGTAATTGGTAAATACACGTCATGGTGATCCAACACGTAAGACTTTCGACGATAATAATTTGGAAGATGTTAAGACACAGGGAGACACAATAACACAATAGCAATAAAAAATATCTACTGTAATGTGAATGGTAACGAAAAGAGCTACTGCAATTCAGGATTTATAAAAGCAAAAGATTTACGACAAGCGAAAAACGATTTTACATGCACAGGACTTGTTCAAACAGAGATTTAATAAAATGTCTAATGGAATACAAATATTGCAAACTTAATACAAAGAGTAGGATAAGTACCAAACATTCATCAAAATTAAGAACCAACTGAACAAAGGATAAACTCAACACATAGATGCATTAGAGAACGACATGGAAAAAATAAAGAAATATATGGTTTACAAACGGAACAGCTACAAAATGACTTTAACAACGAAGTTAAACGGAACGATAAAGTTATTAAAAAGCTAAGGAGTGATTTAACACCAATTTTACTAACTTGAACAACAAGGTGTTTGCTAACACTAACACTTTGTCACACAGTTGGAGAATAAGAACGATTTACCTGAGACAGTAAAAAAAGTGAGATAACAAAAGCAAAAGAAAGAAAATAATGAAAGCGCGATAAGAGCTATGAAAACGCCTTATGATTCATCAATAACTGATTTGAATGCTACTTTGAAAAATATTAAACTATTAGACCCTACCAACTTTCAGCAATGAGCTTGCTACTGGAATAGAACAATAAAACATATACAAAAGAATATGTTGATCGACAACTGTTTAATAATAACGGTATTATGCAAGGTTGTATTGACGACATAGACAAAATGATGAAACATATTAGAATAGATTTAAGTGATTAAGAACAAATATTTGAGCGGAAACAGATGTATATACAACTGAAGGAGATAAAAAAAATTTCATATTGGTCATTGCCTTCATACAGTTAAAACCAAGAGAAATTAAAACATATGGACATTCAAAATTGAAATAAACATGGAAATGGGTATAAAGATTCTTGCATTATTTGCTAGAATGGATGAAATAAAAAAAGGAAATTGATAATAAGAAAAAATTAGTTTGAGGATTAAACTAAACTAGTACCTGGATGTATATTGTTTTTCCACTTTCGCATTCTACCAAATCAGGAGATTCTAGATGGCACATTATTCTTGGTAAATTCAGCAGGTGGTATATAACCTCAATGAGAGATACCATTATCTCGTGGTGTGTGTATGACAATTATGCAAGAAAGGGATGTTGGTTATTGTAAACTCTGAAATTACACCTTAAACAATTGTTGAAACTTGTGGATATAACTATGTTGTCAACTTCTTCTGAAAAAGTTACACAATAAATGCTTCAGTTATTTCAAAACAGTATATCAGTTAAAAAAATGGTAAATCTTGTAAACGATTTTTAACATGAACGTTAAAATGATTGGTTAATTATATTTTATATTGTATTAGAGGTAAACAACCAACGTCTAGCTTACTCTTTGGATGACAAAAAAGAATTTCGTTCAGAATATATAGATGAAAAGATTTTTTTTCATTGGACCTGGACATAAAGATTATAAGGATTATTATTATGTAAAGGTAAATTAAAAACTGACAGCAGTAACAACATATTTTTCCGTTAAATATAATGGCTACGGCAGCAAAGATCTTATTAGAGGAGCAACAGCAAGCTGTCCAGCATTTGCCGGAAGTAATAAACGTTTTAAATTATTTAAACCTACCGGTGGAAATGCTAAAGAAATCAGACAAGATAAGCTAATGGAAGAGTTGGCGAAAGATTGAGATAACTAGGTTTCGTAAGTAGTCTTAAATAATTTGGATTATATTTTTCTCTCTATTCTTCCACTCATTCTGATTTTACTTTTGAAAAACCTAAAATACTAAAACTTCGTGGTTTTACCTTCTTTATAATGTGCGGGTCCGATATGAGTATGTATTTATTGTCATTGTACTGGGAGTTAGTATTAATGTTGGTTACAAATTTGTATAAGCTTTTACTAGTTTTCATAGTTATTAAATAACAAGAATCACAAAGTATGGTAAATACATACGTTTGCAGAAGAATGAGAAACACTTCAAGGTGTTAAACATTTTAATCCACACATCATTGTATTAAAATACTCCCAATAGTATTACACATAAACAATTTTGGGAGAATACTAGTTAAAGATATAACCATTTCTTATGGCAGTGATGATCTTTTAAAATTAAATGACTGCAACATTTTCAGATATGTATATAGAGTTACGGTTGCCAACGTCATTTAAAACAAGCAGAGTGAAGGAAGGTATCATGAGTGAAAAATTGAGAAAGTTGAGATCAGGTGCGTGTAATGCACAAAACACAGGTGTAGACGCTGGACACTTAACAGTATATGAAAAAGAATTTCGAATACCACTTGACTTCCAGATACTGAAAGATCATTGTCCCTTATATCCTTTTGTTCTTCCTCAGGATTAGAGATTTACAATTATATTGGTAAAGCTTTGGAAATTTTAGAAGGTGGTAAAACTGATCATGAACATGAAAATATTCGTCTAGAGTAAAACTCAATTACTTCAGACTCAGTTTCTCCGATAATGACATGTATACAGAAAAGGATTTACTTTCTTCAACAATTAATTACAAGAAAGAGAATTAGTGATGTGGCAGATAACACAACTTTAACAAATGTCATGCTTGATACACCACGAATGAGTTTCAGAGGAGTTTTAATACTGTGCAAAAATTAATGTAGAAAAGTTTTCCAATCCAGCGATAGACAAAGATCATGATTTCTTTGAACGGTATTACCAACCATATTTTATTCTCAAGGCTAAAAAAGGAGGCAAGAGCTTGCAGAAGAAATGAACTATCTTTGACGAACAACAAAAATACATATAAATTATTAACGTGCGTGTTAACAAGTTATTTTACAGACAGCCATTGTATATGGTTTGATTTACGAAGTGCACACGTTAATAGATTGCATGCTTCAGGTAATTAATTAGCTAAAGTACAACACGGCATCTAACTACAGATAAATCGAGAAACAAATGCAGATGTATGTAAAATGTACCATACACTCTGTTTCAGATGCACAAACAAATATTTTGAACAACTGAATTAAATGTATAATGCTTTAATTAAACGAGTGAAGATATGAATAAGTTATATTTTAGTGGAATGCATTCAGAGGTAATATTTTCAACTATTGTGATACATGAATGGTGCAGTTGAACAAGAACGTCTTTGATATGGGGTGTGAAAATAATCACAAAATCCGAAGGAGGAAAAAAGTCCAAAGTCACTTCACAAGTAAAAAAATATATAGATCCATTTGAAAAATGTAATGAGACGCCTACAAAGTAATGTCCTGATGAAACAATAAAGGGTAGTACTGTTGCAATGAAAATTTCGATTACACTGCTAACATACAAAACAAATTAGTTTAAGAGATACAAAAGTTAAAAGGCAGTGAAATGAATAAAGTGAATTCTGATCATTTCATGGAGTTATTTAAATTATTTGCCCAATATTTAAAACTCAGACGCGATGAACAATATGTATACTATCCATTCTTTTTAGGGACGATGTTTCCAATGTGTGATTTAGGTACATCCGTAAGGCCATTTAACAGAAAAACATCATAAATTAAACCACAACCAATTAATATGGGAGGAATTTCTCCATTATGTACATGTTAATAGCAAGGTTATTGTGGAACCTACTGTTCAACTGCGAGAGAAATTAATATTTTTTTAATGCTAACATTTAAAATAACGTTTGTACAAAAGTTGTACTTAAAAGTACGTCATAATATGATTATAGGTGGTATTACAAATTGTGGAACACAAAGTTTTCACTAGATTTCGTCGATATCTAATATATCAGAATATAAATCCTTCCTTGACTAGCTTTTCCGTATCTGTCCAGCATTTTTGTACAACAAGACTTATAGCAATAAATGTTTATTTAAAGCTGACAAAGTAGTTGCGTAGTTGTGATTTATCATGATGACAAATTAGACAAATGGTTTGAATTACTCATAGTATTTATCACGTTACTAATACTTTGTCTCTGATAGACAATTGTGCCAACTTAGAGGATGCAAAGAAGAAGACATCTAACCAAATCAAGTTACCATTTAATAGTAGATAGCACGGAATACCTGTGTGGGAGATAGTACATAAATTAAATTCTACCATAAAGGACATGAGCGAGATTGACAGGTGTTTTGTGGTTTTTCACTCTAAAGATGGGAAGTTGATCGTGTTCAAGGAAAACAATGTAGTATCTGTAGTTGTGAGAGATAAGATATTTAAAAAGTTGAAACAAAACAAAAGAAATAAACTTTAATGAATCTAAAATACACGTTTGATTTCACGGTTGCTAAGTAACAATATGGTAGTTTTTTGTGTTATCCACTTAATATCTCTTGTCGTCGTATGCAGGTAAAGCAGTCTTATGTAGGGTACTATTATGTATCTCATGCTGTTGTGAACCAGTCTTTCTATATTAGAGTAATATTATGTATCTCTTGCTGTTGTGAACCAGTCTCTTTATATTACTGTACAAAAATGAGAAAAACGGGATAGGACTTCGCAATAGTTTGAAGAGTACAAGCACGGACAATGTTTGGTGTGTGCATGAAAATTTTATGGATCATATATTTAAATAATTTAATTACATTACAAAGCCCATCTAGGTCGGGCGTTACTCGTGGTTACAACTCTCTTATCTAAATATTTTAATTATATTACGAAGCCCATCTAGGTCGGGGGTTAGTTGTGGTTATAACACTTTTATCTAAATATTTTAATTATATTGCGAAGCCCACCTAGATCGGGCGTTATTGTGGTTACAACTCTTTTATCTCACTGCTGGTTATCTTGTGTGTGTGTTTGTGTGTGTGTGTGTGTGTGTGTGTGTGTGTGTTTAAGATTGAGTTTTGATAGAGAAAATTGCTATGACGGTGAACTAGAGACGAAACACAAATTTTGTGGTTTTATTTTTATTTGCCATATTATTTTTTTAATAAGTATAGATTTGGAAAATTTAGTACAAGGTAATGGTGGCATATATTTGTTTTCTTAATTTTATGTTTTTAGAACTAAACAACTGCAGACATTTATAGCACTTTGAAGACCAATTGGATTGAATGTTAGTCGTGCTTAGAAGCATGATATATTTTTATGATGGTGTTAAAATGTAAAAATGTATCTTACATTCTACTGATTCTTATACCAAGTGATGCAACATGAACAACATGAGTAGTCGTATGAATGAAATGTGCGGTTCTTTAACATAAAAGATGAATTGTGCCAATTTATATATATATATTTATATATATATATATATATATATATATATATATATATATATATATATATATATATATATATATATATATATATATATATATATATATATATATATATATATATATATATGAATTATAGGAAAGTAGAACTGTGAATACAAGTATGAAATCCTTGCCGTTTAAAACAAACTTTGCATTAAATGATATACTTTTTGGGGATTTGTTTATTATTATTTTGCTATCATGTACTTTCTCGTGGACATTAAGTTCAACATATTACACCTTATTTTTAAGTTCGTCCTCAAGAAAGACTAATTGACAATCTTCTTTCGTACGTCTGAGTTAGTGGCGGGTTACTTATGTTCGTCTTGCTTATTAATCTTGCAGTGTTGAGACATTTTTTGGGGATATCACAAATTAAGTTTGGGGTACATTCCAATTAATTGATTGTCGATAATTAATTGCAAACTCTTGTGCAATAAATTGTAGATGCAGTACTTAAAGAGACCGTCGTCCTTTTCAAAGACAAACATTTTTTCTAGCCTCTGCACTGGGAAATAAGCGATGGTTCATTAAATTATGGCCAGAACTCCTAAGATTTGGCACTCCTTTAAAGGCGTCACTCGACTATCAGTAATGCTGTTTCGGGTCGCGTCACAAAATGCCGTCTAAAAATCGGATCATATCAAACCAGTTATTTTAGATGGGTTTTTTATTACAGTTGTATTTATCAATGACCATGTGTTTGATAAGTGCGACACTTTACCCTCAAAAAAATGGTTCACTTCTGTTATGTAGCTTGACAGTTGGTGAAGGGATCTTGGTTACAAACGATGTGCCGAGGCACATTAATTAATCAGCCCCATACAGCATTAAAAGCGCGGTAGGTAACTTTTTCAGACGAAATGTTCGAAAAAGTTAATGAATGATCTTATGTTATTTTTGCATGTAAATTTAAGCTACAGGAAATACCTTTAAGCCAATCAATCAGAATGGTTAAATTCTTTTATCTAAAAATGTGGTTGAGTTTAAATCATTTGACACTATATAGTAAAGTCAGTGGTGATTTGATACCTTAAAAAGCGGTAAAAGAATGTAATTGATCTCAGATATGCAAAAAAAAAAAAAAAAAGTGAAATCAACTAGTTTGTATCGATCGTTTCCCTCAAGAGTCATACTACAAAATACGGACAACCTGTGGAACTGTAATATATGGGCATGGTGAGTTGTAATTTCATTAAAAAAATTGGAATTCTATTTAAATTTTCCATTTGTTTCCCAAACAATTTCATTGAAGATGCACAACGTTTATTGTAGTGTGAATACGTATTACTACACGGTAAAAGTAAGAATTAAACTAAACGTTCCAAAAATAAATTTAGAGATTGCATATATATATATATATATATATATATATATATATATATATATATATATATATATATATATATATATATATATATATATATATATATATATATATATATATATATATATATATATATACCACACTTTTCTTCTGGAAAACGTTTAACATCGGAATCACGGGATCAGCGCCAATTGTTTGAGTAAAAAGTACATTAACTTCTTTTTTAAAATTACCCTTAGATTTTTGATCGGGAAATTCTAGTCAGTGCAGTTTCAAAGGAATACTTAAAGCTTAAACATTGCCATAGCTAGTGAAAATAGGCTATCTGCAGTGCTGGTTTACCCTATAGGCAGACTAAGCACGTGCTTAGGACACCAGAAAAGCAGGGGTACCAAAAAAAAAAAAAGAGAGAAATTACGGTTTAGTATTGTTTTTATTTTGAATTACATATGGGGGTGGGGCACCATAATCTTTTCAGTGCTTAGGGCCTCTAAAGGTCTTAATCCGGCCCTGGCTAAAATGTCAGTATCAGCATTTGAGAAGCTCTCGTGCTTATCTATTTTAACAACCAAACCACTTATCTCTTTTCCTATCTGTAATAGCGAAATGAAATGTATACTGGTAGATTCTACGGGCATTCAAAATGTAATGATGTTACTTATATATGAATACGTTTCACTTGATCAATTTTCTCCATTTAGAAAAAGAAGTAAGAACTCAGTTTTGGAGGTAACTTTATACCACTGGATTTCATGTTTCATTTTTATTTTTTAACGCAACTTATTAAAAGATTTACCAAGATGTACAGAATGGGTTTGACGTTCTATTAATGCAATTTAGAATGACCTTAAATTTTTTATTCTGAATTGGAATGAGAAAAAATATATGTCTATCACAATACCAAATTTTACCTTCGGAAACCTCTTCCATATGTAATAAAGAGTCAGGTAACGGTCCCAGGAAATGGGTACTATGTTTTTCCTTTGATGGTCCTTTGATCTCAAATGCCAAAACAGTAACTGTGGACATCATTTGCGTATGAATATGGAGTCAGACATAGCCTCAAAAAGGGCTTAGACTGTGTAATTCTAGTGTCCCAAAGCAAATAATCTACATGTTGCTACAACATTTACGGAGACACCTCATGCTGTTTAAATGAATGCTATCTGGGTTTAACATACACAGGGATACTTCATTTACTGAGACACCTTATGCTGTTTAAATAAATTCATTCTGGGTTGAACTAACTTGATTTGACATAGAAATCAGCCGAATATATTACTTATTTACTCCTTTTCATTTGTTACGGGAGATTTAAGGATTATCGCATGTGAAATCTTAGAGTACTAGTACTTAACTGTTTGAAAAATGTATATTTTTACAAAGCTAAGGGTCAGGACAATCAAAACTCACTTACAAATCTATAGTTTGGTGTTCATGGACTTGTACTCTTATTTGAATATATATCACCAAGTAAGGGTCATTAGATTGAGAAGTATATGTGAAGTTAGCAGTCGGTTCGATGTTCGAACTCCAGTTTCCATTCAAAAATATTCATGAACAGAGTTGCTTAACTATTCTGTTGATTCGGACAATGAGTCTCTGCAGCAAAATGATAACCAAACTTCAAAGTTTGGCGTCGGTCATCTAAAATGTGTATATGAGATAAGACTTTTTGTTATGAAATATCTGTTATAGAATATAAATTACTGATTCCCCATGATAAAGGAATTGATGTGTAAGATAATAAAGTCAAAACTTATTAATAATTTCACGTATTTCAATCTAGGACTGCCATAATTTAGAAAATTTGTTTTCGTTTAGGCTTGTCAATTTGGGTTTATTTTTTGTAACAAAAACTGTGTTGTGCTATCAAATGCACGCATCTGGCACTCTCAAATCTACTTCCGGTACATAGGAAACAGCCGTTTCTACCCAAGTAGTATTCATGATTTACTTTCCGTATTTACCCAAGTAGTATTCATGATTTGTTTGCCGTATCTACGCGGTATTGTACTATTTCCATCTTCTGTCCCACTGTCATTAATTACGAACATAAGTAGTTAGCGGGGAGTAACTGGGGTCGTGGGGACACTCTGGGGTCCTACGAGAATTTAACATGGCGGGGACACTCTGGGGTCCTATGGGAATTTAACATGGCGGGGACACTCTGGGGTCCTACAGGAAATTAACATTGGGGACACTCTGGGGTCGTACGGGAATTTTAAAAAGGGTAGGCAAGAATGGAAAATTAATCTTTCTTGAAAAATGGGTGGTCCTAAAAAGGACCGTTGGTTTTTTGTTTGAGTGTATTTTAGAGGTGGGGGCACCTCCCAGGCTTTGCCCTGCATGCAGGGCAGCTCCCCCTCCAGGTTTTTAAACTCATGCTGCATCGCTTGTTGTTTTTAAAAACAAAGGGAGGATGGTCCGCTTCCGTATCCCAATTCTCCTTCTCCTCCTCCTCCATCATCGAATGAGGTCTGATGGGGATTTTTCTTTCTTTCTCTTCCTTCTTCCTCTCCTCCTCCTCCTTTTTTTCCAGATCATGGAGGAGGTGCCACGCCACCTCTAAATACACTCGAATCTGTCTAATTGTTTCAGTTTTATTCATCTTGGTTGAATAAACGGTGGTAGCTCAACTAGGGAAGACGTTGTTTTAATATACTAGAAGCGCGGACGTGAAGGAAAACATCCCTTGCACCTAAAACAAAAAAAAAACAAAACATCACCCCACTACCCCGCGTCTGACGTCATTCATTTGACGTCATTCTAGGCTTCGCGGATTTTGCACTCCTTCACCCCTTACTCTAAAAAAGCGTGGACCTAAAAGAAACTACTTTTGATAAAAATCAAACACAGACCATACCATCCATATTTTTTTTAAATTTTTTTTTTATAAACCAAAAACACTCCATATACATAAAATTTATATATATATATTTTTTTATATCAAACACAAACTTACACACACCACAAACATATAAGAGGGAAAAGGTTTTTTTTTGGTTGGGTAGACTATCACAAACAAAATAACATACAAACATATAAGACACAAATATATATATATATATATATATATATATATATATATATATATATATATATATATATATATATATATATATATATAGGGCAATCATTGGAAAAATTAATCTTTTCTTGAGTAATAGGTGGCCCTTAAAAGGACCGTTGGTTTTTTTTTTGTTGTTGTTGTTGTTGTTGTTTAACATGGGCATCTCCTAGAGGGTTTTCTTTTCCTTAAACTTCTTCTGACTTCCGGTCCGTACATCAAAACCCTCTTTAGACAGCCTTGTCTCTCCACATAAATCTGGCGATGCCATGTAGCGGTCTCTGTAATTTTTGTGATAGCCCATGAGGCCTTCACATACATGGGGAATGCTGGATTAAACAGCATTCCTGAGACGATGTTGGAGGATTCCACACTGGTCCACATTTTTTTCTTTAGGAGTAGTCTTGGAGAAAAAAAACCGGTGAAGCTTTATGAGACAAGCGGTGGTATATATACCTTACGATCGGATTGAAATGGATCGAAATCAACTACCAATCCAATAGTGCGTTACAAGTGGGTCGGCTTTTCTTCCAATGGGAAGAGAGTAGGGGTATGACGTCATTTTGGGTATAAAGGTATCGTAGCGTTCGTAGGGCTTATTACTTTTTCGACAGCCTTCATGGAGACCGGAAAGACAAGTAATATGTATTGGAGTGAGCCTTCAATGATTAATGCTGCTGCTACTGCTGCTTTGCTGAACTTCCGGCCGGAAGACTTGGATTTAGATTTTCTAAATCAAGAGTTTCAGTCGTCTGAGAATACTACTACTACTGCTACTGTTGTTGCTTCAGCAGTGGATGAATTGATGGATCAATTTAAAAAGAAGCAACAGGAAGAGATGGAAAATATTTTAAAGAAACAAAGAGACGATGAGGAAATGTTTCTTCTTCTTCAGCAGCAGAAAGAAGAGAGAAGAAGAAAAAGTGAGGAAGAAATTAGACAGCAGTTAGAAGAGGAGGAGAAGAAGGAAACAGTAAAGGAAGGCATCAGTCCTGAAGAAAAATCGGTGAGTCTTTTAGAAGAGATATTATATGAGTTAAAATGGATGACCAACGCCTATAAGTATTCTTTAACTCAGCCAAAGCGAAAAAGACCATCACGGGCTAAACATTCTTCCAAGCCTACCAGTTCTAGTGAGATGCCACCACCACCACCACCACAAACACCACCAGTGACTACCACCATAAGCAAAACACCAGCAGTAGCAGCAGGATTTGGATTGGGTCGTGGTAAAGGACTACGACAATTGAAGTTGATTATGTAAAAAAACTTCAAAAAAGTTTGTTTTTTCAATCAAAAACAAACACCCCAACGGTCCTTTTAAGGACCCCCCCCCCAGATTTCTAGAAAAGAAATCAAATTGCCAAATCAAGTAAAACTTAAAAAATCCCATTGTGTTGAATATAAGTGTGAGTGCGTGCGTGCATCTATATTCTAAAACAAAATAACACAAAAACACTTACTTTTTTTCCCAGTCTGGTGTATTCTCTCCTTTTTTTTTGCAAAATAATTCAGCAATAACATATAACACCACATTCCAAAAAAAAACAACAAAGTTCACTTTCTGAAATTCTTGTGTGGCTTGAATTTCGTCACAGGAATCATAGTTTCCTCATTCTCACTATCTCTCTTGTTTTTCTTGAATTTCTTCTTCTTCATAGGGACCCTGATCGTCACAGGAATCACATCTTCCATTTCTTCTTCTTCATTCTCACTGTCTTCCATTCTTCTCACTCTCTTCTTACTTTTCTTGATGATATGTTCTTCTTCTTCTTCTAGGTTTGAAGATCCTTCGGCTTCCTCCCTCTCCTCTGCTAGATTTTCTTCTTCTTCTTTCTGAGGGCACTTCGAAGACCAATGTCCTGGTCCTTTACAATAATAACAGATATCTTTTGTTTTGTCGCTCTTTTGGTGTTGACGTTGTGGGCATTCTGGAGTCCAATGTCCTTTCTCTTGACAGATATAACAAGTATCTTGACTTTTATCTCTCAATTTTGTTCCATAGCTTTGAATTTGTTCTTTTCTTTGTTGTCGTTGTGGACATTCTGGAGCCCAATGACCTTTCTCTTGACAGATATAACAAGTATCTTCACTTTTATCTCTCACTGTATTTTCTTTGGCTATATTATTCCAATAATATTCAGTTCGATGCATATTCTTAGGGCATCTATATTTTCCTCTTCTTGACTCTTCCATCTTTTCAGTAGTTTTTGAAAGTTCAATCACCAAAGACTGATTCTGAAGGTACGAAGCTCTCTCTTTATATACTCTTCTCTCTCTATATAAAGGTACCTGGGTGAAAAAAATGAATCAGTTTTCAAAGTAAAGTTCAAGATGAAAAGATCACGCCCAAACCATGAGAAACCAGAAGAACAAGAAGAAACAAAGAGACCACGACGACGAAGGTATTCCGTGCCACCTGAAACACCATTAGATGAACTACTAGCTCAAGTCCATGCCAGTGACTTCGAAGACGAGATGAGTGAACCTGAAACCTTACCATCTTCAAAACCACCCAAAACAAAACCCACCACCACCACTACTACTAACACCAGAACCCCAGACCAAGAAACACCATCTAGTACCTTGTCTCCTCCTGAAAATTACTATCGGATTCGAGAGACTCAAAAAATTACTTCTCGAAAATTTAGAACCACTGCCTACACTCATACGGTACACTTCAAAGATTTCAAGTCCGAAGTACCTCCCGAGAAAGCCGCGGGGTTCATTAGCGATTTGTGGAGTTCTGTCTTAATGAACTTGAAACGTCAATGTGGAGCCAAAGAAGATGATCGCTTGAGACTAGCCATCCATCATGACAACTTGAAGAGTCCCGTTTGGATTGAGTTCAGCACCCCGGCAGAATTAACGCCAGACAAAGTCATGTCCAAAATAGAACATGTGCAACAATCCAATGACAAGTTTACCATCACCGATGGAAAGGCCACACTCTACATGACACACATTGCTCCACCTCGAGGAAGTGGACGAAGCAGAAAACCGTTATTGGTGGACGATCTTCGTACTACCAAATTCAGTGTCGTCCAAATTAACAATACTCAAGACCAAATGTGTTTGGCTCGGGTTATTGTGGTGGGCCGCACCTATGCTAACAAGAACGAGAGCAAAGAATGGAAAAGAGCCTGGAATAACATTCGAAAGTCTAATAAACCCCAACAACGTAAAGAAGCAGAACTCCTGTTACAACAAGCGGGGATTCATAAAGAGACCGTGTGTGGCATTTCTTAAATGCAGAAACTTCAAGATGTTTTGGCTCCTCACTATACTTTGAAAGTTCACCCTCAAGAAGTGCGCAGAGCTCTACTGTTTCGAGGCCCCGATTTCCCTGAAGGAAAATACATTCACCTCTATTACCATCAAGAACATTTTGATACCATTACTAGTATTACCGGATTTTTGGGATACGGATACTACTGTGAGAAATGCAACCATGGGTTTAATAGTCGAGATCGACACATTCATTGCGGAGCAAGATGTCGGGGCTGTTTAGCAGACCAACCATGCCTTCCTGAACAACAACAAAATCACGTTTATTGTGAGGTGTGTCGACGAAGTTTTGTCAGTCCTTCTTGTTACCAACAGCATCGCAAGACACAAGGTCACCAACAAAAATGTGCTTGCGAGTTATTGAAATCGTGTTCCACGTGTGGACAACTCAATCGTACCAATGACCCCAAGAGACACGTTTGTGCTGGCAAGAAAAAATGTTCTATTTGTCATCAGATCGTCGATTTTGATCATCGATGTTTTATTCAAAAGTTTGACAAGACAGAGAAGAAAGAAATAAAGAAGAATAAGAAACAAGTAGATTTCATCTTCTTTGATTTTGAATGCATGCAAGAAACAGGCATTCGCATTCCTAATTTCTGTGTGGCGCATCGGGCTTGTGATCAGTGTATTCAAGAATCGATTCATTTTCACTGTCCTCATTGTAGTCGAATTCCGGGAGGACGTGAAAAAATCTTTCGTGGAGTGAACACTTTGTCTGAGTTTGCTGAATGGGTTTTAGACCCTACCACCCACGACAGTTGGAGCGAAGAAGACATTCAACGTTATGGAGATTGTCATCGGTATACCACCGTCATAGCTCACAATTTTTCGGGATACGATGGGCAGTTTTTACTCAGTTATTATTTGAACCATGGAACCGAACGACCTGAAGTCACCATGAACGGAAAAAAGCTCATCTACATGAAAGTAGGACAAGTACAGTTTAAAGATTCAGTGAGTTATTTGGCCATGCCTTTGAGTCGCATGCCAAAAACGTTTGGCATGACAGAAATGGCTAAAGGCTACTTTCCTCACTTCTTCAACACGGAAGCTAATCAACAGGCTGTCCTACCTCATTTGCCTGACCTTCATGATTACGACCCCGACGGAATGCGACTCGAACAGCGAGAAGCTTTTCACACTTGGTACCGCGCTCACCAGGCCGATCCATTTGACTTTCAAGAAGAGATGCTCAAATATTGTCGATCGGATGTGGATATTTTAAGACGTTGTTGTGGAAAATTTCGAGAGTTATTTCTTGATCACGGGGAGGTCGATCCTTTGAAAGATGCAGCCACCTTACCTAAAGCCTGTTCCTTAGTCTACAGGCAAAATTTCATGCCCGAGAACCAACTGGCCATCATCGACTCCAACACGGGTCTCTTTGCTAGTCGTCAATATTCGGTCAAATCTTTACGTTGGTTTCATTACTTGTGTGAAAAAGAAGACAAATGGATACAACATGCTAGAAACGGAGGAGGAGAAAAGAAGATTGGAGGTTATTCCGTGGATGGATTTGATTTAGAAAACCCGCACACAGCATACGAGTTTCAGGGTTGTTTGTTTCACGGATGCCCTACTTGTTATCCTGACCGAGACATGAAAAGCCCTTATTCAGATTCTACCATCGAACAGTTATACGAACAGACTTGCCAACGACGACTCAAGTTAGAAAGTCAAGGATACCAAGTGATAGAAATGTGGGAGCACGAGTCCGATCGACGTTTGAAAACCGATCCTGAATTTAAGAACATTACTCAAAGTTACGACGCGGCCGACATCGAACCTTTGGATCCGCGACACAGTTTATTTTGGAGGACGAACCAATGCCACTCGCTTGCTGTACGACGTGAATGAATCCCAAGGAGAAGAAATCAAGTACATTAACGTGTGTTCTTTGTATCCTTGGGTGTGTAAATATGCTCGTTTTCCCACCGGTCACCCTGAAATTTTGACAGAACACATTGACGTGGAACACATTCGTCAATACGAAGGATTAATCAAATGTAAAGTCTTACTTCCGACAAACTTGTACCATCCCATCTTACCTCACCATTGTCAAGGAAAACTGATGTTTCCTTTATGTCGGACGTGTGCCGAAATGTGCAACCAAGATCATCCCTGTCACCACACGAAGGAATAACGGTCTTTGACAGGAACGTGGGTGAGCGCCGAATTGTTTCGGGCACTGGATCGTGGATACCGTTTGTTGAAAGTGTACGAAATCTGGCACTTTCCAACTACAGCCCAATACCAAAAGGACGACGCCAACAATCATCCAGGCATTTTCTCGGGGTACGTCAATCAGTTTTTAAAACTGAAACAAGAAGCTAGTGGTTATCCTTCGTGGTGTCAGACTCCCGAAGACCAAAATCGATTCAAAGAAGAATACCGTGACATCGAAGGCATCACTTTGGAAGAGGTGGAACAAAATGAAGGAAAAAGATCGTTTGCCAAAGTGATGCTCAATTGCTTGTGGGGAAAAATGGCCCAACGTACGATCTTACCCAAAACGGAATACGTGGACGATCCTTATCGCTACTTTAAACTGGTGGACGACAAAAGTATACTAGTCAGACACGTCGAAATCGTCCGCGATGATTTGATCATTGTCAATTTCGAAGAAGAACCCAAGTTTGTCAAACCTGACAAGTTTAGCAACGTAGTCATTGCCGCTTACGTGACCGCTCATGCTCGCTTGAAATTGTACGACGAAGCATTAGAAGTCTTGGGAGATCGTGTCCTGTACTTTGATACTGACAGTTGTATCTACATCCATCGCCCCGGTTGCCCCCACCCTACCATTCAAGGAGATCGTTTAGGAGCCTTGACAGACGAGCACCCTCAAGACACCATTCTGAGTTTTGCCAGCGGTGGCCCTAAAAATTACGGGTACCGATACCGAGACCCGCAAGGCCAACTTCACACCTCCTGTAAAGTCAAAGGCTTGACTCTCAACTATCGAACCAACCAAGTAGTGAACTTTGAGGTTTTAAAAAATACTTTACTGTCTGGACAAGTGGAAGACTTTCAAGTACCCACGTTAGAACCTCACAAGATTGTACGACTACCTAATCATCAAATCGTTACTCGACCTGTACAAAAAGTGTACCGAATCGTGTACCAAAAACGAGTGAGACTTCCAGATTACACCACTTTGCCTTACGGACACGACAATTTGGAGGAGTATAAAAAAAGGAAACCCTCTTGAAGAGACACAACACCTAGAGGATGTCTTCAACATGGGCTTTACCTGACTATGGTGAGTGTGACAGTCGCTTGAAGACGTTCAAAAATTGGCCTAAGCACATGCCTGACTATTGTTATTGTCCTCATCGATGGAGCACAAAAAAACTTAGGAACAATGGATTACCTGCTTCCTACGCTTTAGCCAGAGCAGGATTTGTTTACTTTGGACAGGGAACCAAAGTACAGTGTTTTAGTTGTGGTGCCACTATTCGCATGGATTGTAAGAAATCAGCTCTCCTGGAACATGTCAGATGGTCACCAAACTGTGCTTACCTTTCTTTAGCGTTTCCACGGATCACATTACAATACTTTTCGGATGGTACAGTCGACAGGTATAAAAAAGAAACCCCTTCCAAGCCTAACCCTTCATTCTAACTTTCAACGTTAACCAAGCAAGAAGATGAGTCACGACTTGGAGTGTGATGCAGTACCATGCGATGAAACGGATTCTGTACGGTTTGGTATTCCCGATTCACACGTTCAAACGGATTCCGTAGCTTGTAACATCTTGGATTCAGGACCCTCTCCAAGTCTCACCACCACCACTCATCGACAACCCTCGAAAGAGGCAGTACGCCCTTTTTGCTTCAGTGGAAATACTAAAGGAACTGGTATTGACGTTAACGACAACAAGGTCAATGTTGGTCAATATTCGCATGTCAGAATACCTGTGAGTTTACCTGGTTATTCCAAGTATGAAAGTCGACTCGAGTCATTCAAAGACAAGTGGCCAAAATTTCTAGAAGGACCTAAACCGGAAGGTTTAGCTAGATCTGGATTTAAATACACGGGAGAAGGAGATAAAGTTCAATGTTTCAGTTGTGGTGTGAAACTTCACCATTGGGAGCCTACCGACTCAGCTTACATTGAACATGCCAGATGGTCTCCGCACTGTCACTTCTTACCTTTAGTGGCCTTAGAAGAGTACGGGTACGATGAGCCAGATGCCAAACAAAAGAAGAAGAAGTAAAAAAAATTCCATGGCGGAGGAGAATACTTCTTTAGAAGAATACATTACTGGTTTACCTTTGGAGTTGCAAGAACATATTTTTCAGTATATTCCTAGCTTAGAAGATCGCATTCGTGGTTTACCTTTGGAGCTACGAGAACGGATTTACAAAGAATTTGTTCAGATTCAAGTGAAACGTAAAGAACAGTTACATCCTTTACGACATACATGTTGTAACCATTGGTATTTGAAGGCGATAAGCCATTTGATTTGGGCCGAGATATTCAAATGGTCAGACATTCATGAAAAACTAGGCTTCACCTTTAAAAGATTGGAGGGTGCCACCTACAATGTGGCAGTGGAATATAGAATTCGATGGAATGAAGTGAAGGAAAAAAATGTGACTAACAGATAAGAATACCAAAAACTGTTACAAGAACTGTCCCCTCAAGACGAATCACCTTTACGGCGTTTGAAATTAGATAGGATAATCACTCATCATAATGGATATCCTTTACCTACCGATTCCATTTGGTTGGTGTGTGAGTATTTTGTCACCAAGAAGACTACTTTAGAAGACCGCATTTGTGACTTACCTTTGAAGTTGCGAAAACGCATTTACGATGAGTTTGTCCAGATTCAAGTGAAACGAAAACTTAAAGTAATTCCTCGATTTCAATGCTATGGCTACTTTCGCCGCATCAGAAGACTGATTCTGAACAACAACTATCACCAGTATCGTGAAGAATACAAAAGAGAGTTACTTCTTTCCAAATCGGAAACTTTACCCAAGTACATTTGTGGCATGCCTTTGAATGTGCGCGAAAGGATTTACCAAGAGTTTGTCAAGATCCAAGTGAAACGTAAACTCAAAGTCATTTCTCGATTTTTATACTATACCCTCTTTCAAGGTCATAGAAGAATGATTATGGGAAACGTCTATCACTACTACTATCCTGAAGGAGACTGTCTCAAAAGGTACCAACCTTGGGAGCGTGGCTATAAAAACATGCCACCCAAGATACCTACCTTTGCCATCGACCCCTATAAAGTAGTCGGCACGTCTGCACTGTACACGTCACTCGTGAAACGGATTCCTTGGAAGGAAGTCAAACATGAGCATTCATGCTTTATCTGTACACGAAAGAGAAATTATACTCAAAGTGTTGAGAGTGGTGATGAACATCCCAAGTGGGGAAGAAGACATTAGTCAAAATTTATCTTGCCTTGACACGTTTGAAGAAGTGTGCCTTGTTAGTTGGATGCACCAACAACTTAGCGGTTGGAAAGATGTACGTGACTGGAAAAGTGTTGGCTTCGATGTTTGGCTACAAGAAGTACCACAGTTTGCCAAAGATCTGGTCCGTCACCACTAAGTGTCCATTGGGAGCCTGGCTATAAAAGAGTTGGTATGCCTGAGCTCTACACGTCACTCGTGAAACGGATTCCGTGGAAGCAAGTCAACGATCATATTCAGAGCTTAGAGGATTATAATGACTTGATACAAAAACTGTTACCATTAAATTTTGGACGTTATGCAGTGTGTATCTTAGTGACTGCTTATCTTGGAATTCGTTTTCTAGGACATTCGTTGTGGACTATTTTTGAGGAAAAGTGTTTACCTTGGATTCTTTTGGACGACCCGTGGTTGTTTTGGACTCAATTGTTGAGTTCAAAAAAACAATATGCCCCTGTGTTCTTCTTCGGACTTAGTAGAAGAAGAAGACTATACAAACTTGATTTTATCAGTACACGAAAGACAAATTGTACTTAAAGCGTTGAGAGTGGTCATGAAAATCAGTGAGGATCCTCCATGTAAAGAAGACATTCGTCACACTTTATCTGTCTATAAAACATTTCAAGAAGTGTGTATTGCTAGTGAGTTACACCAACAACTTTTCAATTGGAAAGATGTACGCCCCTGGAGAAACCTTGGTTTCCAATATTGGCTACAAGAAGTGGATCAGTTTGCCAAAGATTTGGCAACTTGTCCATAAGGGTCCAAAAGTGAAAAAATGGGAACCTCAATGGGAAACCCTGAAAGAAGAAAAAGAAGAAGAACCTGACACCACTGTGGTTCAAATGCCTCTTGAGGAACACAACCCTTCCTGACCACCGCCGCTGTCGTCAGAGGATTCAAAAACAAAGAAGACCAGAAGAATACCACCACCCCAAACAGTGTCTGTGTCTTTCATTACTCGGACACGAAAATATTGTTGTTCATTGACTTGTTTAGAGATAACTTTAGATGTTTTAGTGGTAGTCTTCATCGTGTACGTGTTCATTTTAATTGGATATTTTCTCACTAATTCACTTCTTCGTGTTCGTGTAAAGTTGTAAAATATGTTTTTTTTGCTGGTTGGTTTGTTTTTTTTAAAAAAAAATAAAAAAAAATAAACGTGTATGAAACGTATAAAATGTCTTGGGTTTTTTGTCTTCTTCTCAAAAATCTTCTTACCTCAGTCATGGCTACATCATCATCTTCTTCTGCCACGTCTGCCTCTTCTGCTTCTGTGGTTAAAGTGATTGACGAAAAGTTAGATCGTCAAAGTTGGAATGCTTTGTATCTGTGCCATCCATTTAACATGTTGATTGCTGGACCGAGTGGTTCAGGGAAAACCGAATTTGTCAAACGTTTGATCGAACAAAAATCTCATTTGTTCGATCGTCCACCTCAACGTATCGTGTGGTGTTACAAAGAGTGGCAACCGTCTTACACGTTATTGAAAGAAAGTCAAGGAGAAACCATTTCGTTTGTAGATGTTATTCCTCACGAAGACGATGGAATCGTGTCTGACGTGAGTCAAACCCATTTGGTCATTTTTGATGACATGTTAGGAGAAGACGAAGAAGAAATTTAAACTTTGGTTTACACGAAAAGGACACCATCGTAATGCTAGTATTGTCTACATTACTCACAATTTATTTCAACAAAGTAAAGCCCATCGAACCATTAGTCTCAACGCTCATTACGTGGTCTTGTTTAAAAGCCCCAGAGACAAATCTCAAGTACAAGTGTTAGCCAAACAGTTAGGTGCTCCTTGGCTCAATTATGCGTATGACGATGCCACTTAAACCCCTCACGAGTATTTACTCATCGACTTAAAACCCACCACTCCTGACTATTTGAGATTTCGTGCCCAATTGTTTCACCCTTGGGGTCAAGAAGGTGGTCCTGTCATTTACACGTCCCCTTCAGCCCATTTTTTAAAAAATAAACTATAAAAACAACCTACTACGTCATTTCTGTCTCACACTCTTTCGAGATGACTTCCTTTCAACCTCATCCTTCGGCTAAATTGATTCGTGCCTTGTATGGCATCAGTCGTGAAAAAAATGCACAAGTCCGTGCTCATTTGTTAGAAGCGAGCCTTAAAGAAGTGTTACGATGGTTTACTTTGACGGCACGTCAATTACTGCAAGGCATCATTCACATTCCTCATCAAACTCAACGTTTTTTTCAAAAACATAAAGGGGCATTGTCACAACTAGCTGATCCTAGAATCGATTCACGGACTAAAAAACAAATCATTTTAATCCCTGGTGGAAGTGGTTCTTTAGGAGGGGTCATGATTCGTTCCCTTTTGAAATGGGATCCTAATGCCCAAGCCAAAAAATCCAAATAAACTCCTAAAAAGAAGAAAAGTCCAAAGAAGAAAACCACCACCACCACCAAGAAAAAGAAGAAGAAAGGCAGCCCCCAGAAAAAGAAAAGTCGTGCCAAGAAGAAGAAAACAACATCTACCACCACCACCACTAGCACCCGCCGTAAGAGAGGTACTGCAGCCAGGACACAAACGTACACCCGCAAAACACCACCACCCTTGCCATTACCATCACCACAACAACAGTCCCCAATGATGATGACGAGGTCTCCTTTTGCGTCCACTTCATCATCTTTGTCTTCTTCACCACCTTTTACAATGATGCCTGTCAAACCAGACTTAAGATCCGTGTTTCCTAATTTGATGCAAAAATGGAAACCTCTTTCGAAAGTCACCCCGTCGGGACCTTCGACTTCAGCTGATTTGGCCATGGCAGCGGCCGCGAACAAAGTACCGTCCCCTAAAACCAAAGTCCAAGAAAGAACTGGCATCTTACAAAGTTTAGTGGATTTATCCAAAGAAGAATTGAGACGATTTAGTCCTTTGAAAACACCTCAACGTCGAGTGAGGCCTGTCATGAAGATGGTACGTCGTGCAGACAATCAGTGGAGACGTGTTCCAGTATAAAATAGAAGGGTACTCTACTAGAGACTTCAGACTTGTTTTTTCTACCCTACTTAAAAAAGATGACTCCTAAACGTATGCACCACCACCACCAAAAAAAAGGAGAAAAGTAAAACCACCAAAAAGGACGACTTCCCCCTCGTCTGGCCAAACATTGGGATGTCTTGTCTGTCCTGACCAAATCCAATCCTCCCATGCGAAAACAACTCATTCAAACAGCCCCCAAAGAAATCATCGATACCGCGTGTGAATGTTGTTTGAACGTTTTGAAAGGAACGGTACCTTTGTCCAAGATACAGAAACAAAAATTAGGGAAACATCGGAATGTTCTTCGTCAAATGGTAAAAAAGAAAATACATCTTCAACAAAAGAAAAAAAATGTTGGTGCAACGAGGAGGATTTCTACCTATGTTGATAGGACCGTTGTTAAAAATAGCAGCTCCTTTGTTAGGAACGATTGCTGGACCGCTTTTAGAAGGTGTCGTGCGATAACCAAAAAAAAAAAGAAGATAAAAAGGACCACCCTTCTCTGAAAAGACCACACCTTTTTGGTACCTTTGGATGAAATGGAAGGACGAAAACTGACTTTAGTACCTTACAAACGATGGATGGAATTTCATCGTTGGAACGAACAACGGATACCTCATTTACCACCCAATCCTAATCTCAACGAGATGTCCCAGTTACAACAAGAATTACAATCCCTGATGGAACGAAGCAATGTGTCAGAAACAGAAAAATCGCAACGGTACGGTCAACTTTTACAACGTCTACAACTCTTTCGCCAAAAAGCAGTCGACGAAACAGCTCCACCCACTCTGAGAGATTTTAAGACCCTGATGAAAGTCACCACCACTAAAACAGACACCGGCACAGGAATGACAGTAAAAGAAGAAGAAAAAGAAGAAGAAGAATTACCAACTCCACCTACTCTTAAAAAGAAAAAAAGTTAGCCACACCGGGTTGGATAAAAAAGATGTTGTCTACCCCATTACCCTCAGAAAAGAAAAAGAAAGAAGTGAAGTCAGAAGTCAAAACAGAACCAATGACCCCTGTTCAAACCACATCTTCTTTTACACAAGTGGCACGTCGGACACGCAAACAATCCAAAAAGATACCCCACGAAGAAAAGAGCATTGGTACTTGGTTGACTTATTCTTGAGGGAATCATGGAGAAACTGTTAGCTAGCCTTTATTACAATCCTGGTCATGCTGCTGGCTACGGAGGAGTTCAAAAATTATATCGAGCTGCTAAAAGTAAATTGAAAAGTGTACGTTTACCCGAAGTACGCCGATGGTTACAAGAACAATCGACGTACACGTTACACAAACCCATTCGACGTAAATTTTCTAGAAGTACAACTCAAGTGGAAGGCATCAATCATCAATGGCAAGCCGATTTAGCTGACGTCTCTCATTTAGCCACTTACAATCGTGGTCACAAATATTTGTTTTGTGTCATCGACGTGTTTTCCAAATTTGCTTGGGTCGTGCCTTTGACCTCTAAAAGCAGTACCGAATTGGAACGGGCCTTAAAATTGGTCTTGAAACAAAGTGGACGTCAACCTTTACGATGGCAAACTGACAAAGGCACCGAATTTCTAAATTAAGCTTTTCAAAAAGAATTGAAACAAAGACAAATTCATTTTTTTACTACCGAAAATCCTGAAACCAAAGCCAGTATCGTGGAACGTTTTCAAAGAACTTTGAAAGAACGCATGTGGAAATATTTTACACATCAACATACTCTCAAGTACATCGACGTGTTACCTCGTTTGGTCAAAGCGTACAATCAATCGTACCATCGTAGCATCGGATGTGCCCCCGAAGAGGTCAGCCCTGAAAACGAAGTGACCGTGTTTGATAAATTGTTTGGTTCACCCCAGAAAAAAAAGAAGAAGAAGACACCCTTGATGGAGTTAAAGACGGGAGATTGGGTTCGCATCGGAAAAACCAAACGTACTTTTGACAAAGGTTATTTACCCAACTGGACCACCGAATTGTTTCGTGTCACTACCCCCGTCCGTGGACGTGATCCTCCCGTCTATAAATTGGAAGACATGCACGGTGAAGTACTCAAAGGAACATTTTACTTGCCTGAGTTACAACGAGTGACCAAAAAAGAAGACGCCTTGTACGACATCGAAAGCATTCTCGAACAAAGAACACGCAAAGTAGGCAAACGTCGAGTACAAGAAGTCAATGAACGTTGGAAAGGATATCCTCCTAGTTTTGATTCTTGGATTGCTGCTTCTCAAGTCGTCGACTATAAAAAGAAAAAGAAGTAACCTAACAACATCCCATTCAACACAGCAACCACAACTTCAGCGACTCCTTCGCAGAGTTCTTCTCTTCAAGAATTACAAAAACAACCGTTCTGGGTGTGGTGCGGAGAACGTGTGCCTAAAAATCAAATCGTCTTTTTCTGCCAAATTTTTGTAGTGTATTGTGTCATCGGAGCAGCTATTGCCAATTTGAGTTTACAACAAGGAGACAAACAATTGTGGACCATTTTACTTAGCAGTTGCATCGGTTATCTTTTACCTAGTCCCTCTTTGAAATTTACGACGACGACGGACAACAGTCACCACCACGGGAGTACGAGCAACGCCAGTTCACCTTCTTCTTCTTCCAGTCAGCATAATACCAGTTCTCTTTTGGAACCCTTTGAACATCATTCTTCTGTTCACTTGAGTGACTCTTCGGAGACTAGAACCACCTTAGAACTATGAATGACCAATTTTATTTAACTTTACCTAGTGACAGTTCCATGGATGTATTTCCCAACAACACCTTATGTTGTTTCACGGCCAAATTACCTCAATCCATCCAATGGGATCACGATGCTCATTGGGAAGTGGCTTTGGTAGAAATCATTCATCCTACGCAAATCATGAACATCGACGATGGTCAAAACACTTTCATCGTGGAAATCTTGAACAAGGGAGTGCATGATGAGTTGGAGAAAATTCAACCTGGCCTTGAGCATTCCAGAAAGGTATTCACGAAGACCACTCCTCCCTTTGCGAGCCATACCATGAGAATTCCTAAGGGGTATTATTTTAGTGCTAAACATTTGGTGGACACCATTGACGCCATCTTCTTAGCTCAATTTGGCAAAGCCTTGGAAAAAACCCAAAAAGGGGTACGAATCGCTTACCATGATGTGGCACGCCGTTTCATCTTGCAATTTTTTAAAGAGAAGGGGGAACTCATTGACGACAAAAAAGACAAAAACTTACCCGAGCAGGACAGAAAATTCATGACCATTGAATTTTCTCCTGGGTTGTATTCTATTTTGGGTGGAAATAAAAAGTATACTAATAACAAAGTCGCAAGCAACGTAGAATTCGGAGATGGTTTTAAAACCCCTATCGAATTGAACGTGGGACTGAATTTAATGTTTGTGTACTCCGATGTGGTAGAGTACAACGTGGTGGGTCGCACATCTGCTCCCTTACTAAGAGTTATTCCTTTCAAAGTGGATACTGCTGCTGGTGCGTACGAAGAAGGTGGAAACACGTTTCACGTTCACCGTGAATTTGTACACCCTCATTATCTTCCAGTCAGTAAATCGTATTTTGACAGTGTCAACATTAGTATAAAAGGAGATTTGGGACAAAGTGTACCATTCATTGACAAAGGAAAAGTCACGGTGAAACTACATTTTCGAGAAAAGTTCTCTAACGTCTTGTAACCTCCCAAAAAAATGTATCCAGTGTACCGAGGAGTGGCTCGACAAAGAGGACACGGTTTAGGAGATATGTTAAGATCGGCTTTTCGGACGGTAGCTCCTATTTTGAAACCGATGGTGACTCGAGGATTTCATGCCTTAAAAGATGCTGCTTTGACACAAGGAAAAGAATTTTTGCAAAATGTCCTCATCGACAAACAAAATCCTAAAGAAGCCTTTATGAGAGCAGGCAAAAATGTGTTGATGACCACTGGTAAAGATCTTTTAGGTCTCTGAGAAAATCCTATAAATACGCTTCACGCTTCAGGCCCTGGCATTACTTCACAGCAAGGACAAGGTAGAAAGAGACGACGACGACATCGAAATCCTTTCAAAGTTCATAAAAGACCACACGCCAGTTTCAAAAAGAATAAGAAAAGAAAAAGAACCATCAGAGAATTAGACGTGTTTGATTATTTAAAAAAGCATTGAAAATGATGCACCGAGATTCTTGCGAATGTACCAAGTCAGAACTGGATCTGTTTTCTATGCCTCCTACCATGATGACGATGCAAGAATCCCAATGGGTAGAATTTCATCCTGTATCGTCTTTGTCGGATTCAGCTCCTATCGAATTTGAAATCAAAGGACAAACCGAAGATTACATCGATCTGAATGACAGCTACTTGTACCTGAAACTCAAAGTGATCAAAACGACGGACAGCAGCCTTCCTGATGGCAATTCCAGAGTCGCTCCAGTCAATAATTTCATGCATTCCTTGTTCAGTGGAATAGATTTGTACTTGAATAACAAACTGGTCAGCAGCAGTTTGGATACTTACCCTTACCGTGCTTACTTGGAAAATCTCTTGACGTATGGAAAAGAAGCCAAGAACACTCATCTGGATGCTTTAGTGATCTGGAAACCTGACACCGCAGGAGAGAATACCTTCAACGACACAGAGGTGTCAGTACCGGCTAGGGTTGAGAAGGCTGCTGATGGTACTGCAACTGGAAATATAACTCCAGCAGAACCGCATAATGTGGGATTTAACGACCGTCGACAGAAAATCAGACAGCGCAGTTTAGAATTGATAGATCGTTTGCATTTGGACATGTGGCTGCAAGACAAGTATTTACTCAACGGAGTAGATGTACGCCTGAGACTAAATCGCAGTAGTGCCGCTTTCCATTTGATGGCTAATGCTAACGAGTGGAAAACTGTCATCCAAGAAGCCAAACCTTACGTGCGCCGTGTAGAAGTCTTACCAAAAGTAGCCAACGACATCAGTCAAACCTTGAGCAGAACCACTGCTAAGTATCCTCTTAGACGTGTGGAAGTGAAAAACTTTACCATTGCCGCTGGACTCCGATCCATAGTCGAAGATCACATCTTCCAAGGCCAGCTCCCCAAACGATTGATCATTGGCATGGTTACTAATGCAGCCTTCAACGGAACCATCGCTCAGAATCCGTTCCAGATTCAGCACTTTAACGTCTCCAAGATAGAAGTCAGTCGAGATGGTAAGACCTTGTGTACCAGACCTTTTGAACCTGACTTTGGCGCCAACGTAAAAACGTTCTTACGATCTTACTTGACCCTGTATGAAGCCACAGGACAGTTAGGCACCAACACCAGCCACGGCATTTCGTACGACGATTATGCAGGAGGGTATGCCTTGTGGGGATTTGATTTCACTCCGGACCAAGGCAGCGATGAAGGACATTTCCACCCTATAAAATCAGGCCCACTTTGTGTGGAACTTCAGTTTACAGCTCCTCTAGCCGACACAGTGAACGTCGTCTTATTTGCAGAATTTGATAACACTCTAGAGATCAACAGTTTGAGAGAAGTGATTCAAGATTATTAGAGGAAAAGAAAAAAAGATGCAGCACGTAGAACCTATGGAGATAGATGAGGGATTTTGTGAAGTGATTCAACAGTCACAAACTGCCACAAAGGATGATGATGATGACGAAGTCATTCATTCAGTACCTCGAATAGAAGAAGAAGAAGAAGAAGAAGAAAACAATTCAGTTCCAAAGTTTACTGGATTTATGGTTTGTCGATGGCCAGAACAAGAAAAACAGTTAGTGTCCTGTTATGCTTAGGAATTGAGTTCAATAATTAACAGTCTGATTAAAGAAAATTGTTATGGATGTCAAAACGATCATCCCAGTCAGATACAACACGACAAATGTATGATGATGACAGGCGAAGAACAATTGGCCTAAAATTGGAAAACGCCTGGAAACAAATCTCAGATGAACACGTGTTGAAACAGTGGTATAAAGTCTTGCAGGCTTATACTTCTCCTCCACTTACTTCTCTGGAGATCAAACGAATCGAAGGACTCATTGAACAAAGTGCAGAACCTATCCGACGTGAATATTCCTGGAATTACAAGACAGATCAATTCAAGTTTAAAGTCAGGTGTGCATTGCTGATCCATTATTTCCATTGAAGACCCCAAAAAAAAAAGAAGAAAGGAAAAAAAAAAAATGGATACTAGAGAACTTTATTACCTGTTGACTCGTAGTTCCTACACTTCTTCTTGGAATCCTGTGGTATGTGCTAAAGATGAACTACCTCATCGTAAACCGAAAAATGTTCATGCTTATATCATCAATACCGACGACAGTCATCTACCAGGAACCCATTGGATTGCCGTGTACTTTCCCAACGCTCACTGTGTGGAATATTTTGATTCTTATGGATTACCTCCTTTGGAAGACGACATCATTGACTTTATGAGAAGAAATGCCGTCTCGACTCGATTCAATAATGTTAGATTACAAGGATCGGATTCCATGGTGTGTGGACAATATTGTATACATTTTCTTCATCACCGCAGTCTTGGATATTCCTTAGAACATTTACTGACTTGGTTTGATAGAAACTATGTTATAAATGATGCTAAAGTACAACAATGGTTTTGTGAACATTATGGTTATCTCTTGTCTTTAGCTCAGAAACGTCATGTTAATCAGAATGATGTTGATGTAGAAAGGTTGAGGTTCAGTTTACCACCCCAACGTTGCCAACCTTGTCAATATGTTCATGTTTAAAAAAGTTTTATTGTTAAATTGTTAGTATTTTTATGTTAGAATAATTATTGTTGAAAAAAAAAAATGGTTATTGTTGAAAAAAAATGGTGTTGTGTGGTTTTTTTATTGAATTTGAAAAAAAATAACAATTATGTTCTCTCTCTCTTTCTATCGATCTAAAAAAAACTATCCTCTTTCCTCTATCTGTGATCCCACTGTCGATCTGAAACCCTACCATGTTTTCCATTGCGTCCTCGCGTTAAGCATATAAAGCGGTGCGTTGGCTAGTGTAGTCATTCTCGTTGACTCGTCAAGATCTGAACAGTTCAAGAAGATGACAGCAACCAAGATTACAAAGCTGAATGAAGCTATGGTAAACATTCAGAGGGTGAAGAATCATTTGATGGAGACCCACCCCGAGAGAAAGACGATGACGTTCATTCAAATGGCGCATGATCTAGTAGAAGAGGTCCTGAGAGAAGAAATACTTCGGGAAAGAACAGAATGGGAGGTGGGACAACGACTACAGCAGCAGCAGCAGCAGCAACAACAGCAAAGACAACAACAGCAGCAACAGCAACAACAACTTATGCAGTCTAACAAACTACCTGACGGCGAAGTAAGTTGCAAGATTGACTGTGAGGAATTTGCTTTCTCTTTCACCCGAAAGAGACCTGCTTGCCTTAAAGCCGTGAGACCAATAGCTAAACGTGGCCGCCCTGCTGGAGCTGCTGCAACCGCTACATCAGCCATAAGAAGTTAAAAGCAACATAACTTCTTAAAAACAAACCCAACGGTCCTTTTCAGGGCCAGCCAAATCTCTAGAAAAGATAACTACTCTCAAATTGCCATATATATATTTGTGTTTTATATGTTTGTTTATTTTGTGTTTTTACCCCACCAAACAAAAAACCCTTTCCCTTGTATGTTTGTGGTGTGTGTAAGTTTGTTTTATAAAAAATTTTTTTTTTTTTTTTTTAAAAAATAGTGTGTTTGGTTTATAAAAAAGTAAAAAAAATATAAAAAAGGATTGTATGTTTTCTGGTGTGTGTTTTTTTTAGTTTATAAAAAAATATGAATTGTATGGTGTGTGTTTTGATACAAAAAAAAATTAAAAAAGTAAAAAAAATGGATAGTGTGGTGTGTTGTTTGATTTTATAAAAAAAAAGTAGTTTCTTTTAGGTCCGCGCTTTTAGAGTAAGAGGTGATGGAGTGCAAAATCCGCGAAGCCTAGAATGACGTCAAACGAATGACGTCAGACGCGCGGGGTAGTGGGGTGATGTTTTTTTTTTGGTGTAAGGGATGTTTTCCTTCACGTCCGCGCTTCTAGCATATAAAGCGGTGCCTTCCACAGTGACGCCATTCACACTTTCACTCTACAAGAATGAACTCTGTTGAATTGTTACAAGAAGCTTGGGATAGAATGGTGGATGTCGAGTCCTTGATGGAAAGGTTGGAGTATTGGTGGAGATATCCTACCACCAAACCATTTGTCACCAGCCAACTAGCGGCTCTCAAATCAGCGAGAAGGTTGGTGAATGATGTTTTGGTGGAGGAAAGACAAAAAACTTCCTCAACCCCTTGCCGTGTGGGGTTCATCAAGAAGAGTCTGGATTTACTGCATGAGGTGGAGTACTTCCTTCACCTTGTTCAGAGTGTCCCCGCCATGTTAAATTCCCATAGGACCCCAGAGTGTCCCCGCCATGTTAAATTCTCGTAGGACCCCAGAGTGTCCCCACGACCCCAGTTACTCGGCGCTAACTACTAACATATCACAATCTGCTAAAGGTTATAATTCAACTCCTGATATATTTAACCTTGCAACATGTTCTAATTCAGGATCAATGTAATAATAAGCATTATCTAGTTTTAATTCTTCATACAGATGTTCTTAAATTTCTGAAGAATCGACATCAATAGCATCAATGTATCATTCTTTACGTAATAGTTATGAAGATCATTAAGTGTTCTTGGGTTAAAGTTCTCCATGATGTCAAGAACATACTGATGATTGTAATTTAATATATTCGATTCATATAGACTTGAATATAATGTTTATATAGGTGGTAAGGCCGTTTCGTGCGACCTTTCAAAGCTATAAATGTATTCGTGTGGGTAAATGTCTTTCCTAAAATATTTAAGTGGCATGTTTGTAAGCCGTTTCAGTGTTTCTGTGAGTACTTTTATCCGGCTTTTCTATAGGATGTCCAATGAATATTAACCTATCTACAAAACGTGAGTATTCTTTTAACTGTTATTACTTTTCCTTATTTCATAAACCTATTATCTGTGAAATCCTTACTGAATGATATGTGTGTGTCTCATTGTTTTTCGGTATGATATTTTTCTTTTTCATCTCTATCATTTGTACCATTGTCTTGATGAAAAGATGACCATCATAACCGGACAAAGTATGAATAAACAAAGGCGTGTATTGTGGATATTTGTAATATAAATTGCATTCGCTATGTGCTGGACTTCCATATTTACCCGTGATATCGTCATGGTCTCGAACACAGTCTTTAAATATTTTGTCGCACATATATATTTGTGAGTTAAAATGTCTTTCATCTTCTGCTGTACACATTATTTTTCAGTCTTAATTCTTCAAAACCTATTTTTGCGATTTTACTCAATGCATAATTAAATACTTGAATACAATATGTTCCACTGTAAATTATTAGTTTATAACATTGGTAGGTTTATATAACATATAAACAGAACCCTGATGGATTGTGTTTGGTTGTGTTCATTTTCCAGGATATTTGGTTACCATAGGTTAGGTGTTCCGAAAGAACATCATTTTGTTGACTACAAGCTTGTATCTCTGGCACGATGATACTTTCAAAACTGCAATAAGTAATATACAGAACTTTTAATTGGTGTTAATAGTTTACTTTTAATTGGTGTTAATAGTTTTATTTTAATTGGTGTTAATAGTCTCAACGTTTTGCAACTGAGCCTTCTTCAGGCATTATGTCTATCAAGTTTTCTAGGTCGAAACTAAAGTCCTTTGAGTTCTGATAATTTCTTCTGCGTATTGATAAAAATTCAAGTATTTTGTTTTTGCACATATATTCTGGCCGTCATATTTGATTATTTGTGAAGGGCACAAATCTTGAAATTCCAATGTAATGGTATATTCCCACTTTGTAGACTTTAGAATGTTAACATCCATCTCTCTCTCTCTGTTATTTTACAGATTTTATGTGATTTCTCTAGCTGCACCTCCGGTGCGTATTACCCTGCTGTCTCCCACCCTCCTGCAATATTTCGTACACGTTTACGCATATAGGAAATCGATTTTCAAATTTCCAAATGACCTCCATTATTACCAGACATCTATCAAGCCACTGACTGTATCTATTTAAATTGTATTTTGATGGTTTATCTATATTAGCATTTGATGCACTTAACACAGATTTGTCAGCAGAAAATAATAAATCTACCAGCTTTAGTTTTCCAAAATATACCAGCTTATTTTTTAATCCATTTAGGCAAAACAATGCATAAATTTCCTCTAAATGGTTGATACATATCTATGTGCAATGTTAAATATTCTATCCCGTCAAACTTCCATCGTATACCTTCGCTTATTCCCTTTCCAAATTTAGTAAAATGTCCAGCAAACTTTCAGTGATATTATCCATTATGCCCGTGTCCATTATGGTAATAGGAAATGTTCTGTGTTAAATATTTATATACTCAACTTTTTCCTCTTCTTCATGGTGGTTTCTCAAGTCTGAATGCGACGTCTAAATGAACTTTTACTGAACCAAGTCGTCGAATTGTTCTACGGATGCTCTTTTTTTGATATGGTTAAATATCATTGAAAAATACGAACAAATCAACATTGTAGCCGTTGAGAAATCTTTACTCATTCAACTATTTACAAAAATTAATAAAATTGCCTCGTAGTGGTAATTTTCTTTAATTTATCTTTATTCCTAGACCTTATTTTTGTTCTTATTTGTATATAGAAAAGAAACCGTCTGGAAAGTACGGAATCGCAGAAATTGGGTTGAAATTCAAATATATATGCCTAGAGCATGCAGCCTCAGGTACTAATACTGTACAATTACCTGTATACTAACATACTGCTAGACAATACTTCGTATTCCATACACTCCGCGCAAGGCAGTTTTATTACATGTGATAGTTTAACTAGTCAAGAAATCTTATAGTTCCAGAGTTTTTTTTTCTTTCTTTTTTCAATTTTTATTGTTATTGTTGTCGTATCTCAAGGAAGATGGTGATACACAAATATGAGTTGTTTAGTGATTTTAATTTTGACTTTCAAAACATTCCCATATCTAGGTTGTCCAGTAAACGTTTAGGTTTCATTTTTAATGCCCTTGTATCCTTATCTGGGATGTAACAATTCAAACAAATGAGTGGTCCAGAACTGTTTCTCTCTCTCTCTCTCTCTCTCTCTCTCTCTCTCTCTCTCTCTATATATATATATATATATATATATATATATATATATATATATATATATATATATATATCCGCAACTTGTCTCTAATATGGGAACATTCATCTCTCAAACTGGATATGGGCAAAGTTTTTCTCATCAATACAATCAAACGGTACATTTATCTCAACCCCAGCGCAAGTAATTCTAACTGTGCAAAGCAGATCGCTATGGAACTTTTTGATGCACTATGATTCCTAACACCCGCTAATAGTGTCTTTTTTGGTAAAAATTCATTTTCTAATTTTCGACTGAGACCAACTTATCTTGTGTATATACCTTACATAGCAGTGAAAAACCAAGTTCGTCTCTTCTGTACCCGAATTAGTTTTGAATGTGCCAGGAATGTGCATACGGGAACTTGTAGTGGGATCCACGTCTGCTGGGAGAACCTTGTCACTCATGTAAAAAAATGTGTTTCCTCAAATTGTGTAAAGGCATAATTATCTCATCAATACAATTAAGTCCGTGTTTCACCCCCACCAGAAGAAGATTTGAGTTGCCAGGAATGTGCATATGCAAACTTGTACTGTGGGTCAACATCTCTTGACAACACTTTGTCTCTCTTGTGAGAAAATTAGTTTTCTCAAACAGTGTAATGGCCTAATGCTCTCGACAATAAAATTAAACGGTACTTTTTCTCCACCTGCAGGGAAGATTGTGTGAATGTGCCAATTAGATCTGTATAGAACTTCTTCATAGACTATATTTGTTGCTAATCTTGTCTCATTTGTGTATATTACTTGTAAAGCATATTTGAAAAATCCAGATTGTCTCCCTTGAGCCGAAAGTACATGTACCTTTGAATGTGCCATTAATGTTCATATGTGAACTTGTAATGCGGGTTCACTTCTCTTGGCAGCTACTTGTCCATCATGTGAAAGCATTAGTTTCTCAAATAGTGTAATAGCAATATTCTCTCATCAATACAAGTAAACGGTATTTTTACCTCAACCCTAGCGGAAGAAGATGTTATTATGCCAATTTGATCGGTATGGGACTTCTTCACCGACTATTTCTTCCTAATCTAACACCTCCTAATATTGTCTCATTTGGGAAATTTCATCTTCTCATATTAGACAGAGACCAACATATCTTGTTTATATTCCTTATGTAGCATATATATATATATATATATATATATATATATATATATATATATATATATATATATATATATATATATATATATATGTGTGTGTGTGTGTGTGTGTGTGTGTGTGAAAAAAAACCATTTCTGTCTCCTCTGAATAGGAGGTAGTTTGGAGATCGCTATGAATATGCATATGGAAACTCGCAGAGGGGTTCCACATCACTTGATACTACCTTGTCTCTGTTATGAGAATATTCGTTTTCTCGAACTAGGTAGGGACCTAATTCCCTCAACAATACAAACTAATTGGTATTTCACCCCACCCCAGGCGGAAGTAGCACTGACGGTTCCAAGAAGATCTGTCAGGGACTTCTTCATATATTGTATCTCCAATTATTAAATGCCATTTTGTATTCACAGTTTTTTATGTTGTTCATACACAGAAAAACTGTATTTCCAACCGCATGGCATCGTTCGAATCATCTGTCCCTCAGCAAATCTTTGATAACGGAATTCAGCCAAAGTGTAACTTAGAGCTAAACCAGGACAGTATGGAGGATGTGACGAGTTTGGATGCGGTACTCTGAGTCTGTCACGACGGCGGATTTTATGTGTCGGTGCGTTGTTATGGAGTAGATGAATACCTCGGGTACCAGTGTACGGACGGATGATTCGGTAGTAACTTTTAGCAAACAACCTGTCACACATATGTCTAGAAATTCGACAAAACTGATCCAAAAGAATCTGTTCACCTTTGCCTGTATTTTTTGACATTATTATTCTCTCTCTACTATTTTTCCAATGTATGTATGTATGTATGTATGTATGTATGTATGTATGTATGTATGTATGTATGTATGTATGTATGTATGTATGTATGTTATAAACTTAAATGTGATATATAGAAAATTATTTCGGAAATATTTTTCATTTTCTTTTAATTTCACATTAGACCGATATGTTTACACATTTCATAAAAGCAATCTTAAGAAAATATACAGATGATATGTTCTTTTCCGACGTCAATACCGGATATATTTCATCGAGTGGTACAAAACAGTGGGATATTTTAACGAGTGGCGAATCCAGGAGTTAAAATTACCACAAGATGAAATTCATCCGTTATTTACGCAGGAAAATAAAATGTTCATTTTTATACACCAAACTTGCATCTGAATCAAAGTTTGGAAGATTCAGTTCACTCTTTAGCACCCGACCCCACCACCCTTTTCGTAAGTTTACCTCTGTTTCAGACGCATTTATTCGTTGATCATTTTATATATATATATATATATATATATATATATATATAGATATATATATATATATATATATATATATATATATATATATAAACAGTTTGATCACACACTAGGTTTAGGATAACCTAATATGTTAATATGTTGCAATCAATTAAAGTTTTGACTTTTTGCATACTATTTTATCTTATCTCACCGCAGAAGCGATTCCAATTGAGCTGTGCGGGATACTGTATTTTTACATTGTTGGCACAGTTGTAAAAGTGTCATAACTTTGTAAAGAAGCAAACAGTGGCGAGTCAAACATCCTGGTCATAAAATAATTTCCTTGCCTGAAAGGTAATGCAGCTTCTATTTATTGCTCAAGCTCACAAAATACTCTTTGTTCTTGCAGCAAATATAACCTGTATAGGCACACACAATCAAGTGTAGCATACCATGACGGAAATCTTATATTTTCACATGCAAAAATACAGAAATAAAAAAAATAAAAAATATTTCCGAAATAATTTTCTATATATCACATTTAAGTTTATAATAAAGAGTGCAAATCTTTCAAATAAGTAGCAAACATAGTTGATACTTACCTTCTTTGTAGAAACGGCGGATGGGAAATAAAAAGAATATTCCGCAAAACTTTATGTCCGCTGGTGATAGAAAAGCGTAGGAGAACATTAGAAAAAACTGACTTATATAACAATATTGCAATACATATCCAGGCCCCATATTCACTAAGAATATTGCAATACATAAACAGGCCCCATATTCACTAAGAATACTGCAATATATAACCAAGCCCCATATTTCACTAAGAATATTGCAATACATAACCAGGCTCCATATTGACTATGAATATTGCAATATATAACCAGGTCCCATATTCACTAAGAATATATAACCAGGCCCCATATTCACTAAGAATATTGCAATATATAACCAGGCCCCATATTCACTAAGAATATTGCAACATATAATCATGCCCCATATTCGCTAAACAATTTAAGCAAGATTTCTAACTCAAGCTCATCACCCTAAAATCCCGTATGATACATGTACTTACACCATTCAAATTTAACATGATGGTCAGATAGCCACAGCTGCGAAAGTTCCATGTCTCTAAGTTAAATCTATCTAGTGTCACAAAGTGTCACATTTTTTACTTTGAGACTGAATTTCTGTTATGCTTAAGGAGGTGCGAGGCTGCGGGAACAAGTATGGCGCCGACAAAAGAATTACCTGCCGACGAAGTGATTTCTGTGTCTAGCTTTTAAGCGAGCCGTTTAAAACGCTGACAAGATAGGTATATAATTTCATTGAGAAGATGGACACCTCGGGTTCCAGTGCGCAGACGGGTGATTCGGTAGTAACTTTTACCAAACAACCTATCACACATACGTCGAGAATTCTACAAAACTGATCCTAAAGAATATGTGTACAGTATTTTTTCACTTTTCACATTACTATTCTCTTTCTACTCTTTTCCCAATGTATGTGTGTTTATGTATGTATGTATGTATGTATGTATGTATGTATGTATGTATGTATGTATGTATGTATGTATGTATGTGGAGATACAATTTTGTTATAATGCGAGTCAGACTGAATATGTGAGTGTGTAAGCGCAGATTGGACCATCAAATCATACATACATACATACATACATGCATACATACATACATACATACATACATTAGACCAGTTATGATGAAATCAATTATTCTGTTGACTTCGAAGAGTACGAACATTTATTCAGTTTTTAGTAGGTTGCTTTAGACAAAAGGTGACAAATTATATCATTATAGTTACATCCTTTACGCCGTTTTGTGTAATGTGTGCTACTGACATATGTATATACCTTTGTAACTGAGTTTTTCCTATACATATTGCGTCCTATAACCATTAAATTGTGTAATATGTCCAAGGGCCATGAGGCCAATTTGCGAATAACGTAATTATATTCCATTCTACATACATACACAATACGCACACATACATTCATACATACGTGTGTGTGTGCGTTTTTATCCGTGGTTATTTACGTATATTAGAAGAAAGAGAAGATTCCCCATTGTCAAACTTATATATATGAAACAAGGCACTACGTCAGTTATGGTTAGTGAATCATCTGTCATCATGTAGATATTACCTGGAGCTATATAGCTTTGTCGTATCAAGCGGCTGATCAATTTGTCATAGTTACAAGTACATGTAATGATCATATTGTGTATAATGACGTGTATCTCGAATGATTACATATGATATGATAGACCATGTACACATCTAGAAAACCATTTTCTGGCATCCATATAAGGTTTATTTCATATTATTTTCCAAACAGTTTAGAAACTGATATATCCTTAGTAATTCAGATCACTTTTGTCTCGTAAATTGCATGCAGGTTGTACATTACATTTATTGACACAGCAGTAATTTTCTCCTAAAATTTAGACATTTTCTACCCTTAATTCACACATTCTAAATTGTATTAGGCAATGTTTTTAAAACGATTGTCAAGTGTCTGTTTTCCACTTTATCCGGGGAGCCATGTTGGCTCTGTGGGGAACGTGCCAAACTCAAACTCAGTGGGTTGCGTGTATGAATTCTTCCCAGACCAGCCCTGGTCGGCTTCCGTTGTATGTCTCTGGACAAGACATTTTACTCTCGTTGCCGTGGTACTAAATAGTCTTTTATTGTTGATGTGCCGTCAAAAAATCAAATAAACAGCCACTCAATCAATCAAAGAGCCGTAATGGCTCAGTGATTAACGTGCCAGACTCGTGTCCAGCAGAGGGCACATTTAAATTTTGACCAGGCCACTGTTACCTGTGCAATATATAACCTTTCATGTGCAGATATGCCTTTAAAACTTATCAACCTCAATCAATCAACGCATTCAGTATGCATGTACTCTCTCATCAGGTTTGTTTACAATCACATACAATTTTGTAACAGATCGAATACATACTGAATTATCACAATATGGATGTCTTCATTTCTTCCAAAGACAGGCAATAAACACATATTCACTTAATGGACACTTTTAGTTCTGAGACCTAGAACAACCGTTGTTTGGTGACGTCAAGATCGCCAACCGCAAGCAAAGAAGTTTCTACTATAGTATCAGGAAATAATATATGTTAAGGTAGATGCCTCGTGAAGGAATACCAACGGTATAAACAGTGTACATTTGTAAGTAATCTTTAAACAGTGACAAAGATGAAGTTAATATATGTCTACACATCACTGAATATCTTCATAAATAAAACAATGTAAATGGTAGTCTGACCATTTGCAATGAATAAAAGATGATTAGAAAAGTTACTTCTCGTTAGCCAAGGTCCAAAGAAATTCCCAACAAAAACTTAGAATTTTGCTCTAGAAAATGTAAAAAAAATATTGTATCAAGAAATAGGACCCCATTGCAACCAGGTTTAATTCCCTTTTACTACGTGAAAGAGAAAACTGCAGTCAGACCACGTTGCAATTAAGATTCCTTCTCAGTCCAACATATTTCTTAATTAATATTCGGCATGAAGAGATAATATATTTGTATATATTAGACGTAAGCATCACACAAATCCATTTTAGCACAAAGACTTTATGACTTTAATAATTCATTGATTATATATATATATATATATATATATATATATATATATATATAGAGAGAGAGAGAGAGAGAGAGAGAGAGAAATACAAGTACTTTACATTTGCACAAATAAACCTAATAAAACTATTAAACAAAGTTAAATATAAAAAGGCTCTGATGACAATACATGACATTTAACATCGGCAGAAATCTTATCCTAGATTATTTTCATTTTGGAAGTTGGAATTAATTAATTATGTAATACTGATAGTAAGACTGACTATATGTGTGACATTTAACTTATGTGTTTACACATTGACTTATGTGTTTACACATTTGACCGATATGTTTACACATTTCATAAAATCAATCTTAAGAAAATATACAGATGATATGTTCTTTTCTGACGTCAATACCGGATAGATTTCATCGAGTGGTACAAAACCATGGGATATTTTAACGAGTGGCGAATCCAGGAGTTAAAATATCTATTTGTTTTGTTACCACAAGACGAAATTCATTCGTTATTTATGGAGGAAAATAAAATGTTCATTTTATTATATATCAAATTTGCACCTGAATCAAAGTTTGGAAGATTCAATTCACTCTTTAGCACCCAACCCCACCCCCTTTCGTAAGTTCACCTCTGTTTCAAACGCATTTATTCGTTGATCATTTTATATATATATATATATATATATATATATATATATATATATATATATATGTATATATATATATATATGTATATATATATATATATATATATATATATATATATATATATATATATATATATATATATATATATATATATATATATATAAACAGTTTGATCAAACGCTAGGTTTAGGATAACCTAATATGTTAATATGTTGCAATCAATTAAAGTTTTGACTTTTTGCATACTATTTTATCTTATCTCACCGCAGAAGCGATTCCAATTGAGCTGTGCGGGATACTGTATTTTTACATTGTTGGCACAGTTGTAAAAGTGTCATAACTTTGTAAAGAAGCAAACAGTGGCGAGTCAAACATCCTGGTCATAAAATAATTTCCTTGCCTGAAAGGTAATGCAGCTTCTATTTATTGCTCAAGCTCACAAAATACTCTTTGTTCTTGCAGCAAATATAACCTGTATAGGCACACACAATCAAGTGTAGCATACCATGACGGAAATCTTATATTTTCACATGCAAAAATACAGAAATAAAAAAAATAAAAAATATTTCCGAAATAATTTTCTATATATCACATTTAAGTTTATAATAAAGAGTGCAAATCTTTCAAATAAGTAGCAAACATAGTTGATACTTACCTTCTTTGTAGAAACGGCGGATGGGAAATAAAAAGAATATTCCGCAAAACTTTATGTCCGCTGGTGATAGAAAAGCGTAGGAGAACATTAGAAAAAACTGACTTATATAACAATATTGCAATACATATCCAGGCCCCATATTCACTAAGAATATTGCAATACATAAACAGGCCCCATATTCACTAAGAATACTGCAATATATAACCAGGCCCCATATTTCACTAAGAATATTGCAATACATAACCAGGCTCCATATTGACTATGAATATTGCAATATATAACCAGGTCCCATATTCACTAAGAATATATAACCAGGCCCCATATTCACTAAGAATATTGCAATATATAACCAGGCCCCATATTCACTAAGAATATTGCAACATATAATCATGCCCCATATTCGCTAAACAATTTAAGCAAGATTTCTAACTCAAGCTCATCACCCTAAAATCCCGTATGATACATGTACTTACACCATTCAAATTTAACATGATGGTCAGATAGCCACAGCTGCGAAAGTTCCATGTCTCTAAGTTAAATCTATCTAGTGTCACAAAGTGTCACATTTTTTACTTTGAGACTGAATTTCTGTTATGCTTAAGGAGGTGCGAGGCTACGGGAACAAGTATGGGGCCGACAAAAGAATTACCTGCCGACGAAGTGATTTCTGTGTCTAGCTTTTAAGCGAGCCGTTTAAAACGCTGACAAGATAGGTATATAATTTCATTGAGAAGATGGACACCTCGGGTTCCAGTGCGCAGACGGGTGATTCGGTAGTAACTTTTACCAAACAACCTGTCACACATACGTCGAGAATTCTACAAAACTGATCCTAAAGAATATGTGTACAGTATTTTTTCACTTTTCACATTACTATTCTCTTTCTACTCTTTTCCCAATGTATGTGTGTTTATGTATGTATGTATGTATGTATGTATGTATGTATGTATGTATGTATGTATGTATGTGGAGATACAATTTTGTTATAATGCGAGTCAGACTGAATATGTGAGTGTGTAAGCGCAGATTGGACCATCAAATCATACATACATACATACATACATACATACATACATACGACCAGTTATGATGAAATCAATTATTCTGTTGACTTCGAAGAGTACGAACATTTATTCAGTTTTTAGTAGGTTGCTTTAGACAAAAGGTGACAAATTATATCATTATAGTTACATCCTTTACGCCGTTTTGTGTAATGTGTGCTACTGACATATGTATATACCTTTGTAACTGAGTTTTTCCTATACATATTGCGTCCTATAACCATTAAATTGTGTAATATGTCCAAGGGCCATGAGGCCAATTTGCGAATAACGTAATTATATTCCATTCTACATACATACACAATACGCACACATACATTCATACATACGTGTGTGTGTGCGTTTTTATCCGTGGTTATTTACGTATATTAGAAGAAAGAGAAGATTCCCCATTGTCAAACTTATATATATGAAACAAGGCACTACGTCAGTTATGGTTAGTGAATCATCTGTCATCATGTAGATATTACCTGGAGCTATATAGCTTTGTCGTATCAAGCGGCTGATCAATTTGTCATAGTTACAAGTACATGTAATGATCATATTGTGTATAATGACGTGTATCTCGAATGATTACATATGATATGATAGACCATGTACACATCTAGAAAACCATTTTCTGGCATCCATATAAGGTTTATTTCATATTATTTTCCAAACAGTTTAGAAACTGATATATCCTTAGTAATTCAGATCACTTTTGTCTCGTAAATTGCATGCAGGTTGTACATTACATTTATTGACACAGCAGTAATTTTCTCCTAAAATTTAGACATTTTCTACCCTTAATTCACACATTCTAAATTGTATTAGGCAATGTTTTTAAACGATTGTCAAGTGTCTGTTTTCCACTTTATCCGGGGAGCCATGTTGGCTCTTTGGGGAACGTGCCAAACTCAAACTCAGTGGGTTGCGTGTATGAATATTTCCCAGACCAGCCCTGGTCGGCTTCCGTTGTATGTCTCTGGACAAGACATTTTACTCTCGTTGCCGTGGTACTAAATAGTCTTTTATTGTTGATGTGCCGTCAAAAAATCAAATAAACAGCCACTCAATCAATCAAAGAGCCGTAATGGCTCAGTGATTAACGTGCCAGACTCGTGTCCAGCAGAGGGCACATTTAAATTTTGACCAGGCCACTGTTACCTGTGCAATATATAACCTTTCATGTGCTGATATGCCTTTAAAACTTATCAACCTCAATCAATCAACGCATTCAGTATGCATGTACTCTCTCATCAGGTTTGTTTACAATCACATACAATTTTGTAACAGATCGAATACATACTGAATTATCACAATATGGATGTCTTCATTTCTTCCAAAGACAGGCAATAAACACATATTCACTTAATGGACACTTTTAGTTCTGAGACCTAGAACAACCGTTGTTTGGTGACGTCAAGATCGCCAACCGCAAGCAAAGAAGTTTCTACTATAGTATCAGGAAATAATATATGTTAAGGTAGATGCCTCGTGAAGGAATACCAACGGTATAAACAGTGTACATTTGTAAGTAATCTTTAAACAGTGACAAAGATGCAGTTAATATATGTCTACACATCACTGAATATCTTCATAAATAAAACAATGTAAATGGTAGTCTGACCATTTGCAATGAATAAAAGATGATTAGAAAAGTTACTTCTCGTTAGCCAAGGTCCAAAGAAATTCCCAACAAAAACTTAGAATTTTGCTCTAGAAAATGTAAAAAAAATATTGTATCAAGAAATAGGACCCCATTGCAACCAGGTTTAATTCCCTTTTACTACGTGAAAGAGAAAACTGCAGTCAGACCACGTTGCAATTAAGATTCCTTCTCAGTCCAACATATTTCTTAATTAATATTCGGCATGAAGAGATAATATATTTGTATATATTAGACGTAAGCATCACACAAATCCATTTTAGCACAAAGACTTTATGACTTTAATAATTCATTGATTATATATATATATATATATATATATATATATATATATATATATATATATATATATATATATAGAGAGAGAGAGAGAGAGAGAGAGAGAAATACAAGTACTTTACATTTGCACAAATAAACCTAATAAAACTATTAAACAAAGTTAAATATAAAAAGGCTCTGATGACAATACATGACATTTAACATCGGCAGAAATCTTATCCTAGATTATTTCATTTTAGAAGTTGGAATTAATTAATTATGTAATACTGATAGTAAGACTGACTATATGTGTGACATTTAACTTATGTGTTTACACATTGACTTATGTGTTTACACATTTGACCGATATGTTTACACATTTCATAAAATCAATCTTAAGAAAATATACAGATGATATGTTCTTTTCTGACGTCAATACCGGATAGATTTCATCGAGTGGTACAAAACCATGGGATATTTTAACGAGTGGCGAATCCAGGAGTTAAAATATCTATTTGTTTTGTTACCACAAGACGAAATTCATTCGTTATTTATGGAGGAAAATAAAATGTTCATTTTATTATATATCAAATTTGCACCTGAATCAAAGTTTGGAAGATTCAATTCACTCTTTAGCACCCAACCCCACCCCCTTTCGTAAGTTCACCTCAGTTTCAAACGCATTTATTCGTTGATCATTTTATATATATATATATATATATATATATATATATATATATATATATATATATATATATATATATATATATATATGTATATATATATATATGTATATGTATATATATATATATATATATATATATATATATATATATAAACAGTTTGATCAAACGCTAGGTTTAGGATAACCTAATATGTTAATATGTTGCAATCAATTAAAGTTTTGACTTTTTGCATACTATTTTATCTTATCTCACCGCAGAAGCGATTCCAATTGAGCTGTGCGGGATACTGTATTTTTACATTGTTGGCACAGTTGTAAAAGTGTCATAACTTTGTAAAGAAGCAAACAGTGGCGAGTCAAACATCCTGGTCATAAAATAATTTCCTTGCCTGAAAGGTAATGCAGCTTCTATTTATTGCTCAAGCTCACAAAATACTCTTTGTTCTTGCAGCAAATATAACCTGTATAGGCACACACAATCAAGTGTAGCATACCATGACGGAAATCTTATATTTTCACATGCAAAAATACAGAAATAAAAAAAATAAAAAATATTTCCGAAATAATTTTCTATATATCACATTTAAGTTTATAATAAAGAGTGCAAATCTTTCAAATAAGTAGCAAACATAGTTGATACTTACCTTCTTTGTAGAAACGGCGGATGGGAAATAAAAAGAATATTCCGCAAAACTTTATGTCCGCTGGTGATAGAAAAGCGTAGGAGAACATTAGAAAAAACTGACTTATATAACAATATTGCAATACATATCCAGGCCCCATATTCACTAAGAATATTGCAATACATAAACAGGCCCCATATTCACTAAGAATACTGCAATATATAACCAAGCCCCATATTTCACTAAGAATATTGCAATACATAACCAGGCTCCATATTGACTATGAATATTGCAATATATAACCAGGTCCCATATTCACTAAGAATATATAACCAGGCCCCATATTCACTAAGAATATTGCAATATATAACCAGGCCCCATATTCACTAAGAATATTGCAACATATAATCATGCCCCATATTCGCTAAACAATTTAAGCAAGATTTCTAACTCAAGCTCATCACCCTAAAATCCCGTATGATACATGTACTTACACCATTCAAATTTAACATGATGGTCAGATAGCCACAGCTGCGAAAGTTCCATGTCTCTAAGTTAAATCTATCTAGTGTCACAAAGTGTCACATTTTTTACTTTGAGACTGAATTTCTGTTATGCTTAAGGAGGTGCGAGGCTGCGGGAACAAGTATGGCGCCGACAAAAGAATTACCTGCCGACGAAGTGATTTCTGTGTCTAGCTTTTAAGCGAGCCGTTTAAAACGCTGACAAGATAGGTATATAATTTCATTGAGAAGATGGACACCTCGGGTTCCAGTGCGCAGACGGGTGATTCGGTAGTAACTTTTACCAAACAACCTATCACACATACGTCGAGAATTCTACAAAACTGATCCTAAAGAATATGTGTACAGTATTTTTTCACTTTTCACATTACTATTCTCTTTCTACTCTTTTCCCAATGTATGTGTGTTTATGTATGTATGTATGTATGTATGTATGTATGTATGTATGTATGTATGTATGTATGTATGTATCTATGTATGTATGTGGAGATACAATTTTGTTATAATGCGAGTCAGACTGAATATGTGAGTGTGTAAGCGCAGATTGGACCATCAAATCATACATACATACATACATACATGCATACATACATACATACATACATACATTAGACCAGTTATGATGAAATCAATTATTCTGTTGACTTCGAAGAGTACGAACATTTATTCAGTTTTTAGTAGGTTGCTTTAGACAAAAGGTGACAAATTATATCATTATAGTTACATCCTTTACGCCGTTTTGTGTAATGTGTGCTACTGACATATGTATATACCTTTGTAACTGAGTTTTTCCTATACATATTGCGTCCTATAACCATTAAATTGTGTAATATGTCCAAGGGCCATGAGGCCAATTTGCGAATAACGTAATTATATTCCATTCTACATACATACACAATACGCACACATACATTCATACATACGTGTGTGTGTGCGTTTTTATCCGTGGTTATTTACGTATATTAGAAGAAAGAGAAGATTCCCCATTGTCAAACTTATATATATGAAACAAGGCACTACGTCAGTTATGGTTAGTGAATCATCTGTCATCATGTAGATATTACCTGGAGCTATATAGCTTTGTCGTATCAAGCGGCTGATCAATTTGTCATAGTTACAAGTACATGTAATGATCATATTGTGTATAATGACGTGTATCTCGAATGATTACATATGATATGATAGACCATGTACACATCTAGAAAACCATTTTCTGGCATCCATATAAGGTTTATTTCATATTATTTTCCAAACAGTTTAGAAACTGATATATCCTTAGTAATTCAGATCACTTTTGTCTCGTAAATTGCATGCAGGTTGTACATTACATTTATTGACACAGCAGTAATTTTCTCCTAAAATTTAGACATTTTCTACCCTTAATTCACACATTCTAAATTGTATTAGGCAATGTTTTTAAACGATTGTCAAGTGTCTGTTTTCCACTTTATCCGGGGAGCCATGTTGGCTCTGTGGGGAACGTGCCAAACTCAAACTCAGTGGGTTGCGTGTATGAATTCTTCCCAGACCAGCCCTGGTCGGCTTCCGTTGTATGTCTCTGGACAAGACATTTTACTCTCGTTGCCGTGGTACTAAATAGTCTTTTATTGTTGATGTGCCGTCAAAAAATCAAATAAACAGCCACTCAATCAATCAAAGAGCCGTAATGGCTCAGTGATTAACGTGCCAGACTCGTGTCCAGCAGAGGGCACATTTAAATTTTGACCAGGCCACTGTTACCTGTGCAATATATAACCTTTCATGTGCAGATATGCCTTTAAAACTTATCAACCTCAATCAATCAACGCATTCAGTATGCATGTACTCTCTCATCAGGTTTGTTTACAATCACATACAATTTTGTAACAGATCGAATACATACTGAATTATCACAATATGGATGTCTTCATTTCTTCCAAAGACAGGCAATAAACACATATTCACTTAATGGACACTTTTAGTTCTGAGACCTAGAACAACCGTTGTTTGGTGACGTCAAGATCGCCAACCGCAAGCAAAGAAGTTTCTACTATAGTATCAGGAAATAATATATGTTAAGGTAGATGCCTCGTGAAGGAATACCAACGGTATAAACAGTGTACATTTGTAAGTAATCTTTAAACAGTGACAAAGATGAAGTTAATATATGTCTACACATCACTGAATATCTTCATAAATAAAACAATGTAAATGGTAGTCTGACCATTTGCAATGAATAAAAGATGATTAGAAAAGTTACTTCTCGTTAGCCAAGGTCCAAAGAAATTCCCAACAAAAACTTAGAATTTTGCTCTAGAAAATGTAAAAAAAATATTGTATCAAGAAATAGGACCCCATTGCAACCAGGTTTAATTCCCTTTTACTACGTGAAAGAGAAAACTGCAGTCAGACCACGTTGCAATTAAGATTCCTTCTCAGTCCAACATATTTCTTAATTAATATTCGGCATGAAGAGATAATATATTTGTATATATTAGACGTAAGCATCACACAAATCCATTTTAGCACAAAGACTTTATGACTTTAATAATTCATTGATTATATATATATATATATATATATATATATATATATATATATATATATATAGAGAGAGAGAGAGAGAGAGAGAGAGAGAGAGAGAGAGAGAGAGAAATACAAGTACTTTACATTTGCACAAATAAACCTAATAAAACTATTAAACAAAGTTAAATATAAAAAGGCTCTGATGACAATACATGACATTTAACATCGGCAGAAATCTTATCCTAGATTATTTTCATTTTGGAAGTTGGAATTAATTAATTATGTAATACTGATAGTAAGACTGACTATATGTGTGACATTTAACTTATGTGTTTACACATTGACTTATGTGTTTACACATTTGACCGATATGTTTACACATTTCATAAAATCAATCTTAAGAAAATATACAGATGATATGTTCTTTTCTGACGTCAATACCGGATAGATTTCATCGAGTGGTACAAAACCATGGGATATTTTAACGAGTGGCGAATCCAGGAGTTAAAATATCTATTTGTTTTGTTACCACAAGACGAAATTCATTCGTTATTTATGGAGGAAAATAAAATGTTCATTTTATTATATATCAAATTTGCACCTGAATCAAAGTTTGGAAGATTCAATTCACTCTTTAGCACCCAACCCCACCCCCTTTCGTAAGTTCACCTCTGTTTCAAACGCATTTATTCGTTGATCATTTTATATATATATATATATATATATATATATATATATATATATATATATATATATATGTATATATATATATATATGTATATATATATATATATATATATATATATATATATATATATATATATATATATATAAATATAAACAGTTTGATCAAACGCTAGGTTTAGGATAACCTAATATGTTAATATGTTGCAATCAATTAAAGTTTTGACTTTTTGCATACTATTTTATCTTATCTCACCGCAGAAGCGATTCCAATTGAGCTGTGCGGGATACTGTATTTTTACATTGTTGGCACAGTTGTAAAAGTGTCATAACTTTGTAAAGAAGCAAACAGTGGCGAGTCAAACATCCTGGTCATAAAATAATTTCCTTGCCTGAAAGGTAATGCAGCTTCTATTTATTGCTCAAGCTCACAAAATACTCTTTGTTCTTGCAGCAAATATAACCTGTATAGGCACACACAATCAAGTGTAGCATACCATGACGGAAATCTTATATTTTCACATGCAAAAATACAGAAATAAAAAAAATAAAAAATATTTCCGAAATAATTTTCTATATATCACATTTAAGTTTATAATAAAGAGTGCAAATCTTTCAAATAAGTAGCAAACATAGTTGATACTTACCTTCTTTGTAGAAACGGCGGATGGGAAATAAAAAGAATATTCCGCAAAACTTTATGTCCGCTGGTGATAGAAAAGCGTAGGAGAACATTAGAAAAAACTGACTTATATAACAATATTGCAATACATATCCAGGCCCCATATTCACTAAGAATATTGCAATACATAAACAGGCCCCATATTCACTAAGAATACTGCAATATATAACCAGGCCCCATATTTCACTAAGAATATTGCAATACATAACCAGGCTCCATATTGACTATGAATATTGCAATATATAACCAGGTCCCATATTCACTAAGAATATATAACCAGGCCCCATATTCACTAAGAATATTGCAATATATAACCAGGCCCCATATTCACTAAGAATATTGCAACATATAATCATGCCCCATATTCGCTAAACAATTTAAGCAAGATTTCTAACTCAAGCTCATCACCCTAAAATCCCGTATGATACATGTACTTACACCATTCAAATTTAACATGATGGTCAGATAGCCACAGCTGCGAAAGTTCCATGTCTCTAAGTTAAATCTATCTAGTGTCACAAAGTGTCACATTTTTTACTTTGAGACTGAATTTCTGTTATGCTTAAGGAGGTGCGAGGCTACGGGAACAAGTATGGGGCCGACAAAAGAATTACCTGCCGACGAAGTGATTTCTGTGTCTAGCTTTTAAGCGAGCCGTTTAAAACGCTGACAAGATAGGTATATAATTTCATTGAGAAGATGGACACCTCGGGTTCCAGTGCGCAGACGGGTGATTCGGTAGTAACTTTTACCAAACAACCTGTCACACATACGTCGAGAATTCTACAAAACTGATCCTAAAGAATATGTGTACAGTATTTTTTCACTTTTCACATTACTATTCTCTTTCTACTCTTTTCCCAATGTATGTGTGTTTATGTATGTATGTATGTATGTATGTATGTATGTATGTATGTATGTATGTATGTATGTATGTGGAGATACAATTTTGTTATAATGCGAGTCAGACTGAATATGTGAGTGTGTAAGCGCAGATTGGACCATCAAATCATACATACATACATACATACATACATACATACATACGACCAGTTATGATGAAATCAATTATTCTGTTGACTTCGAAGAGTACGAACATTTATTCAGTTTTTAGTAGGTTGCTTTAGACAAAAGGTGACAAATTATATCATTATAGTTACATCCTTTACGCCGTTTTGTGTAATGTGTGCTACTGACATATGTATATACCTTTGTAACTGAGTTTTTCCTATACATATTGCGTCCTATAACCATTAAATTGTGTAATATGTCCAAGGGCCATGAGGCCAATTTGCGAATAACGTAATTATATTCCATTCTACATACATACACAATACGCACACATACATTCATACATACGTGTGTGTGTGCGTTTTTATCCGTGGTTATTTACGTATATTAGAAGAAAGAGAAGATTCCCCATTGTCAAACTTATATATATGAAACAAGGCACTACGTCAGTTATGGTTAGTGAATCATCTGTCATCATGTAGATATTACCTGGAGCTATATAGCTTTGTCGTATCAAGCGGCTGATCAATTTGTCATAGTTACAAGTACATGTAATGATCATATTGTGTATAATGACGTGTATCTCGAATGATTACATATGATATGATAGACCATGTACACATCTAGAAAACCATTTTCTGGCATCCATATAAGGTTTATTTCATATTATTTTCCAAACAGTTTAGAAACTGATATATCCTTAGTAATTCAGATCACTTTTGTCTCGTAAATTGCATGCAGGTTGTACATTACATTTATTGACACAGCAGTAATTTTCTCCTAAAATTTAGACATTTTCTACCCTTAATTCACACATTCTAAATTGTATTAGGCAATGTTTTTAAACGATTGTCAAGTGTCTGTTTTCCACTTTATCCGGGGAGCCATGTTGGCTCTTTGGGGAACGTGCCAAACTCAAACTCAGTGGGTTGCGTGTATGAATATTTCCCAGACCAGCCCTGGTCGGCTTCCGTTGTATGTCTCTGGACAAGACATTTTACTCTCGTTGCCGTGGTACTAAATAGTCTTTTATTGTTGATGTGCCGTCAAAAAATCAAATAAACAGCCACTCAATCAATCAAAGAGCCGTAATGGCTCAGTGATTAACGTGCCAGACTCGTGTCCAGCAGAGGGCACATTTAAATTTTGACCAGGCCACTGTTACCTGTGCAATATATAACCTTTCATGTGCTGATATGCCTTTAAAACTTATCAACCTCAATCAATCAACGCATTCAGTATGCATGTACTCTCTCATCAGGTTTGTTTACAATCACATACAATTTTGTAACAGATCGAATACATACTGAATTATCACAATATGGATGTCTTCATTTCTTCCAAAGACAGGCAATAAACACATATTCACTTAATGGACACTTTTAGTTCTGAGACCTAGAACAACCGTTGTTTGGTGACGTCAAGATCGCCAACCGCAAGCAAAGAAGTTTCTACTATAGTATCAGGAAATAATATATGTTAAGGTAGATGCCTCGTGAAGGAATACCAACGGTATAAACAGTGTACATTTGTAAGTAATCTTTAAACAGTGACAAAGATGCAGTTAATATATGTCTACACATCACTGAATATCTTCATAAATAAAACAATGTAAATGGTAGTCTGACCATTTGCAATGAATAAAAGATGATTAGAAAAGTTACTTCTCGTTAGCCAAGGTCCAAAGAAATTCCCAACAAAAACTTAGAATTTTGCTCTAGAAAATGTAAAAAAAATATTGTATCAAGAAATAGGACCCCATTGCAACCAGGTTTAATTCCCTTTTACTACGTGAAAGAGAAAACTGCAGTCAGACCACGTTGCAATTAAGATTCCTTCTCAGTCCAACATATTTCTTAATTAATATTCGGCATGAAGAGATAATATATTTGTATATATTAGACGTAAGCATCACACAAATCCATTTTAGCACAAAGACTTTATGACTTTAATAATTCATTGATTATATATATATATATATATATATATATATATATATATATATATATATAGAGAGAGAGAGAGAGAGAGAGAGAGAAATACAAGTACTTTACATTTGCACAAATAAACCTAATAAAACTATTAAACAAAGTTAAATATAAAAAGGCTCTGATGACAATACATGACATTTAACATCGGCAGAAATCTTATCCTAGATTATTTCATTTTAGAAGTTGGAATTAATTAATTATGTAATACTGATAGTAAGACTGACTATATGTGTGACATTTAACTTATGTGTTTACACATTGACTTATGTGTTTACACATTTGACCGATATGTTTACACATTTCATAAAATCAATCTTAAGAAAATATACAGATGATATGTTCTTTTCTGACGTCAATACCGGATAGATTTCATCGAGTGGTACAAAACCATGGGATATTTTAACGAGTGGCGAATCCAGGAGTTAAAATATCTATTTGTTTTGTTACCACAAGACGAAATTCATTCGTTATTTATGGAGGAAAATAAAATGTTCATTTTATTATATATCAAATTTGCACCTGAATCAAAGTTTGGAAGATTCAATTCACTCTTTAGCACCCAACCCCACCCCCTTTCGTAAGTTCACCTCTGTTTCAAACGCATTTATTCGTTGATCATTTTATATATATATATATATATATATATATATATATATATATATATATATATATATATATATATGTATATATATATATATGTATATATATATATATATATATTATATATATATATATATATATATATATATATATATATATATATATATATATATATAAACAGTTTGATCAAACGCTAGGTTTAGGATAACCTAATATGTTAATATGTTGCAATCAATTAAAGTTTTGACTTTTTGCATACTATTTTATCTTATCTCACCGCAGAAGCGATTCCAATTGAGCTGTGCGGGATACTGTATTTTTACATTGTTGGCACAGTTGTAAAAGTGTCATAACTTTGTAAAGAAGCAAACAGTGGCGAGTCAAACATCCTGGTCATAAAATAATTTCCTTGCCTGAAAGGTAATGCAGCTTCTATTTATTGCTCAAGCTCACAAAATACTCTTTGTTCTTGCAGCAAATATAACCTGTATAGGCACACACAATCAAGTGTAGCATACCATGACGGAAATCTTATATTTTCACATGCAAAAATACAGAAATAAAAAAAATAAAAAATATTTCCGAAATAATTTTCTATATATCACATTTAAGTTTATAATAAAGAGTGCAAATCTTTCAAATAAGTAGCAAACATAGTTGATACTTACCTTCTTTGTAGAAACGGCGGATGGGAAATAAAAAGAATATTCCGCAAAACTTTATGTCCGCTGGTGATAGAAAAGCGTAGGAGAACATTAGAAAAAACTGACTTATATAACAATATTGCAATACATATCCAGGCCCCATATTCACTAAGAATATTGCAATACATAAACAGGCCCCATATTCACTAAGAATACTGCAATATATAACCAGGCCCCATATTTCACTAAGAATATTGCAATACATAACCAGGCTCCATATTGACTATGAATATTGCAATATATAACCAGGTCCCATATTCACTAAGAATATATAACCAGGCCCCATATTCACTAAGAATATTGCAATATATAACCAGGCCCCATATTCACTAAGAATATTGCAACATATAATCATGCCCCATATTCGCTAAACAATTTAAGCAAGATTTCTAACTCAAGCTCATCACCCTAAAATCCCGTATGATACATGTACTTACACCATTCAAATTTAACATGATGGTCAGATAGCCACAGCTGCGAAAGTTCCATGTCTCTAACTTAAATCTATCTAGTGTCACAAAGTGTCACATTTTTTACTTTGAGACTGAATTTCTGTTATGCTTAAGGAGGTGCGAGGCTGCGGGAACAAGTATGGCGCCGACAAAAGAATTACCTGCCGACGAAGTGATTTCTGTGTCTAGCTTTTAAGCGAGCCGTTTAAAACGCTGACAAGATAGGTATATAATTTCATTGAGAAGATGGATACCTCGGGTTCCAGTGCGCAGACGGGTGATTCGGTAGTAACTTTTACCAAACAACCTATCACACATACGTCGAGAATTCTACAAAACTGATCCTAAAGAATATGTGTACAGTATTTTTTCACTTTTCACATTACTATTCTCTTTCTACTCTTTTCCCAATGTATGTGTGTTTATGTATGTATGTATGTATGTATGTATGTATGTATGTATGTATGTATGTATGTATGTATGTATGTATGTATGTATGTGGAGATACAATTTTGTTATAATGCGAGTCAGACTGAATATGTGAGTGTGTAAGCGCAGATTGGACCATCAAATCATACATACATACATACATACATACATACATACATACATACGACCAGTTATGATGAAATCAATTATTCTGTTGACTTCGAAGAGTACGAACATTTATTCAGTTTTTAGTAGGTTGCTTTAGACAAAAGGTGACAAATTATATCATTATAGTTACATCCTTTACGCCGTTTTGTGTAATGTGTGCTACTGACATATGTATATACCTTTGTAACTGAGTTTTTCCTATACATATTGCGTCCTATAACCATTAAATTGTGTAATATGTCCAAGGGCCATGAGGCCAATTTGCGAATAACGTAATTATATTCCATTCTACATACATACACAATACGCACACATACATTCATACATACGTGTGTGTGTGCGTTTTTATCCGTGGTTATTTACGTATATTAGAAGAAAGAGAAGATTCCCCATTGTCAAACTTATATATATGAAACAAGGCACTACGTCAGTTATGGTTAGTGAATCATCTGTCATCATGTAGATATTACCTGGAGCTATATAGCTTTGTCGTATCAAGCGGCTGATCAATTTGTCATAGTTACAAGTACATGTAATGATCATATTGTGTATAATGACGTGTATCTCGAATGATTACATATGATATGATAGACCATGTACACATCTAGAAAACCATTTTCTGGCATCCATATAAGGTTTATTTCATATTATTTTCCAAACAGTTTAGAAACTGATATATCCTTAGTAATTCAGATCACTTTTGTCTCGTAAATTGCATGCAGGTTGTACATTACATTTATTGACACAGCAGTAATTTTCTCCTAAAATTTAGACATTTTCTACCCTTAATTCACACATTCTAAATTGTATTAGGCAATGTTTTTAAACGATTGTCAAGTGTCTGTTTTCCACTTTATCCGGGGAGCCATGTTGGCTCTGTGGGGAACGTGCCAAACTCAAACTCAGTGGGTTGCGTGTATGAATTCTTCCCAGACCAGCCCTGGTCGGCTTCCGTTGTATGTCTCTGGACAAGACATTTTACTCTCGTTGCCGTGGTACTAAATAGTCTTTTATTGTTGATGTGCCGTCAAAAAATCAAATAAACAGCCACTCAATCAATCAAAGAGCCGTAATGGCTCAGTGATTAACGTGCCAGACTCGTGTCCAGCAGAGGGCACATTTAAATTTTGACCAGGCCACTGTTACCTGTGCAATATATAACCTTTCATGTGCAGATATGCCTTTAAAACTTATCAACCTCAATCAATCAACGCATTCAGTATGCATGTACTCTCTCATCAGGTTTGTTTACAATCACATACAATTTTGTAACAGATCGAATACATACTGAATTATCACAATATGGATGTCTTCATTTCTTCCAAAGACAGGCAATAAACACATATTCACTTAATGGACACTTTTAGTTCTGAGACCTAGAACAACCGTTGTTTGGTGACGTCAAGATCGCCAACCGCAAGCAAAGAAGTTTCTACTATAGTATCAGGAAATAATATATGTTAAGGTAGATGCCTCGTGAAGGAATACCAACGGTATAAACAGTGTACATTTGTAAGTAATCTTTAAACAGTGACAAAGATGAAGTTAATATATGTCTACACATCACTGAATATCTTCATAAATAAAACAATGTAAATGGTAGTCTGACCATTTGCAATGAATAAAAGATGATTAGAAAAGTTACTTCTCGTTAGCCAAGGTCCAAAGAAATTCCCAACAAAAACTTAGAATTTTGCTCTAGAAAATGTAAAAAAAATATTGTATCAAGAAATAGGACCCCATTGCAACCAGGTTTAATTCCCTTTTACTACGTGAAAGAGAAAACTGCAGTCAGACCACGTTGCAATTAAGATTCCTTCTCAGTCCAACATATTTCTTAATTAATATTCGGCATGAAGAGATAATATATTTGTATATATTAGACGTAAGCATCACACAAATCCATTTTAGCACAAAGACTTTATGACTTTAATAATTCATTGATTATATATATATATATATATATATATATATATATATATATATATATATAAATATATATATATATATATATATATATATATATATATATATATATATAGAGAGAGAGAGAGAGAGAGAGAGAGAGAGAGAGAGAGAAATACAAGTACTTTACATTTGCACAAATAAACCTAATAAAACTATTAAACAAAGTTAAATATAAAAAGGCTCTGATGACAATACATGACATTTAACATCGGCAGAAATCTTATCCTAGATTATTTTCATTTTAGAAGTTGGAATTAATTAATTATGTAATACTGATAGTAAGACTGACTATATGTGTGACATTTAACTTATGTGTTTACACATTGACTTATGTGTTTACACATTTGACCGATATGTTTACACATTTCATAAAATCAATCTTAAGAAAATATACAGATGATATGTTCTTTTCTGACGTCAATACCGGATAGATTTCATCGAGTGGTACAAAACCATGGGATATTTTAACGAGTGGCGAATCCAGGAGTTAAAATATCTATTTGTTTTGTTACCACAAGACGAAATTCATTCGTTATTTATGGAGGAAAATAAAATGTTCATTTTATTATATATCAAATTTGCACCTGAATCAAAGTTTGGAAGATTCAATTCACTCTTTAGCACCCAACCCCACCCCCTTTCGTAAGTTCACCTCAGTTTCAAACGCATTTATTCGTTGATCATTATATATATATATATATATATATATATATATATATATATATATATATATATATATATATATATATAAACAGTTTGATCAAACGCTAGGTTTGATTAGAGCAATCTTAAGAAAATATACAGATGATAGGTTCTTTTCTGACGTCAATACCGGATATATTTCATCGAGTGGTACCAAACAATGGGATATTTTAACGAGTGGCGAATCCAGGAGTTAAAATTACCACAAGATGGAATTCATCAGTTATTTAAGCAGGAAATTAATTTTTTCATTTTTTATGCACCAAACTTGCATCTGAATCAAAGTTTGGAAGATTCAGTTCACTCTTGAGCACACCACCCCACCCCTCTTTTCGTAAGTTTACCTCTGTTTCAGACGCATTTATTCGCTGATCATTATATATATATATATATATATATATATATATATATATATATATATATATATATATATATATATATATACATATATGTGTGTGTGTGTATGAGCAGTTTGATAGAGCATTAGGTTAGGATAACCTAATATGGTGCTGGACACGGTATTTTTACATTGTTGGCACAGTTGTAAAGGGTCATAACTTCGTAAAGAAGTAAACAGTGGCGAGTCAAACATATCTTGAGCAAAAAATAAGTTTCAATGTCTGAAAGGTAATGCAGTTTCTATTTATTGCTCAAACTCACAAAATGCTCGTTTTTCTTGCTGAAAGTTTCACTTTCATAGGCACACTCAATGAAGCGTAGCATGTCATGTCGCAAATCTTATATTTTCACATATGAAAATATAAGGATATATTGTTCACATGTGAAAATATAGAAATTAAAAGAATATGAAAAATCTTTTTTTCCGACATAATATTCTATATATCACATTTAAGTTTGTAATAAAGAGTGTAACTCTTTCAAATAAGTAGCAAACATAGTTGATGCGTTCCTTCTTTGTAGAAACGGCGGATGGGAAATAAAAAGAATATTCCTCAAAATCGTATGTCCGCTGGCGATAGCAAAGAGTAGGAAAACATTAGGACAACTTACTAATGTAACAATATTGTAATACATGAGTAGTATGTTAGAAGGCGGATCTCAGCACCACACATCCTCTCCTCGTTCAAATCCTACAGTCCGGTCCCTTCGGGCCCGTCCTTCGGATTTTCACTTCGGTTCGGATTTGTGGTGCTGATATCACGCCTTATAACATACTACTTTGAGATCGTAGACGAAATCGTCATCTGCGTCGTTGAATAGAAAATTTTCTCCCCCCCCCCCATAGTATGGTTTAGATAAAACTTATACATAATTCTTATCTCTAATTGAAAATTATTATCGTTTAGTCGCTGTCATCAATCGTTGATTGATTAACAACGATGATGAACATCATTACTTTTTCAATAATGTTCATACAATTTGAATATGATTTATTATCTAGACATACTAGATCTGTTTAGTAATGCGTCTTATGGTATAAATTATATAAAATTATATCTTGAAATTTAAATCTGATTATAAAATTACTATCTTGAAGTTTGTTTTTTGTAAAAACATCACTAGAATCCTCAGGATCATTTGATAGTAAAAATTTAGTTACTAGGTTTGCTTCATTAGATTCATCATTTATGCTTGGTATTAATATACTGGTGTGATCGTTGATTATGCTATCACTTGATGTACCAGGCATAATAATATTGAAAAATAAACTATTGCTAGTTTCATATGTTTTTATTTTGATTATATTGCCGGGTTTTAAAGTATAATAAATTTTAATGAATGTGTCGCTCAGACTATTTATATCATAGTAAAATTTAGAGTTTATATAAAATATTGCATTATGTATGATATAACAGTCCTCAGTGCTGCTATTACTGATAAAATACTTTGTAATAGAACATTTTTTACGCCTAAAACAAACTTTCATATTACGTTGTACTATATATAGTCTCATATTTTTTTTTCATATTTTGATATTCTATTTGGGGAAATATCGACTAGCATATTATCTTTGGTTTGTAATTCCTGGATCAGTCCGGTCATGTCATATTTTTACCACGTAAATAAGCTTGTAATTCTGTTAATATTTTTGTATATGTTGATGCAGCTAATTTACATGATGATATTTTATGCTCGAGTTTTGGTTCAAGTCGTCTAAATCCAGCACTAACAAATACTCCAATACCGGACACTATTAGAAGTAATGGATTAAGTGTGCTACCTGCTGAAACAATTCCACTTGCTGTTACTAATAGTGGCATATAAAATATTAGTTTTATTAGTCGACGGTAATATTTGCTCGCTTGTTTAGCACAATATGCTTTTTTATGATAGGTATTAAAGTACGCTATTAGTTGATCACGTTCATCTTCAGGTATTTCCTTAGAAATATGATTAAAATCGATAATTTGTTTCACCATTGATTATAATCAATATGTTTATATATAATTGCATTGTAGTTGATAATATCAACGAAGACAATGATGATAAAATCAACGTTTATAATATTGTTTTGGATTAAATTTGTGCCCATTAACTTGTAATTTTGAATGTTGCAGCATTATCAGAAACTAACGCGCTAAAATCTGCATTACGTACATCTGTAAGTACTGCTCTGTATTTATCGAACAATTTGGATATAGGCTTTCGAAGTCGTTCTTCATCTTTTTCATTGTATTCTTTTGTTGATTTATAATCGAGTGTGTTTGAAACTTCTGCAATATCATTTATTTCACCAATATCATGTTCATGTAAATCAATGAATTCAACAGCTGCTTTGATAAAGTCGATGTTAACATGTTTTGGAATAAAGTATTGGCGGAGTATTACATATGCGGTTGCGAACCTTTCTTTTATATTTACAATCACATGTGATGGTGGTTGATCTGTTAATGGAAGATTTGGAATTAATAAAATAGATTTCCGCCCTGATTTATATTCATATTTTCCTGTGTTTGTGTTTATTTGTCTCGGAAGAACTAATGAATTAATATCGATGATATTATTTAGTTCATTAATAATATCATCGCTGTTTAATATCCTTTGTGGTACATCATCATAAGAAAAAAGATAATTTTTAAGATCATCTTCGCTTACCCACTCTTTTTTTTTATACAACAGATCAGTGAATTTTATTTTATCTACTAAATGTTTATTCTTATTGTAAAAATCCATAGCTGCTATAAGACTATTTTCATTAATATCTTTTTTAATTTGATAAAAATAAAAATAAAAGTTTATTGAAATAGTAAAAACCGCATCAATGAATTTATTACGATTATTATAAAAATCAATAACTTCTGCAAAGTTTCTGCTCGCTGCAGTACTTATTATTAATTTTCTAAATTTATCATGTTTTTCCTCTATAAGAAAAGCTCTAATGTCGTCAAATATATCAGATTTTTTATCTCTTATTTTTTCTTCTTGTTCTTCTGTGTATGTTAATTTACCTACAAACTCAAATTTATTCGGAACATCCACTATACTATTTACATCAAGATCATCTTTATGTGATTCAACAAATTCTAAAGCTGATTTTACAATTTCTACAGGTATAGTATCCAGTAACAAGTATTGATATAATATTGAATATACTGCAGCGAAATCATCCTTAAAGTTATCTTCGTTCCAGAGTTCACTTACTTGTAATTTTTCTTTTAATTTATCATGTAAACCTGCATACAGTGGTTCTTTTATAAAGTTTTTTAACACGCGATTATCCAATGTTTTGTTTGTTATTTCATTATATGGTATTTTATTTGGACTTGGATCCCATGTTATTTCATCTGGTATTTCATCAAGTGTGTTTAGTTCATCGTAAAAAACCTTTCGTTCAGCTTCTATTATTAACGCTTTTAATTTTTTTTCAATTATTTCAACGGTATCAAATGCAGTTGCTATATCATTACCAGTGTATTTGTTTTTAAATCCTGGTGTTTTTGATGATACTAATGCTAAATAACTCGTGGCCAGTGAATGAGCATCATCTGGTTCATTGTGGACGGCAACAACTGTTTCAACGTCATTGTACTCTAATCCAATTTCTCTGGAAAAACGTCGTTTACCAAAATTATTAAACGCTTTTAAGTTTCTTCCAAGACCGTGACGTTTTTTCTCAAAAATATTATCTAAACAATCCGATCTTTCTTTATGTTTTGCTCCTTCTCCTCCAGCAAATTTTCGTCTTTGTACTAACCTTGTTCGCATTATTGTTAGACCATTATCACGAGTTAATTCTATAATTACATCATGAAGTAAATTTTTAATTTGTTTCTCCAGTTTTTCCATTTCTGTTGGAATACAAAATTTAACAAACATGTCATATTTGTCCAGAAGTTCTTTCATTTGAGTCTTTCTCATTGCAATAACCGATCTTAGGTTTGTAATATTATCAGTTTTTTCATATGGATTAATTAATATATTTGCTAGCTCACTAATAGCTATTCGAATAGTTTCTTGTTTTTGATATTCAGCTTTTTCTTGAGGTGTTTTATTAGGAAGCTGTGCGGTAAATTCTGGTTTAGTCAATTGCGCGTGATCAAATTCAAATATTTTATTGTAGAACGCGCGACACACATCAAGAATGTCAGACATTGTAATTGTTTATATGTAATCGATTATACAAAAATTGTTTAATCAATGATACAATAATTGCATTAGATGGTATCGTCAACTGTAAATATTTGCATTAATGTTAATCCTGGATTTGTTGGTTCGGCAGCGGTCACAAATAATCTGAACAGCAAGTATTTGTTTACTGTGCTAGCCGGCGTCATATTAAAACTTTGCATGGAATTTCCGATGTAGGAATTTGTTGTTGAGTATAAGTCTGCCCAATTAATATCATCGATGGAGCCTTGAAATTTCCAATTGTATATTCGTTCTGTACCTAATGCTCGGCCACGAAGTTGAAGTTTCCATACTGCTACACTTGCCGGACATTCGATTTTGATTCAAAAGTTTGTTGATACACCGTTGGTTGCCCATTCATTTGTGTTTACCGCTGATTGAAGATGATATGCAAAGGCGTTGAAAGGAGCATAACCATTGTATGCTGACGATGATGATACGGTAAATCCAGCCCGATTTCCAGTATTTCCTGATAGCGGTGGAATATAACCGACGCTGTTTTTGATTCGAGTTGATCCTCCTATTCTGGAATCAACACATGTTTTATTCGTGAATTCTTCTGCTGCAGTAGGCGCGGTCGTACATTTTACAACTGAGTTTGTCATTACAAGATTTCCAGTCATAGTATCTCCTATTTTATTCACAACCGTACTTCTGAGGTTCAACAATGACAAATATGGAACAGCGTCATTGCGGTCGATTGGCAATGGTAAATTTGTTATGGATTTATTGTTCATGTCGAGCGATCCAGTCATTATGCCTCCGGTTATAAGAACAACATTATCGTTAATAAACTTAACACTGACAGCGTTATCGGGCGCCAATGATAAGTCTGTGTTGATTCCGTTCAGAACAAATCCATTCATGTTGAGTGAACCAATCATTGTGGCTCCAGTTCGCGGAACATATTCAGCAAGTTTTGTGGTGACTTGCGCATAGGATGCCGCATCGGAGTTGTTTCCCGGGGGAAAACTCGTTGGCAGTCCTGTTATTTTGGCATTGTTTGCCATGGTTAATGTGCCGGACATTATAACGCCAGTACGTTTTATGTTTAGTGATGTAACATCGTCCACGTACGATTTATTTACGAGATCAATGGGATTTGTAGGAAATGCTGATGATGTTATTTTATTTGTTCCCATGCTTAATGGGCCTTTCATTGTGCCGCCAGAACGGTTGATATATGCTGATGTTAATCCGTCGACGTATAATTTGTTGACGACGTCTGAAGGGTTTACAGGAACATACGATGATGTTATTTTGTTCGCGCTCATATCTAAGACGCCGGTCATTGTGTCGCCGGACTTATTGATTTTTCCGTCATTTATTGTTATTAGCTGGAGTAGACTTACCGCCTGAGTATTATTAGGATTAATTACGGGATAATCTGTTTCCAAACCAATTATTCTGGAATTGCTCATTGTTAGGTTGCCTGTCATTGTATCACCGGATTTCTTTACTAGTCCGGACACATCTGCTGCGGCTCCGGTGGTTGATGTGACATCTGCTGTTGTTTTTATTATTGTGCCGAATTTGCTGTAATAAGACATTATTCTTCAGGGATGATATTATAATAGATTTTATATATAAACGTTTATATATAAACGCATATATAAGATGTCGATTATAAACTTTGATGATCCATCAAGAGATGTAAAAACAAAATATAAGAACGAGTTACCAGATACACATTACCTGATTGTTGGGCGAACTGGATCAGGTAAAACTAATCTATTAATGAATTTAATAACGAGCAAAATATTAAAATATGAACGTGTTTACGTTTACACAATTAATGCGCAACAACAAAAATATGATTTATTGCAGCAGTTTAATAATCAGGTTTTAAAACAAGTATCTGGCAAAGATATTATTACATTTCATTCCCCAGATGATGTTATTCCAGTTGCTGAACTTGATGACGAGGAGAATAAGATTGTAGTATTTGATGATATACCTCTGACAACCAAGGACACTAAACCTGTGGAATCCTATTTTGCATTGTCGCGGAACAAACGTTGTAATTCTATTTATCTCGCGCAAAGTTATTTTGCTGTTCCAAAGACAATACGGCGCAACACCGGCTGTTTTATTTTGTTTGGTGGACTTGATAATAATGACATAAATAGAATCGCCAATCACTTTTACCGTGGCGCCGTTGATAAACAGCAATTTATCCAGATGTACAAGTTAGCGACTGCCAATATGTATGATTTCTTTTTGTTTGACAAATACGCTGCTGATCCTGCAAAAATGTTTCGTAAAAATATCACAAAACAACAACGATCAAAGCCGGGATCACCGGATTCACAGGGTTTGCTGTATTTTTCGCCAGACCAACCATTATCACTGATACAATTGGAAGGCTGTGATCCATGGGAAACAATATATGATAAAATAAAAGATTATAATCTGGCAGATTTACACAAATTACAAAATGAAAATGTGATTATGCAACGCGATTTAACTCAAGGTAAAAATGTTGATTTAGTAAATTATATTTTTAACGCAAATGATGTAATTAATGAAAGACTTGAGGAACAATATGCGTCCGAGGCGAGTGCAATGACCTCCGAAGATTTAAATAATGAGATTCAAAACCTGTACGGTATGTTTAGAAGCGGAGTGACTTTACAAGATGGCGTAAATTTATTTCAGGAGCATGATTTAATAAGAAAAAAACTAACAGCATATGACCGGGAAATTAAAAGTTGTCAACAATCAATTGATGATCGATCGGCCGATCAATTTATGATTGATCAACAACAACAAGAAGATGAGGCAGAACAAGAAGAAGATGAGGTAGAATATGAGGCAGAACAACAACCAGAAGATGAGGAAGAACAACAACAAGAATATGAGGAAGAAGATGAGGCAAAACAACAAGAACTAGAAAGAAAACAAGAAGATGAGGCAAAACAACAAGAACTAGAAAGAAAACAAGAAGAAGATGAGGCAAAACAACAAGAACTAGAAAGAAAACAAGAAGAAGATGAGGCAAACCCAAAAAAACTTGAAGAATATGAGGCAAACCGAAAAAAACGAAAAGAAGATGAGGCAAACCGAAAAAAACTAGAAGAATATGAGGCAAACCGAAAAAAACGAAAAGAAGATGAGGCAAAAAAAAAAAAAAAAAAACAACTAGCCGAAGATGAGGCAAAACGAAAAAAACAAAAAGAAGAAGATGAAGAAAAACAAAACAACAACAAGAAAATGAGGCAAAACGAAAAAAGAAAGAAGCAATAAAAAAACAACAACAAGAAGATGAAACAGAACGAAAACGACAACTAGCAGAAGATGAAGCAGAACGAAAACGACAACTTGAAAAAGATGAAGCAGAACGAAAACAACGAGAAGAAGAGGAACTAGAAAGAAAACACCAAGTAGCACAACAAGAACTTGCAAAACAACAAAAGGCCGAGACACAAAAACAACAAGATGACGCAAGACGAGCAAAAAATAAGCGAAAAAAACAAGCAAAAAAAGAAAAGGATACAAAACGAAAACAACAACTAGCAGAAGATGAGGCCAAACAGCAAGAACTAGAACGACAAAACCAACAAGAACTAGAAAGAAAACAAGAGGAAGAACAACAAGAACTAGAAAGAAAACAAGAGGAAGAACGAAAACAACAAGAGGCAGATGAAGCAAAACGCAAACGACAACTAGCAGAAGATGAAGCAAAACGCAAACGACAACTAGCAGAAGATGAAGCAAAACGAAAACGACAACTAGCAGAAGATGAAGCAAAACGAAAAGAACTGGAAAGAAAACAAGAAGATGAAGCAAAACGAAAAGAACTAGAAAGAAAACAAGCAAAAAAACAAGAAGAAGATAAGGCAAAAAAACAAGAACAAGAACGACAACAGGTGGAAGAACGACAAGAAGCACAAAAACAACAAGCAAAAAAACGACAAGAGGCAGATGAAGCAAGAAAACGACAACAAGAGGAAAACGAGGCAAAACGAAAAGCCGCTGAGGCAAAACGACAAGAGGAAGAAGCAGAACGAAAAAAACGAAAAGAGGAAGAAAGACAAAAACAACAAGAGGCAAAAGCTGTGGAAGAAGCACAAAAACAACAAGATGCAAAAGATACAGCCGACAGAAAAAAACAGGAAAAAATAAACCGAGCGGCCAGACGAGAAGAAATAAACAGAACATTTCAGGAAAGCCGAGCAGAGATAACATCACAACAAGCGCAGAAAGAAGCAGCAGCTCGAATTGATAGATTAAAAATAGATTTAGAAATAAAAAATAAGTCAGAACAAGAAGAACTTAAAAGAAGTCTAGAAGAGGAATTTATTAAAGATCAAAAAGAGCAATATGAAAAATACACTAACAAACTACGTGAATACAAAAAAGATGTAGCAGAATACAATAAACATGACCAACAACGAACAGATTTGGAAATAAAACAAAAGGCAGAGCTAGAAAGACTAGAAGATGAGGCAACACTACAAAAACAACGCGAACTTGAAATGAACTCATTAAAAGTGATGATGCGGATGAGGACAGAGGCTGCAGAAGAAAAAGGTAATTTTAATGAAGCAGACAAAATAAAAGAACAATATAAAAAAAGATAAAAAACAACTAATTACAAAATTTGAAAAGGAAATAGCAGCAAAGAAAGAACAGTATGATCAAGATAAAAAGTTATGAATGCAAAGCATTATCGAGAGAAAACAGATCTAAATGCAAAACTGGAAGGGGAAATAATACAATCCCTGGCATAACGTCTGAAAATATTTCAGGAAAATAGAGCAATGGAGGAAAACGTCCTACATATAGGGTATGAAAATAAAATAAACATAGTATGGAGTTATTAGAGTACCAAAAAAATTTTAAGGCCAGAGAAGAACAAGCAAAAATAGAAAGAGAAGCAGAACTTGAAATATTAAGAATAAAGGCAAGGAAATAAAAGGAAGAAGAAGAAGAACAGATAAGAAAACGAAACGAACAGAAGTACAAATTACCACCACCGCTGCAATCTCAACCGCAACCGTTAACATCGTTAACGGCATCGCAGATTGATCAGCCAGGAAAATTAAAATTACCAGAGTCATTGACGCAACCACCGTCGTTAATACCGCGACAATATCCGCAAGAACCATCAAAATTAATATTTCCAGAATCGCTGACATGGTTAACGCAACCGCCGCTACAATCTCAGCCGCCGTTGATATTATCAACTCCAGAACGAAAATCACCACCACCACCGTCGCCGACTTACGGAAATGGATCACCAAAATTAAAATTACCAGAACTAAACTTGTCATCGTTGATATCGTCGTTGTCGTCGACAACTCCACCACCAAAACAGCCACGAAAAACAAAAAAATTCATATCACCTATTGCGGAGTCTTTAAACATATTACTTGCTAATCCACCTAAAAAGCCATCAGACCGGCAAACACAATCAGATATTCAAGAGGACTTAGCAGAACTACTAGATGCATCTGATCGATTGATGACAACACAGCCTGGCGAAATACCACCGGCACCGCCATTTGATCCAGTAGCATTTGCAACCATGAAAGTCCGAAGAACACCGTTGCCGCTAGGGGAAATAATACGGGCACCAGTTGTAAAAAAGAAAATAGAAATTAAAAGGTCCAAAGAAGAAGTAGCTGTGGTAAGTGAACTGGAATTAAAATTGAAAGAACGAGTAACTAAACCACTAAATATTAAAAATCCTAATGAGTTCATAGCAAAAGAGTTATCTAAGATGTCGTACAATGAGCTTATTAATTTTAGAGACCGGGCGACAGCTGATAAATACTATTTATCACAAATTAAAAATGATCACCGCGAGTTTATGCAAAATATCATTAAAGAAAATAAAAATCTTCTTAAAAGAATTAATTACTAGATTAACAAAAACGTCTAATTAACTTAATAATGGAACAAAATTACAACTACAATCAATTTTGGCCATCACTTGTCAACGTTGCCAAAAAAATCGGTATTATTCCTGACAGTACCAATGTTGACGACGTCATTAAAGTTGCCAAAGAAATCGGTATTATTCCTGGTAACGTTGCCAAAGACAGCCAAGATAATCAAAAACGAATTAATGTGCTGAGGCAACTTGTGGCAGTAAAGCAAAATCAAGGATCATTTCCCGTGTTAACAGCAGCCAAACAATTCAATAATCAAGCCGATAATTTAATAATAACACAACCATCTGTGGTCAACGACACAGATAATGAACGAATTAATGCGTTGAGAAAGCTCGCCGCAGTCCAACAAAAAAATAAACAATTGTTTCAGCAAGCTAGATGGAAAGAGCAAAGTCAAGAGGAACCATTGCTCAGGTTTTTGAAACCGATTCGCAAGTTCTTTATTGGTACGTTTATAGATCCGCTAACTAAGAAGGAAGAAGAAATGGATATAGCAACAGCAATGTCTCGTGGTTTTCAACCAACTAATGAAACACTTGCGAAAATATTCATGAATCTTTCTCCTAAGGAGAAAACTGATCAAGCAGTCGGTGGTGATGATCCTTTGCCCGTCGACGTTGCCGATGACGACGTTGCCGACGATGATGATGATCCTTTGCCCGTCGGTGTTGCCGATTACCGCGATGAAAAAGATCCTTTTGCTCTTCCTCCACCGCTGCAGACTTTTGAACCTATTAACGTGGACGAGATTTTTAAGCAAGCTTACAGTATGTCTCGTGACGAATTAAAACAACAAAGAGAAAAACTAACTACGAAAAACAAGTCAACGGGACAAAAAATAGCACGTGGTGGTGCTGACCCTAATTTAGTAAAAGAACATAAGGAAAACATGTTAATAAACAGAATGTTAAAAGATGTAATTGACAATAAATCAGAAGTGGAAAAATCGGTTTCTAAAGCAGAAGCTGCTACAATATCTCAATTAGCTGCAAAAATGAACGTGCCAGCACAAGAACTATTACAAATAAGGCAATTGCTAAGCATACAGCAGATTTTAAAGAAAAATTAACGTCGGAAAAAGCAGACCAACAAAAAACTAAAGTACACCAGCAACAATTTCGGAGTTACGTAAAAAGACTGACTGTTGATAACCTGCAGAAAATCATACAAGACCTTGAGACTGACACAACGCCAGGGTCAAAACAACAATTAAAAATAGCCAAAGCAGTGTTAAAAGAAAAACAAAAGACGAAATCAACAAAAACCGGGCAAGGTATTAAAATCTTTAAAAATGCACGTGCCATGGCAGACCGGCTAATGGTACTTGCGGCGTCAAAGCAAGCCGGTAATTCCGGTGTGGAGATTGACAACGAAATCGTGGAAATATTGGATTATCTCAGAAGCAGCAAACATATAACCACAAAAATGTACAAAAAGTTCATAAAAAAGTTTGTAGATCGACGCCGCTGATCGCAATCGATTTTTGTCAAGTACAAGGTTGATGACAATTTTTGTGTAAACGCGATTATGTATACGCTGATTTTATCATCATTGCCGACGTTGTCAGAGACAACGCGTTGATATTATCAACGACAATGCAATTATATAATTAACAATTATTATATACGTTGATTTTATCATCATTGTCTTTACAATGCGATTATTATATAAACGATTACTATAAAAATGTCCGCTGTAACTTTACTCATGGACTCGACTGCATCATCACAAAACAGTGCAAATTTCAGAGTATCATATTTTCCCGCGATTGAACTTGCGGCTGACACCAATTACGAACTCGGATTAGTATCCGCTACTATGTGGCACTCATTCTACAACGTTAAAAAGGGCATCAACGACCGATTGGATATTATCGTTAGCGAATTTAGCGGCGACAACGCCAACACAATTATAATACCACCAGGCGCCTATAACATCGATGACATTAACAAGGTTATTATAGCTGAGATAACCGAACTTGGATTTAACAAGGACGATTTTAATATTGAGCCAAATTACAATACAATGCGCTCAACATTACAAGTTAAACGTAACTTTCGTGTAGATTTTACTTCGCAAAATACAATTAGTACTATGTTTGGTTTTGAACGCGAGATTTATGGTTCTTTGAGTGATTTAGATGTAACAATACGAGGTAAATATCCGATAAATATTTCAGATGTTAGTACGATTCTAATCAATTGCTCAATCGTCTACGGATCTCATACAGCCAAAGGAAGCCGCGGCCAAACCATTTATTCATTCACTCCTGATGCTCCTCCGGGATCATTATTGGTGGTGTCGCCGAGGCAGGTCATTTATTATCCGCTTAATGTCAGCGACAGAATCGCAGATGTTACAATGTCAATCACAGACCAATCAGGGCGGCAACTAGATTTTAATAATGAGCAAGTGACGTACTACTTGCATCTACGTAAATCTACCTGAGGTAGATTAAACTCAATGAGTGATTTTTTAATAAAAATCTTCGAATCTACCTAAAAAATTCTTAATCATCATTAATGATACAAAAATTATGTTAACATCATTTGTATAAGATGCGGCAGCGCAAAATTATGAACAAAAAAATCGTTGGAGGATTTCTCGGAGGAATCTTTTCAAAGATTGTTCACATAAAACCAGGAATAGCATTTAGAGTATCTCCTATTGCAATTCACGAAACAAAAAAATTGGAGGAAGTCTATTCAGTAATTTGTTTGGGTTAGTACGAAAAGTCGTGCCCAAGGTTGCGCCTTTGGCATTTGATGCTGCAAAGTCTTTTGCTACAGGTGCATTATCGTCGGCTGGAACAGCAGTCGGACAAAAGATTGCCGATAAAATTCGAGGACAACCCCAACAATTAGCAGCGCCAATAGCGATTGCGGCAGCGCCAACGTCGTCAATGCCATTGCCAACGCAAAAAGAAATTAATAAATTAATAAAAAACATAGCGCCGACTCCTGAAATAGAACGTGCTATGAAAAAAACTGCTAAAGAATTTACTCAATTACAACAACATCAAGTTATACAGAATCCAGTTTTTTATTAACCCGTTTTTATCAACGCGTTTATGTATACGTTGATTTTATCAATGATTTTTATATAAACGTTGATTTTATCAACGCACTGATTTTTATATAAACGATTATTATATAATCACCGATTTTTATATAAAATCTAATAAATAAAAAACGTCGATCAGATCTTATCTTAATATTAATGACGTTTATGACGTAGATAATTCTGCGACAGAATTTGAATACATCGAATATCAAGAAGACCAACCTAATACGGTTGATAAAACAGGAAATCTTATTTTAAGAACACGCGACGAAGATCTTTATCTATTACCCCATAAAGGATATATTGAGGTCCGTGGGAGATTAAGGGATGCAGCCGCAGCAGCACTTGCAAATTTTGCAGCTGGCGCCAACATTTCGCTGGTGAATAACGGCTGGTCTCTGTTTTCTGAAGCTAAATACATAATCAACGACAATGAGATTGAACATATAAGACATCTTCCAGTGGCTAGCACAATAATAAACCTCGTAAGTTTTTCCGAAGATTATTCCCGGTCAATTTCAGCAAATATGTTTTGGATGAAAGACGGCAGTACTGGAGGCGCTGTTCCATTTGAGTTTAGAACAGGAGACGGAGCTCCTGCTAACGACGATAATGATCTTATTGCAAATCCTGGTGCTGCTGCTGCTGCTGATATTGGTAAAGCAGTTAGACTAGCAGCAACGAATCTCAGGCAACAACATTATAATGAAGGCTACGCAAAAAGACGAGCGCTGTGCGACGCTAGCCGGCAGGTTACGTTACTTCCTCCATTAAGCTCGGTATTCGGTTTTTGTAAGGACATTACTTCTGTAGTTCGAAGTATGAGGCACCGAATTGAATTAACGACAAATGAACCAGCGAACACAATACTCCGAGCTAATGGAGAACATGCTGGTAGGTTTGATATTAATTACGTATCATTATGGATGCCAAAGGTCGTACCGTCAACTTTAGTATCATTAGAGCTCGAAGAGGCGCTGACATCCTACACAAGAAAATTGTATTTCGAACAATGGCGAACATATGAGCATGGTATGCCAGCAGGAAGCACCAGCGGTACATGGAGAATAGATACAGTACCATCAGAACGATTGCCGCGGCACATCTTTGTAGTATTTCAACTATTGGACAGAAAGAACGATTAAGAGCAAAATAATATGATTTTTGATCATATGTTTGTTGAACGAATACTTGTAAGAATGGCCTCAAGACAGTATCCAGAACGAGCCTTGGAATGTAATTTCGATCCAACAAATAGAAATATTTCTCGCGCATACTTCACATTAATGGAAGCCATGCAAAAATATCAAGATACCGCGGATGGATCTCAAATATCTATCGATGAATTCGCGAGATTATATCCTATATTTCATTTCGATCTCACAACACATTCTGAACGATTAGTTGGCACACCAGCAGATATTGAAATTCAATGGAACCTGAACAACGCTTTGTACACTGGTGCGGCAACAGCTGCAAATGTTGATGGTGGTAGAGTAGCTGGTGGTGTTGCTACAGCCGGCGGATACGGAGGTTTAGCTTACACTGTTTACGCGTTAATAACGTCTGATAGATACGTTGTTCTTGATGCTCTTAATGGTAAAATGTCAATCAAAGTGTAAATCTTTCATCGTTGTCAGAGACAACGGCATTAATTTTTATCAACGCGTTTATATACATAAACGATTTTATATATAAAATCAATTATATAATGCCCCGTAAAATTTATAAAAGAAGACTTCAATCAACGACAATGTCGCGATCAACTAGAGGTCGGTGTTTGTCAGGTAGATCTGGTGGATCAATTGGTTCTTTCATCGTTTCAGCAGCTAAAAGTTTATTACCAAAAATATTACCATTATTAGGAACACTGGGGGTTGCAGCAGCAACTGGAGCAATATCCGGAGCAGCAGAAAAAGCAATCTCTGGAAGAGGATTCAAATCAAAGTCAATAGTCAGTCGTCATCCCCGATTGGCTGCAAGGCGATATTCACCTGGCAGATCAGGTGGATCGTTGTACAGTGCACTAAGCGCAGTTAGCATTCCAATACATAAAAGTAAAATGCATCAGTACAAACAGCAAAAGGCAACCGAAGCCGCGCAGAACATTTTAAACTCGCCGGATGCTCTCAATAAAGTTGCTAAATTCATTTATGAAAAACAAGGATCTGGAATTAGACGATGTCGTTGATTAATTTTTATCTAAACTATTATGTATAAGATGATTAGAAGACATAGGCGAGCTACAGGTGGTATGAGAAGACGAGGTGGATTTATTGGTCCATTGCTGGCAGGAGCAGCAGGTGCACTGCTTCCAAATTTGCTAGGTATGTTAGGTATCGGACGTGGACGAGGTGTTAAAAAAGACAACTGCGAAGAAGACGACCGGGAAGAGGCTACTGAGTAACTCTACCAGGAACAAGAAGACCAGGATATTAAATAAATCAGTCAACGATCAATGGCCAATCAATTATAAACTGATGATTAAAGACGTTGAGCCATTGAGTAACTTTGAAATCATGGATCATTTAAAAAATATTAAAAACCTTAATGGAGTTTTCAGCAAGGATCAACTCAATATATTGTCGTCATACAACAACCGACACCACCAGTCGACGATCAATCGATCTTTGATTGATAATCGACCGCAATCGTTAATTATTAATAGACAAGATTTCAGTGATGGATCTGGAACACACTGGGTTGCATTACACGGCAACAATTACTTTGATTCTTATGGTATTCCACCTAGTGATGTTATTAAAAAATATGTTAAAAGTTTTCCAAAATACAAAAAAACACCAATAAATTATTATTGTGTTGTATTTATACGATGGATGAACTCGCGAAAATCATTCGTTGATTTTATCCTGCAATTCGAACCAACCCAACGTTAAACAATCATGCAATTTGTCTAAAAATGTTCAATCGTTGTCAACATTGACCTTGTCAATGACAACGTGTAAGTTTTATCTAAAGTCAATAAAATAATGTTGACGTACTGCCTCAAGTGTAAAACGAAAACCGAAAGCGATAATGAGAAAACAATATTAACAAAAAATAACAGAACAATGATAAAAGGCACATGTGAAGTGTGCGGCCGACAAAAGAGCACGTTTATTAAATCTCAATCTGGAGGAAGTTTACCAAACATTGGCAACTCCAGTGGCAATGATATTAATCTAATAGTCGACGTTCACTCAGATACTGACGATGATTATGATTATCCAGTAATAATGTAAACAAAATTTTTATGAAACGTTTATACATAAAACTGAGCTGCAATTGTAATTTACCGAAATTTATTTGTGTGGAAGGTAATGCAGTACATGTTTACTGCAAAAAATGTAAACGAGATAAAATTATCGGTGGTGCAATTGATATACATAGCTTATTAGAAAGTTGCCGCGACAAAAAGGCGGCTGGACCTTACCTGTGTATAAATATAATGAACCATGGAATCCACAAATTGTTGGTGGATCAATTGACATACATAGCCTTATTGGAAAGTTACCGAGACCAAAAGGCGGCTGGACCTTACCCGGACATAAATATACTGGACCATGGAACCCACTAGATACTCAACTAAATGGCAATGATAAACCACTACCAGGACAAGAACCTTATAATCAAGTCGACGAAACAGCTATGCGCCACGACATATGTTACCGCGATAATGTAGGGCAAAGCATATGTGTGATAAAATAATGTTGGATGAACTTCGAGATATAAAACCAACAAATATGACAGAAAGAATTGATCGGCTATTTGTGCGAGGAGTAATTGGAGCCAAATATAAACTTGGACTTGGAACTAAAGGTTCCGGGCAATCCCGCACAATCACACGTAATAGTCAGAGTAAACAATCAATCCATGATCAATTAGCTGCTGAGCTTCACAGACAAAAAAAAAAGTTTCCGCGACGGCGTGTTGTAGTAAATGCTGTAGACGATACCTGGGCCGTCGATCTTGCTGATATGTCTTCGCTTGCCGACGATAACGATGACAATACATTTTTATTAACCATAGTGGACATTCAGAGTCGTTTCGCTTTCATCGCGCCAATAAAAAATAAAATGAGAACCACAATAACAACAGCGTTTAGTAAAATTATTGCAGACAGTGCGCGACAACCAAATAAAATTTAGACGGATCATGGTGTGGAATTTTACAATAAACAATTCGAAGACTGGCTAAAACAACATAATATTACAAAATATGTGACCGGAAACGAAGGTAAAAGCGTAATTGTTGAGCGATTCAATCGAACCATCAAAGAAAAATTGTACAAATGGATGACAGCTAACAGCACGCGCAGATACATTGATCATCTGCCACAAATTGTTTCCGAGTATAACAATACAAAACACAGATCAATTGGAATGACACCTACTGAAGCATTGTCCAATCCAGTACTAGCAAGCGAAAATCTATATCGCAAACACAAATTTAATGCTGGTGACCGTGTTCGAATTTCACTATCCAAAAAACAATTTGAAAAAGGTTTCACACGTAACTGGACTGAAGAAGTATTTGTTGTTAGCGAGATATTATCAACAATTCCTGTCATATATAAATTGCAAGATCAAAACAGCGAGCCAATCACAGGAAGTTTTTACGAGCAAGAACTGCAACACACAGATCAAAATGTGTTTGTGATTGAAAAAGTAATAAAGCGGCGCGGCAACAAATCACTCGTGAAATGGCGTGGATACAGTGATTCTTTTAATAGTTGGGTACCAACTCAATCAATCACCGGTGGTTGATCCGAACCAGTGCATTTCTTGACAAATCCTAACATAATTATCTAAAATATATCGGCATTTCACAGGTTTACATAAACTCATTAATTCCTGACGTCGTTGTTCGTCAATATTAAGCAATTCAAAAATCTTAACAAAAATATAATCAAATTTAATGTTTTTTTTACGACCAGGAATTGACACATGTAAAAAAATTTTTAATCTTCGTTGGAATTCTTCGCGTTCTTCCGGCGCAAAATTAAATTTGATAGTTTTTTTAGCCACATGATATTTTGCATTATAGTAACTTCTTTTTCTAAAATTATTGTACGGACGATGATCAACAACCGTTACTGCATCATAATCATCAATAACCTCGCCGGGTTCTGGATCATACGGCGGAACATCATCTGCGGTTAATATACTATCAGCTGTATCATTAACAACGGTAACGTAATGAGTAGCAGAATGATGGTCATCAGCAGTACTAATAAGAAATTTTAATCTCGATAACATTATATATATAATCGCTAATTTTTTGTATAAACGCAATTATTATATAATCACCGATTTTTATATAAAATCTAATAAATGAAAAATGGTAATAAGATATCATGCAAAAGGTTTTATTAAAAACATGTCCGATCTAGAACGAGCAATAAAATATTATTTTGCAAATAATAACACTCGAGGAAGTGTCGCAATCCGGATAAATAAAGCAAGTGATGAAATTGGAGCAGAAAAAAATAATGTTTTATTAACATCAGAGGAACTAAAAGCATTTAACGAACACGGCGGTATAACAGCTGAATGGGACGTCGAAGTAATAATGTCGTATGTACATAATTGTATATCAAAGAACGATCTAATTCGGATACTTAAGACAAGTTAATCATACACAAACTTAATTTTACGCTGTAATTTCTTTGAAAAGGCCGATCTTGTAGTTCCATCAGCAGCATATTGTATAGATCTGCGATGAATATTGAAGTGTTTTCCTGCAGCATACGTTGATTCAAATTGTAGTTGTTCTCCTGTTTCTGAATCCGTCGATATTACTGGATGAGCTGGCTTACCAAAGGTAGTTTGTTTAGCATTATTTCCTCGCATTGCGTTTTCTCTTGAGGAAACTAAATATAAGTTTTCAAGCCTATTATCTGTTTTAATTTTGTTAATATGATCTATGACGAGTTTTGACGGAATAATACCACAGAAAACTTCATAAATAAATCTATGAGATTTAACGGTTTTAGTGGGGTTGTGGAGGGCATTAAACTGTAAATAACCATGATTATTCATATTACCAACAACATTCTTTGTTCTAACATGTCGTATTATTCCTTTATCACTTGCTTCATAATTTTTGTACAATGGATGTTGTTGATATTCATCCTGCAATCCGAGATTATCTACATTATTATCTATAAATGAACCATTAACATGATAAACTCGTTGACCTGCTGGAATGTCTCCAACAAAACAAGTATAAATAAAATCTTTAAGATACATCTCGGTCTCATCACACAAAATTTTGTAGCCTGCAGGTGTTGTAACAATTTCAAGACAAATATCATCATCACAAGAAACTAAACCTGACACTGTACCATAAAATCCATCAAATTCAGGATGAGCATAAACAGCGTTAAGTTCATCGTATTCTGGGATTCTAGAATATTCCATTGTATATATACTACAGCATAATTAATTGTTTAATTGATTGTTTTGTCTCCCGCAATGATTATTATATATATAAAGAAAAAATCAATTAAAGAAACCATTATATATAATAATGATGCGGAAATCAACACAACTTAAAACGATTGCATCTACGTTTGCCGGATTTGATAATTCATGGCAAATTGACTTGAAAGATAATGTTGTGGCATTATCACCAACAGAATTATACAGCATAATATCACCAACAATAATACAAGAACGAGCCAAACACTTAAGTATTAAATTTTTAGTGCAGTACAAAGTAATATTCGAAAAATCATCAGCAACTGATTCGAATAAAATTGAGGCCTATATTTCATCAAAATCAAAGATTGCTCTTCTCGGTTCAGATTTAAATAAAATAATAACAAAAACAGTGTTCAGTGAACTCGAGAATAAAATATCAGAATACGTTTCACTAGGTTCGGCTTGGACACTACAAAAAATACAATCCGTGTTATTTCACACACATAAATTTAAACCATTGCGGGGAAAATCTTACGTTGAGTTACCCGAAAGAACTAATAACAGTAGATGTGTCATAAACGTAAAAAATAACGACAATAAATGTTTTCAATGCGCTATTCTATCGGCGAGGTTCACACCTGAAAGAAATCCTAATAGAGTATCACAATATAAAAAATATGAAAATTCATTAAATTTTACTGGTATCGAGTTTCCTGTTGCCGAATCACAAATTCCAAAATTTGGGAAACTCAACAAGATCAGCATTAATGTGTTTGGTCTTGAAGAAACTGGCAACAAAATAAAATATTATCCGCGGTTGATAAGTAAAACAGCATCGCAGAGTACAATCAATCTGCTCTATTACAAAGAACATTATTGCTATATTAAAAACTTTGATGGATTAGTTGCATCGCAGTACAACAAACACAAATCCAAAATATATTTTTGTTATAAATGTCTTCATGGATGCCAATCACAGGACGCTCTCAGCAAACATCTTGAGTATTGCATAGAAGTTCAAAAGGTAACACTACCAGAAAAAGGAAAAGAGTCGTTAAGTTTCAAAAACTACAATAAACAACTAAAAATACCTTTTGTCATTTACGCAGACTTTGAATCATTACTCGTACCAGTTGCAACAGCATCTAATGATCCTAAAATATCATCAACAACAGAAATACAAAATCATGTTCCCTGCCGCGTTGCGTACAAAGTAATATGTACAAATCCAAGTTTATCAAAAGATATTAATTTATATCGCGGCAATAATCCTGCAGAATGGCTCGTATCCAATCTAATGGACGAAGCAAATAACATACAATCACTGTACAAACGACCAAAAAAAATGGTACCATTATCGCGGCAACAAGAAGAAGAATTTAATCTATCAAATATATGTCATATTTGCCAGCAGCAGATGATAAATAATGACAAAGTAACAGATCATTGTCATATTACAGGAGAATATCGTGGTCCAGCACATGATAAATGTAATCTGCACTTCAAGTGCCCAGATTTTATTCCAATAATATTTTATAATTTACGTGGATATGATTCGCATATAATAGTTGAAGCCTTTGATAATATTAAATTACGTGATAAAAAAATCAGTTGCATAGCAAACACCGATGAAAAGTATATGTCCGTCACAATAGGACCTCTGCAATTTATTGATAGTTTACAGCTTAAACCTGCAGCACTTGATGTACTAGCAAATGGATGTGGTAAATTCACTTATCTAGAGCAACATTTTAATGAAAACAGTAATATACTAAAACAAAAAGGAATTTATCCTTATGAGTACATGGATCACTGGGACAAATTCGACGAAACATGTCTTCCACCACAGGAAAAATTCGATTCTCAACTAAAAATGGAAAAATTATCTGATAAAGATTATAATCACGCGCATAAAGTCTGGACCACATTAAATTGTAAAACCTTAGGCGATTATCATGATGTGTATCTTAAGACCGACGTTCTGTTACTAGCGGATATTTTCGAAGAATTTAGGTCAACATGTTTGAACTACTACAAACTCGATCTTTGTTGGTATTACTCATCGCCGGGATTATCATGGGATGCAGCATTAAAACTAACCAAAGTAAATCTAAAATTGCTAACAGATCCAACTATGTTTTACTTTATAGAAAAATCAATACGTGGCGGAATAAGTGTTATCACTAAAAAGCATGCGATTGCCAATAATAAATACTTAAAAGACTACGATGTAAGTAAGCCATCAAGTTATATCACATACTTGGACGCCAATAATTTATATGGTTGGGCAATGTCGCAACCGATGCCAGTTGATGAATTTCGCTGGATAACAGGAGAGCAGTATCTAACCGAAACAAATAAAAATGTTCCAGAACATACAAGTTATTTCGTTGAAGTCGATTTAATGTATCCTAATCACCTGCACAAATTACATGATGATTATCCTTTTTGTGCAGAACAACTATTAATCACCAATGATATGTTATCTCAAGAACAGCGCGATCTAAAAACAAAATATAATCTCGGAAAAAATGTTTCGCATAAACTTATTCCAAACTTAATGAAAAAAACCAGATACGTCATTCATCATCGAGCGTTAAAACAAGCTGTGGATCACGGTATTATAATAACATATGTTCATCGCGCACTAAAATTTCAACAATCTTGCTGGCTCAAAGAATATATCGACTTTAATACCAGTAAAAGAACAGCAGCAGCAACAGAATCAGAAAAAGATTTCTTCAAGTTGATGAACAATTCAGTCTTCGGCAAGACAATGGAAAATATCAGAAAGCGTAAAAATATAGAACTTATCAATGATCCAGCGCAACGAGATAAAGTCCTAGCAGAAGACACATTTGTATCTATGAAAATTTTCAAAGAAAACTTGGTAGCAGTACATAAACGTAAAACTGACCTAAAATTAAATAAGCCAATTTATGTTGGATCCGCTATACTAGATATATCAAAAATATTAATATATGAATTTCATTACGATTATTTCAAGCACAAATATCCCGATTCAGAATTATTATTTAGCGATACAGATTCACTCTGTTATTACGTTAAAACTGAGGATTTATATCAGGACATCTACAACAACAGATCGTTGTTTGATCTATCAGACTACCCTAACAGTAGTCCGTTTAAGTGTGAGGAGAATAAAAAGGTAATTGGTAAATTTAAAGATGAAACAAACTTTACACCTATCAAGGAATTCGTTGGATTAAGGGCTAAAATGTACAGTATTAAAACAGATGATAATAAAACAAAGAAAAAATCCAAAGGAATCGTAAAAACTGTAGTTAATAAGAAAATATCATTCGATGATTATCTTAATGCGTTACAAGGTGAGCATAATCTCGTTTCCATGACAACTATAAACTCAGCCAAACATAATCTTAAAACAAATGTGATTAATAAAGCTGGACTATGTAACTTTGATGATAAAAGAATTTACTATAATGGAATTAATACATTCGCATTCGGATATGATCATGATGATAACAAATATGAAGATATCCTTGATATAATTTTCGGAGAACAATAATATAAGTTTTATCTAAACCAATAATATAAATACAAATATAAAGACTGGAGAGTAAAAGAAATTTTCTCTGTTTTTGGAATAACAGCATGAAGACGACCAGATGTTTTCAAATCGTGAAGAATTTCTTCAATAAAATATTTCACATCAACGTCCCAACTTTTAGTTCTAGGATCCGCATCATAAAAAAAGATCCAATTCGTATTATATTTTTTACTTCGAATAACCCTAGTATTACCCCTACAATTACCACAAATAGTTGAGTTACTAACACCAATATATCTAGCGGCATCGGCAATAGTTGGCAATCTTTTTGCCCATTTTTCAGTAAGATTAAACTCAACAACAGTACGAAGCTCGCTATAACACGACATTATACATATATACATGATTTTATTTTCAATTAGAGATAAAAATTATGTATAAGTTTTATCTAAACCATACTATAGGGGGGAGAAAATTTTCTATTCAACGACGCAGATGATGATTTCGTCTACGATCTCAAAGTAGTATGTTATAAGGCGTGATATCAGCACCACAAATCCGAACAGAAGTGAAAATCCGAAGGACGGGCCCGAAGGGACCGGACTGTAGGATTTGAACGAGAAGAGGATGTGTGGTGCTGAGATCCGCCTTCTAACATACTACTACATGTCCAGGCCCTATATTCACTAAGAATATTGCAATACATAACCAGGCCCCATATTCACTACGAATATTGCAATATAAAACCAGGCCCCATGTTCACTAAGAATATTGCAATTTATAACCAGGACCCCTGTCCGCTAAACAATTTAAGCAAGATTTCTAACGCAAGCTCAACACCCTAAAATCTCGTATGATACTTGTACATACACCATTCAAATTCAACATGATAGTAAAATAACCAGAGCTGCGAATGTTCCATGGTTCTAACTTAAATCTACCTAGTGTCACAAAGTGTCACACATTTTACTTTGAGACTGAATTTCTGTTATGGAGTTGCGAGACTGCGGAAATGAGTATGGCGCCGACAACGAAATACCTGCCGACGAAGTGATTTCTGTGTTTAGCGTGCCAGCGAGCCGTTTAAAACGGTGACAAGAAAGGGAAACGATTGTCGTTAAATGACTATGCAAAGTGTTATATTGTCGTTAAATGAGTATGCAAAGTGGTAACGCTAAATAAATAAATGTTGTTGCATGTTGGCGCTATTCCGTAAGTGAAATAATCTACAAGACAGTAACACAGATATTATATTTTACGTCGATGAACACAGAAGACGCACATCAGGTAGCGAAAGGGTATTAAGATGTTAACAAGTCCCCGTAACGCGATTATATTCCGTATATGTAAGGCCGGATTAAAGGCGGAGCAAGTGAAATAGCCGTTCCAGGGTCCCGCCCGCAAGGGTCCCGCAACGCAGTGAAATAACATTTTTAAATTCATTTTTCTTTAATATTTTTTTTTGGGGGGGGGGGCGAGTGGGGACCCTTTTTTAAATTGCTCCAGGGCCTCCTATCACCTTTATCCGGCCTTGCGTATATCTAATGTTTGAATGAATTTATGTACTCTGGAAAAGTGAGTGTACTACGCAAATCTGAAAGAGTCAAGAAAGGATTAAATAAATTTTGCCACGTCTTTACAAATGGATTTTGTGTTTGAAGAGGAAAAATAATGTATTCTTCTCACGCAAGATTAATGATGAAATGGAACAATACACATTTTCATGCTGTATGATGTAATTGTTCAAGATGAAAAAAATTAAAAAACGCCGATCAAATTTTGTTCGTGTCGTTTGCAATTTTACAATCAATTTTAGTAGTGGTTGTCACAAAAGCAACCTGACGGGAGCGGCCTATGTGAGTTTTCCGTGTCCTACATGACCGGTGACGTCATGATTTGAACACCGCTTCAGTTAAGGTCTCACTGGACAGTTGTTTTGCTGAAGTTTCATCGGACTAAGACAGATTGCACAAATATGAGAATATTTTCTACATTAAAGATACAAATAAAAACTAACCAATGATGTTTGTGGAAAGCATGATTGTAAAATTGCCGTGAAGGTATTCTGGTTAATTCCTTGTACAACTGGTATCTTTTACACTGAACCAACACTACCCCCAACTCCTCTTTTTCATGTTCAGTTTAGACAGTAAAGGGTTGTTTTGAATATTTGCCTGTGATAAGGCAGCTCAACAATCAGTATGGGACTCGTGCACATTTAAAGTTCACTGGTATTACAACAAATTGGCGTGCTTTTAATCACTCGATTTTGAGATATTTACCGCTGTAGCAGACATACATGAATACGTACACCAAGTTGGCAGTTCATTTGCAGCCCAAGTTACGCAGTTTATATTTCTAACGCTAATCTAATTGTGAGAGACAGTCCCCGAACAAGCCAACCCATTTTCAACCCTAACTTAAAGTAAATGTAAACCAAATTGCAGATTTAGTTTCTGCGTGAATTTAAAAACACAAGGCTCATGCTTCTTAGGCTCATTCCCTCTACCCTAAAAATTAAGGGGGTGGGGTGGCGGTGGGTTGTCAAATACGAAACTATCCATTGAGACCTAAGCAATATGAATCTTTGTTTACATCCGGTGTTGATCATTCAAAGAGGACAAAAATGGTGCCGTAGTTGATTGCACAAATTCAAGAAATTGAAGTGGTTTTAAGATTTAGCAGAATGAACTGGTCGGCAGCAAAGTATTTGGAATTCGTTGTATCCATCTCTCACATCGTATTAATATCCAGCATTCTCGCTGGCAGGCTGAATTTACGATCCAGCATGCACACTTGCAGGCTGAATCTACGATATAGCATGCACGCTTGCAGGATGAATTTAGGATCCAGCATGCACGCTGACAGGCTGAAGTTAGCTTCAAAGGACAAAATGATTTAATATAAGATTAAATAGCCCCAAAATCTATTTACGAAGTTTAAGTACAAATGAATGATTCCATTTTTACGAGTTTATTTTTTTTACGCATTTATTTTTATGGAATAAGAAACTAAGTAAATACGTATAATAGCGTATGTCAATGTTTACTTGTTTATTTTACAAAAGAACCAGACGTATACAAATTTGTAAAATTAGCAGCACGTACAAAATACCTGATATCCGATATATCCTTTGACATAACGTCCACCTGTAAATAAGATCCACAAGTTTTCTTTGTACTAAAGTTGTATATTGAGACGAAATATACTGGTATTAGGAAGATGGAACACAAAGTTGCAAATCGATACCAAGAAGGTAAAAAACCCAGTTGATAATATTTCCTCATCATATAAGGGAAGAATTTTTCTTAGTAAAATGAAACTAAATAAGACATAAAAATGTAATTAACTATATTATTTTGCTTAAACATATCTTATTTACACGAAACGCTACAACGGTTGGGCCACAAGTCTATCCAACAGAATCTCCCTCATTTTCCTCACTCAACTGAAATACAAAAGATAGTATTATGTCAGCAAATGTTATTGAGAGAGAGAGAGAGAGAGAGAGAGAGAGAGAGAGAGAGAGTAGTAGTAGTAGTAGTAGTAGTAGTGTGTACTGGCTATGAGAGAGAGAGAGAGAGAGAGAGAGAGAGAGAGAGAGAGAGAGAGAGAGAGAGAGAGAGAGAGAGAGAGATGTACATGGGACATTAATATAAAACATAACGAAAATACATACCTTGTTTCTGATTATTGACAATATTAGATAATCATACAAATATTGACGAATATTAACAAAATGTATGCTATATCCTTATTTACTGATGCAGATATAATCAAATAAATGATGATTCTACAATCAGAGCCCCTGAGAAAGTTTGATTAATTACTAATAAACACATAATTTTAACTACTCTCTCTCATATAAAATAAACAATAAAGGTCAATAGGAAGCAATAATTGACGACAATGGATATAATTTATATCTGTAGAGGGAAAATACTATTCAATTTTTATGACTGAAGAATATAGATAAATATTCATTATGTTAAATTAAGGCACATTGATTTTATATGAAGTTCTACCGTCCGACTTAACTAGCCGCTCTTATTGAAATATTTCTACTAAATTGTAATTGTACAAATTCTTGATAAATTGTAAATGTACAAATTCTTGCTAAAATGTAATTGTACAAATCCTTGCTAAATTGTTTTTGTACAAATCCTTGCTAAATTGTAATTGTGCAAGACCTTGCTAAATTGAAACTGTAGAAGTCGATGTACATTATATGCATGTTCATTCTTAATCAAGGAACTGTCTGATTATCTATACGGTTAAAACGTTTAATATAAGATGTTATTGGCATCTAATTAATAAAAGTACGAGCAGTGTTTGAATCCCCAACTATAGGAAAGAAAAAAACAAACAACAACAAGAAATGTCCACATAACTGCATATTATTTATGTCGCCTTGTATATTTATTACAGTAGTGACTTTCATGAGTCAAGGTGTTTGTGTACATCCTGAAGTGAACAGCTGTTCAAATCGAGACGTCATAGCCTAAATTTGACCTGAAGTATCATCATTACTTCAGCATTTTCAGTAGAGGCGCAAATACCCCCCCCCCCCCCCGAGCTTTAAACGTACATAATTATGTAGTTCTTTTGCACTGGCATTACATTAAAATCTTGTACCAAATAAGTGATAGTTTAATTCCATTCAACTTTAAGTTTTTAAAAGCGAAAGATACAAGCAAAAAAGGTATTTTTCACATTCAACCATTGTCCTAGACCTTAGAAAACGATTACAGATTCTTTTATTTTTATCAAAAGTTCTCAAAGTCTGTGTATGATATGTTTCGTTTACACAAGGGTGAAGACATATAGGAAACGTGCAAACATATGAATAGCCACGAACGACATCATTATAGAGAAATAATATGAGACAATATATTGTTGTTGTCCTTGAAATGTGAATTTAGTTCCAACGAGAAAAGAATTAATATGATTTGAACATATAATTAATTTATCTCACAATAGATCACTTTCATATACTTAATGTATTGTCAGAAATTATGCTCTCACACGCCAGGAATTGGATCAAAACAAATGGTTATAATAACAAGTTGTTATTAAATAAAACTGTTATCTTTTACATACATTTATCTTCGATGGTGGTTACATTCCCCCAAGCTATGGGGCCAATTAAGTTCGATGCTCATAAATCGAGCCCGAATATATTTTCGGATATCAGTAGTAGTTGTACAAAAAGGGATATTAATTAAAGTTCTGCTTGTTGGTACGGATAATCCATGAATGTCAGCATACGTGATAGGCAAAAGGTAAGGCTCTCCCATTGACATGCCATGTACATCGTCTGCTAACGTCATCAAGCCACAGTGATAAAGCAATTATAACGAATGCGCTGTGTAAAGGGATGAAAACTTTTACATTTTCACGAGAAAAGGTAATTTGTATTAGTCATTACGTGCCTTGGGTATATGATTGATTCACTGAAAGATGCAATTAACTGTAGTATCATTTCCAGAAACTTTTCTGAATCATTGAAATTCATGGTATTCGCAATTCATAATGGAAATTTAAAGAATAACCCAGCAAACTATTGACCTTTATCGATTCTACCGGTATGTTCAAATATTATTATTAAAAAAAAACATGTCAGCAAGCATCTCTTCAGATATCCTAACAAGTACCAGCTCTATTATAATTCACAATCATATTTCAGACAAAACATTCATGTTAAACTGCATTGACGATACTTCTAGATTGGTGGCTTCTGGCGATTGGATCCGGCGAATTTACTAGAGGAGGCTTCTTTGATCTTAAGAAAGCATTTTATTTAGTTAACCATTCGGTGCTCATTGAGAAATTATCAGCCTATAGGTTTTCTTCACACTCAGTTTCTTGGTTCAAATCATATACTGCTAACATATTACAGGTTTGTTTTTTATGTGTGAAAATACTTCAGATTCGGGCCATATTCTTGGGTGTAGGACAAAATCCCCTGAGCAAAATGAAAGATAGAACATAATCCCAACCCCCAGTCTTTGTTTAGCCCTTTTAAAAACTGTCACAAATATACATCTATACTGATAACTTGTTTTCAGTTTATTATTGTTATAGAATCGGATTAAAAGATCTAGTACTAGCCTATTTTAAAACGGGATAGGAGGGAGAAAAAAAAAAGAATTAACATGGGAGTTTGTATTTCTCCAACAAACAAAGCGATGTGAAAAAGAACACACTCGTGCAACTAGTATTTAGATCAAAACGATTATTATGCATCTTAATCTTCTGGTCTGTTAAGATCTAACATCTAACCCGCACACTATACGTCTTCCATCTACTCAAGGGAAGCCAACACAAAATTTCAAAGGGCCCACAAACACGTATATATGTGGCTTCATCTAACCAGCACACTATACGTCTTTCATCTACTCAAAGGAAACCGACACAAAATTTCAAAGAGCCCACAAACACGTAGAAACACATGTATATGTTGCCTCATCTAACCCACACACTATACATCTTTTATCTACTCCAGGAGAACTTCCAAGGGCCCAAGCCGACACAAAAAGATGTATATTTGTGACGGTTTAAAAAGTTTAAAAAGGGATAAATTTAGACTGGGGGAGGGGATTATGTCCTATCTTTCATATTGCTGGGGTGGGGGGGGGGGGCTGTCCTAGGGGAATACTGTCTGTACAACCATATTCTTAATTAGCATTCCCCTAGGCTGTATATTATGATCTCTTCTTTTTTCTACTGTTGATCTATGACGTACTTTTGTATACAAATGCACTCTAACACCTATCTGTTCTCTCACATTTTATACGCTACACACGTCTTGTAAATCTCTCAACTCCACTGGACACAAACTTCAAATCAATCTTAATATTTATTTGTTTGGTGTAAACAAATTAGAATGTATGTCGATGCATCTAAAACGAAATGTATGGCAATTGGAACACGACAGAACCTATCCTTGGCCATAGATTTCTCATAATTAAGGACTCATACTTGTCTGGCGTAAAAAAAAAATCTTGGTGTCTACATTGACCAACACCCCACCTGGAATTCACATATCGATCTATTATGTACAATGGTCATCAAAAGAATTACTCTCTTAAATTTCCTGTCGAAATTTCTACCTCCCCAGTTACTTGAATTTTATAATTCCGGATACATAGTAACACTAATAGATACGGCCGTACCATATGCGTTAACACATCAAATTATAATCTATCAAGGATTGATAAACTCCAGAGAAAGGCAGCAGAATAATTTTAAAACCAATTTTGACTCTCGCTGATGTTTTGGCTACCAATACATAAACACATTCTATATTTTCAAGGAATCAGACCATATAAGTCTCTAAACAACCTTTCTCCTGATTATATATGTAATCTCATTGAACTAAGATCATCAAAATGCTGAGCGTAATGCTAGATCCATAGCTAATAATGAACTCCAGATTCAGAGATCGAAAACCATCCATTTCAAAAACTCTTTTACTGTATCAGCATCTACCTTTTGGAATTTCCTGACCCTATCGATACAATTAATTTCCTATTTCTTCATTTAAAACCCAGTTAAAGGAACCGCTTTTTGACCAGCTGGAATGATACATTAAAGTCTCTTGATGAGCAGGAATGATATATTAAAGTCTCCCACAACATAATTTTATCATTGTATCTAGATATAATGTGATATATGAAAGTGTGCAGGAGAAGAAAATGCATGAATGTTCTTTGACAATATATGTGAATTTGCATTCAAAGGTCATGTGCGTGTGTTTTATTCTACATATGTCTGTACGACTGCTCCTATGTTGAAATGTGTATATCTCTGTATAGTATATGTTCATCTGTGCACCTGTTTATCGCTTTTTGTTTATATATATATATATATATATATATATATATATATATATATATATATATATATATATATATATATATATATAAAGCCATTTCAAATCTGTGTGAGAGCTTGTGTGAGTACAAGAGTGTAAGTCATTTTATTATATAAATAAAATGTACGTTGAGGGTCCATAAGGCAGATGGGTCTTTTATATCTAAATATTTTATCTTCGTTAAATCATTGTTGTTGTTGTTGTTATTATTATGATTATTATTATTATTATTATTATTATTATTATTATTATATTCAAAGGATTGCGCAGTATTTTAGAACAGAGACTATGTCCTGAACATGTAGGTTCTTCCATTCGTAAAGAGGTCCAAGAAACATATACCAACCTTAAAACAATATTATGTACCTCTATGAAACATATACCAACCTAAAAACACTATTATGTACCTCTATGAAACATATACCAACCTTAAAAAAATATTATGTACCTCTATGAAGCTTACAACTACCTTAAAATCGTACTTGCGTGTATGTATAAATAAGAAAAATAAATAAGAAATGTAATACCTTTAATCGGAAAGTCATTTTTTTAAGCTTGTAGAGGTTGGATTTGTCCACTTTGGTCTAACATACGCTTTTACGTTGAGATTTTAAATTTATGTCAGAAATGTTGATGCTTACCTACCACCTCTTGCCCTCGTTACAAAGGCTTCATATACATCCTTGTTCTGGATGTCATCGCGGAATGTACATTACTAAAATTTATGGCTACATTATGGCGAGTAGAGGCAACGTTTCATGCTGAAAGGTGTCACTGTTTTAAAATAGAGGACTGGAATAACATACAGTATTTACCTGTATCTGATACGTACTAAACTTCAATTACTGTAGACCCAGATCTGGTATGGCATAATGCGCAAATCAGTGTTAGTGCTGTTCACTCGAAAGCATAGATAGCGCGAATAGAGTAGACTCTGAACAGGTTCATCATGAGCCGATAAATCTGAGTCGACGCTGTGTCCAGTTTGACATGATTGCTAAGTTATTTTGCTTAGTAAACTCATTTATTATATGCTTAGGTGTGAAATATGGACAATTATTGATACAATATTTTTCATTTTTGCTTTAATTCCTATATCTTAACATGTAAAAAATATATCCTCATATTTACACATGTGAATATACAAGATTTTCCATCATGCTATATGACGTCTGATTGTATGTACCTATAATACTTGTAGCTAGAAAAACGAATACGTTGTGAGCCAGAGCGATAAATGAAAACTGCATTACGTTTCAGGCATGGAAATTATTTTTTGTCGAAGGTATTTGAGTTGCCACCGTTCGCTTCCCAACAAAGTTATATCTCCTGTACTTCCTTGTCAACAACGTTAAGACTCCGGTGAGCTGCGTCACTCAATTGGATTTACTTTGTGGTAGGACGGGGTAAAATAGTTTACAAAAAGTCAAAAATGTGTTTTTTATTGAAACAGATTAGGTAATTCCTAACCTACCGTTCTCTTAAATCTCTGAACATTTTGATCAGCCAATGAATACGATAGCAATTGAGGTGAACTTACGAATTGGGGGGGGGGATGGGTTGGGATTGAGTGGTATTAAAGAGTGAGTTTTATATAAGTCTGGTATATATTTAAAATAAAATTGTATTTTTCTGCATAGTTACCAGATATATTTCATCTTGTGATACAACAAACAATATATTTTAATTCGTGACTCGCCACTCGTTAATATATTACGTCCCCCCCCCCCCCCCCCGCAAGTACCACACGATGAAATATATCCGGTGTTAACTTAGGAAAAGAAAATATGCTCTATATAATTGTTTCCATAAATCATGTAATAACACATCACAAATGACGTCATCACTTTATGTAAATGAAAGGCTTAATGTCCAAGGTATCCTAATGGTTTTCTATGTTATTTCACTGCATTATACAACTGTATTAAGGAATAAAATCTGTATACTTCGTCATGTGATTAACACAATCTTACATTTGTACTCATTTCAACAGAAATTTATGAAAGTCGTTGAATAATTTCAACCTTTCTTCTTCCACGTTCGCAAAAATTAGAAATTGTTTAACTTGTTTCACAAATCTCATTTGGAATGAACACTCATGGGAGATCTTATATCTAGGTTTAGACTGTGCTGTTACAGAACGTAGTATTCTAATGAAAGTACGAGTTTTGTTCTGACTTGGAGGTTTCCATTTTTAGTTTAATCCTAGCGGTATAATTTGCTAATTCTTTATGATTTTATTTCACATAACCTTTTATTGTTCATTTGATATATGACAACGACAATGACAACGACAACGACAATGACAATGACAAGACCTTTATTATACTCAGGTTGCGATATGCAACATTTGAGGTAAAATATTAGAATTTCACTTTGCATGCATGTACATCAGCCATGGACGATATAATGTTTTTTTTCACTGTAGAGGCGACTTAACTCAGACTTCCAGCAATATCACAGTCAATACTCCGATGAAATACGAGCAAATATAAATTTATACACATCTCTTCACACCGCAATACATTAATTGTTTGATTAAGTAATATCAATCATTTAAGAGCTTTCTTAAAACGCCAATTTTTTTCAGAAATTAATAATTATTTAAACCTTGAAACATTTGGTCTGATACATAAGTGTTTGGATAGTAGCTGTTTTCTTTGTTCTCTAAAATAGGTGCTTTGATGAAGATAATGAAATTCATAACCCACGCAATTTTGCACGCAAAGTGTTTACAATCTTTCATGTCAAGGCAAATTAGCCCATCTTCCCTTTTCTATAGGTAGACAATGATTGCTTGTTCCAAATTTTATTATATTTGCCAATTTTTTATGAGTCGTTTAATAAATGATGTTCTAATTTTAATTCCGTTTTAAAAATTCTATATGTATCTTAAAATAAAGCTAAGGCAATATATTTTAAAAGTAACGGACACATATCGGAACATTTTTTTATTTTTTCATTTTCGCTAGGTACACATGATCCGAAGAGTGTCATTAATTTTTTTTTTTAAAAAGAACAACTTCAACAAATAACAAATTACAGCTTGCCTGAATGTGATAGCGTACAGACAGCTTTGTAACAACATGCTACTCTTAAATCATAACGAATGTTTGAAACCTTTTGATATATATGTTGTCCCAGCTTTGAATCACGCATCAGAGGTATGGGTTGTTTACCAGGCTGACGCCGTTGAACGTTACAATAAAGGTTTTTAAAACATTTGTTAACTGTAAAAATATGCTATTCTGACATCGGTGTATACGGTGAACTTGGAAGAACCCCACTTAAATACATAAGATTGGTTAAGTTAGTTAAGAATTAGTTTAGAATGAAAAATTCTGTAAATATTATACTGAGTACTGCATATAAGCAGCTATTTATTGACAATGAATCAAATAATAGTATTAATTTGGTTACACTCTTAAAAGATACTTTAAACAGATTTGGATTTTGTTAAGTGTGGATGTTTCCCGATTCTGTAAATTGCTCCAAGTTTATTCCAATTTTTAAACAAAGGACTACAAATGCTTTCCTATCAGACTGGAATAATAAATTACAAAATTCTAACAAACTCTCTATATAAACATATCAAAACTGACTTCAGCCTCAAAGATTATTTCAAATTCTTGTGTAACTATAATCATCGATCAGCTCTGACAAAACTCCGAGAGTCTTTTCATAATTTTAGAATTGAAACTGGGCAATATGGAAGCAATAGAATCGATAGAAATTAAAGATATTGTATGCTATGTGACAACTGTGATATTGAAGATGGATCTAATTTTCTGTTGGTGTGTCCTGTATATACTAATTTACGTGAAAACGTAATTAAAAAGTGATTGTGGAACAAACCATCGATGTAGTACATTCAATTGTTAACTTCTAGTAATATGAAAACAATATGTTCACTAGCTTTTGTTTATAAAGCGTTTAAAATTATAGATAGATTATTATTTTTACAGTAATTTGTTATAAAAGATTGTTTATCATTGTCCATCCTCTCCTTTTCAGCTCTTGACGATTACCGTTTTTGATTTTCTGTTTAAAGTTGTATGTATAGCATTTGATAAGCATGCAATATTTGAGGTATGTACTCTATGGGTATGTACATGGTTATGAGAATAAATTATTGAATTGGACTTAAAGTTCAAATTATACTAGTTTACGATATGACGTAAAATAACTTTATGAACTAAAAGTCACATATAATGGAGGTGATTATACGATTATATAATTTGTACATTATTTTCTGTCAATAATTCAAAGGTTAAAAACAATATTTGTTTTCATTTTATTGATATCTTATAACCTGCCATTAACTGGTAGTCAACTTATGAAAATACGTCTACCTTAATACGCATGCTCCATGCTTAAAACATACCAGGTAAAAAGAAGTGACATAATTGCAAGAAACATTATAGACTGGTCGGCAACTAATTGTACACTTTGCACTATACAGAACTGGTTGGCGGTATGCCACATCCGGTATACTGAAATAGCAGACTTGCAAACAGACCGGATTTTTGCTGGTGATGTTTTTGAAGGGACATGGTTTTTTGTTTTTCATTTGTATATCTTCATGAAACCCGCTATTATGTCAACAATTTATATGCAGCTAATATTTCGATGCTTCCGATGTGATACGAGGGATTAATTTCTTTTAAAAAAAATGTACCAACAAAATTCATTAGAAGCTGCTGCTGTGGCATTCTGACTCTAATATGGAACATTTATCAAACTGCATTAATCCCCCCTATATATATATATATATATATATATATATATATATATATATATATATATATATATATATATATATATAGTTTGATCTTTCCTTCTACAATCATATAGTGAGGACATCTATGGATTTTGAAATCCAATGCAAGTACTCCTAACTAACCTTTACAATAGAACATCACTTATCTCGATCAAGCAAAAACAAAAGAGCACGGCATGGAGTAATAGCCTTTAATATTTATCATGACGTGTCATCAAAAAAAAAAAAAAAAATAAAAAAAAAAAAAAATACCAAAGATCAGACAAGCGACAGACAGATGGTAAACGATAAGAATTAGTGTGCATTTATGCCTCACTTATCATAACCCGCCTGTCGTACCGATTGTTGACTTGGACAAGATTTATTGCCACATCAGATATTTTCTTTTATAACAAAGTATCATAGGTAATATAAGAGTACTAATCCTTTATATGTGGGCAAAACAGTATAATGTATTCTGCCTACTGAGGCCTTTGCATGTTGCCATTTCCTCTAACCTAACCCTCCCCGAGAGAGAGAGAGAGATTTATATATTTCAGGGTGATTGATCATAGGGGACCTATAAAAGCCTAAGTGAAAAGCATGGGGGGGGGGGGGGGGCCGGCCGGGGATATTCTGTCTTTTACCTGAAGATAATTAATTATTTTCAACCAAAATGAAGGATATAATTAGTTTTCTTTTTCAATGGTCTGACACTAATACAAATAAGAATCGTGCTGGTGCTTAAATTTGAAGATAGACTCGATTATATGTATTTTCTTTGCAAGACATAGTGCGTCCTTAAAAATAGTGATATTTGAATAAACATGAATGGTTGGAATTTTGTATCGGATATTGTATCATTGTCTTTGAATATTGTCCCGAACCAGTTAGACAGCCTGCATGGCGGCGTAAGACTATATGGAATCCCTCCGCTTGCCAGTGGATACTCTATTACTTACTCCTGAAATTATCTGAACGCTATATTTCTGAGAGTGCTTGTCCCATATTATATAACACCAAAAAGTATGGTCTTAACAACACATAGTAGCTGGCAAAATATATACCTTTCTTTAAGCAATAACCTACCTAGTATAGCTACTTTTTGGAGATTAATTAAACCAAATTATTGTAGAAAAAAAACGTCTGCTAAGCAGCCATCCGTCTTAAAAAGCCATATTTTACACTTCCCAGAGGTGATTGCTTTAGACAGGTTTGACTGTAACTTATCTTGTATGCAGAATATTCCTCTTTTACCTCTGTAAAGGTCAAGCTGGTATCTAAATCGACCTTAAAGTTTGCAGCAACCAAAATACATATTGCATACTTTCATCTATAATTCTTCGTGCCTTTTATTGCTGAAGGTTACAATAATTCAAGTTAAATATAATAGCTTTTCTATTAACCACATTGTTGTAATTGTTACGTGCAAGAGGTTTCATGAATTCAAGGCGCGCCTTCTAAGGCTTGTGATGTAACCCCCCCCCCCCCCAAAAAAAAAAAAAAAAAAAACAAAAAAAAAAAAACAAAAAAAAAAAAACACCATACATACCGGTGATGGAGCAGGATACTTACTCAGGCACAACGTATTAATGACAAATTAGAAACGATATAAATAACATCTGTTAAAAAGAGGAACGGTCACATATACGTCATCAAAAATGGGATAATCATTTACTTTCCTTTGACCTATGCCACACGTACGACATCGGAACTTGAAACAGAGTACATAAATGTTAATTATACTTCCACTTGTTCCGTGTAATTAACTTTGTTTTCTTAATATCAGCTTGCTTGCTGTTCAAAAGATTTATTTTACTTTGTTTACGTGTTGTCCAAATCCTGATTTTTGAAAGTTATTATTGTCAAAGTATATTAACCTATAGGCTCGGAAAGATAATCAGTTTTATTCATGATTAAATATTAGGCCTCTTTCCCAATTATATATATATATATATATATATATATATATATATATATATATATATATATATATATATATATATATATATAACCCCACTTTATTGTAAAATTTGTCACGATTCGTTTGTATTAACACAAATTTAGATATGCATGTAAACAAATGTAAGGCTTTTAAATACAGAAAGAATGTCCTGTATTCAAATAACTGATGTGTATATGCATTTTTCTATAATAGCTTACTATAATATTTAAATAGTTTTTCTGTTTTTGTATTACTATATGATAAATATAAATACTGAAGACATCAGTTGCTATTTCTTTTCTCTTCCTCCTGTATGTAATTATTTTTCATCAAATAATTGTTCCCACGTACCATCCGCATCTATTGAGAATGTATCCTCACATTTAGCTTGAACTCTTGGCATGTATCCTCGCATTTAGCTAGGACCAATGGAATGAATGAGCAAAGATATTCAAGATAAATATATATTCTGAAATAGTCTAGGAATAAGAATGATATATCTGTTTGTTAAACGCACGTGTTGTATATATATATATATATATATATATATATATATATATATATATATATATATATATATATATATATATATATATATATATATATATATATTGTTTAAAACTTACTGTACAGCTTGTATAATTCCACACTTTGGTTTAGTTTTTCGAGGCAGTGTATTCGTGAAATACCTATATGCTATAACAATGTTTACAGATTTTTTTCTTCTTCGTATAATTATCCACGCAGAGAGAGTGTATCGTTTCGTTTTGGAAATGATCGTATCCCCTCTTTAAACGGATAGGTGGCTTTAGAGCTCGACTATTGTCTTGTAATTCTATCATTTCGCAATTTGATGTCTTAAGGACATACCAGGCGTCACGATTGATTAAATAATGGAATAGTCAGCTGTTACTTTGTAGAAGATAAATTTGATTCTACATAGAACCTCTAGTCTACTATCACACACACACACACACACACACACACACACACACACACACACACACACATATATATATATATATATATATATATATATATATATATATATATATATATATATATATATATATATATATATATTGTAACACGCAAGAGGGTTTCTCTTCCGAGCGAATAAAACAACTCCTGTGTGAGTCTGGCTTGAGGTCCACGTTTCCCCTATTTCCAAGGGTTGTTAAACGCACAAATGCTACAAATAATTTCTCTCTAATCACACATCACGAAACTCTAATTTCACACTTGCATGTGTTGTTTTTTTTGTTTTTGTTTTTTTGCTTTACCTTTGTATAACCCGTCAGTAAGCCTTTCCAAACCAAAGATTGGTACTTTACGCCAAGCACCGCGATACACGACCTGAACACATTTTACAAAGAATTATCCATATCTCAAATTACTAAACACTTATACATTAGAATACACGAGAATTCCTTTATGTTAAAAAACTAGGAAAGGTCCATTGTACGAAACTAATCCATGCTACTATAAAGTCTCTTGAATACTGTACATTATGACGTCTGCTCCTAGACATTAGTTAATTACTTGCTTTGGGTAAGATCTTCCAAACATAAGCAACAAATAAAACCATTAAAATCTAACAAAGCTAAAACGGAGACGTAAATGCAAATAGCACACACATGCCCTAGCTTTATTACAATATATATATATATATATATATATATATATATATATATATATATATATATATATATATATATATATATATATATATATATATTAGCACGACAAGATCTGAAGTTGCTGCATTCCATAATATAATAATATAAAATAATTCTACGATCTCGGTCCATGAAAAATCAAAAGATCAAAATGAAATAAAAGCATAATCCTTTAAACTGTAACTACTTTGAAACTATTTTCTGACATTGTTTCTGCTGATTTATTCTTTTCTCAAGCAGGAAATAAACATTGCTGAAGAAAAAGAAATAAAACTGAATAAATATGAAAACGATTGTGATATTTTTTACGCAAACCTTAAGGGCAATGTATTCTCTTATGCATTTTATTGATAAATATTTATATCAGTAAATAAACGTATTGGATTTGAAAGACAACACAATTTAGGTATCAGTAAATAAACGTATTGGATTTGAAAGACAACACAGTTTAGGTAACCTTAAATAAACGTATTAGATTTGAAAGACAACACAGTTTAGGTATCAGTAAATAAACGTATTAGATTTGAAAGACAACACAATTAGGTATCAGTAAATAAACGTACTGGATTTGATAGACAACACAGTTTAGGTATCAGTAAATAAACGTTTTTGATTTGAAAGACAACACAATTTAGGTATCAGTAAATAAACACGTATTGGATTTGAAAGACAACACAGTTTAGGTATCAGTAAATAAACGTTTTTGATTTGAAAGACAACACAATTTAGGTATCAGTAAATAAACGTACTGGATTTGAAAGACAACACAGTTTAGGTATCAGTAAATAAACGTATTGGATTTGAAAGACAACACAGTTTAGGTATCAGTAAATAAACGTATTGGATTTGAAAGACAACACAATTTAGGTATCATTAAATAAACGTATTGGATTTTATATGCTTCATAATTTAGGTATTTCGTCTTTGGGCTCAAAATGTGCTTTGTGATTCGTCATTTTTTAAAATGAAGAATATGTACAAGCAACATTTGAATCATGCCAAATCAGGACAAAAGTACTGCATAAAACAAATAAGTCTTGCCAAAAGCACAAAAACGTTTTGATATTTGAATCTATTTTTACCTGGATATTATTGTATTTTATCTTCTTTCCACTGGCTTGAGGTACAAGGTAAATCCATGAACTTATGGCTGTTAATCAAGCTTCCATCGCATTGCCTTGGGTTCCATATACAGGTAAATGAACAATCTGAAGAAAAAAGATAATCAGTTTTCTTCTTCAGCGGAGTGTAGTCTAAGGCGTCGGAAAGACAAGGAAAACCAAAACTGTTTTCGTATGGTGTACATCGTTTTCTTTATTACATACATACATACATACATACATACATACATACATACATACATACATACATACATACATACATACATACATACATACATACATAATGAGAATTAAACAAATTTCAGATACACAAAGTATCTGATGTCAAAACCAAGAATTAAAAATATTTGAAATATATGTTGATATTCAGGTTTCTATGTGTACCATTTAGCTGTTATTTTCTACTTCCATTTAGGAAAAAGAAATATTAAAGAGCCGGACGTCAGATGTATGTAATGAGTTGACATTCCTTTACCTCGTTCTAACACTAATTAGCTAACCATAGCTTGGTAAGCTGCATTACGCATGGCTACATTTATGTATATTTGACATTTTTATATCCTCGTCAATAATTTGATGTGGCCTTTAGGTATGAAGCTTATTACAAGCTATTATCATCTTTACAATTTGCTATGTATTGCATTTCTTTTGATGCCCATTTGTCTGTAGAGGTATCATTCCTGGATTACTTACAAATATGTTTTCACATTGTGAATAAAATTTAGACATATACGTTTTGGTGAAAAATTTGATTGGTCTGGTTTGGTGTTTTATGGCATATCAACATAAGTAGGTTATTTAGTGTGGGGGCAATGGGAGTAAAGTGGGAGTAAAGTGTCTTGCCCAAGGACACACCATAGTAGCCGACCTAGACTGATCCAATGGATCGATTCGAACCAGCACCCTTTCGTTCGCGAGTTTAGCACGCTAAAAACTGAAGCACTTCAGTATCCTGCCTCTATTAGTGGCCTTTTACGACATGCATTATGAGAGCGTATGGGGCATATTCTACGTCTCCGAACCCGAAGATCCGAGAATTTAAAGAATGTGTGACAAATACAGACGTTTGTCATTTCATGCTAGATTCAACAAGTGTTTCTTCATTTCCAACAAACTGCAGTACTGACCTTAGCTACGTTTAAAGTTATTCAAATGGCAACTATCTCAGAAGAATGTGCGCATACATTTACATTAGAAAGCAGAGAATCATGACATGATTTTACTCTGCCCCGAAATAACGCGTAAAAATTGGAATAAATATGATTATTACAACTAAACATTACCTCAAACTTCAGAAGATAGTTATCTCTTTGACATGTTTCAAACCTCAGTATGAACGTCAAGATTTTCCTGAAACCGTTTGTGATGAACTCATTGGAGGAGGATCGAAAGTTGGACAAATTAGCAATGGGGAACTCCCCCTCCACTTTAATTTTGCTCAGATATCTCAGTGTTAACTTCACACTTAAAGTCAACGTTGCAAAGCTACAGAGGCAAATGCGTTTGCCAAGATACATTGCTTAGGTGGAATTGCGACCTTAGCATTACTGGACTATACAAATTTTACGCCTTTAAAAATGATTGGGAACGTAAGATAGCGATGAGTGTCTTTTCACATGAGACCAATGAATATTTTATCCAATATATGACGCAAGATTAAATAAGGCACATTGAAAGTTACCTGGACATTTTGCCGCAAATTGTATGCGTCATAGAAATACTATAATTCAGTTGAGTTCAAATTTAATGATATTTGTTTTCCTTATGTGCTTGGTTAAAAACTTAAATGAATCAATTTGTCTGGGTCAATAGGTCTACACTATTTCTTCATTGCCTGTAGTTGTATAATGCTAACACTTAGAATAAGACAAATATTGTATAGTAATAAATTATGATGAACTGAAATTGTATTCTATGGTTTTAATTAGAGACTGGTTACCAGGCAAACAATGTTTGAAAGAAATATATAGGAGAAGAGGTCAAACAGGAGATATAGAGTCAATGATTTGTCACTTTAAATGTGCCAATTTTACTGGTCTCAAAATTAAAGACATATATTTAGCTGTTTCGATCATTCAGTATAAAACTGTCTGTGTTTCCTCTTGTTTTGAATTGCCCTCACCAAGCCTCATTGGCTGAGAACAAAGTATCAATCACACTATATTAGCAAACATGTCCATTCCTTTTAATATTTGGTTCGTACCACCATTCATGCTACAAAAGTAATAATTAGTACCAATTTGGAGCATACTCGTCCCAAACTTAGACTCAAAAAATGTCTATTTACGCAGTGGTTTAAATCATAACAGAAAATAATAGAACTAAACTTTATTGATTTGACGTATGCATAAAAGCACATAGTGAATACAATACATAAGGCATACATAATACATTAAATGAATGAATAATGGCCACATAAAATCCTTAGAGAGAGAGAGAGAGAAAGAGAGAGAAAGAGAGATAATACATTAAATGAACGACTAATGGCGACGGATCATCCCAAGAGAGAGAGAGAGAGAGAGAGAGAGAGAGAGAGAGAGAGAGAGAGAGAGAGAGAGAGAGAGAAAGAGAGAGAGAGAGAGAGAGAGAGAGAGAGAGATGGAGAATCTAAGTTGAAATGCATTATATAGAGATTTACCTACGTTTTTTTTTACAGTTCTTGAATCTTCATTTTTAAGTAATTGGAGTAGTTTATACACATTTGGTTTATACCAATAATAAGGATCAATATAAAAATTTCTAAGTAAGAGGTATAGATGGCAGATTAAGACAAAATGGTATTCATCTTCGACTTCATTATTTATACAAAGTTCACGTTTCGTTTCATGCCTTTCTTTACCTACCTGTCACCCAGTCTCGATACTTAATGGGTGTGATGAAACCCTTAATTTATTTAAAGCCGTCCTGTGGCCGACATTAGCAATGAATCTAAGATGTTTTGCAGTTTAGAAGATATCTTTATATCTTTATACGTGTATGAATTATTCGAAGCAACTGCACAACTCCAGTCAGAATGAAATATCATTGCTTCCTGCGACATCACGGATGCTGTGGGATCGCGGTATTCGAATTTTTCGGTGTATCTTCTGCATAGCGCCACCTATCGTGTACTTATCTTATATACACTTGATGACCATAAGTTACTTGCTCTGCATGATCATTTGATTTCGGCAAAAATGTCGAGATTGTTTGTGTGTACACTATTATAAAAATGCACTCGTGAATGTCAGTTCTTTCCAAATATTGCCGTACCCTATGTTCTCAAATAAAGTGTATATCTTCTTAAAATCAATATCGCTGTAAACAATCTGTTAACCAGTTTGTCGTCTGATAACGTCCAATGATATCACGCAAGAGTCAGATCCCATGATTACCATATTGTTCAAGAAGCAAGAGATCGAATCTACGGTAGCATATAAAAGTAAAAATGTTAAGGATGGTAATGTCGTTGTTTTCGGCAAGTTCTGATCGCTGTTGCATTTGAGAGGTGTTGACCTTAAAATTTTTTTTTTAAATTTTATCTCTTAGAGCATTAAATGTGCATTTAAAGCATATTTATCAGTTGCATACTTTTGTTTCAAAATAAAACCGTTGCATATGCATTATGACTTTATGAATTGATTGAATTGATTGAAATAATATAATGTGTGCTTTCAAATACAACTATATATATATATATATATATATATATATATATATATATATATATATATATATATATATAGAGCATCAATCTATCTAAAAGAAAAAATGAACAGAAGAATGCCCTCAACAAAGTAAAAAAGTCTCATCAGAACATAATACAATAGTAACAGTATATAACGTGACACCATCTGTGAAAGAAACCAAGCAACAAGAAAACAAAGAACAAATTTTTGACAGCAACATTACAGTCAAGTCTTCATTTTTTTTTTACAGAATTATTAAAAATGTCAATGTTTAGAAACCAAACAGAAAATTTGTTTCACCCTTCTTATCTGGAAATCTACTGAAGAAGTCAAATACTGATGTTCTAAAATCAACAACAAAGATAAAACTTTCTGATGAAAAAAGTGTGGCAGTAAAAAATGAAACTGTAGAGCAGAAGAAAAACAGAAAGGGAAAAATTTTAAACATCCCAAAGATCCTATTTCTAGTACTTCATAAAGCAAACCAAAAGGAGCACCCATTAATTTAGAATTTGAATAAAGTGAGTTTTCTGACGATGTTAATGATGATAAAAAAATGCTGTTGGTCATGACTGGCAGCCAGAGGAAATAAGGGATGTGAGTCAATTATTTTTGTAACATTATGAAAATGTGACCACTGAACACACTGAACTCATCTTAAATATTGTTCTAATGTTACAGTTTTAACGACAGACAATGTTTGTAGGCGTCCCAACTGTTTCACGAAAGACTTCTATATGTGTTAATTTAAACACTATACTGTAACTATATGAATTTGTTGTTGATTTGTTAACTTAACATATTTCCTCGAATTCCAGGTGTGTTTCAAGTTGATTTACTCTTTGTGCAACATATACATCAAGTTCCCAACTTTATGACATGTATAAGCCACCATACAGATATTTTTTCGGTATTACCGCGATATCAGAGTCCTTGCATGACCTGGACGTCTGTCTATCGATCGTTTCCCACAATCATCTGATGTAAACTGTAAATTAAATGCATTTTAATAAAGAGCAAAGAACAACAAGGAGACATATATAATATATTAAAGGTAAGTGTCTTTATTTACTTATTTGCCGATCGCTTATTTTAAGACCCCCTATGCCATTGCACTTCTGAGCCAGTGCTGGATTATCCAATAGGCAGACTAAACACGTGCTTAGGGCACCAGTAAAGCACGGGCACCAAAAAGTAATAATAAATAAATAAAATACAATAAAATAAAAATAAAAAAATACAAAAACTTTGTTTGATAGAAATTACGGTTTAACATTGTTTTAATTTTGAATTACATATGATGGGGGGGGGGGGGCACCATAATCTTTTCAGTGCCTACGGTCTCTAAAAGTCTTAATCTTGCCCTGCTCCGTACTATGTCTTTTAGTCTTCGGTTAGAAAGCGATAAAAAGGAAGATATCTGTATTGAATTAAGGTAATACCAAACTTCTCCAAAGCCTGAGATCAGTAATATATTTTTCATATTAGAAACCCAGTTCTTAGAATTTATTTTTTCGCAATCGGTAAGCATCAATTGGCATATTTTGCGAAGAATACCATTTTCTGTGTTTAGCAATTTGAACCAGTACTTAATGATACGCACATATCTATTTACATAAAGTGGATATCGTCCCGACTCTCCGTATACAAACATATTGTTGGTAGATAGTTTAACATCTAAGAACCAATTGCAATATTTTCTATGTTCCTGTTCTATATTTTCAGCTTTAAAAAATCCCCATATTTTGGAGCAATAAGCCATAATTGGATATACAAATAAATCAAATAAATCACACATTATATTCACTGGACATTGTAGATTATTAGTATTATTTAAAAGTACGTTCATTGCTTTTATACCATTGCCAGCAATTGTATCTGCAGCACAGCGAAACGAGCCTCTACTGGTAAAAACAAGTCCCAACAATGTCTAGAGACACATCTCCGTACATAAATGAAACATCTAGTCTTCTAAATCTTTTGGTAAGAATCATAACCTGTGTTTTATCAATATTTACAAATATATTCCATCTTATACAGTATGCATGCAACTTATCTAAGGATACTTGTAGTCCATTTGCTGACTCTGAAAATATCATCGTATTATAATCGCAGTAATTTGAGTAGCGTCCGTTTGCTATTCATGGTACGTTTGTAACTGAATCACCACGTTTATCATCACATCAATGGTCAAAAGTAACCGTGAATATTTATATGAACAATTGTTTCCATTAGTGATTTGTGATCAAGCAATTATCTCTAGAACAGGTTGATTTCATCAATCAAGCGAAATTCTTACGTTTGAACTATAGTAACCAAGATTTGTAGTGGTCCTATTGAAGGAGCACGTGACTGTAGCCCGGTATTCTCTAAACATTTTGAGAATAAAATTCAACATTAAGTTTAAAGTCCAACTCCAGACATTGTGTAACTTAAATTATAATAAAACTAGAATTATATAACTATAGGAATGAAATAAATATAGGAATATTGTCAACTAAGGTTTCTTTACTAAGAAGATTCATTTTCATGTAGACTTACCGCAAGCATCAGATCTGATTTTGGGGTTTTGAGAACAAACTTAAGTTTTGTGCTCAAAACATTTAAGAATACTTCATCAGTCCCTGGATTTTCGGAATATTGAACCAGCCTTTGTAGTCTGGGAATACTGAACCAGACCCTGTATTCTTGGAATACTGAAACAGTCGCCGTATTTTCGGAATACTGAATCAGTCCATATATTCATGGAATACTGAACCAGTCCCTGCATTCTTGGAATACTGAACCGGTCCCTCTATTCTTGGAATACTGAACCAGTCCCCGTATTCTTGGAACGTTTTAGAATACTGAACCAGTCATTGTATTCTCAGAATTATTTTGAATACTAAACCAGTCACTGTATTCTCGGAACTGTTTTGAGCACTAAACTCAAGCTAAAGCTCAAAACCTAAAGATAGAAATGGCAATAGGAGTGAATCTAAAAATAGAAATTATACTGGGAGTGAATCTAAAAATAGAAATGATACTAGGAGTGAATCTATGTCATTGAAATTATGTATGCTACTGGAAGAACCAATATTAGAAAAACCTGAAAGTTTCTTTATTCGAAATCCATGACAATGGTATTAGTTTATTGGTAATGTAGGCCAAGGGCCCATAATACTACAGTTATATAACAATATTGCAATGATGTAGAGCGCCATATTACAAATACATTTAACACAGTGACGTGAAAAAGTAAAAAATTAAAAATCCATCACCCACAATAGGGATATGTAGGAAGATGAAACGGAAATGGCATTACATAGCTGTGATATTGCATATAGGTAGAAATATCATTACATAGCTGTGATATTACATATAGGCAGAAAAAAATAACATAGTTACATGTCCATTTGGTCTCTTCTGTGGAATGTTGAAAAGACATTGTGCAAGTTGAGATATTATGACAGGGCCCTTAGACTTCATCAGAGAATAGAAGATTTCTTCACATGGGTGTTTTTTGCTAAAACTTCCTGGTATGAATGGGCATTGTAAAACAAAGTGATATTCATCTTTTATCACATAACATACATATACGTTCATTTGGAGGGATGCCATTATGCCGTCCTTCCTCTATAGGTAAATTATGAGCGTAACATCAGAGTCTGGCTAATGCATTTTGTAGGTAAATCAATGATTATATAAAACTGAACAGACAATAGTGATATGCTTTATGCGCCTTGTGTACAGCTGAATTCCAATCCTGAATTAAATTGTCTTTAAGACGTTGTCTGAAGTTGAGCACAAACACATTTTGTTTTATCTCCTACATCTTGTGCGTAGCAAATGTAACCAAATCCATCTCTTTATAGTATGTCTTTAACTTTCGAAACCCATTCGACTTTACCTGATTCATTTAATTTTTTGTCAGTATAATATAACATTGTCTTGGATATTATCACCCATTTTGATCAACCTAATATAATGCTTAATACATTTGGAATAATAAGTAAAACATAGAGGTAATCTTCCACATTCTCCGCGTGGTAAAAGGGAGTATGTGCGTCTCGGAAGATTTAGAAATCTAGTACAAAACACATCATGTACTTTTCCAATTGTATATGAATAATCATACACCCAAATTTCAGAGGCACAAGTTAATAAACGGGTGATCATAGCATCAAAGCTTCTGTCACAGAAAATGTGCCTAACTTATTTTCAATAATACTCAATGTATATTTGCTTTCGTCCAAAAAAGCTTAGGAGTGAAATATAATGCCATGTTTTTATACCTAGATACGGTTTGGATTTGTTTACCCTTATAATACCACTTCTGGGTACTATAAAAATATCCACAGTTTCTGAATACAATAATTTTAGTTTTATCTAAATTAACATACTTTCCACTATTTTCACAAAATGTCTCCACAATATTAATCTGCATTTGTAAAGAATCGACTATATCAGCACATTTTGCAACGTCATCAGCATACACCAGCGGAATAATGTCAGATATTTCTTGTGTAATAAAGATACCATTTATACAATTTTGTCGGAGGTCTGATACTAAATCATTTATAAATATACTGAACAGAAGAGGGCTTAATACGCAACCTTGTCTGGTGCCAATGTTACAGGTGAAAAATTCTGCATATTGCCCTTTCATCTGCACACATGAAAGTAGATTCTTGTATACCGAGTCTAGAACTTTAAACAACTTTCCACCAACATCTATGTTGACTAAGCAAGTCAGTAATTTGTTTTACATGATCAACAGAGTAAAAGCCCTGGAAAGTCTACAAAAAGACAATACAAACGACCTCCTTTTTTACTCAAATATTTCTGAACCACTGCTTGAAGTGCAAAAATATTATCTATTACTGAGTTGCCTTTGCGGAATTCCACCAGAGCTTCTTCAATTTTGTCATTAGCTCCGAGAGGTACCCCTGGAATTCCTAGGGTCATTTGAAGAGACTTCTGTGTGTAACGGGAAGATAATGCTTTCGCCCCATTGTTTAGAAAAGTGCCCTAAGTAAGACAATTTCGCTAAATAATTTGACCACACAAGGATATATGCTTGGAGTAGTTTTTTGTATCATTTCGGTTATTATTCCATCCGGTCCACCAGACTTTTCTGATTGTAGAATTCGGATACTTTTGAGAACTCCAGCTTCAGAGATAGGACTTTCAAAAATATCACCCGGAGTTTCAGTCATACACTGAAAACTGTAATTAATTTCTGAGTCATTATGATACAGTAACGATCTGAAGCATTCGTACCAATGATGACACGAAATCGTGCCGTTACTGCATGCTTTGCGCACACGTGTTTGTTTAATCAACTTCCAAAATTTTGAGACATCTGACCTTGATTCTATTATTTCCTTTTTCATTTTGCACTTATAGTTCTCTTTTTTCATGCGAATCTCATTTTCAAACCTATTTCAACTCATTTTATAATCCATCAGATTTTGAATTGAACTATTAAATCTAAATTGATAGAGAGAATACATTGTTTGCCATTTTAAGAGATCACATTGATTATCTCTCCCAAAACAGTTGTGTTTTCTTATCTTTGATACACTGTATCAACATACACCGGGCTGACTTGTGATATATATCAATGATACATTGTACAGCTTCATCGATCCTACAGGATAAAGAATGATTAAAATTAGATCGAAATTAATAAATTCGTTATTCTTTTTTCATTCAATTTGTACCTGTCAAAGGTTTGACTAGCATACCTTTCTTCCGATATGTGCATGTTTCTAATATCGACAAGTGGAAAAGTAAACTCACATATGATAGAGAAGTGAACAGATTTACTCATATAACCAATTTCGAAATCGGTACAATTTTTAAAGAAGCCGATTGAAGAAATCATATAATTAATTATGATAGCCCCATCATTTGCGATACATGTGAAATTTCCCTCTCAATCTTGGTGCATTATACAATTTAGGATATGTATAGAGTATGTTTACATATATCAATCAGTGAGACACGTAATGTATTACAAACTCAATCTTTCGATTTTATTTCCATATCAAACTCATCTGATTCGTAGAAAGAGTTTTCTCCTTACATAAAATTAGGAACATCACTTTCTAAAAAATCATTAAGGCTACCAGTTCTACAAGTGAGGTCCCCGACCAAACAGAGAAAAGCATCAGGATATGAAGTTACTATTTTCGACAAAAATCTTTCTTCAAACAATTAGACCCCATTCTCTTCAGTGTCAATCGAATTGTATATCGGAGACTCTTGTGGTGATAAATATGCAAGCAAAGTATCGAATCTTTATCTAAATCTAAATGTTCTCCTTTAAAGATGAGACAGACACAGTCCTTCAGTTCTAAGTAAATTCTTTTCGCAATATTTTGTTCTACTTGTTGTTAGTTCACAAATACAATCACACCTCGTGAGTATCTGTCGAAATTCACCATGTGTATAGTGGATAAAATGGAATATGTTCGAACTTTGAGATTGAGTTTTGTCCTCAGTACTTTCTAGAATGCAGAGCATGGTCTGGTACTCGAATTTTGTTTTTTGTGACTCGAACGAGGTGCCTGAGTAAATAAACTTCGACTTGAAAGAGATGCTTGAGTAAAGTAACTTCGACTTGAAAGAGGTACATGAGTAAATAAACTTAGAAAGTAATTAAAAATGAATCAACTTATTACAAATTAGAGCTGTTTTCCTGTGCACAACAAAGACAAGAAAAGAAAAACAAATAACATATTAAAAGGTAATTAAATCGTAATATAAAATGTACGCACATGTAATTTATTGGTCTTTCTTGACAAGTGGAACCTAGTAACACGAATGATCTATTTGGACGTTGTTTTTTTGTATATATGAAACACTTCCAAATGTACCATACGGAGCTGCTCTTTTAAGAGTAAAATTTGTAAATTTGTTCGATATGTTCCGGCAAATAGTTAATTAGTGTTGAGAGTTTATACCTGTGATGAACGCGTACAGATCAACGTTTTAACTGCCAGGTTTTTTTTCAATAATTAAACGTAGTATTAGTCACTAGGAATGACATATCTGTGATGTAAAGAGGCTATTCAAACTAGAGAACGATGAGGGAAACATCCATTTATTTGCATACCTACATGTAAGTCACTCCAATAATATAAGAATCGGCATTCAAAGTAGCCTACAAAGTGTGTAATTATTTATAATTTTAAGGTAATACAAAATAAAACGATACTTATTGTATCAGAACCTGCTCAAATGCAAATTGACATTTGAAATGCTTTAAAATGCGAATGTGACACACACACACACACACACACACACACACACACACACACACACACACTGACACACACACTCTTTTACAACTAAAAATCATATTCTGACGCTATCTCAGTCCAAACATATTATTGTAATGTACTTTTAAATCTTTGCGCAAAGTTATGTACCACATGTAGGTCTTGGATTATGTAAGTGATGGAACAAAACAAGGAAAAAACAAGTGACCCTGTTCGTATAAGGGAATCAAATTATCTTTGTATCCTATTTTGTCCTATTATGATTTTTTGATGCTGATTACTTTAAACATAGACTGTTTGTAATCCGTCATGTCAGTAACCTCTTAAAGCGTCATAGCCCCTGTTAACTTGTCAGCGACTAACTGATCCACTAGAACGCAAATGTTATGACATACTAAACTTCAAATTTTTTTTATTGACGGAGTCCAGGACTTCCCCTTACATGCGGGCAATAATATTTTCACCTCCAAATCTGCGATCAGAACAAACCAGCCTGGACTCGTAACACATACATATTGGGAGGATATATATATATATATATATATATATATATATATATATATATATATATATATATATATATATATATATATATATATATATATATATATATATATATATTTGTAACTTTAAAGAAAACCAGAACAATTTTGAAACTGGATTAAGTAAAGGTATATTTTATAGGAGTGAAATTTAAACGAAAGGTAAGTGTTCTATTATCCCCATAGTTACAGTACGCTCATATAAGTTATCTCCATGCTACATTCACCGCTGCTGTTATCCATCCATATTTTGCGTTTTATAAATTTGGGTGCTAAAATCATCTTTTCCAAAATATTTTTTTGCAATTTGAGTTCCATAAACTTGACTACTAAATATTCTTATGTTTATAAATGCTTCATGATCATAGGATTTTTTTTCTTTTACCCAGTGCAAAACAGCCTAAATAAATATTGATATCTCCAAACGTCACTTCATCGATATGTTTGATAAGTGACCGGATTTTTGAAACATACCGGTAAGTATGTAAATAAAACTCTGACATTATGACTTTATGTTCATGGAAGGTTAATTTTGTATGAGCTAAGTGCTTGTAACCGGTCAGCCTTATGCAAGGTCAAGGGTTATACTGTCATTTATTCAAATTTACATCCAACGAGCCCCTGTTTAACTGAATTTAAAATGAAACTCTCGAGTTCCATCTGTACACATCTTAATGCATCAAGTGTAGAAGTGCATATCTATTCCGTAGCGTTAATAACGTTTGATTCCATTTTGAAATGGGTTGTTATATTTGAAATATGAAGGGTTATTGAAATGATAAAAGTGATTTACAATGTATACATATTTGAAATTTAGAATAAAAATAATAAATCGACATATTGCAGCTGACGTAAAAGGTTACCACACATGGTTCATGCATTGATTTGCGGGGAAATGCGAGTAAAGGGTAGGAGTTTCAGTTTTGAGACGTGAAAGAAAAAAAAGAGAGAGATATATTGCTTAGCTTAATTCTTAAGTTTCTTAATTTCAGAATGATTTGGTGTTTCTTTCTCCCTGTGACCATGATCAGCCTGTTGCCATATGTCAAAGCAACAGTGGAGCAAACAGACGTCCCTGATGAACTAACATGGAACTTTCACTCAGCACATATGAAAACTTCCAGGTTGTACACGCCGTCAAATGCCATTCAGTCATGGTGTACAAACGTATATAAATGGCAGTATGACAACATTGTTCATGGTGGAAGAAACACTTCTACTGGGACAAAAGAACTCGTACATTATCTTTCTGATCAAGTGTTTCACTCTGTTCATCATACTGGCCCCGTCAAGCGCCAAGTCGTTCCCAGTGGACCAAAGCGAAGGAGAAAGGAGATCCGGATGTTGACTGAAAGAGAACTTGATCTTTACTTCCGGGCCGTCAGAGCAGCTAAGGCGAACACGGTAACAACAACAACGACGACTACAACAACAACAAAATACTACTACTACTAATAATAATAATAATAATAATGATGGTTGTGATCACGATTCAAGCCAATATTACTAATACAGCTACTACTATTACTACCTGTACTTTTACTACTACTATTACTACTACTACTGCAACTGCTACTGCAACTACAAATAATGAAGTTATTAATAAGAATGGTACCAATAGAACGACGACGATGACGAAGAATACTAATACTAATGTAAAGGGTGAAGATCTAGATTACTGTGCTTGTTTTCCAGAGACCTTTATAGTGTGTTTTTCAGGGGCATTTTTAATGTATCATAAACGCAATTCATAAAAGCTAAAAGCTATATTCGATCTAAGCATTTACTTTTTGTTGACATCTTTTCCTTTCAGACCACATCACCAAACGTTTTTGAGGCACTGGCAGAATTTCATACCGGAATTACCGCCATCTCAGCTCACGGAGGATGCAACTTTTTCGGCTGGCACAGAGTTTATCTATTAATGTAATTATTTTAAATATTTAATTCCACTGTTTTGATTTAATATGACTTGGTTACATTTCATTTATTTTCCTAATCAAATGTTTTCAATTATGTTGATTCCAATTCGTTCCAGTTGATCATTATGTAATAGAACACATAGGCAATTCCATTTGGTTTCTTAAAGTTTAGTTTTCTTCTTTACTTATGTGCATACAACGTTTACATCTCAAATCCGTACTATGATATATAATTTTGTGCCACATACATATGTGTTGTAAATATTTTTACCTCATTCAAGTACCTGTTTATTTTTTTTATTTATTAGGTATGAAAATATGCTAAGAGCTCAGGGTCCCGAGTTTGCAGAAGTGGCAATACCCTATTGGGACTCACGTCTAGAGGCGAGGATGGATCAACCAACTAGCACCGTTTTATTTACTGACCGTTTCCTGGGAACAGGATCCGGTGAAGCGACCGGTGGAATTCTGGGAAGTGGATGGCCAACCTCTGCTGGTCCGCTCATAAGGAATATTGGGACTGATGGACCTCCTATGACTGATGAAGCGATTGTTAACGTGACAAGGATGACCAGAATGAGAGAAATCTGTGGTGCCAACTCAAGTATAGAGAACGATTTAGAGTTCCATCACAATGGAATCCATAGATGGGTCGACGGTCATATGGCCATGTTACAGACGTCTGCATTAGATCCTGCTTTCTGGAGCCACCACACTTTTATCGACTTTGTCTGGGAGGTATTCCGAATAAATTCTCAGAGAAATGGAGTGAACATTGAGACGGACTATCCCGAGAATCCAACCACCATGGGGGCTGCAGAACTGCACGCACCTGTTGCAGCCCTCGGATTCGCTGAGTTGACGGTAATAGATGGTTTGAGTAACACATTCACAGCGCAGATTTACGAGTATGAATCTCCACCAACCTGTAGCGTACAGACCCCAGACTGTGGGTCTAAATATCTCAAATGTGTTGTTTTCAGTAATAACGCTCATTGCGTCTCCAGAACGCTGGCGGAAGTAATCGAGTGGGAAAACAATCAAATCACGCGCACCACAGTTGCTCCTACGCCACCCAGACTACCTACACTACCACCTACTGCGTGTCCAAACCCATCCACACCTCAAATTTATACCGAACATGACAAACCTTATCAAAACCACTATTGTCTAAACGGAAAAAGTGACATGCGTCAGTGGGTCTACATTCCAGTGAGAGTCATCTACCGAAGACCTCCAGAGTACACAAGCTATGGTTCCTACCCCATTTACAACGGTAAATTGAGCAAGTTCCACGATATGTATGCCCCAAACCTCTACAGCAACGTGTATCAGTACTTAAAAAACGGACAACCCGCTAGATATGAGAAATGTGCAGAGGGTGACAAGAGGATCTCGTCTGTTTACATCAAATCTGTCGGTCTTAATTACAACGGTATATATAAGGAGTACGCCATCGTTGATCGTCGTATAGCTATTACAGTATCCAAAGCTTACATTGCGGTGAAGAATCCAGCCATGGAAGGCACGTTGGCCCTACTCCAAGCTACCGACTCATGCGGCAGAGTGTGTAGACCTGTCTGTAAGGTACCAAATTCGAATATCTACCGTCCCTGCACTGGAGCTGTCCGGCTTACTTCTGCCATCCCGAGACATTTCGGTACAGACTTTGGAAATGCGGTAATGGACGTCTGGGATTTCACCTCTGATAAATCCTGTCCCCAATTCAAAAATGAAAACATCTTAATCGCATTCAACTGCGATTTCCAGACAGACTGGTTCTGGCCAACCAAACAGCCACCTGTGCAACATCCTCTTCCACCAAGACATGCAATTCGCAAACATGTAGCAATGCCGAAACTCGTAAAGTTAAAACACCATCACGTGGGAGCCGTGCCTGGTAGGTAAATGCTTCAGCGTGTTTTTTTCTTGATACCATGGTGATACATTTTCCGCACGCTTTAACGAAACACTTTGTTACGAAATGTTAGCTTTAACGGTTACAATATTTCACTTATGAAAATATATACAAAGGAATCAATTGCTTCCTTTCAATGAAAGCCTTTTTGTTTAAATGAATAAAAAAGTATAAGAAAGAAGAAATAAAAAACGCTCAAATCCAATATCGTTATATCTGTTCTTCAATTAAATGTATTTTGTTTCTGTGAAATGTGAAATAAACAAACCTTTCTAACACAAATGTATTCCATTCCCATGTAAAGAAGCAGACATATTTAACATAATTGTTGTGAGTTTCTTGAATGTGGCAAGGTTCTTCGCAATGCAAACTTTCGATGATCCAGGACTAATTTTGGCTCTGCACCGTACCATTTCTAAGTTAAAAGCTGTATGGATATGTATCAAAGCTGATACATTATCCGATGGCAAATTTGCCACACACATGAGAAAAACTGGACAAACCTCAGGATGTACATCTCCTCTTATCGATCTCTGAACATGGAAGATATAAAAAAAAAAAAAAAAACAAAAAAAAAAACACAACAATAACAGCAAAAAAACTCATAATAATTTGAAAGTTCAGGTAAATGCAACATGAATCGTGACCTTGCTACCAAATATTGTTCTCGTGATATTGCATAGAAATACGAGTGAATGACTTTTAAGCTCCAATCTCTTTCAGCTAAATGACTAAAGCAACACACATGAAAGTGCTGTAGAAATGTAACCACTGTTCTAGATATCATCTCAACTTTTATTATTTAAGAAGAGAAACAAGATTACAAGTCTATAAACGTACTTAATAAGCAATCAGTTAAATCCTTTAACTTCTCACTGAACCCGGTAATACTGAAATCCATATGCTTATTAAATTTGGTTTGTTTTTCTGATATGTTACGTTGTTTAGATTGTAACCGAAACTATATTGTTAGAGTATCATATATTCATGTTGTAATCTATTTCCTTTATCTGTGTATTTTCTTTTCTCGTATGAAGTAATTGATTATTTCATTTATACTGTATTATACATATCTCCCTCAGTTTTATTTGCTTCCATCTCTTCTTACATGTGTTACGTTCATCGTTATTTTTAAGCTGTAGAACTGTGTTTATGATTAATTGTATTTTATAGCACCTCTTTTTGCTGAACCTATGCACCTTTTATTTTACATCCACTGTATTTGACCTCTTTTATTTTCTTAAAACATAATATAAGATCTGTGTCCGAAAGTATCCAGAAAGCCGTTATTGTTGCATGATAATCTATCTTTAATTTTGTGCATGCATCATGAAAGTGATTGTCCGCATGCAATATAAAGTTTTCTATTGTTTGAGATTTAATTCTGTCCATACGTAACGCATAGTGGGTTGTATATAAACTTCACGAGACATGTTTGTGGCAAAACAATAAAAAGATTGTTTCATAACCACTCTTTAATGAATGTTAACAGAAAGAGAAACAGAGATAAATAAGAAGAAAGTTAAACACAAACAAAGATGGGTAGATAGGTAAGTAGTTTGTGGTGTGTTTGTGTTGTGAGGTGTTTGTTTTGTTTTTGTTCGCTTGCATAAGTGCTTGTCTATTTGTTTATTAAAAAGGATGCGATCTCGGGTATGGATGCGTTGTTGACAAACCATATGCAGTTCTAAGCGAGAAAGGAAAATACACAAAATACACCAGATTATGCCCCACTCTGTAGTATCAATGCATGCATTCTTGCCATATGTACACAAAGTTTTGGTATGTTAATCTTTACGTGAAGCAATGTCACGCGCTATGACCCCACACTCATGAAGTGCATGCCAGGAGTGTGCGATTACAGTAATTCACGGTTGCGGTGTGCACGATGTGTGTGGAAGTTAAGATGACGTTAAACTTTCTTAGAAAAAGAAGACGTGTGCATCTGGGCAAATAAGTTTTTGAGTGATAAATATTTAGTTCAAATAAAATATTAGTGTTTTAGCATCAGACTAAAATTGTTTCTTGACACGTTAAATCATGGTTTCCCGGAAAATAATTCCATTAATTAGAAACATGATAGCCGTTTTCTTTTATTGCATAACTTTCGCAGTATCAACAGGAATTGACGTAATGTCTCGTTGTTCTCTTTCTGTTATTGGTTCTGGATTAGGTACAATACTCATTTTCATATGGTAATATCTTTATTTTATATATTGGGCCTGACTGAAATACTGAATCTTAAAGAGTTGGTCGTTGGTTTAACTTTTCAAATGAATTGATTTTTACGGGAAACTTGTATTTAATAAGCCTTAGAGCTACCAACATTTCTCTTACTTTGAGTCAAATTAATTTAACCATGTACTCCAGTGTCAGTTTTATACAATAGGAATCCAGATGGAGTGACTTCATCGTACATGTCCTTTCGTCATCTTACAATTCCAATTCCGAAACAAAATGTCCCCATCACAATAAATCTTACCTAAAACAAAATGTATGAATATTTCCACATGTGCACATACATCTGTTGTAGATCCAATATAATTATTGCTGCACTAGGAGGTAATTTTCCAAGACATTTCTTACAATTAACCAATTTTACTACGTAAACGAAATGTTCCTCATAAAAGTATTTCAGTAGTTCTCCCATGGTGTATTGCTTTTATCTATCATTTTCTTTCAACCTAACTCAAATACTATTTGAGGTTCAGGTTAAAACAAATATCGCGCAGGCCATGCTAAAAACGATGTCGTGGGACAGTGTGAAATGCAAAAGGACTTTTGTAATTTCGGATGAAGGTTTACATCATGTAGAATATTTTTTTTTATTTATGAGAGTATGATTAGCAAACTTTATACAACTTCATATCATTTTGTTGTGTTTAAAGTATATTTGTATGACATTTGTATGATACCTCAAATTATTAAAATGATATAATGTATGTAAACATATGAGTTTCAAAAATTAATCGGTATAACAACCTATGTTTGAAAGGTATTTATCATTTTATTTTACATGTTCTTAGATATATATATATATATATATATATATATATATATATATATATATATATATATATATATATATATGTGTGTGTGTGTGTGTGTGTGTGTGGGTTTGGTTAATAACTTAAATGAATCAATTTGTCTGGGTTAATAGGTCTACACTAATTCTTCTTGGCCTGTAGTTGTATATTGCTAACACTTAGACTAAGACAAATATTGTATAGTAATAAATTATGATGAACTGAAATTTTATTCTATGGTTTTTATTAGGGACTGGTTGCCAGGCAAACAATGTTTTAAAGAAATATATAGGAGAAGAGGTCAAACAGGAGATAGAGAGTCAATGACTTGACACTGTAAATATGACAATTTTACTGGTCTCAAAATTAAAGACATATATTTAGCTGCTTTCGATCATTCAATATAAAACTGTTTGTGTTTCCTCTTGTTTTGAATTGCCCTCACCAGGCCTCATTGGCTGAGAACAAAGTATCAATCACACTATATTAGCAAACATGTCCATTCCTTTTAATATTTGGTTCGTGCCACCATTGATACTGCAAAGGTAATAATTAGCACCCATTTGGAGCATACTCGTCCCAAACTTAGACTCAAATGTCTATTTACGCAGTGGTTTACACCATAACAGAGAATAACAGAACTGAACTTTATTGATTTGACCTATGCATAAAAGCACACAGTGAATACAATACATAATGGATATATAATACATTAAATGAACGAATAATGCCAACATATCATCGATCGATCGATCGATCGATCGAGAGAGAGAATACATTAAATGAACGAATAATGGCGACAGATCATCTTGCTTGAGAGAGAGAGAGAGAGAGAGAGAGAGAGATAATACATTAAATGAACGAATAATGGCGACAGAAAATCCTCACACAGAGAGATAGAGAATCTAAGTTGAAATGCATTATATAGAGATTTACCTACGTTTTTTGTACAGTTCTTGAATCTTCTTTTTTAAGTAATTGGAGTAGTTTATACAAACTTGATTTATACCAATAATAAGGATCAATATAAAAATTTCTAAGTGAGAGGTATAGATGGCAGATTAAGACAAAATAGTATTCATGTTCAACTTCATTATTTATACAAAGTTCACGTTTCGTTTCATGCCTTTCTTTACCTACCTGTCACCCAGTCTCGATACTTAATGGGTGTGATGAAACCCTTAATTTACTTAAAGCCGTACTGGGGCCGACATTAGCAATGAATCTAAGATGTTTTGCGGTTTAGAAGATATCTTTATATCTTTATACGTGTATGAAGTATTCGAAGCAACTGCACAACTCCAGTCAGAATGAAATATCCTTGCTTCCTGCTATATCACGGATGCTATGGTATCGCGGTATTCGAAGTTTTCGGTATATCTTCTGCATAGCGCCACCTATCGTGTACTTATCTTGTATACACTTGATGACTATAAGTTAATTGCTCCTCATGATCATTTGATTTCGGCAAAAATGTCGAGATTGTTTGTGTGTACACTATTATAAAAATGCACTCGTGAATGTCAGTTCTTTCCAAATATTGCCGTACCCGATGTTCTCAAATGAAGTGTATATCTTCTTAAAATCAATATCACTGCAAACAATCTGTTAACCAGTTTGTCGTCTGATAACGACCAATGATATCACGCAAGAGTCAGACCACATGATTACCATATTGTTCAAGAAGCAAGAGTCAAAATGTTAAGGATGGTAATGTCTTTGTTTTTGGCAAGTTCTGGTCCCTGTTGCATTTGGGAGGTGTTGACCTTAAAACATTTTTTAAAAAATTTTATCTCTTAGAGCATTAAATGTGCATTTAAAACATATTTATCAGTTGCATACTTTTGTTTCAAAATAAAACCATTGCATATGCATTATGACTTTATGAATTGATTGAAATAATATAATGTGGGCTTTCAAATACAACTATATATATATATATATATATATATATATATATATATATATATATATATATATATATATATATATATAAATATAAATACATATATATATATTCAGAGCATCAATCTATCTAAAAGAAAAAACGAACAGAAGAATGCCTTCAACATAGTACAAAAGGCTCATCAGAACATAATGCAATAGTAACAGTATATGAGGTGACACCATCTGTGAAAGAAACCAATCTACAGGAAAACAAAGAGCAAATTTCTGACAGCAGCATTACAGTCAAGTAGTCATATTTTTTTGCAGAATTATTAAAAATGCATTCTTATCTGGAAATCTACTGAAGAAGTCAAATTCTGATGTTCTCAAATCTGCAGCAAAGATAAAACTTTCTGATGAAAAAAGTGTGGCAGTAGAAAATGAAACTGTAGAGCAGAAGAAAAACAGAAAGGGAAAATTTTAAACACCCCTAAGATCCTATTCCTAGTACTTCATAAAGCAAACCAAAAGGAGCACCCATTAATTTAGAATTAGAATAAAGTGAGTTTTCAGATGATTTTAATGATGATTGGTCATGACTAGCAGCCAAGTGAAATAAGGGATGTGAGACAATTATTTTTGTAACATTACAAAAATGTGACTTCTGCCCAAACTGAACTCATCTTAAATATTATTCCAATTTTATAGTTTTGAAGACAAACAATGTTTGTAGGCGTCCTAACTGTTTCAAGTTGATTTACTCTTTGTGCAACATATACATCAAGTTCCCAACTTTATGACATGTATAAGCCACCATACAGATATTTTTTTCGGTATTACCGCGATATCAGAGTCTTTGCATAACCTGGACGTCTGTCTATTGATCGTTTCGCACAATAATCTGATGTAGACTGGAAATTAAATGCATTTTAATAAAGAGCAAAGAACAACAAGGAGACATATATAATATATTAAAGTAAGTGTCTTTATTTACTTATTTGCCGATCGCTTATTTTAAGACCCCCTATACCATTGCACTTCTGGGCCAGTGCTGGATTACCAAATAGGCAGACTAAGCACGTGCCGTGCTTAGGGCACCAGGAAAACCGGGGCACAAAAATAAATAAATAAATAAATAAATTCAAAAAATAAAATAAAAAAATGAGAAATTACGGTTTAGTATTGTTTTTATTTTGAATTACATGACCATAATCTTTTCAGTGCTTAGGGTCTCTAAAGGTCTTAATCCCGCCGTGCTCTGGGTTATGTGTTTTAGTCTGCGGTTAGAAAGCGATAAAAAGAAAGATATCTCTACTGAATTAGGGTAATACCAAACTTCTCCAAAGCCTGAGATCAGTAATATATTTTTCATATTAGAAACCCAGTTCTTAGAATTTATTTCTTCGCAATCGGTAAGCATCAATTGGCATATTTTGCGAAGAATACCATTTTCTGTGTTTAGCAATTTGAACCAGTACTTAATGATACGCACATATCTATTTACATAAAGTGGATATCGTCCCGACTCTCCGTATACAAACATATTGTTGGTAAATAGTTTAACATCTAAGAACCAATTGCAATATTTTCTATGTTCCTGTTCTATATTTTCAGCTTTAAAAAATCCCCATATTTTGGAGCAATAAGCCATAATTGGATATACAAATAAATCAAATAAATCACACATTATATTCACTGGACATTGTAGATTATTAGTATTATTTAAAAGTACGTTCATTGCTTTTATACCATTGCCAGCAATTGTATCTGCAGCACAGCGAAACGAGCCTCTACTGGTAAAAACAATTCCTAACAATGTCTAGAGACACATCTCCGTACATAAATGAAACATCTAGTCTTCTAAATCTTTTGGTAAGAATCATAACCTGTGTTTTATCAATATTTACAAATATATTCCATCTTATACAGTATGCATGCAATTTATGTAAGGATACTTGTAGTCCATTTGCTGACTCTGAAAATATCATCGTATTATAATCGCAGTAATTTGAGTAGCGTCCGTTTGCTATTCATGGTACGTTTGTAACTGAATCACCACGTTCATCTTCACATCAATGCTCAAAAGTAACCGTGAGTATTTATATGTACAATTGTTTCATTTAGTGATTTGTGATCAAGCAATTATCTCTAGAACAGGTTGATTTCATCAATCAAGCGAAATTCTTACGTTTGAACTATAGTAACCAAGATTTGTAGTGGTCCTATTGAAGGAGCACGTGACTGTAGCCCGGTATTCTCTAAACATTTTGAGAATAAAATTCAACATTAAGCTCAAAATCCAACTCCAGACATTGTGTAACTTAAATTATAATAAAACTAGAATGATATAAATGCAGGAATGATATAAATATAGGAATGATATACATATAGGAATATTGTCAACTAAGGTTTCTTTACTAAGAAGATTCATTTTCATGTAGACTTACCGCAAGCATCAGATCTGATTTTGGGGTTTTGAGAATAGACTTAAGTTTTGTGCTCAAAACATTTAAGAATACTTCATCAGTCCCTGTATTTTCGGAATACTGAACCAGCCTCTGTAGTCTGGGAATACTGAACCAGACCCTGTATTCTTGGAATACTGAAACTGTCCCCGTATTTTCGGAATACTGAATCAGTTCCTATATTCATGGAATACTGAACCAGTCCCTGCATTCTTGGAATACTGAACCGGTCTCTCTATTCTTGGAATACTGAACCAGTCCCCGTATTCTTGGAACGTTTTAGAATACTGAACCAGTCATTGTATTCTCAGAACTTTTTTGAATACTAAACCAGTCACTGTATTCTCACAAGTGTCTAAAGCTCAAAACCTAAGTATAGAAATGACACTAGGAGTGAATCTAAAAATAGAAGTTATACTGGGAGTGAATCTAAAAATAGAAATGATATTAGGAGTGAATTTATGTCATTGAAATTAAGTATGCTACTGGAAGAACCAATATTAGAAAAACCTGAAAGTTTCTTTATTCGAAATCCATGACTATGGTACTAGTTTATTGGTAATGTAGGCCAAGGGCCCATAATACTACAGTTATATAACAATATTGCAATGATGTAGAGCGCCATATTACAAATACTTTTAACACAGTGACGTGAAAAATAAAAATTAAAAAAATCCAGCACCCACAATAGAGATATGTAGGAAGATGAAACGGAAATGGCATTACATAGCTGTGATATTGCATATAGGTAGAAATATCATTACATAGCTGTGATATTACATATAGGCAGAAAAAAATAACATAGTTACATGTCCATTTGGTCTCTCCTGTGGAATGCTGAAAAGACATATTGTGCAAGTTGAGATATTATGACAGGGTCCTTAGACTTCATCAGAAAATAGAAGATTTCTTCACATGGGTGTTGTTTGCTAAAAATTCCTGGTATGAATCTGTTTCTTAGATCTACATAAAATGGCCATTGTAAAACAAAGTCACATTCATCTTCTATTTGGTTTTTATCACATAACATACATATACATTCATTTGGAAGGATGCCATTATGCCGTCCTTCCTCTATAGGTAAATTATGAGCGGAACATCGGAGTCTGGCTTATGCATTTTGTAGATGGGGAGGTAAATCAATGACTATATAAAACTGAACGGACAAAAGCATCATACAATTTATTATAGTGATATGCTTTGTGTTCAGCTGAATTCCAATCCTGAATTAAATTGTCTTTAAGACGTTGTCTGAAGTTGAGCACAAACACATTTTTTTATCTCCTACATCTTGTGCGTACCAAATTTAACCAAAGCCATCTCTTTATAGTATGTCTTTAACTGTCGAAACCCATGTGACTTTACCTGATTCATTTAATTTTGTCAGTATAATATAACATTGTCTTAGATATTATCACCCATTTTGATCAACCTAATATAATGCTTAATACATTTAGAATAATAAGTAAAACATAGAGGTAATCTTCCAAATTCTCCTCCTGGTAAAAGGGAGTATGTACGTCTCGGAAGATTTAGAAATCTAGTACAAAACACATCATGTACTTTTCCAATTGTATATGAATATTCACACACCCAAATTTTAGATGCACAAGTTAATAAACTTGTGATCATAGCATCAAATAGTTTGAAAGCTTCTGTCACAGAAAATGTGCCTAACTTATTTTCAATAATACTCAATGTATATAGAGACTTGTTTGCTTGAATTGCGAGTTTTTGCTTTGCTTTCGTCAAAATAAGTTTAGAGGTGAAATATAATGCCATGTTTTTATACCTAGATACGGTTTGGATTTGTTTACCCTTATAATACCACTTCTGGGTACTATAAAAATATCCACAGTTTCTGAATACAATAATTTTAGTTTTATCTAAATTAACATACTTTCCACTATTTTCACAAAATGTCTCCACAATATTAATCTGCATTTGTAAAGAATCGACTATATCAGCACATTTTGCAACGTCATCAGCATACACCAGCGGAATAATGTCAGATATTTCTTGTGTAATAAAGATACCATTTATACAATTTTGTCGGAGGTCTGATACTAAATCATTTATAAATATACTGAACAGAAGAGGGCTTAATACGCAACCTTGTCTGGTGCCAATGTTACAGGTGAAAAATTCTGCATATTGCCCTTTCATCTGCACACATGAAAGTAGATTCTTGTATACCGAGTCTAGAACTTTAAACAACTTTCCACCAACATCTATGTTGACTAAGCAAGTCAGTAATTTGTTTTACATGATCAACAGAGTAAAAGCCCTGGAAAGTCTACAAAAAGACAATACAAACAACCTCCTTTTTTACTCAAATATTTCTGAACCACTGCTTGAAGTGCAAAAATATTATCTATTACTGAGTTGCCTTTGCGGAATTCCACCAGAGCTTCTTCAATTTTGTCATTAGCTCCGAAAGGTACCCCTGGAATTCCTAGGGTCATTTGAAGAGACTTCTGTGTGTAATGGGAAGATAATGCTTTCGCCCCATTGTTTAGAAAAGTGCCCTAAGTAAGACAATTTCGCTAAATAATTTGACCACACAAGGATATATGCTTGGAGTAGTTTTTTGTATCATTTCGGTTATTATTCCATCCGGTCCACCAGACTTTTCTGATTGTAGAATTCGGATACTTTTGAGAACTCCAGCTTCAGAGATAGGACTTTCAAAAATATCACCCGGAGTTTCAGTCATACACTGAAAACTGTAATTAATTTCTGAGTCATTATGATACAGTAACGATCTGAAGTATTTGTACCAATGATGACACGAAATCGTGCCGTTACTGCATGCTTTGCGCACACGTGTTTGTTTAATCAGCTTCCAAAATTTTGAGACATCTGACCTTGATTCTATTCATTCCTTTTTCTTTTTGCGCTTATAGTTCTCTTTGTTTCATGCGAATCACATTTTGAACCTATTTCTACTCATTTTATAATCCATCAGATTTTGAATTGAACTATTAAATCTAAATTGATAGAGAGAATACATTGTTTGCCATTTTAAGAGATCACATTGATTATCTCTCCCAAAACAGTTGTGTTTTCTTATCTTTGTTACACTGTATCAACATACACCGGGCTGACTTGTGATATATATTAATGATACATTGTACAGCTTCATCGATCCTACAGGATAAAGAATGATTAAAATTAGATCGAAATTCAGAAAGTTCACGTTAGAATGAACTAATAAATTCGTTATTCTTTTTTCATTCAATTTGTACCTGTCAAAGGTTTGACTAGTATACCTTTCTTCCGATATGTGCATGTTTCTAATGTCGACAAGTGGAAAAGTAAACTCACATATGATAGAGAAGTGAACAGATTTACTCATATAACCAGTTTCGAAATCGGTACAATTTTTTTAAAGAGGACGGTTGAAGAAATCATATAATTAATTATGATAGCCCCATCATTTGCGATACATGTGAAATTTCCCTCTCAATCTTTGTGCATTATACAATTTAGGATATTTATAGAGTATGTTTTACATATATCAATCAGTGAGACACGTAATGTATTACAAACTCAATCTTTCGATTTTCTTTCCATATCAAACTCATCTGATTCGTAGAAAGAGTTTTCTCCTTACATAACATCAGAAACATTACTTTCTAAAAAAGTCATTAAGACTACCAGTTCTACAAGTGAGGTCCCCGACCAAACAGAGAAAAGCATCAGGATATGAAGTTACTATTTTCGACAAAAATCTTTCTTCAAACAATTAGACCCCATTCTCTTCAGTGTCAATCGAATCGTATATCGGAGACTCTTGTGGTGATAAATATGGAAAACAAAGTATCAAATCTTTATCTAAATTTAAATATTCTCCTTTAAAGATGAGACAGGCACAGTCCTCCAGTTCTAAATAAATTCTTTTCGCAATATTTTGTTCTACTTGTTGTTAGTTCACAAATACAATCACACCTCGTGAGTATCTGTCGAAATCCACGATGTGTATAGTGAATAAAATTTAATGTGTTCGAACTTTGAGATTGAGTTTTGTCCTCAGTACTTTCTAGAATGCAGGGCATGGTATGATACTCGAATCTTTTTTTTTTACTTGAAAGAGTTGCCTGAGTAAATAAACTTCGACTTGAAAGAGGTGCATGAGAAAAGTTACTTCATATTGAAAGAGGTACATGAGTAAATAAACTTAGAAAGTAATTAAAAATGAGTAAATTTATTACAAATTAGAGCTGTTTTCCTGTGCACAACAAAGAAAAGAAAAGAAAAACAAATAACATTTTTAAAGGTTAATCAAGTCGTAATATAAAATGTACGCTCATGTAATTTATTGGCCTTTCGTGACAAGTAGAACCTAGTGACGGGAATGTCTATTTTATATGTTGTTTTTTTGCATATATGAAACACTTCCAAATGTATCATACAGAGCTGCTCTTTTAACAGTAAAATTTGTAAATACATTTATTTTAAAATTGACGTTCGATATTTTCCGGCAAATAGTAGTAATTCTTGTAATAATCTTTCCTGAATATGTTTGTAATTAGTGTTGAGAGTTATACCTGTGATGAACGCATACAGAACAACGTTTTAACTTCGAGTTTTTTTTTCATTAATTAAACGTAGTGTTAGTCACTAGGAATGACATATCCGTCATGTAAAGAGGCTATTCATAACTAGAGAACGATGAGGGAAACATCCATTTATTTGCATGCCTACATGTACATAATTGTAAGGTAATACAAGATAAAACGATACTTATTTTATCAGAACCTGGTCATAGGCACATTGATATTTGAAATGCTTTAAATGCGAATATGACCAGGCACACACACACACACACACACACACACACACACACACACACACACACACATATATACACACACACTCTCTCTCTCTCTTTTACGAGTTAAAATCATATTCTGACGCTGTCTCAGTCCAAACATAGTATTGCAATGTACTATTAAATCATTGCGCAAAGTTATGTACCACATGTAGGGCTTGGATTATGGAAGTGATGAAACAAAACAAGAAAAAAAAAACCCAAAACAAAACAACAAGTCCTGCTGTGTCCTATTATGATTGGCTGATGCTGATTGCTTTAAACATAGACTGTTTGTAATCCGTCATGTCAGTAAGCTCTTAAAGCGTCATAGCCTTGTTAACTTGTCAGGGACTAACTGATCCACCAGAACGCAAAAAAATTTATGTTAACATAATATGTCAGTTATGACATACTAAACTTCCAATTTTTTTATTGGCGGAGTCCAGGACTTCCCGCTACATGCGGGCAATAATATATTCTCCTCCAAATCTGCGATCAGAATAAACCAGTCTGGACTCGTAGCACATACATATTGGGAGGATATATTTATTTGTAATTTTAAAGGAAACCAGAACAGTTTCAAACTGGATTAAGTCAAGGTATATTTTATAGGAGTGAAATTTAAAAGAAAGGTAAGTGTTCTATTATCCCCATAGTTACAGTACACTCATATAAGTTATCTTCACGCTACATTCACCGCTGCTGTTATCTATCCATATTTTGCATTTGATAAATTTGGGTGCTAAAATCATCTTGTCCAAGATGTTGTTTCACAATATGAGTTCCGTAAACTAGACTAATAAACATTCTTATATTTATAAATGTTTGATGAACATAGGAATTTATTTATTTTACCCAGTGCAAAACAGCCTAAATAGATATTGATATCTCCAAACGTCACTTCATCGATATGTTTGAGAAGTGATCATGTTTTTGAAACATACCGGTAAATATGCAAAAAAAACCCTCCCATTATGACTTTATGTTCATGGACGGTTAATTTTGTATGAGCTAAGTGCTTGTAACCGGTCAGCCTTATGCAAGGTCAATAGTTATACAGTCATTTATTCATTCAACATTTACCTATAACGAGCCCCATTTTAACTGAATTTAAAATGAAACTCTCGAGTTCCATCTGTACACATTTTAATGCCTCAAGTGTAGAAGTGCAAAACTATTTCGTAGCGTTAATAACGTTTGATTCCAGTTTGAAATGGGTTGTTTTATTTGAAACGTGAACGGTTATTGAAATGATAAAAGTGATTTACAATGTATGCATATTTGAAATGTAGAATACAAAAAATAAATCGACATATTGCAGCTGACGTAAAAGGTTACCACACATGGTTCATGCATTGATTTGCAGGGAAATGCGAGTAAAGGGTAGGAGTTTCAGTTTTGAGACGTGAAAGAAAAAAAAGAGATATATTGCTTAGCTTAATTCTTAAGTTTCTTAATTTCAGAATGATTTGGTGTTTCTTTCTCCCTGTGACCATGATCAGCCTGTTGCCATATGTCAAAGCAACAGTGGAGCAAACAGACGTCCCTGATGAACTAACATGGAACTTCAACTCAGCACATTTGAAAACTTCCAGGTTGTACACGCCGTCAAATGCCATTCAGTCATGGTGTACAAACGTATATAAATGGCAGTATGACAACATTGTTCATGGTGGCAGAAACACTTCTACTGGGACAAAAGAACTCGTACATTATCTTTCTGATCAAGTGTTTCACTCTGTTCATCATACTGGCCCCGTCAAGCGCCAAGTCGTTCCCAGTGGACCAAAGCGAAGGAGAAAGGAGATCCGGATGTTGACTGAAAGAGAACTTGATCTTTACTTCCGGGCCGTCAGAGCAGCTAAGGCGAACACGGTAACAACAACAACGACGACTACAACAACAACAAAATACTACTACTACTACTACTAATAATAATAATGATGGTTGTGATCACGATTCAAGCCGATATTACTAATACAGCTACTACTATTACTACCTGTACTTTTACTACTACTATTACTACTACTACTGCAACTGCTACTGCAACTACAAATAATGAAGTTATTAATAAGAATGGTACCAATAGAACGACGACGATGACGAAGAATACTAATACTAATGTAAAGGGTGAAGATCTAGATTACTGTGCTTGTTTTCCAGAGACCTTTATAGTGTGTTTTTCAGGGGCATTTTTAATGTATCATAAACGCAATTCATAGAAGCTAAAAGCTATATTCGGTCTAAGCATTTACTTTTTGTTGACATTATTTCTTTTCAGACCACATCACCAAACGTTTTCGAGGCACTGGCAGAATTTCATACCGGAATTACCGCCATCTCAGCTCACGGAGGATGCAACTTTTTCGGCTGGCACAGAGTTTATCTATTAATGTAATTATTTTAAATATTTAATTCCACTGTTTTGATTTAATATGACTTGGTTACATTTCATTTATTTTCCTAATCAAATGTTTTCAATTATGTTGATTCCAATCCGTTCCAGTTGACCATTATGTAATAGAACACATAGGCAATTCCATTTGGTTTCTTAAAGTTTAGTTTTCTTCTTTACTTATATGCATACAACGTTTACATCTCAAATCCGTACTATGATATATAATTTTGTGCCACATACATATGTGTTGTAATTATTTTTACCTCATTCAAGTACCTGTTTATTTTTTTATCTATTAGGTATGAAAATATGTTAAGAGCTCAGGGTCCCGAGTTTGCAGAAGTGACAATACCCTATTGGGACTCACGTCTAGAGGCGAGGATGGATCAACCAACTAGCACCGTTTTATTTACTGACCGTTTCCTGGGAACAGGATCCGGTGAAGCGACCGGTGGAATTCTGGGAAGTGGATGGCCAACCTCTGCTGGTCCGCTCATAAGGAATATTGGGACTGATGGACCTCCTATGACTGATGAAGCGATTGTTAACGTGACAAGGATGACCAGAATGAGAGAAATCTGTGGTGCCAACTCGAGTATAGAGAACGATTTAGAGTTCCATCACAATGGAATCCATAGATGGGTCGACGGTCATATGGCCATGTTACAGACGTCTGCATTAGATCCTGCTTTCTGGAGCCACCACACTTTTATCGACTTTGTCTGGGAGGTATTCCGAATAAATTCTCAGAGAAATGGAGTGAATATTGAGACTGACTACCCCGAGACTCCAACCACCATGGGGGCTGCAGAACTGCACGCACCTGATGCAGCCCTCGGATTCGCTGAGTTGACGGTAATAGATGGATTGAGTAACACATTCACGGCGCAGATTTACGAGTATGAATCTCCACCAACCTGTAGCGTACAGACCCCAGACTGTGGGTCTAAATATCTAAAATGCGTTGTTTTCAGAAATAACGCTCATTGCGTCTCCAGAACGCTGGCGGAAGTAATCGAGTGGGAAAACAATCAAATCACGCGCACCACAGTTGCTCCTACGCCGCCCAGACCACCTACACTACCACCTACTGCGTGTCCAAACCCATCCACACCTCAACTTTATACCGAACATGACAAACCTTATCAAAACCACTATTGTCTAAACGGAAAAAGTGACATGCGTCAGTGGGTCTACATTCCAGTGAGAGTCATCTACCGAAGACCTCCAGAGTACACAAGCTATGGTTCCTACCCCATTTACAACGGTAAATTGAGCAAGTTCCACGATATGTATGCCCCAAACCTCTACAGCAACGTGTATCAGTACTTAAAAAACGGACAACCCGCTAGATATGAGAAATGTGCAGAGGGTGACAAGAGGATCTCGTCTGTTTACATCAAATCTGTCGGTCTTAATTACAACGGTATATATAAGGAGTACGCCATCGTTGATCGTCGTATAGCTATTACAGTATCGAACGCTTACATTGCGGTGAAGAATCCAGCCATGGAAAGCACATTGGCCCTACTCCAAGCTACCGACTCATGCGGCAGAGTGTGTAGACCTGTCTGTAAGGTACCAAATTCGAATATCTACCGTCCCTGCACTGGAGCTGTCCGGCTTACTTCTGCCATCCCGAGACATTTCGGTACAGACTTTGGAAATGCGGTAATGGACGTCTGGGATTTCACCTCTGATAAATCCTGTCCCCAATTCAAAAATGAAAACATCTTAATCGCATTCAACTGCGATTTCCAGACAGACTGGTTCTGGCCAACCAAACAGCCACCTGTGCAACATCCTCTTCCACCAAGACATGTAATTCGCAAGCCTGTAGGAGGACCGAAACTCGTAAAAAAACCTCAAGTTTGAGCCGTGCCTGGTAGGTAAATGCTTCAGCGTGTTTTTTTCTTGATACCATGGTGATACATTTTCCACACGCTTTAACGGTTACAATATTTCATTTATGAAAATATATACAAAGGAATCAATTGCTTCCTTTCAATGAAAGCCTTTTTGTTTAAATGAATAAAAAAGTATAAGAAAGAAGAAATAAAAAACGCGCAAATCCAATATCGTTACATCTGTTCTTCAATTAAATGTATTTTGTTTCTATGAAATTTAAAATAAACAAACCTTTCTAACACAAATGTATTCCATTCCTATGGGAAGAAACAGACATATTTAGCATAATTGTTGTGACTTTCTTGTATGTGGCAAGGTTCTTCACAATCCAAACTTTCGATGATCCAGGACTAATTTTGGCTCTGCACCGTACCATTTCTAAGTTACAAGATGTATGGATATGTATCAAAGCTGATACATTATCCGATGGCAAATTTGCCACACACATGAGAAAAATTGGACAAACCTCTCTTCTTATCGATCTCTGAACATGGAAGATATATATATATATATATATATATATATATATATATATATATATATATATATATATATATATATATATATATATATACACAAAAACTTAATATTTTGAAAGTTCAGGTAAAAGCAGCATGAATTGTGACCAGGCTGCCAAATATTGTTCTCGTGATATTGCATAGAAATACAAGTGAATGCCTTTTAAGCTCCAATCTCTTTCAGCTAAATGTCTAAAGAAACACAAATGAACGTGCTGTAGAAATGTAACCACTGTTCTAGATATCATCTCAACTTTCATTATTTAAGAAGAGAAACAAGATTACAAGTCTATAAACGTACTTAATAAGCAATCAGTTAAATCCTTTAACTTCTCACTGAACCCGGTAATACTGAAATCCATATGCTTAATAAATTTGGTTTGTTTTTCTGATATATTACGTTGTTTTGATTGTAAACGAAACTATATTGTTAGAGTATCATATATTTATGTTGTAATCTATTTCCTTTATCTGTGTATTTTCTTTTCTCGTATGAAGTAATTGATTATTTCATTTATACTGTATTATACCTATCTCCCTCAGTTTTATTTGCTTCCATCTCTTCTTACATGTGTTACGTTTATCGTTATTTTTAAGCTGTAGAACTGTGTTTATGATTAATTGTATTTTATAGCACCTCTTTTTGCTGAACCTATGCACCTTTTATTTTACATCCACTGTATTTGACCTCTCTTATTTTCTTAAAACATAATATAAGATTTGTGTCCGAAAGTATCCAGAAAGCCGTTATTGTTGCATGATAATCTATCTTTAATTTTGTGCATGCATCATGAAAGTGATTGTCCGCATGCAATATAATTCTACAAATCTACTCTCCAAACAACAGGTCAGGTGGTGATGTAGGGGAGGTTGTAAAAACCTGACATATAATGATCAATAAAGTTTTCTATTGTTTGAGATTTGATTCTGTCCATACGTAACGCATAGTGGGCTGTATATAAACTTCACGAGACATGTTTGTGGCAAAACATCGCGCCTAAAACAATAAAAAGATTGTTTCATAACCACTCTTCTATGAATGTTAACAGAAAGAGAAACAGAGATAAATAAGAGGAAAGTTAAACACAAACAAAGATGGGTAGATAGGTAAGTAGTTTGTGGTGTGTTTGTGTTGTGAGGTGTTTGTTTTGTTTTTGTTCGCTAGCATAAGTGCTTGTCTATTTGTTTATTAAAAAGGATGCGATCTAGGGTATGGATGCGTTGTTGACAAACCATATGCAGTTCTAAGTAAGAAAGGAAAATACACCAGATTATGCCCCACTCTGTAGTATCAATGCATGAATTCTTGCCATATGTATACAAAGTTTTGGTATGTTAATCTGTACGTGCAGCAATGTCGCGCGCTATGACCCCACACTCATGAAGTGCGTGCCAGGTGTGTGTGATTTCAGTAATTCACGGTTGCGGTGTGCACAACGTGTGTGGAAGTTAAGATGACGTTAAACTTTCTTAGAGAAAGAAAACGTGAGCCTCTGGGCAAATAAGTTTTTGAGTGATAAATATTTAGTTCAAATAAGATATTAGTGTTTTAGCATTAGACTAAAATTGTTTCTTGACACGTTAAATCATGGTTTCCCGGAAAATAATTCCATTAATTAGAAACATGATAGCCGTTTTCTTTTATTGTATAACTTTCGCAGTATTAACAGGAATTGACGTAATGTCTCGTTGTTCTCTTTCTGTTATTGGTTCTGGATTTGGTACAATACTGTTTTCATATGGTAATATCTTTATTTTATATATTGGGCCTGACTGAAATACTAAATCTTAAAGAGTTGGTGGTTGGTTTAACTTTTCAAATGAATTGATTTTTGTACGGGAAACTTGTATAATAATAAGCCTTAGAGCTACCAACATATCTGTTAAAATCCATGTTTGATTTCAATAAATGTGATTAACAAGTCTGACGTTTTAATCCATTCATGATGTTTTATCCTAAACTTGAAATTGGGCACGCATTGATGCTTTCACGATGCATTTCAGTTACTTTTATTTGTGTTATGAAAATTTCTTCCTTTGAGTCAAATTAATTCAACCATATACTCCAGTGTCAGTTTTATACTATAGGAATCCAGATGGAGTGACTTCATCGTACATTTCCTTACGTCACCTTACAATTCCAATTCCGAAACAAAATGTCCCCATCACAATAAATCTTACCTAAAACAAAATATATAAATATTTCCACATGTGCAAGTACATCTTTTGTAGATCCAATATAATTATTGCTGCACTAGGAAGTAATTTTCCAAGTCATTTCTTTCATTTAACCTATTTGACCACGAAATGTTCCTCATAAAAATATTTTAGCAGTAGTTCTCCCATAGTGCATTGCTTTTATCTATCATTTTCTTTCAACCTAATGCAAATACTATTTGAGGTTCAGCTTAAAACAAATATCGCGCAGGCCATGCGAAAAACGATGTCGTGGGATAGTGTGAAATGCCAAAGGACTTTTGTCATTTCGGATGAAGGTTTACATCATGTAGAATATTTTATTTTATTTATGAGAGTATGATTAGCAAACTTTATACAACTTCATATCATTTTCTTGTGTTCAAAGTATATTTGTATGACATTTTTATGACACTACACATTGTTAAAATTATATAATGTATGTAACCATATGAGTTTAAAATATCCATCGGTATACAACCTATGTATCAAATGTATTATCATTTTATTTTACATTTTCTTATATATATATACACTCATATATATATTATTTATGTTGTATTTACATGCAATAATTCATGAGTGCAATACAAAATAAAATTAATTGGACACATCTTCATTAATCAAAACTAATACGTGTCAGGTGTGTCTGATCACGTCTTATTTCCTCTACAGTGATATATGAAAGATCGCGTTATATAAACATATTTTGATTCATTACACAGTGGCCTGACAAGTAAGCAGCATTTTGATCTTTTTGAAACACTAGGAACAGACAGATAAACAGGCATACCTGTACACATATCATTTAAACTCCTTTTTTCTGTCCGTATGTTATTCTGTCCAGTCTATCCCTTCATTTACCTGAATGTCAGTTCAGTTTTTATTAAAAGCATATATAAATATGCGTGTTGGAAATATTAATAATTGCTCTCGCTGGATAATATATTTCAGGAGACACAATTTCCGTGAGAAGATGATTGATTGTGACCTTAACAATATTATACATTGTAAAAACGAGACAAATACAATATTTGTGTATGTTGAAAAACATGCTAAAGATATATATTTGAACAGTAAAAGTATGTCTGCTAACCAAACTCGCTCTGATCCATTTTATTGATAAACATTTTTACAAAGAAAACATCTGTAAAAGACCCATTGGATTTGATAGGCTACATAGTTCAGGTTTTTCGTGTTGAGACTGAAAATTAGTTTTATCATTCATCAAAATAGGAATTATATAAAGTGTTAGAGGCTTTATGTCGGATCTGTTGATCTTAAAAGTGTATAAGATAATTGTTTTTCCACATTTTATCTACTATTATACTGTGTGGAGTGAACCCGGTAATTCTTCTTACATGCAGAGACTATACAGCTTACAGAACAACACAGTGAGGGTGAGTTTAAATGTCAAAGATAATTTAACATCTACATAATCTCTTTTCAACACTTTAGATGGATGCCAATTAATCATTACATTATTTTTATAAACGTTCTTCTTACATTAAAAGTCTTAAATAATTCAGCGTCAGAGTATCTTAATGCATTTAAGGTTATAAGGAACACTAGCACAAGGAGTACACGATCGAGTGAGAACAATGATTTATATATACACAAAAAGTTCAGACAGAGTTTTTTAAGAAATATTTTGCTTACGCCGATGCAGTGTTGTGGAACAATTTGCAGCATGAAAGTAAGCAAGAACCTGATATCTCAGCTTTTAAGAATGTATACCTCTACAAATATGTAATGAACAATCCTGATTTTATGACCGCATACCATTTGTACTTGGTAGCTGTGATATATGTATGTGACAATAACCTCATCAAGTTTGCATTAACTTCTATTATATTTGTATTCTTTTATGCAGTTAATCTTGTAGATTCTTTACTACATGGATATATATTTGTTTTAATTTGCAGGGTCATAATGTAAACTATCTGTTAACTAATTATGTCTCCCTTTTTCAATAAAGGATATTATTATTATTATTAATATTAATATTATTATTATTATTATTATTATTATTATTATCTTTTTAAATGAAGAGTATGTAAATAAAAACATGTATATAGTGCCAATTAAACTATGTGGGTCAAAAGTGCTGGACACAAACAAATTAGTCTTGCCAACAAAAGCTAAAAAAATGTAAGTAGTGTTACTCATTTATCATACAATAAATAAGATGTAGTTTGGTGCCCTGTATCTGTGAAATTATCAAAGAACTTATATTTGACATCTAATAGGTTACTATGAGAGGGGAAATTAGAATAAAAACTTTGAGCAGTTCTTGTTTCATTTTGTTCATGTCCTAGACCAAATCAAAACTATAGCACACACTCTGTATATCGCCACCAAGATGGTCCAAAAGTTGCAAGGGTACTGAGTCTTGGTTCGTTAATATATGTCCACAAAATTCTTATATAGGAATATCTATAAGAAAAAATTAAAAAAATAATAATAAAAAAATGGAATGTATTATTATATGGATATTATTGTGTTTTATCTTCTCTCCACTGGATCCCAATACACGAAATATCCATTACTTTAAGGCCGCTTTACAAAGGTTCATTACAGAATCCTGGGTTCTATGTGCAGGTATCATTAAATATTTTTTTAAAAATAGTGTTATTTTTTCTTTAATATAAAAAGAAAAGACTTTCAGTTTTCTTCTTCAACATACTGTATTATAAGGCGCCGTAAGAACGAGAAAAACAAAAGTATCTTCTTATGGTGTACGTCGTTTTCTGTATTGACACGCACAAGAGCGCATCCAGCCTATTCTACGTCCCCGAGCTCGCAAGCGTCTGAGAATGTAAAGAGTGTGTGAAAAACACGTACTTATTCATTTTCGACGAGTTTTAGTACTGACGACACCTATGTTTAAGGTTATTCAAATAGCAGCTATGTAAGGACAATGTGTGCAGACATTTATAATGGAAAACAGAAAATCAAAATGTGATTTTAATATGTCCGAAGTAGCGCGTACAAACTGAAATAAATATGATCGTTACAACTAAACATTGCCTCTAACTTCAGAAGATAGTTCTCGCTTCGAGATCTTTAATCGTCAGTATGAACGTCAAGACTTTTTTGCAATGACGCAGACGCAATCAATTATGAAGAACTGAAACTTTATTCGATGGTGTTGTTTAGAGACTGGTTGCCAGACAAACAATGTTTGAAAGAAAGATATAGCAGAAAAGTTAAACAGGAGATAGAGTATGGTTACCAGACAAGCAATATTTGAAAGAAATATAAAGCACAAAAGATAAACAGGAAATATAGTCAATGATTTGTGACTTTGAATGTGCCAATATTACCTTCATGGTATCAAAATTACAGGCGGATATTTAGTTGCTTTCGATCATTCAACATAAAACTTTTCTTGCCTTATTGGCTGAGAACAAAGTGTCGAGCACACTTTATTGGTAACCGTATCCATTCCTATAATATTTGATCTCTGTCACCATTCATGCTCCAAAGTTGGTAATTAGCACCCATTTGGAACATTCTCGTCTCAAAATTTGACTCAGATGTCAATTTACGCATTGATTTACATCCTAATAGAACTGAACAGAACTTGATTGTTTTGACGTATGCAAATAAATCACAGTGGAAACAATACATAATGCATATATAATACATTGAATTAATGCACAATGAATAAATAAACTAATTAATAATGGCGACATAAAATCTGTGTACACATAACTCAGAGAGAGAGAGAGAGAGAGAGAGAGAGAGAGAGAGAGAGAGAGAGAGAGAGAGAGAGAGAGAGAGAGAAAGAGAGAGTAGACAGCGAGAGAAGATAATCTAAGTTCCAATGCATTATACACATATTCACTGGACATTGTAGATTATTAGTTTTATTAAAAGTACGTCGTTTGCCTTGACACCTTTGACATTAATACTATCTGTAACATATCGAACAGAGACTCTGCTGGTAAACAAAAGTCCTAAATAATTAAGCTCATCCATAATGTCTCCATACTTAAATGAATGTAATAATGTGGGGCACAATATGGTCAAGATGGGAAATCCTATGTCGATTTTTTTTCTCCATAGGATTAACATGTGTGGGACATTATAGTTTCAAGATGGGAAATCAAATGTAAAAATAATCCATAGGATTAACATGTGTGGGGCACTCTAGGGTGAGGATGGGAAATCCTGTGTTAAAAATGTTCATATGTTTAACATGATAAGGTAGCCTGGGTCAAACAAGGGGGTTAAGAAATTTAAGATTTTTTATTTTTAGAATAGACATAGACATGCACAAACATACAAACATATAAATTGGCAATTATTGAGCATCACTTCTGTTTCTAAAATAATTATGTGACCCTCAAACGGGCCGTTGGTGTGGTTAATCAAAGAGGGTTAACACAGGTGGCACCGCTTGAATGTTTCTCAAGCTTCTTCTCACTGCCGGTCCATAGAGTAAGATTTGCTAGAGGTATCCTTATCTCTCCACATATACTCTTCTCTTCCAAACAGCTGTGTTTGTGATGCGTGTGATCACCTACGTTGCATTGACATACACTAGGTAGTCTGGATTAAACAACATGCTTGAAATGATAGTGGAGGATTCAATGCTTGTCCACATCTTATTTTAGGAACAGATGACACAGAGGGCCAATGCGCCTCTATATATAGTGTACGACCGAATCGAAACTGATTGTGAAGTTCCACCAATCAGAACGCGTGTAACATAATTCAGTCAGGATGTGTTTTCTATCGTCTAATCAGAATACAGCTGACGCGTGGCGTCGCTTTCAATATATATATATATATATATATATATATATATATATATATATATATATATATATATATATATATACACACATGATCGTACCTGAGATTTACCATTGCTAAAGAGTTCAAGTACAATACAAATGGCTGAAATGAAGACGATGTTTTGGAGTGTGCCTGTACAGAGTGATAGCATTAATACTGCTGCTGCAATAACGACTATCCTTCCAGAGGAGAATGACCTCAATTTGACTTTGTACGATTTCTTATATTCGCAAGAATTTTTTCTTGTAGTAACTACCTCCTTCTCCATCATTAGTAGTCTATGATAATTATCAGAAAGAAACAGAAGGAAGAGTTAGAGACTTTCTTTGGCGAATCCTAAGAGAAGAGACCTCCATAATCCAAGAACTCTTAACCTTCTAGGACTACATCAACGTTCGCCACCGAGACACCAGCAACGGCAGAAGTCACTACCATTACCACCACCACATCAGGATGATGTCAAGTCCATCAAGTTTTTAAAACCCAACGGACTTTTTCAGGGCCACCCAAAGCGCTATAAAAGAGATACTACTCAAATGATTGCCAAATCAAACAATAATCGAATCCCATTAAAAAATGCGCGTGTGCGTCTGTCATTATTATCTTCACCATAGTTTTAAAAAAATCAAAGCAAAGTTAGTTACTTTTTGGTATAAAATCACAATGAAATTTCAAAAACATATCACAAATGTCCATTTGATTTTCTTCGTGTTTTACTGTCTTGCCTTTGTTAATTTCTTCATTGGAATTGGTTCTTTTTCTGTTGTTTCTTCTGCTTGTCTTCACTTTTGCAATTTCTAGACTGGAATGGGATTTTCTTCTGTTTCTACTTCTGAACTCTCCTTATTTTCTTGGAATACTTTAAAGACCAATAGTCTTTTCCTTGACATCACAACAGGTATCTTGACTTTTGTCTCTCTTTTCTAACGTCCTTGGGGTTCATTTTCTTTTACGTTTTGGACATTCTGGAGTCCAGTGCCCTTTTCCCGTGAGCTATAACAGGTATCTTGACTTTATCTCGATAGGAATAGTCTGAAGTCTTGTTGAAAGTGTAATTTTGAATGACTCTTTAAATTTCTGACGAGAAATGTAATCTGTTGTGGCTCTTCCATCTTCAGAGATGGAAGCTGCACGAGTGTATTCTCTTAGGGAGAGGGGGCCTCTACATATAGTGAGGGAGAGGTAACTTAGTCAGATCAAAGCTGTAATCATCATTAATAGCCCACACCTTTTCAAGGAAAAACCAGTAGCCAAGCGACGTCGACTTTCTGAGTCGCCGCACACGATGAGAGAAATGTTGACAGAAGTTCATACTAGCCATTTTGAAGAGGACATGAGTAATTCTGATCCAATACCATCTATCTCTTCCTATACTAGACCTAGAGTCAAGATCAGCCAAGAAAGAAAGCCTTTATTTCGCTATTTCTATGAGTAGAATGCCTAAAACGTTTGGAATGACAGAAATGACTGCGTTACTTGTGTGAAAGGCAAGACAAGTAGATACAACATGCTAGAAACGCTGGATAAAATCAGATTGGATCTTATTCAATGGATAGTTAGTATTTAGAAAATCCACATATCGTATACGAATTTCCGGGACTTTTATTTCATGTATGCCCTAATTGTTTTCCTCAACGACACCTGAAAAATCCTTTCTCAGAGAGCATCATGGAAGAGTTGTACGAATACCCTTACCAACGACGCCAGAGGTTAGAAATTCAAGACTACGAAGCGATAGGAACGTGGAACACGACTACGATCGACGTATCAAAAGAGATCCAGAATTTCGTCGCATCGTCGAGTACGATGTGATGGATATCGAACCGTTGAATTCACGTGACAGTTTGTGTGTAGGACGAACCAATGCTACACGCTTGCTGTACAAAGTTGAGGACGAATCTGAAGGAGAACAATCTAATACATCGATGTGTGTTCGTTGTATCCTTGGACGTGTACATATGTTACATTTCCTACCGGTCATCATGAACTGTTGACAGAGCACATCGACGTGGAATCAAATTTGCCATTACGAACGTTTGATCAATGTAAAGTTCTACCATCGACGAACTTGTACCATCCTGTCTAACCTCATCATTGTCACAGAAAAATGATGTTTAATTGACGTCGTGCATGTGCTGAAACGTGTAATCGAGACCAATCATGTCGCCACGACGACCAAGAACGAGTCTTGACATGAACGTGGTTGAGTGTCGAATTGTTTCATGCTCTCGATCATGGATACCTATTGTTCGAAGCATACGAAATTCGGAACGTTCCTACCACAGAACAATGCCAACAGGATATCACACTTGAGAAGACAAAGATGATTTCAAAGAACGGTACCAATTTTTGGAAGGCATCACCTTAGAACACGTCGAACAGAGCGAAGGAAGACGATCGTTTGTTAAAGTCATGCTGAATTGTTTGTGGTGAAAACTATCTCATCGTCCGAAGTTACCAAAGACCGAATACTTGCTAGATCCATGTCGATACTTTCAACTCATCGACGATAAAAAAAAAACTCATTAAAAACACGTGGAAATCATACCTGAAGATTTGATCTCGATGAATTACAAAGAAGTCTCAGAGTTTGCACCACCCGAGTTTGGCAATATTTTCATTGCTACTTACCTGACAAAATTGTATTCCGTCTTGGAGCCTTTAGGAGATCGAGTCCTTTACTTTGATAGTTATAGCTGCATGTACATTGATTTACATTAATCAATCTGGTAGATATCACCCATGCATTGAAGACGACCGTTTAGTAACTTGGACCGACGAACATTCTAAACACACTTTTTTTAGTTTTGCTAGTAACGAACCTAACAATTACGGCTGCCAGTACAGAGACAAGAAGGACAACTCTGTACAAAATGTAAAGTGAAAGGACTGACATTGAACTATCGTGCGAATTAAGAGGTCATCTTTGACGTCTTAAAAGAAGCTTGAAAGCGTCAGGTCAAGATCAAGACTTTTATCTAAAAACATTGGATCCAAACAAAATTGTACGTTTGTAAAATCATCAAATCTTCAGTCGACCCTCGGAAAAAGTGCATCAAATCGTCTAGCAGAAACAAGTGCGATTTCCCGATAACAACATGTTACCTTGCGGGCACACCAATCTCCGGTATGAAAAAGTTCCAACTGAATAAAGAAAGGTCATTTTGAGTATAGACGCTTACCTAGAACAATGAATTCGACACAGATGTGATGTACCCAATGCTGACTTCAAGTCCAATGTAGTCGATTGCGATGCTGTGCCTTGCGACCAGGGTGATGTTGTACCCTATGACATAAGCGATGCAGCACGACCTTGCCGTTCTATTGAACGCGACCCCGTTCGTGTACCATCTATGGATCTAATCCATGCACTCAGAAGTCATTCTGGATACCACAAGTTTATCGAGATTTACAAATGAAAGAAGAATTCATTTTTCTTGTGACGTTACTTGCCTATTGTAATTTTGAAAGTCGGCTTCAAAAGTTGAAAGGGAAATGACCTAAATATCTGGAAGGACCCAGCGTCAATTCTTTAGCTAGATCAGGAATTGTTTACTCGGGACAAGGAGACCAAGTACAGTGTTTCAGTTGCGGTGTATACTGTCACGAATTGATACAGATTTCCTGTAACATGCAAGATGGTTTGCGTGCTGTCTACCTTCCTTTGGTGGGTCCAGATCATTATCCTCATGGACACTTTAGATGAAGAGATGACTCGTAGTTTACTTCCTAAACTGCGAGGACGCATTTACAGAGACTTTGTACAGATTCAAGTGAAACGCAAAGAAAAATTGCATCCAATACTTTATAACATCAATAACCACTGGTACCTGAATGACATAAGAAGAGTGATTGAAGAAATCTGGAGCATAGACGGAAAGAGAGGTTGCCAACACACGACAGGACTCTTCTGTGAACGTGTTGTAAGATTTGCAATGCCACGACTTCTGTCATTAGTGTGCACAGCTTTCAATGTAAAAGGACAGTTTGGAAGAGCACATTCAGAAGCTACCCCTGCAATTGCGTGAGCGCATTTACCACTACCTTAAACAGATTCAAGTGAAACGCAAACTTAAAATCATTTCTCGATTTTTAAACTGTTGCTATTTCCATAGTATAAGAAGACTGATTATTGGGAAAGACTATGACAGACACAAAACTCTACGCTGATACAAGGCCCTTGATATCACGGTTTATGCCATCAGTGTGGTACCGAATTACATCTTTGGACATGGACAGCACATTGAGACTCTACAAGTGAAACGAAACACAAATTGCATCCGAAATGGCATAGACGTTTTAATCATTGGTCTTTGAATGCTATAAAAAGTCTGATAACTTTGAAAATAATCAAATAGTCATATATTGATAAACTGCGAACACGTTATAAAGCTTGCCATACCACAACTTCTGTAATCAGTGTTACACCAAAATTCCGTGTAAGGAAGTCAATGATGGTGTTCAAGACTTAGTGGATTACCAAGTACTTTTAAAAGAAATATTTTTACAAGACGATACGATTCCTTTGAATTTTGGACGACGTGTCGTGTGTGTATTAGCAACTACATTTCTCGGATTTCGTTTACCAGCACATTCTTCTGGCAAATTCATGAACAGGAGAAGCAAAGAACGGACAGTCGCACTTAATCGACTCTTCATAAGTACCAAGAAGCGTGTATAGTAAGTTGAATACACAAACAGATGTACGACTGGAAGAATGTACGTGACTGGAAACGTCTTGGATTCGACGCTTGGAAACAAGAGGTAGCTATTTATCCCAAGACATAGTGTGTGACTGATTAAAAACAAAATATAACTTCGTGTTTTTCTTTTTACGGCATGAAAAAGAAAAATTAAATGCATACAATGTCTTTTGTCATTTCTGGAATGTCAGAATTCCAAACACAATTTGAGACTTATGGCTGCATCCTCTGCTCTCAAAGTAATTAACAAAATGTCAGATTGTCAAAGTTGGGAGACTCTGTACCTTTGATTTCCCTTTAGCACGCCTGATTGTTGGACCCAGTGGTTCAGGCAAAACGGAATTTGTCAAACGTGTGATCGAACACAAATCACTTTTGTTCCATCGTCCTCCTCATGTGTTGTTACTGAAAGAAAGTAAAAGAGAATCAATTTCGTTTGTAGAAGGAATTCTTCGCGACGGGGTCTAGTCTGTTTTACTCAACACATCTTGTCATCTTCGATGACATGTTAGGAGAAGACGAAGAAGCTATTAAATTTTGGTTTACACGAAGATGACGTCGTGGTAAAGGTAGTATTATTTACATTACTCAAATGTATTTCAACAAAGTTAAGCGCATCGCATCACCAGTCTCAATGCACATTATGTGGTATTCCTTAAAAATCCAAGAGATAAATCTCAAATTGAAGTCTTGACAAAACAGTTAAGAACACCTTGGCTGAATATTATGCTTATGACGATGCCACTCAGTTGCCACATGCATTTTTACTCATCGATTTAAAACCTACCACTCCAGATTATTTGAGATTTCGTACGAATTTGTTTTACGCTTGGGTAGTTGCTTTGACTTCTAAAACAAATTTAGAGTTAGTGCGAGCTTTAAAACTTGTCTTGAAACAATGTGGTCGACACCCTCTATGAATATGAAGAAAGACACAAACAACGAATTTCTGAACGAAGCTTTTTAAGAAATGAAAAACGCACATTCATTTCTTCAGCACTGGAAATCCTGAAATAAAAGTCAGTCTTGTTGAACGTTTAGAAAGTATGTGGCCATATTTTACACATCAGCATACTCTCAAATACATCGACGTGTTACCAAGTCTTGTCAAAGTTTGTAATCAATCGTACCATCGTACATCGGATGTACTCCAGAAGAAGTGACTTCTCAAAACGAAGTGGCTCTGTTTGATCAGTTCATTTACAAGTACTTGGTAATCCACTAAGTCTTAAATGTAGAAAATCTGAAGAAAGAAAGAAGTGTTAAACATCGGATATTGTGTTCGCATTGGTAAAACAAAATGCATTTTAGACAAAGGCTATTTACCTAACTGGACGGCAGAATTGTCTTGTGTCACAGGACAAGTGCGTGGACGTCATCCGCTCGCTTTTTACTTTCACGAGTTACAACGTGCGAATAAAAAGAAAGATTACGTGCACTATATCGAAAACATTCTCGATGAAAGAACACGTAAGGTTGGAAACATTGACTCCAAGAAGTTCGTTGGAAAGGATATCCACCCAGTTTCGATTCTTGGATTGCTACTTCAAGTCATCGACTATAAAAAGAAGTAGAATTCACCAACATGCCATTAAATACTACCGCATATCATTCTCAGAGTTAATCTCTCCAAGAACGCCAAAACAAAACCACAGTAGGTGTGGTGTGGAGAATGTGTTCCTAAAAATCAAATCAACTTTTTCTGCCAAATCTGCCATTTCCCTTAGAGCGTCTGGAAACGACTTTCAAAATTACAATAGGCAGGTAAAGTCACAGAGAACGTGTATTCTTCCATGATTTGGGATTCGAGATGCACTTGTGATGGTATTCAAGCTGGTTTGTGATTTTATGGATGAGATGCATAGATGGGTACACGAATGGCATCGCTTTCGTTAGTAGAGAGGCAAAGTCGTGCTGTATTGCTGATGTCGCAGGGTACAGAATCACTCTAGTCGTAAGGTACAGCATCGCACTTGACTTCATTGAAGTTGGAATCAGAAGTGGGTTCCTCACACGGTTTATGTGTCAAATTCATCAATCTCTGTGAGCGTCTGAACTTAAAACGGATCTTTCTTATTTTGTTGGAACTTTTTCATACTGGAGATCGATGTACTATTAAGGTAACGCTCTGTGATCGGGAAGTCGTACTCGTTTCTGGTAGACGATGTAATAACTTTTTCCAAGGGTGAACTGACAATTTCATGATTTAACAAACGTACAATTTTATGTGAGGATACAAGATTGTTACACGAAAGTCATGATCTTGCCCTGACTTTAGGCTTTCTTTTGAGATCTCAAAGTTGACCACTTGACTCGAACTATAGTTGAGAGTAAGTCCTTTTATTTTACATTTGGTATGAAGTTTCCCTTTCTTGTCTCTGTACTGGTAGCCGTAATTTGTTAGGTCCACCACTTGCAAAACTCGAAAATAGTGTCTTCCGGGATGTTCTTCTGTTCATGATCCTAAACGTTCGTCTTCGATGTGTGGGTGAGAGCCTCTAGGTCGATCAATTTACATGCAACTATCGGTGCCAAAGTAAAAGTTCCAAGACGGAATACAATTTTAAACGGGCATTGGCTGTCACGTAAGCAGCAATGGTGACATTACCAAACTAGTTGGGTGGTGTAAACTCTGAGACTTCGTTGTAATTCACCAAGATGAAATCTTCACGTATGATTTCCACGTGTTTCGTGTGTTCACTCGATGAGTTGAACGTATCGACTTGGATCTACCAAGTAATTAGTCTTTGGCAATATCGAACGATGAGCCAATATTCCCAACAAACAATTCAGTATGACTTTAGCAAATGATCGTCTTCATTCGTTCTATTCGGTGTGTTCCAAGGTGATGCCTTTGAGGGATCGGTACCGTTCTTTGAATTCAACTTTGTTTTCTGTTGTGTGACACTATGAAGGATAGCCGTTAGCTTATTGCCTCAATTTAAGAAATTCGGTGACGTAGCATAAAACAATGCCTAGACTGGAATCTTTGTCCTGCTGATATTGTTCTGTGGTAGGAAAGTTCCAAATTTCGTACACTTCTAACAAGCGGTAACCACGATAGAGAATGAAACAATTTGACACTCACCCATGTTCCTGTAAAGGCTCGTACGTTATCAGTGAGGAGACAAGACTGGTCTTCATTACACATCAGTTTTCCGTGGCAATGATGAAGCAAGAAGGGATGGTACAAGTTCGTCGGTCGCAGAATATTACATTTGATCAAACCTTCGTTCGGACAAATGTGCTCAACGTCGATGTGATCTGTCAAATTTTAGTATCACCGGTCGATCCTTGAGATTCGTCCGCTTAGTACAGCAAACGTACAGCATTGTTTTGTCCTTCAAACAAACTGTCACGCGGATTCAAAGGTTCGATGTCGATCACGTCGTAATCTTCAACGATGCGTTTTAATTCTGGATATGGTTTTAAGCGTCGCCGATGGTAGTCGCGTTCCAAAATTTCTATCATTAGGTATCCTTGACTTTCTAAACTCTGGCGTCGTTGGCATGTTTAATCGTACAACTCTTCCATGATGGACGCTCAGAAAGAATGTTTCAGATCTCGTTCAGGAAAAGAATTATGGCATCCATGAAATTCGTATACGATCTGCAGGTTTTCTAAATCCCAAACATCCATGGAAGAGGATCCACATTTCTTTTCTAGCATGCTGTATCAAGTTGCCTTTAGTTTCACACAAGTAATGTAACCAGTGTTACGACGAGTTTATGGTCTTAGAGAAATGCAACAGAAATAAAGTGAAACCAACAAATCACGTAAAAGTCAACAAGCAATTTATTTCTAGATAATTAAAATGAAAATCAAAAGGCACTTACAATATTGTGAATTAAATTCCAAAAATAACCCAGAATTTATTAATCACAAGTCCTAAAATATAGAATGTTCTGAGGGAACTACGGTATCCTTGAATGTGATGATGTGCCAATAGTCTTTAATCTCCTGATGTGCTGGTAGTCTTTAATATGTTGATGTGCTAAAATGAAGTACTCCAGAATATCTTTGAATAAGTTCACATAAATCCCCAAATCATCAATTAAAAATCCAAAACCCAAAAATCGATGAGCTTTTTTGTAATCCAATGAATATTTAAAATAATTCCTCTCTCTGAATTTGGATTGATTTTTCACAACTGTAATGACTTTTTTAAAGACTGATGGTAAGGTAGAAATTAAAACTGTCTACTAAACATGGTATATATTAAGATAGGTCACAGTACAGAATGTTCTAGAAAATTATATGGTGTATGTGACTTTTAACACACAACTCTAAAGGAAATTCTAGTTATATCTATAAACAAAGTAAACCGTGACCTCAAATTAAATAAACAACTTGTTTACCAAGACCGTCCTTAAACTCAAATACTAAGTAAACAACCTAATTCAAGGACAATACATAACATTAAGGTTTGAGCAAATATTAAAGTCAAGAAACATTTATAATTTCCTAAAATATTTATAATATTATATAAACATCATACATAACACCAGCGAAAAGGTAGACTAATCCACACGCTTTGGCAACGGTAGAAACTTCCTTGAAGGAATCGATACATCCGTGATCTAGAAATAATTGTCGAAATTTTCCACAACAATGTCGTCTAATGTCCACATTGGATCGACAATATTTCAACATTTCTTCTTGAAAATCAAAAGGGTCTGAAGAGTGAGTTTGGTACCAAGCGTAGAAAGCTTATCGCTGTTCTGTTGGTATACCGTAGTGATAAACATCAGACAGATACGGGAGCACGATACTTTTATTGGCTTCGGTAGTAAAAAGTGCGAAAAGTAGACTTTAGCCATTTGTGTCATTCCAAATGTTTTAGGTATTCTTCTCAAAGGCATAGCCAAATAGCTCATGGAATCTGTAAACGGTACGTTTGCCACTTTCATGTAATTGAATTTGGTTCTGATCCTGGTGACTGTTGGAAATCGGTTTCTTGTTTTAAATAATATTTCAAAAGATATTGTCAGCGTTGACCTGAGAAATTGTGATCCATGAGTGTAGCGTATCGATAACAGTTCCAGTAAGCATGTACCGCCTCTTCGCTCCAAGTGTCATCGGTGGGGTGTAAAATTCACTCAGCAAAATCAAAAAGAGTACAAGAGCCACGAAATATCTTTTCACGTCTTCATGGAATCACGCTACAATTCCGACAGTGATTAAATAAAGGTTCGTTGCAAGCGCGACGAGCCACACACAAATTAGGGAATGTGAACTCCAGACTTGTGAATATTTCAAAGTCAAAAGGGGTAAATTTATGTTATATTATTCTTGTTCTGATCATCATACAATACTTTTTCGAGTTCTTTGTCATATCTATGAATGTAACATTGGTGATTAAACTCGACTACTTACTCACAAAAACAACGTTTTTTCTATCCTGGAGAGATGTGTGAGGTTATGTTATTCGTCCGAACAAGATGTCCACTAGTGGAACACATAGTCAATAATTCACAAGCATTGTTCTGTTTTAGGAATTGTTTCATACGATGTTGCTTGTAACATTCTGGACTGACGAATGTTTGCTAGCAATCAGGACATTGAGTTCTTTGTTTTCCTTCGGGAACGCAATATCTGGAAACTACACAGTTACGACATCTCTCTCCACAATGAATATGCTGCTCTCGGTTGTTAAGTCCTTGGTCACATTTGTCACAGTAGTCTCTGTATCCGAGAAATCCTGTGATGCTTGTAATGGCATATAAATGATTTTGGTGATGAAAAATATGAATTATATTCCGCGTGGAAAATTTGCTCCTCGAAACAAACGATATCCACGAACAACTTGAGGATATACTTTAATGTATAACTAGTAGATAGCACGTCTTGATGTTTTTGCATTTCATGAATTTCCTGGAATTACCCGCTTTTTACAAAAGGAGTTCTGCTTCTCTCCATTGTTTGGATCTGTCGATTGTCTAATGCTCTGCCATAATATTTTCCATTCTGTTGTATCCTTCTTCTCTGCATTACCTCTAGCTACCACGATAACACAGGCTTAATCTAGACGATACTTCGCTTGGTACTGCGAAGTTGATCCACCGATTAAACTTTGCGTTTTCCGCTGCCTCAAGTGTTATGCTAAGAAGAGCTTTTCCATCAGTGATGTCAAGGTTATCATTAGATTGTTGGACGTGTTTAATTTTGTCCAAGAGTTTGGTAGAAATTAATTATGTAGCTGTACTAAACTTAATCAACACTCGAGATATGAAACTCTTTAAATTTGACTGTGTAATCTGTAAGCCGTCGTTTTGAATTTTCTGGAAGTCCTTCCGGGCTACTGAACTACTTTCTTTCTTGGCTGATCTTGACTATCTCGGTCTTTTAGTGTAGGTGGACGGTATTGTCTCAGGATCACTCCTGTTTTCTTCAAAAGTGCTAGCGTGAACATCTGCCAACACTTGTCTCGGTTGAAAGGTTTGATCCTTTCATGATGATTCAAACTTTGCTTTACCAGGGTACACACACTCTCCCTATATACAGAGATCTTCTCTGCCTGTGAAGATTGGTGAATTACAACAGATCACACTTTTCGTCAGAGAGTTACAAAGAGTCATTTGAAAATACACTTCCAACAAGACTTCTGACTACTCCTCTAGAGACAAACATGAAGATGGTTCATATGTCTGTCAGCAAAAAGGACATTGGGCTCCAGAATGTCCACAACGTCAAAAAAAAGCAACATTGAAGACAGGAGAAAAGAGCGACAGAAGTAAAAATACCTGCTATCAAAGTCAAGTTAAAGGACATTGGTTTTCAAAGTGTCCCAAGAAAAGAAGAGAACAAAGAGGAGCAATCAGCAGCAGAATCAGAAGAAGAACCTATTCAGTCAACAAATTCAAAAAGGCGAGACAAGCAGAAGAAACAACAGAACAAGAACCCATTCCTGTAAAGAAAGTCAAAAAAGAAAGACAGTAAAAAATTGTGTGTTTTGAAATTTCGCTGTGATTCCTAATCAATGGAATATACGAACAAAGGGTAAGTGGACATTTGTGTTTATTTTTTTAATGGATAAGATAGCACACACATATTTTATAATTGAGAGATTTTAGTTTTGTTGGATTTGGCGATCATTGAATAGTATCTCTTTTCTAATAGAATTGGTTGGCCCTGAAAAGGGCCGCTGGGGTTTTGAATAAACAATTATGCACTTGGCACCATCAACTGAACTGTCTTAAAACTTTTGCCGCCCAGGTCCTACTTATGGTGATATAGTTGTTGTAGTGACTGCTGCCGCTGCTGGCGTCTCAGCGGTAGTAAACGTCGATGTTGTCATAGACGGATTAGAAGTCTTGGATTGTGAAGGTCTCTTTTTCTTAGGTTTTCCCAAAGAAGTTTGATACATTTCTCACAAGTGTTTTAACTACAACAAAATGTATTGTTACATACTGACTGCTTTGTCTTCACTTCCTTCCTCCTTCCAACTGTTCAAAGTTTTCCGCTCTTCTTCTTGTTGCTTTCTTTTTTCCTGTTTTTGTCGTTGAACAAATGTTTGTTCTTCTTCTTTCTGAGGTTGCAAAAAAGTCTCTAAGTCTTCCTTCTCTTTCTTTCTGAAATCATTTTAAACTGTTAATGATGGACAAAGAGCTGGAAGTGGTACTACAGACAAACATTCCTGCAAAGAAGACAAGAAATCGCCCTAAGGCAAAATGAAGACATTCACTTGCGGAAGAATTATTGGATACAGCAGCAGCAGTAGTAATACTTATCTCTCTGAGCTTGCGCAACATAGTACATCGCCTTAATTTCAGCCATGAGAATTGTACTTGCACTCCTGACCAATGGTAAATCGTAGGACCACTCGTGCGTACACACACACACACACACACACACATATATATATATATATATATATATATATATATATATATATATATATATATATATATTGAAAGTGATGTCACGCGTTCGCTGTATTCTAGTTAGATGACATACTACCTGATGTATGTGAAGGCAACGTGGGCAATTTTCACGCGTTAGAGACACAGCTATGCGGAGAGAGTATTAGACTTTGGACCGGCTGTAAAGAGAAGCTTAATAACAAGAACAGTCAAACGGTGATATTGTCATAGACTCAGGGTTAACTTGCAGTGCACCATAATGGGGTGGGGGTGGATATTAAATATATTACAGCATGTGAAGTGTCTATATATATGTGACCAGATATGTTATTTGTTTTATGATATTTGTGTTAAATGTTGAGCTCTTCGGACCTTGGGTGGTAGGAGATCATGTGGTAGTGGCGAGGTAGATGCTTTCTGATTACAGAAGTTTTACCGAATAGCTTCTCCCTATTTTCGATAATGCACACCTTCATAGCCATATTATCAAACTTCCTGTTATCCATGGAGTCAAATTATACTGAACTACAAGCTGCCTAATCCTATATTTATTATGCCTGTATGAAATATATGTCAATGAGCTTTAGCTATGACCATATCGGTCATTATATCACCTTTGCTTGTCAAAGTTCGAAATGTTACATTCAGTACCGTTTCTTGCGCAAACTGCATGCCTATATTACCTTATTTAATCCCAAATGTGCTTTTCTCCACTCTGTGGTCATTTCATAGAACCATCGTGACACATATATTGAATATGGAGTTTCAGGCTGCTTGTGTTACGCGGTGAATGCGCTTTTATTGATCGTGTCAAGTTCTTATGGACGCCATTTTTGTTTGTGATCTGTTACCCATGACATCAATGTTTAAATATTACAGGTATGTGATTCATATACATTTACATTCAAATGAAGTCGCAGTGAACTTATTGCCATCAATAATATGTGAAACATGCAGACTCTTTATAAAAGCTGTTAGATTCATTGAGTAATACAATTATAGGACGGCATTATTTTCTGTCTAGTTGCAACTTCCCAAGCAACCATATTTCGTTTAGTGCCGTTATACAGTAATCGGTCTGCCATAATTCATCTACTGTAGAACTGTTGTTTTGCTACTGAAAACTCTATAGTCAAGTTAACATAAGGAGTTTGAGTGTCGGAGTGTTTGTACAGAGTAAGAAATCGCATGAACAAATGTTTTATATGCTGAAATATGCTGGACCTTATTCATGTGCAGTCGCTAGCATAAGAATTGCGGCAGTCAGATCCTTGCCAGTTTGCCACATATGATTTGTTGGCGGATGCAGTCTGCCAAATCTGATTGGTCCAGTACTATCACGTGATTACAAACCGAAGGTTATATATAGGGGTGACTGACAGTACTTGCCAGATAACTGCTGAGCGCGGTCAAGTTCAAAACTTTAAGCTAAATTTCTTCAAAAGCGTATAATCATTATTTCTGAATTTTCAAGTCCAACACCCTTTTTAGGTAATGAAAATTCCAAGAATATTCATGCAAATTAATAATAATTCCTCCTTTAAATAATAATAATAAGCTAGTAAAAGAAGCATTATTTGGATAATTGGAACAGCTGTATTTTTTGTTTGCGTACATGCAGACATTTGGTAATTATGTAGTTTCTAACTATCAGGAAATACTTGAGTAAGTAAATTCGTCGTCCAAAATTTCTTGTAGTTATCTCACACCACATTGGTAACCGTGGTTTAAAACGAATATAAAGCAAATCTTCCACTTTTGTCTGTTAGGGTAATTGTATGATTTTCAACAATTATGTTTACCTTTTCAAACACTGAAGAGACTATTTTGTTTTGAAACATTTTATTGAAATGATTTTGTCACAAGCCCCCCAAAATTCACTTCGAATCTCTATTTCTTACTAGTCAAGAGTGCAAGCAAAGAGTGTTTCCATGCTGGAGTCCTATGCGTGTGTTTGAACACCAAATGAATATTTTGTACTGATGACATATTTCCATCTTTTGCCTTGTGTTACTTTCATTAAACATTTTGTTGACTTTCTTCTTGAGTGGAACTTCTTCAATGAATTCTCCTTAGCAGACAGGATGTAGAGGTAGCTTACAATATTTTTTATTAACCCCTTTTTTTAACTCACCCCAACCGCCCTTTTCAGGGCCACCCAATTCTCTTAGAAACCGAGATACTACTACATCATTGAAATCTATGTGCTTGTATGTGTGTGAATGTCTTCCACAAAAGCTAAAACTAGTGTGTGTTTTAGGTGTAGTGTGTATATAAGAACTCCTACCCTTGGGTGTGTGATTGTATGTTTGTGTATTGCACTCCTACCCTCCTCTGTGTTAGTGTGTGATTTCATCCCTCCCCTTCGTTTACATCCTACCCTTTTCGTTGGATAGTAGGTGCGGGGTATTGGTTACTACCAACGGCATTTTGGATAGTACTCAAAAAGTGGGGTCTTGGATATGCGATCACTACTTAACATTTTATATCTCGTTTGACCCTATACATTTTTCAACATGGAGGAGGAACATTGTTAACATTACAGTTCCCGTTTTACCTCACATCGTCCCACAATGTTGAATTCCCGTTATACCCGATATAGTCCAACAATGTTAAATTCCCGTAAGACTCCATATAGTCACATATATAATAACGTAAACTGACGCTGTCGTGTTAATACCCTTTAGCTCCGAAGTATCCCAAGTACAACTCATATATATATTTATATTATATTATATATATATATATATATATATATATATATATATATATATATATGTGTGTGTGTGTGTGTGTGTGTGTGTGTAAAGCATTTGCACATTTTTTTCTTGCGTAAGTGAAATTCCTTTGTTTGATGATCAAGCTTTGATACAGAAATTCTTTTTTACGGCTGAAAACCACATTATGACGCCATCTCAATCGAAACATATTATTTTAATGTACTGTTACACCTTTGCGCAAGGTTATGTCGCACATCGATGTTTGTAATCCATCATGGCATTAACCTCTGAAAGCGTCACATCCCTGTTAACTTGTCAGTTAACCTTCCCGCAGATTTTTGATTGGCGGAGACCAGGTTTTCCCGCTTAATATATTCTCCTCCAAAGCTGTGATCAGTACAAATCAGCCTCGACTTGTAGTGGAAAGTTAAGTGGGGGTAAATCTAACAGATCTTGATAGCCTTTTGACTTAATGTTTATCGTACAAAGATTCGTTGTAACTTTAAAGGAAACCAAAACACTTTGAAAGTGGGTCAAGTCAAGGTATATTTTATAGGAGTGAAATTTCAAAGACAGGTAAGTGCTGTATTTTCCCCATAGCTAAAGTACACTTATATAAGTTATTTCCATGCTACGACCATTGCTGCTGTAATCTCTCCATAATTTACATTTTATAAATTTGGGGGCTAAAGTCATCTTCTCAAAGATGTTGTTTTGCAATTTGACGTCCGTAAACTTGACTACTAAACATTCTTATTTTTCTCGATGTTTCATGATCAAAAGAATTTCGCTATTTTGCTCAGTGTAAATTGAGATTGATATTTCCTTTGGATAAACGCAACAAGCAAAATGTTCGAGCCGTGATCAGTTTTTTCTTAACAGGAATATGCCAATTCAACTTTTAAATTACGAATTATGGACAGTTAATGTTACGGACGTTAACTACTTTCAACCCGTCAGTCGTATGCAAGGTCAATGGTTATACAGTCATCTATTCAACCTTGACCGCAAGCATACCCCGATTTAACTGAATTTAAAATGAAACTCTCGAGCTCCATCTTTACACATCTAAAGGCACCACTTGTAGAAATGGACATCTATTCCGTAGTGTCGATAATATTTTGATTCCAATTTGAAATGAATTGTTATATGTGAAGTAAGAAAGACTATTGAAGTGATAAAAGTTATTTACATTGCAAGCATATTTGAAATGTAGAATAAAAATAATACATTTACAAGCTGCAGTTGATGAAAGAGGTTACCACACATAGTTCATGTTGATTTGTGGGTAAATGCGAGTACAAGGGAAGGGGAATATATTTTTAGACGTGAGAAAAAATTAGATATATTTACTAGATTAATTCTTAACTTTCTTCATTTCAGAATGATTTGGTGTTTCTCCCTCCCTGTGATCATGATCAGTCTGTTGCCATGTGTCAGAGCAACAGTGGAGCAAACAGACATACCTGATGAACTAACATGGAACTTTTACGCAGCACAAAAGAAAACATCCATGTCCAACACACCGGCAAGTGCCATTCAGTCATGGTGTACAAACGTATATAAATGGCAGTATGACAGCATCGTTCATGGTGGTAGAAACGCTTCTACTGGGACAAGACAACTCGTACATTATCTTTCTGATCAAGTGCATAGCTCTGTCCGTCATACTGGCCACGTCAAGCGCCAAGTCGTTCCCAGTGGACCAAAGAGAAAGAGAAAGGAGATCCGAATGTTGACAGAAGGAGAACTTGATCTTTACTTCCGGGCCGTCAGAGCAGCTAAAGCGAACACGGTAACAACAACAAACACAACAACAACAATAATAATAATAATAATAATAATAATAAAATAATAATAATAATAATAATAATAATAATAATAAATGATTCAAGCTGATGTTACTAATGCAGCTACTAGTATTACTACCTCTGCTGCTGCTACCGATGCAACAGCAGCTACTACTAGTAATGATATTAATAATAATGGCGTTAAGAAGACGACCGCTGTGACGAAGAATAAAGAGAAGCAGCATAAGAAGAAGAAGAAGAATTCTGACAGTGAAGTTTTAACCCTAACCCTGTATTTGATTTCCAAAGATCTCTAGAGTTTAGTTTACAGACACCATATTAATGTATCATAAACGCGAATTCACAAAACTCTAAAGACATATTCAATCTAATCATTTCCTTTTTGTTGACATCCTTTTCTTCCAGACCACAGCACCAAACGTTTACGAGGCACTGGCAGAATTTCATACAGGAATTACATCCATCTCAGCTCACGGAGGATGCAACTTCTTCGGCTGGCACAGAGTTTATCTATTGATGTAATTATTTTAAATTATTTTAAATATTTAATTTCGCTGTTTAAGATTTAATATCTCTCGATTCTATTTCATTTATTTTCCAAATTAAATGTATTTAATTGTGTCGATTTCTAGTCATTCCAGTTGATCATTTTGTAATATAACGCATGGGGTATTCCTCCTGTTTTCTTTAAATTTAGTTTTCTGTCGTAGTTATGAGGAAAAGACAGCAAACAGCGTTTCGATCTCAATACCGGTCTATGATATATAATTACGTATTTATTTATTAGGTATGAAAATATGCTGAGATCTCAGGGTCCCGAGTTCGCAGAAGTGACAATACCCTACTGGGACTCACGTCTAGAGGCGAGGATGGATCAACCAACTAGCACTGTTTTATTTACGGACCGTTTCCTGGGAACAGGATCCGGTGAAGCGTCCGGTGGAATTTTGGGAAGTGGATGGTCAACTTCTGCTGGTCCGCTCGTAAGGAATATTGGGACTGATGGACCCCCTATGACTGATGAAGCGATTGTTAACGTGACAAGGATGACCAGAATGAGAGAAATCTGTGGTGCCGACTCAAGTATAGAGAGTGATTTAGAGTTCCATCACAATGGAATCCACAGATGGATCGACGGTCATATGGCCATGTTACAGACATCTGCATTAGACCCCGCTTTCTGGAGCCACCACACTTTTATAGATTTTGTCTGGGAGGCATTCCGAATAAATTCCCAGAGAAATGGAGTGAATATTGAGACTGACTACCCTGAGAACCCAACTACCATGGGGGCTGCACAATTACACGCACCTGATGCAGCCCTCGGATTCGCTGAGCTGACGGTGATAGATGGATTGAGTAACACATTCACAGCGGAGATCTACGAGTATCAACCTCCACCGACCTGCAGTGTACAGAACCCAGACTGTGGGTCTAAATATCTCAAATGCGCTGTTTTCAGAAATAACGCTCACTGCGTCTCCAGAACGCTGGCGGAAGTAATCGAGTGGGAAAACACTCAAATCACGCGCACTACAGTTGCTCCTACGTCGCCCAGACCACCTACACCACCACCTATTGTGTGTCCACACCCACCCACACCTCAAATTTATACCGAACATGACAAGCCTTACCAAAACCACTATTGTCTAAACGGAAAAAGTGACATCCGTCAGTGGGTCTACATTCCAGTGAAGGTCATATACCGAAGACCTCCAGAATACACAAGCTATGGTTCCTATCCCATCTACAACGGTAAATCCAGCAAGATAAACGATATATATGCCCCAGGCGCCTATAGCCAAGTGCATCAGTACTTAAAAAACGGACAACCCGCTAAATATGAGAAATGTGCAGAGGGTGACAAGAGGATCTCGTCTATTTACATCAAATCTGTCGGTCTTAATTACGACGGTATATATAAAGAATACGCCATCGTTGATCGTCGTATAGCTATTACAGCATCCACCGCTTACATTGCAGTGAAGAATCCAGCCACGGAAAGCACGTTGGCCCTACTCCAAGCTACCGACTCATGCGGCAGAGTGTGTAGACCTGTCTGTAAGGTACCAAATTCGAATATCTACCGTCCTTGCAATGGAGCTGTCCGTCTTACTTCTGCCATCCCGAGACATTACGGTTCAGACTTCGGAAATGCTGTAATGGACATCTGGGATTTCACAGCTGATAAAACATGTCCCCAATTCAACTATGAAAACATTTTAATCGCCTTCAACTGCGATTTCCAGACAGACTGGTTCTGGCCAACCAAACAGCCACCTATGGAACAGCCGGTTCCACCAGGACATGTAATTCGCAAAGCTGGAAAGGTACCTGGAATAGGAATGGGACAAGACCCTCATGTAGGAGCCGGTCCAATTCACGAAAAGGCCACTGTTGTACCTGGTAGGTAAATGCTTCAGCATGTTTGTTTCTTGATATCATGGTAATACATTCTACGCGCGTTTTAAAGAAACTCGTTGTTATGAAATGTTACCTTTAACGGTCGCAATATTTTACTTATGAAATTATATCTAAAGGGTTCAATTCCTTCGTTACAATGAAAGCATTTTGTTTGAGGGAATGAAATATTTGAGAGAAAAAGGAATCGAAAACGTGGGAATGCGATGTTGTTTCGTACGATTTACATATGTTTCTTCAATTATATGTAGTTTTTCTTTCCGTAAAATGGGAAATAAACAAACCTTTCGGTCATAAATGTATTTGCATCCCCCATCAGAAGAAGCAGACATAACTAGCATAATTGCTGTTACTTTCTGTTATTTGACAACGTTCTTCTCGATGATCCAGGGCTCTGCACCATGATATTTATAAGCTACAAATTGTATTGATAGATATGAAAGGGAGTACATAATCCAATGGCAAATTTGCCATACACATGAGAAAAACTGGACAAACCTCAAGATGTACATCTATTCTTATAGATCTCTGAACATGGAATATATAAGGGACAGCCGCTCCCCATTAATATTTTGAAAATTAAACTGAACGCAGCATTAATTGTGAATAGGCTACCAAGTATTGTCCTCGTGATATTACACAGAAATACAAGTGAACTCCTTTCAAGCTCTGATCTACTTCAGATAAATGCCTGAATAAACACAAGGGAAAATGATGAACAAATCCAACCACTGTTCTAGATATCTCCTCAACTTTCGTTACTTTAGAAGAGACGCAAGATTAAATAAAATCGCTTTTTCGTAAGGATATTAAGTTTATAAACATCCTGAATAAAGATCAGTTAAATCCTTTAACTTCTCACTTAACCCGGTAACACTAAAATTCATATGCTTATTAATTTCGTCTTGTTTTCCAGATATGATTTTATTGTACCTATTTTTGCTGAACCTTGTTTTGCCCGCATCTGTGCACCTTTTGTTTTACATGTATTGTGTTTATATTTTGAAAAGGTGGTTGACTTGCAAGAATTTTTTTTTTATCTCAATCATCATCAACATTTACAGTCTCTTTATATCAATAGACATTTTTTTCACAAAAAGTTTGTAAATTATATTGCAAAAAGTTAGAAAAGCAACACAGATTTATATAAATTATTGGCCTTTTCTTTACGTTTAGACTTAAAATTTTATATTGCGTCAAACTGTTACCTTTCTTATTTGCTTCAAACGTAATATTAAATTTGTATCCGAAATTGTCCAGTATGATAGTTTATCTTTCATTTGTGCATGCATGATAAAGTTATTATCCTCATGCAATTTATTTTTTCTACAAATATACTGTCCAAAAACCAGGCGGTTGTTAAAAAACATGACAGATAATGTTTAATAAAGTTTCCTATTGTTTAAGGTTTGATCTTTCCCGAAAGTACCGCATAGTTGGTTGTATATAACATTTTTGAAATATGTTTCTGGCAAAATATCGCATTTAAAACGAACAAAATATGGATTTGATAAAGATTCGTAAATAAATCTTGATCGAATAAGAAACGGAGCAATAAATAAGAAGAAGGTGATACAAAAACAAAAACGGGTAGATAGGTAAGTAGTTATTTGGTGCTGTTTATTTGTGCTGTCAGGTGTTTATTTTGTTTCTATTCGCTTGTTTACAAAAAGCTTGTCTACTTTTTTATTCAACAGGGTGCGACCTAGGGTACGGATGTGTTGTTAACAAGTCATGTGCAGTTCTAAGCGGGGAAGGAAACGACACCGCATTGTGCTCTACTCTGCAGTATCAATGCATGAATTCTTGCCATATGTATGCAAAATGTTGGTACGGTAAATTGCACGTGCAGCAATGTAGTCGTGGTACGCGATATGACCCATCGAACCTGAAGTGCGTGCCAGGAGTATGTGATTACAGTCGTTCATCGATGAGGTTGCCCCGTGCACCGCGTGGGTGAAAGTGAATATGACGTCATACCTTCTTGGAGAAGGAAGACCTAAGCTTCAGTGCAAACGAGTAATTGAGTGATAAATGTTCAGCTCTAATAGAATATTAGTCTTTTACCACTAGATTAAAATTGTTTCGTGACACGTCCAATTATGGTTGCCGGCAGAATAATTCCATGAATTAGAAACATAATATCCATTTTCTTTGATCCCATAACTTTTGCAGTATCAACAGGAACTGACGTGATACCACGCTTTTTTAATTCTGTTATAAGGTTCGGGTGTGCTAAAATACTGTTTTCATACGATACTATCCTTATTTTATGTCTTGTACCGGACTGAAATACTGCAGTCTTAAAGATTGGTTGGTTGGGTTATCTTTTCAAATAGATTGATGTTTGACGGGAAACTTGTATAATAGGTCCTGGGGATACATTTCTATCCAAAATCCATGTTTGATCTAAACAAAATGTGATCAACAAGTCTGAAGCTTTAATCCATCCATGGTATTCCATCCTAAACTGGAAACTGGGCACGCACTGAAGTTTTCTCGGTACTTTCCAGTGACCATTATTTGTGATATGGGAATATCTAAATCTTGGTTAAATTTATTCAGCCATGGAATAGAGTATCAGCTTTATACAATCGGAATCCATATAGAGTGAATTCCTCATAATTTTCAAATACGTCACCTTAGGATTCGAATTCCAAAGCAAAATGTCCCATCACAATAAATCTGACCTAATTTTGTTTTGTTGTTACAAATATTTCCACATGTATACATACATCTTTTGTAAATCCAATATAATTATTGTTGCACCTGAGGGTCAGTTTTCCTTATTTTTTGCTTTTAACCAATATTACTACGTCCATGAAATTTTCCTAACTAAACATATCTTAGCAGCAGTTTTCACATGGTGCATTGCTTTTACCTATCAGTTTACTTATTTCATGCTCAATGAAATAATATTTTAGGTTCAGGCTGAAACAGATATCGAACAGGCCACGTTGTAAACCATGTCGTGGGAACGTGATATGCCAAAACGACTTTTGGAATTTCGAATGAAGGTTTTCATCATGTAGGACATTTTTTTTTATTGAGTAGACTATGATTAACAAACTTTATTCAACATTATATTATTTGCTTGTGTTACAATTAGATTTGAATTGCATTTGTATGATACGAAACGTTATTACATTATATATGTATGTAAATATATGACTTTACAAAATCCGTTGGTGTCACAGCGTTTGCATAAATGGTCTTTATAATGTTTTTATACTTTTATATATATCTTAAATAATAAATTATTTGTATTGTGGTTACGTGCAATAATTCATGACCCAGAGTGCAATACAAACTTAACTTATTTTTTCTAGACTTATTTGCATTAGCCTAAACTAATAAACTTCAGGTGTTTGTGATTACTATTCCTTGACAGCTTGACAGTGATATATGCAATATCGCGTTGTATTTTCCTACATTTAAGGTCTTAAATAATTCAGCGTCAGAGTATCTTAATGCATTTTAAGTTGTAAGGAATATTAGCGCAAGGAGTACACGGTCGAGTGAGAACAATGATTTATATATACGAAAAGTTTGTAGAGGGTATTTTAAGAAACCTTATGGAACAGTGTGCAGCATGAAAGTAAAGAAGAACCTAATGTCTCAGTTTTTAAGAATTTATACCTCTACAAATATATTAATAAGCAATTCTGATTTTACTAACGCATAATATTTGTACTTGGTAGCTGTGATATTTATATGTGATAACAGTATGTTAACATTGTCAAATTTGTATTGACCTCTGTTACATTTGTATTTGTTTAGTCAGTTGATGTTAACCTTGTAAATTCTTTAATAATTGCACGTATATTTGTTTTAATTTGCAGAATAATCATAAAAACTAGCTGTTAGTGAACATGGATAAATAAAGGACATTATTATTATTATTATTATTATTATTATTATTATTATTATTATTATTGTTGTTGTTATTGTTGTTGTTTTCTAAATGAAGAGGATGTAAAAAAGCAAACATTACATGTATATGATGCCAATTGAACTACCACCCTGTATAAGACAGAAGTGCTGCATACAAAGAAACTAGTCTTGCCAACGAAAGATAAAAGATGTAAGTAGTTGTTACTCACTTATCATACAACATGTAGGGTGTATTTTGGTGCCCTGTATATCTAATATTATCAACGAACTTATGATTCTCACGTAACAGGTTGCTATGAGGGACCAAACTAGAAAAAAATTTTCAATCAGTTCTGATTTCATGTTGTCAATGACCCAGAACAAGTAAACAAAATAGCACATAATGTAAATATTGCCCCCTAGATTGTACAAAGCTTGTAAGGGTACAGAGTCTTGATTCGTGAATAAATGTCGAGAAAGTTATTATATAGTCGCAACTAAAAGAAAACAAAAGTTTTGATATTTGAATATATTCTTACCTGAGTATTTTTGTATTTTATCTTCTCTCTACTGGCTCCCAGTACACGAAAAATTCATCAATTTAGGGACGTTATACAAGCTTCCATGACACTGTCTTGCATTCTATCTGCAGATATCATGAACGAATTTAAGAACAAAGGATCATCACTTTGTTTCTTTTATATGAAGAAGAATATATTTTCAGTTTTTTCTTCAACTTACCTTATTATAAGGCGCCGTAAGGAGGAGAAAAGCAAAATTTCTATTTGTGTGGTGTACGTCGTTATATATTACATGCATATATATTTCCTGAGAATTTAACAAACTTGAGATACACAAATTATCCGATGTCAAAACCGAGAATTAAAAATGTTTGAAATTTATGTTAATATTCAGGTTTTTGTCTGTACCATTAAGCTGTATTGGACGTCAAATGCATGTAATGAGTTGACATTGCTTTATCTCCTTCTCACATTAATTACCTAATCATAGCTTGATAAGATGCATCACTCATGGCTACATTAATGTATATTTGACATTTTTATATACTCGTCAATAATTTAATTTAGTCCTTTTAGGTATGAAGCTTATTACAATTTATTATCATCTTTACAAGTTGCCATGTACAACATTGACTTCGTTCCGATTTGCCTGTAGAGGCATCAGTCTTGGTTGCTTACAAATTTGTTCCTCATTTTGTGTGAAATTTCGACATATACCTCTTGGAAATAAGTGTCTGATTGGTTTGGTGCTTTACGGCACAGCAACACAAGCAGGTTATTTAGTCAGGAGACAATGGGAGTAAAGTGTGTTTCCCAAGGACACACCACAGTAGCCAACCCAGACTGATCGGATGGTAAGACTCCAACCAGCAGACTTTCGTTCGCGAGTCTAGCACGTTAACCACTGAGCCACTGGATCCCCTACCTCCTGGAAAGAGCATCCGGCCAATTCTATATCCATGAGCCGGTAATGGGGGGGGGGGAGTATGCACGTCAAGATATTTCTGAAACCGTTTATGACGAATTCATCCAAGAAGGATCAATAATTGGTAACGGTTGCAATGGGACCACCCTTCCCTTTTCCCACAACACAACACCACCCACCCACCCAACCTCCACACACACACACTTTTGCTCAGACATCTCTGTGTTAACTCAACGATGCAAAGCTGCGGACGCAAATGCGTTTGCCAAGATGCGTTTAGTAAATGGAATTGCGACCACCGCATTACTGGGGAAAATATATTTTATGCTTGTAAAAATGGATTGGGATGTAATATAGTAATGGATGTCTTTTCAGGCTACACCAATGAAATTTTTTTTATCTAATTTATGAAGCAATATTAAATAACGCACATCGAAAACTTACTGGATATTTCTCAGCAAATTATATGCGTCCTTGAACATACTATAATTAAATTATTTTCACACTTACGGTATTTATTTTCGGTATCTGTTTGCTTTAAAACGTAAATTAATCACATTATCTTAGTCATATCTGGGATACTTTTTCTTTGCTTGTCAAATGTTAATAAATTGACAAGAACTAAAACTTTATTCTATGGTTTTCAATTGAGACTGGTTACCATATAAACAATGTTTGAAACAAATACATAGCAAAAGAGTCAAATAGGAGATAGAATCAATGATTTGTCGATATACGATTTTACTTTGCATGGTTTCAAAATAAAAGCGTATATTTAGTTGCTTTCGATCATTTAACATAAAACTGTTCGTGTCTCCGTCTAGATTTGAATTGTTCTCATCAGTCTTCTTTGGCTGAGAATAAAGTGTCGAGCATGTCCATGCTTTATAATAGTTGGTTTGTGTCACCCTTCATGCTTCAAAGTTGATAATTAGCACCCATTTAGAGCATTCCTATCTCAAAATTAGACTCTGATGCCAATTTACGCATTGATGTGCATCAGAATAGAACATAACGAGGCTTTATTATTTTTACGTATGCAAATAAAATATAGTAAATACAATACAAATAATACCTAATGCATATAATACATTTCTGCATACATGAATAAATAACTGAATGAAGAATGGTGACAGAAAATGTGTGTACACATAAATCAGAGAGAGAGAGAGAGAGAGAGAGAGAGAGAGAGAGAGAGAGAGAGAGAGAGAGAGAGAGAGAGAGAGAGAGAGAGAATATACTCCACTACTCTAAATCGGAATGCATAATACACATACATAGTTAGGTTTGTTGCAGTTGTTTAATTTTCGTTTTAAAATAATTGAAATGTGTATACACAATTGGTTTATACTAATACTGAGGATCAATATAAGATTTTCTTAGTGAGATATCGAGGACAGATTAAGACGAATGGTTTGAATCTTCGATATTATTATTAATTTATTTTACACATAGTTCACATTATTTGATATATTTTGCCAATATTAAAATTTTCCGTGTCTAGCAATTTGAACCTACCAGTAGTTAATGTTATGCACATATCTATTTACATAAAGTGGATATCGTCCCAACTCACAATACACAAACATATTATTGGCAAATAGTTTAACATCTAATAACCATTGGCACTCATTTCTCTGTACCCGTTCTATATTTTCAGGTTTCGAAAATCTGCATATTTCGCAGCAATAGGACATAATTGGAAATACAACGGAGTCAAATAAATCACACATTATATTCACTGGACATTGTAGATTATTAGTATTATTTAAAAGTGCGTTCATTGCTTTGAAACCTTTGCAATGTATGTGTCTGTACCATATCGAAACGAGGCTCTGCTGGTACAAACAAGTCCTAAATAATTAAAATTATCCACAAAATCTAGAGACACATGTTCGTATTTAAATCAAAGAAGTAACGTCTGGCACTATTGGGTCAAGATGGGAAATCCTATGTTAAATTGTTTTTTTCTCCATAGGAATAACATGTGTGGGACACTACATGATCAAGATGGAATATCCTATGTTAAATTGTTTTCTTTCCATAGGATTAACATGTGTGGGACACTATAGGGTCAAGATGGGAAATCCTATGCTAAATTGTTTTCTTTCCATAGGATTAACATGTGTGGGACACTACAGGGTCAAGATGGAATATCCTATGTTAAAACATATCCATACGATTAACATGTGTCTGACACTCTGTGGTCAAGGTGGGAAATTCTTTATTAAAAATGTTCATAGGTTTAACATAGTTATCTACTATCCAGCAGCTATTTATCTACTATCCAACACCTTGATATATGCTATTTAACACCCAGTTATCTACTATCCAACACGCCGTGTGTAGCGACCAACACAGAGACACATACTAACCGACACAAATGGTAGAAATGTTTATACACACCCTACACTTACAAACACACAAACATATACTTACATACATACAAGAATGCTATCACACGCCAAAGGGTAGGGTATATACCCACTATACCCACAAACCTATCATATTATAACTCAATAGGGGTAAAGGGTTTGAGTTTTAGTTTTTATGAATAGACATAGACATACACAAACGTACAACCAATAGATTGCAAGGATTGAGTAGTACCATTGTTTTCTAGAAGAAGTGGGTGACTCTAAAAAGGGCCGTTGGCTTGGTTAACCAAACAGGGTTAACACAGGTGACACACCTTGACTGTTCTTCTTCTTAAGCTTTTCTTCACTGCTGGTGCATAGCCTAATTTTTGCTTTAGGCATCCTTGTCACTCCACATATATTCTTCTCTTCCAAATAGCTGTGTCTGTGATCCGTGTGATTGTCCACGTTGCTTTGACGTACAGCAGGTAGACTGGATTAAGAAACATGCTTGAAATGACGTTAAAGGATACAACACTTGTCCACGTCTTTACCGGGATGTCTTGAGAACAAATGACAAAATGGGCCAAAGAGCCTCTGTATATAGTTTAGGACCGAATCGAAACTGATTGGGAAATTGCAACAATCAGAACGCGTGTAACATAATTCAATCACGGCATGTTTTCTATCTTCGGATGAGAATACATGGATACATTGAACGCGTGACGTCACTTTCAACAACTTCAATATATAGATATATATATATATATATATATATATATATATATATATATATATATATATATATTAAAAATAACATGTCTTTTAAAGTGTTGAAATAAAGCAGTTTGATATACCAATACTGTTGGTATATCAAATTGTATAACGCCTACGGCGTATAAATACGCATATAATTATGCTGTCAACAGTAGACAATTGCTTTTATACTCTCTTGATCAGTGATGAATTTCCACTTATTAATTAATAATAAAATAAGAAAATGATGAGGAAAGATAATAACAATCCCCATTTGTCAATGAATTTTCTTCTAAATCCCAGTTATCTGTCTGCCTGCCTGTCTGTCTGTCTGTCTGTCTGTCTCTCATGCCGTAAGGGACAACAATAAGTGGAAATCTGTGGAGCGAGAGTAAAGAAAGCACTATAGCTGGATGAAAACCTTGAACTTCAACTTACACCAAATAACCTAGAGGAACTCAAGTCCTTATAATGATATGTGTAGACTTTCCATGTGATTTGCCTACAGTGGTACACGGTACCAATGGTACAAAGTTGCAGTAGCCCGTAAAGACGGGTAGGTCTAATGCAAACATGCACCGTAATAAATTGTATGCTTTATTTCGTTTTTTTTTAAAAAAAACCAATAACATGGTTCTAAAACAGAAACAGATAATGTTTAAATATTAAAATGTCTGAAGGTGTCTCTCCCTCTCCCTTTCTCTCTCAGTCTGTGTTGGCTGCTCCGTCATTGTTCCTCAGTTGACCCAGATCACTCTCTGTCTGTCTGTCTGTCTGTCTCTGGATCTATGATGGTAAAACTGACAGGTTAATCGACCAACAGAGAAACAGAGAGATGGACGATAAAACAATCTTATAGTTATCCTCCTGTACCCCCCCAACCCACGCTCTATTTTGGTTGGTCAGTCAGCGTGTCAGTTTTACATTCAGCCGTTAAAACTGGCAGACAAACCTACCGAGAGAGAGAGAGAGAGAGAGAGAGAGAGAGAGAGAGAGAGAGAGAGAGAGAGAGAGAGAGAAAGAATACAAAAACAACGTTATGGTAAGTAAAGCATAATTGATTAACTGTAAATCACTCTAAATGCTTGAATTAACTCATTTTCGTTCGTCATTTCGCTTACACTATTCCCATACTCGTTCCATGTACTCGCCGGTGGTCGAATGGCCGCGCTTTCACTGATTGGGACACTAGCCATGCAATGTTAGTAGTGCTCTACTTTCTGGATTTAAACCAACTTTCATGTTAAAATCCTATGCGTCTCTTTTATTTATTTAATCAATATGAATAAAAAAAGAAGCTCACGAAAGAAGCAAATTAACAATTTCAAAAAGGATTGTGAATAGCTACAGAACTACATTTGGTAGCGAACATGCTGGGAAGGGATGTGATTAGTTAACTCCCTCCGTCAATACACAGGTTCCTGTAGTCAATCTTAAACTCCGTTGGAACATAAGTATGTGTATTTGTATGTGGTATAAATACAATATATGAATATGTGCATTTCTACGTTTGATAAGCGCCGAAGATCAACATCATTTAACATTTGGCGTGCGTCTGTTATAAATAACCTATGCTTAATTTGCCTATTTGCTGTCAGTCTAGAACATGTTGTAAAGGAAAAGACTTCGTTTTTTCCTTTGTTTATATTTTTTCTTGTTACACAGGTGCAGGATGTAAGTTTGATACTAAAATGGGTAAATATTATGAATATATTATGTTGCAGTTTCACACTTAGCTCTTGATTTCTTAATGGTGTTTGAATTACAGTGCCACTGTTCAGTAATTTAGGCGTCATATTGAGATGGAGAAAGTTTACGTTAGTGGTATTTTTAAGGCTGAAGCTTTATTGATTCATTGTCATGCGAAAGGGAATTTGCAAGCAGATATTACTGTAAGCATGTAATTACTTTTCACAAGAAAACTGTTGCAAACTTACATTCGAAATGAGTATTTTAAGATTCTCATCCGATTCCCATCACATTTCACACAATCCATGCTGTTGTAATTTACTTACAAAGCAGATAATGTCAAGACAGCAGCTGATTGGTCGAAATCTATATGGAGTAATGACCTAAAAATGTTTCAATTCTTTTGGTCAATCCGCAATCGTCGTTTTATGGCGCCCATATGTAGCATTATTGAATGGAGGTTTGACCAAACTGGGTCAGTTAATACGAAAGCTAGTGGAAATTGAGACTGTTGGACTTATTCCTTCACATGCAAGTTATTTACATTTTTCTTGTGAAAAGTAATTACATACTTATATAAATATCTGCTGGCGTCTTTACTTTGGTGTGACAATGTATTAATAAAGCTGCACAGTCTTGATAATACTGGTGATCTGGGACAAGCGTAACAACGTCTGACCAGACGAAAATCATAACGTTTTGACATTCTCTGTCTGTTAACTTTTACCATATATAACTCTTAAAGATGTGTGATAGCAGTAACCGACGCAAAGTTGTTTTGGTGGATCAACTCCGGACGACCGAACATAGCATCCTCCAGTTTAACAATCATCAACATCAGATGTATTTAGCTCATGCCATCGTGGTGGCTCGAACTCATGCAGAGAAGAACGAAATAGTATAATGGAAACGATTATGGAAAAGCTTTAGACAATCCGACAGAGCCAAACAACTTGTAAAAGGAAACCTCCTTTTGAAGGAAGCAAGCATTTCCAAAGAGACTGTGTGTGGAGTTCCTGAAATTCAAACACTTCAAGACGTATTAGCTCCTTATTATACGTTGAAAGTGTATCCTCAAGTCATTTGTGGAGATTGCGTGTTTCGAGAATCGGTTTTTCGAGACACAAAATACATTCACATTTATCATCACCAAGATCATTTTGTTGCTATTACAATCATCACATTATTTCTTGGATATGGATACTATTGCCACAAACGTGACGTAGGATTTAATAATCGGGAGTAACATATTCATTGTGAAGAGAGATGTCGTGGCTGTTTAGCTTCCAGCCCTTGCATTCCTGAAGGACAAAATAAGGTTGCAATGCTCTTCTTGCAAGCGGACATTCATTAGTCTAGCATGTTACGAGCGACATCGCATGAAACAATTCCAACAATTCCAACAAGAAAAATGTGCTTGCGAATTATTGACAGTGTGTTCCACTTGTGCACATCTTGTTGGGACGAATTACAAAAAGTCACACTGTTATGCAGGAAAGAAAAGATGTTTTGTGACCAAGTCATCGAGTTCAATCATCAATGCTACATTCAGAGATATTACAACGAACCCGATGAATTGTTGAATGACGGTCAGAACAAGAAGAATAAAAAATGTGTGATTTTATCTTTTTTGACTTTGAACGTTCTCAAAAAAACTGGAATTCACATTCCTGATGTTTTGTGTGACTCATGGAGCTTGCAACAATTGTGTTCAAGGACCTTTATTTCATCACTGTCGGAATTGTAACGTGATTTCAGGGAGACTTGAAAAGACCTTTCGTGGCTGTCGTACTCTTTCTGATTTTACTGAGTGGGTTTCAAACCCTACTGACGACACTTGGAGCGAAGGGGAGGTACATCATGAATACGCCAGTCATTGTTCACATTTTCTCGGGATAGGACGGACAATTTTAAAAACAATATTATTCAGAGCAAGGAACCAAATTTCCAACAGTCACTTTGCACAGAGCCAAAATCATTTACATAAATGTTGGAAACGTACCGTTTAAAGAATCCATGAATTATTTGGCTATACCTTTGAGTAGATTACCTAAAACGTTTGGAATAACAGAAATGGCTAAAGACTATTTTTTAAAGACACATTTTCAGTTCCAAAGCCAATTAACACGCTGTGCTACCACATTTACCTGAAACCCATGACTACAACCCGATGCTATGCAAACAAAACAACGAGGAGCTTTCTACGCTTGGTACCAAGTTCACTCTACACACCCTTTTCATTTTAAAGAAGAAATGTTGAAATATTGTCGATCCAAAATGGACATTTTACGACATTATTATGAAAAATTTCGACAATTATTTCTTGATCATGGGGCTATCTATCCTTTGAAATAAGCTTCGATGCATTACATTATTTGTGTACCGAAGGAAGTTCATGATTGAGAACAAACTAGCCGTCATACCGCCTCAGTTTTATTTATCTGTCTGATGTCTGCATTATTTCTGCAAAACACAAGAAAATTAGCCACAACATGCTGGAAACGGTGGAGTAAAGAAGATTGGATCTTATTCTGTGGATGTTTGAGATTAAGAAAACCTACAGATCGTATACGAATTTCAGGAATGTATATTTCATGGATGCCCTACTTGCTTTCCTCAAAAAAAAATGAAAAGTCCTTTCTCAGAGTCTATTATATAAGAATTGAACGACATACCTTGCCAACAACGCAAGAGTTTAGAAAATCAAGGATACCAAGTGACAGCAATGCGGAAACACAACTACGATTGACGTTTCAAAACAGATCACTAATTTCGTAGCATCCTAAAAGAGTATGATGTGGTGGACATCGAACCTTTGAATCCACATGACAGTTTGTTTGTAGGACGAAGCAATGCTACTAGTTTGCTGTACGAAGTGGATGAATATCAAGGATAACAAATCAAATAGATCAATGTATGCAAAATTTCCCATCGGTCATTCTGAAATTTTGACAGAGCACATTGACGTGGAACCCATTGGCCAGTACAAAACATTTGATCAAATGTAAAGTTTTGCCACCGCCGAACTTGTACCATCCTGTCTAACCTCAGCATTGTCACGGAAAACAAAATGTTTCCTTTATGTCGTGCGTGTGCTGAAACGTGTAATCAAGACCAGTCCTATCGCCACGATGACCAATAATGAGCCTTGACAGGAACGTGGGTGAGTGTCTAATTCTTGTATACCTTTGATCGTGGATACCGCTTGTTAAAAGTATACGAGATTTGGCACTTTCCTACCACAGAACAATGTCAACAGGACGACGAGTCGATTCCAGCGATTTTTTCAACCCACGTCAACGAATTTCTAAAATTGAAGCAAGAAACTAGCGGCTATCCTTCTTGGTGTTATAGTCTAGAAGACATAGATATATGCAATGAACGGTACCGATCCCTAGAAGGCATTACTTTGGAACACGACGAGCAGAACGAAGGAAAACAATTGTTTGCTAAAGTCATGCTGAATTGTTCGTGGGGAAAAAAGACTCATCGTCCGATGTTGCCAAAGACTGAATACTTAGCAGATCTAAGTCGATACTTTCAACTCATCGACGATAAAACAAAATCCTCATTAAACAAGTGGAAATGATACGTGAAGATTAGATCTTCGGGAATTACGAGAAAGTCGAAGCGTTTGCACCACCGAAGAGCTTGGTAATGTCATCCTTGCTGGTAACGTGACAGATATTGCCCGTTTAAAATTCTATTTCATCCTGGAACCTTTAGGAGATTGAGTACTTTACTTTGATAGTGATAGTTGCATGTACATTGATCGACCTGGTAGCTATCACCCATGCATTGAAAACAAAGGTTTCGTAGCTTGGACTGACGAACATCTCGAAGACACTATTTTGAGTTTTGCTTTTGGTGGACATAAACATTAGGCTACTAATACAGAGACAAGAAAGGACGACATGGTATCAAATGTAAATTAAAAGGACTGAATTGAACTATCGTTCGAGTCAAGTGGTTTTTTGTGACGCCTTAAAAGAAGCTTTACAGTCAGGTCAAGATCAAGACTTTTATCTAACAACGTAGAGTCAACAAAAATTTGTACGTTTGTCAAGTTATCAAATCGTCAGTTTACCCTCCAGAAAAGTGTATCACATCTCCTAACAGAAAGGACTGCGACTTCCTGATCACAACACGTTACCTTGCGGGCACACTGATCTTCAGCATAAAGAAGTTCCAGCAAAATAAAGAAAGATCATTATGAGTATAGTCACTCACCGAGAATGATGAATTCGATACAGAAACAGTGTGCTGTACCTAGTGCTGACTCCATGTTCAATCGAGTCGAGTGATGATGTACCCTGCAACATAAGCTATGCGACACGACCTTGCCTCTCTTAGATCGAAAGCGCTGCCGTTCGTGTACCCATTTATGCATCTTATCCATACACTCACAAGCCACACTGGATACCACAAGATCATCGAGATTAACAGATCAAAGAAGAATACACGTTTCTTGTGGCTTTGCCTGGCTATTGTAATTTTGAAAAAGTCGATTCCAGAAGTTCAAAGGGAAGCGGCCTATATATCTAGAAGGACCCAGTCCCAAATCTTTAGACAGAGCAGGACTTTTCTACTCGGGACAAGGAGACCGAATACAGTAATTCATTTGGAGTGTGAAACTTCACGAATGGGAGTATAAAATACAGATTTCCCTGAGCATGCCAAATGGTCAACCTTTCTTTGGTGGGTCCAGATTATTATCCTCATGGATACTTTGGAAGAAGAGAAGATTCGCGGTTTACCTCCTAAGTTGCGAGAACACATTTACAGAGTGTTTGTACAGATTCAGGTAAAATGCAAAGAACAATTGCATCCAACACACCATAAAATGAAATACTGCGGGTACCTGAATGACATTAAAAGAGTGATTGAAGAAATTTGGAGCATAGTCGGAAAGAGAGGTTTTGTGCTAACACACGATAAGACTCTTCAGTTAACGCGTTATAAGATTTCCATGCCACGACTTCTGTCAGTAGTGTGCACATATTTCAATGTACAAGGACAGTTTTGAAGAGCACATTCCGAAGCTACCACTGGCATTTCCTGAGCGCATTTACCCCTACTTTGTATAGATTCAACTGAAACGCAAACTTAAAATCATTTCTCGATTTTTAAACTGTTGCTATTTCCATAGTATAAGAAGACTGATTATTGGGAAAGACTATGACAGACACAAAACTCTACGCTGATACAAGGCCCTTGATACCACGGCTTATGCCATCAGTGTGGTACCGAATTACATCTTTGGACATGGACAGCACATTGAGATTCTACAAGTGAAGCGAAAGAAAAATTGCATCCGAAATTGCATAGACGTTTTAATCATTGGTCTTTGAATGTTATAAAAAGTCTGATAACTTTGAAAATAATCAAATAGTCATATATTGATAAACTGCGAACACGTTATAAATCTTGCCATGCCGCAGCTTCTGTCATCGGTGTTACACCTAATTCCTTGGAAGGAAGTCAATGATCGTGCACAAGACTTAGTGGATTACCAAGTACTTTTAAAAGAAATGATTATACAAGACGATACGATTCCTTTGAATTTTTGGACGACGTGTCGTGTGTGTATTAGCGACTACATTTCTTGGATTTGGTCTACCAGCACATTCTTGTGTCAAATTCATGAACAGTACAAGCAAAGAAATGACAGTCAAAGCTCTATCTGTGCACGAAAACCTCACCGTGTTAAAAGTGCTACGAATAGTAATGAATACGACTTCTGTACCCACGGGTAAAACAGACATTCGTCGCACTTTATCGACCTTCATAAATGCCAAGAAGCGTGTATAGTAAGTTGAATACACAAACAGTTTTACGACTGGAAGGATGTACGTGACTGGAAAAGTCTTGGATTCGACGCTTGGAAATAAGAGGTAGCTATTTATGCCAAGACATAGAAAACAAAATAGAATTTTTGTGTTATTCTTTTTTTTTTTTTTTTTTTTTGCAGCATGAAAAGAAAACTTTAATTCATAAAATGTCTTTTGTCGTTTATGGAATATCAGAATTCCAAACACAATTTGAGACTTATGGCTGCATCCTCTGCTCTCAAGGTGATTGACAAAAGGTCAGATTGTCAAAGTTGAGAGACACTGTACCTTTGATTTCCCTTTAACACGCCTTATTGTTGGACCCAGTGGTTCAGGCAAAACGGAATTTGTCAAACGTGTGATCGAACACAAATCACTTTTGTTCCATCGTACCTCTCATGTGGTGTTACTGAAAGAAAGTAAAAGATAACCCATTTCGATTGTAGAAGGAATTCGTCGCAAAGACGACTGGGTCGTGTCTGTCTTAGTCAAACACATCTTGTCATCTTCTATGACATGTTAGGAGAAGACGAAGAAGCTAGTAAATTTTGGTTTACACGAAGATGACGTCTTCGTAATGGTAGTATTATTTACATTACACAAAAATGTATTTCAACAAATTTAAGCGCATCGCATCATCAGTCCTGATGCACATTATGTCTTATTCCTTAAAAAATCCAAGAGATAAATCTCAAATTGAAGTCTTGACAAAACAGTTAAGAACACCTTGGCTGAATTATGCTTATGACGATGCCACTCAGTTGCCACATGCATTTTTACTCATCGATTTAAAACCTACCACTCCCGATTATTTGAGATTTCGTACGAATTTGTTTCACGATTGGTGTCAAGATGGATGTCCAGTCGTTTACACGTCCACTTCTCCCCTTTTGTCAGTCTAAAAATCCTATAAAAACATCATTTGCTTTTTTCTTTCTGACAGTACTCAACATGACTTTCAATCTCATCCTCCAGCCACATTGATTCATGCACTGTATGCCACGATTCGCGAAAACAATGCACAAGTACGTTCACATTTGTTAGAAGCTAGTCTCAAAGAAGTGTTACGCCAGTATGCTTTGACAGCACGTCACGATTTCATCATCCAACACAACATTTGGTATAAAAAAAACATAAAGTTGCTTTGTCAAAACTGGCTGATCCAATAATCGATACTCAAACCAAATAAACAAATCATCTTAAAACCAGGTGGAAGTGGATCTTTAGTGGGTGTCATAATTCGATCACTTTTACGATGGGATCCTAATGTTGAGGGTGAAGAAGAAAAACCTAAAAGACAGACAAAAAAGAATAGAATAGTAGCGAGTTCCCATTCTAAGAAAAAGAAATCCCAAAAGGAAATAACACCTTCAAGAAAGAGAGGTACTGCCGCTATCAGGCGCACCTACTCATGAAAACTTCGATCTGTGATCCTTTCGTCGGCCTCTACTCCTCGTCCGTTAATGATGATGCCAGCCAAACCTGATTTCAGACCAGTGTTTCCCAATATGATGAAAAATGAAACCTATTCTAAAGGGACTTCTACTCCGTCGACGTCTTCTACTGCTCTAGCTGCTGTTGCTTCCAGAAAAGTGGCATATGCTAAGACAAAAGTACAAGACAGAACATGCATGTTTGAAAGTTTACGGGATTTGGCTAAACAAGAACTAGGAAGATTTAGTCCACGGAGAACACCAGTAGTGCCCAAGGCCAGGTTGGTATGACGTCTTGACAATCAGTGAGATGAATTCCAGTATAAAAAGATGTATTGGATAAGATTCACTTCAATTTTGTTCCTGAACAAAGATATCACACCATCATCATCAACGTCTAAGGAGACCTTCCAAAAAGGAATAAAGGGAATCCATTCTCGTTTAGCTAAACATTGGGTAATCTTGTCAGTGCTCACCAGATCTAATTTACCGATGCGAAAACAAATGATTAAAAAAATCATCTAAAGCAATCATTGATACCGTGTGAAATGTTGCTTGAACGTTTTGACAGGAACAGTTCCTTTAACCCAAATAAAGAAACAGCGATTAGGACCACATCGTCACATTCCTAGTCAAATGGTAAAAAAGAAAATGCCAATCAGTCTAAAGAAAAAAAGGGCTTGTTCAACCAGGAAGACTTCAACCCATGCTGATAGGACTATTGTTAAAAGTAGCTGCTCCTTTGTTAGGATCGATTGCTGGACCTCTTTTAGGAGGAGTGTTGAGGTGAGAAAATAAATAGGACAGATTTTTCTGGAACAAAATCACACTTGTACACTTGGATCTTATAGAAGGACAAAAATTAGCTCCACCGTTGGCTCGAACAACGGATACCCCATTTACCTGCTAATCCCAATCGCACCAAGATGTCACACTTACAACAAGAATTTGAATCATTGACTGATCGAGCAGATTTGTCAGAAACAGAAAAATTGCAACTGCGGTACGGACAAGGTATTAAACTGTTTCTTCTGAAAGCTTTTAGAGGAGACCCCTAAACCAACTCTGAGAGATTCCACGAATATCATTAAAAGCGAATACCAATAAAAAGCAGCAAAGAGAAATACATACATCGCCAAAGGGACAGAAGAAGAGAAAGAAACAAGAGAAGTGTTTTGAACTCTGTCTGCTCAACCACCTAGTGGGGCAGCCTTGATACCTTCCCCTACTCTGAAGCGAGAAGAAATGAAAGCCTTGTTGAAAGAGATGATGTCGACACTCTCTTCAGCAGAAGAAAAAAGAAAGAAAGAAGGGAATACAGAAGAAAAGAAGGAAATCAAGAAATAAGTGAACAAAGACTCCTAAACTTCTTGCTCGTCGGACACGTCGAGCATTACAATTCAAATGTCCATAGGAACCTAACAGAAGTATTGAACAGTGAGTGACTTATTGTGCAGTAAGAACAACAACAACAACATGAATATACTTTCAACCAGCATTTACTACAAACCTGCGTATGCCGCTGGCTACTGAGGAATTCAAAAATTGTATCGTGCAGCCAGAAGCAAACTCAAAAATGTATATCTGCAAGATGTACGACAATGGTTACAAGAATAACCGAAGTACACGTTACACAAACCCATTCGACAAAAGTTTTCCCGAATTCAAGCTAAAGTAGCAGGAATCGATCATCAATGGCAAGCTGATTTAGTCGACGTTTCTCATTTAGCTTTTGTACAATCGAGGTTACATATATTTGCTTGCATCATCGATGTGTGGGTAGTTGCTTTGACCTCTAAAACAAGTTTCGAGTTAGTGCGAGTTTAAAACTTTTCTTGAAACAATGTGATCGACACCCTCTATGATGACAAACAGACACAAGCAACGAATTTCTGAAGGAAGCTTTTCAAGAAATGAAAAATGCACATTCATTTCTTCAGCACTGGAAATCCTGAAACAAAAGTCAGTCTGGTTGAACGTTACGTATTACCAAGTTTTGTCAAAGCTTATAATCAATCGTACGATCGTAGCAATGGATGTATTGCATAAAAAGAGACACCTCAAAACGAAATGGCAGTGTTTGATCAGCTCTTATAAAAGTACTTGGTAATCGACTAAGTCTTAAATGTAGAAGATCAGAAGAATGAAAGAAGTGTTAAAGATCAGATATTGGGTTCGCATTGGTAAAACAAAACGCATTTTAGACAATGGCTATTTATCTTACTCGACAGCAGAATTATTTTGTGTCAATGGACACGTGTGTTGACTTCATCCCCTGTCTTTTTACTTTTCCAAGTTACAACGTGTGACTAAAAAGAAAGACGACCTGTACGATATCGAAAGCATTCTCAATCGAAGAATACATAAAGTTGGAAACATTGACACCAAGAAGTCAAAATTCGTTGGAAACGATATCCACCCTTTTAGATTCTTGGATTGCAGCTTCAAGTCATCGACTATAAAAGAAGTAGAAGTCATCAACATGCCATTAAATACTACCGCATATCATTCTCACAGTTAATCTCTCCCAAAACTCCAATAAATAACAACAGTGGGTGTGGTGTGGAGAATGTGCTCCTAAAAATCAAATCAACTTTTTCTGCCAAATCTTTGTTGTGTATTGTGTCATTGAAGCAGCTATTGAAATCTGGGTTTGTAGCAAGTAGATAAAAGATTGTGGACTATTTTTCTCAGCAATTGTGTTGATTATCTTCTTCCCAGTCCTTCGTTGAAATAGTTAGACAGCAATAACAATGGTAGCCTCGCCAACGCCAGTCACAACTCCTGCTCCTCTTCCAATCACATCAGCCATTTTCTGGGACCTCTGTTAAATCATCGTGTGCCATCGACTTACTCTTCAGAGACAAGAACCATCGAACTATGTATACAGAATTTTATTTAACATTACCTATTAACAGTTTGATGGATGTGTTTTCCAACAACAAATTATGTTATTTCATGGCCATATTAACTCCATCTATACAACTAGATCACTAAGCTCACTGGAAGTGGCTTTGGTAGAAATCATTCATCCCACTCAAGGCTGGAATGTTCAAGGGAGGCTGTATCTTTATGCTCCCATTCGAGAAGCTTCGCACCACAACTGAAACACTGTGATTGGTCTCCCTGTTTCCTTGTCTTAAGTAGAGAAATTCTTTTTATTCTGGCTAAAACTTTGGACTAGGTCCTTCCAGATATTTAAGCCATTTCCCTTTGAGCGTCTGGAAACGACTTTCAAAATTACATTAGGCAGGCAAAGTCACAGAGAACGTGTATTCTTCTACAATTTGTGATTCGAAATGCACTTGTGGTGGTATCCATGCTGGTTTGTGAGTGCATGGATGACGAACGACATCGCTTTCGATAGTAGAGAGGCAAAGTCGTGCTGCATTGCTGATGTCGCAGGGCACAGAATCACTCTCGTAGCAAGGCACAGAATCGCGCCTGACTTCATTGAACTTGGGATCAGAAGTGGGTTTCTCAAGGGTGAACTGACAATTTCATGATTTGACAAACGTACAATTATGTGAGGATGCAAGATTGTTACACGAAAGTCTTGATCTTGACCTGACTTTAGGCCTTCTTTTAATATATCAGAGTTCACGACTTGACACGAACTATAGTTGAGAGTTTTATTTTACATTTGGTATGAAGTTTTCCTTTCTTGTCTCTGTACTGTTAGCCGTAATTTGTTAGGTCCACCACTTGCAAAACTCGAAAATAGTGTCTTCCGGGATGTTCGACTGTTCATGATCCTAAACGTTCGTCTTCGATGTGTGGGTGACAGCCTATAGGTCGATCAATGTACATGCAACCATCGGTGTCAAAGTAACGGTTCCAAGACGGAATAACATTTTAAGCGGGCATAGGCTGTCACGTAAGCAGCAATGGTGAAATTAGCCAACTAGTCGGGTCGTGCAAACTCTGAGACTTCTTCGTAATCCACCAAGATGAAATCTTCACGTATGATTTCCACGTGTTTAATGTGTTTACTTTCATCGTCGAGTTGAACGTATCGACTTGGATCTGCCAATTATTTCGTCTTCGGCAATATCGAACGATGAACCAATTTTCCCCACAAACAATCCAGCATGACTTTAGCAAACGATCGTCTTCCTTCGTTCTGTTCGATGTGTTCCAAGGTGATGCCTTTGAGGGATCGGTGCCGTTCTTTGAATTCATCTTTGTCTTCTGGAGTGTGACACTATGAAGGATAGCCGCTAGGTTATTGGCTCAATTTGTGAAATTCGGTGACGTAGCATAAAACAATGCCTAGGCTGGAGTCTTTGTCCTGCTGGTATTGTTCTGTGGTAGGAAAGTTCTAAATTTCGTACAATTCTAACAAGCGGTAACCACGATAGAGAATGAAACAATTCGACACTCACCCATGTTCCTGTCAAGGCTCGTACTTTATCATTGTGGCGACAAGACTGGTCTTCATTGCACATCAGTTTTCCGTGGCAATGATGAAGCAAGAAGGGATGGTACAAGTTCGTCGGTCGCAGAATATTACATTTGATCAAACTTTCGTTCTTACAAATGTGTTCCACGATGTGTTCTGTCAAATTTTAGGATGACCGGTGGAGAATCGGGCATATTTTACACACCCAATGATGCAAGGAACACACATCAGTGTATTTGATTTGCTCTCCGTGAGATTCGTCCGCTTAGTACAACAAACGTACAGCATTGCTTTGTCCTTCAAACAAACTGTCATGTGAATTCGAATGTTCGAAGTCCACTACCTCGTAATCTTCAACGATGCGTTTAAATTCTGGATATGTTTTTAAGCGTTGTCGATCGTAGTCGTGTTACCACATTTCTATCATTTGGTATCCTTGACTTTCTAAAATCTGGCGTCGTAGGCATGTTTCGTCGTACATCTCTTACATCATATACGCTGAGAACGAATGTTTCAGATCTCGTTGAGGAAAATAATTACGACATCCATGAAATTCGTATACGATCTGCAGGTTTTATAAATCCCAAACATCCTCGGAACAGGATCCAAATTTCTTTCTAGCATGCTGTATTCACTTGTCTTTAGTTTCTGACAAGTAATGTAACCAGCGAAAGCTTTGCCTGAATATCGACGGCTGACAGATTGATAAGATTGAGGTGGCATGATGGTAGACTAATCCACACGTTTAGCAATTGTAGAAGCTTCCTTGAAGGAATCGTCACATCCGTGATCTAGAAATAATTGTCAAAATATTTCATAACAATGTCGTATAATGTCCACATTGGATCGACAATATTTCAACATTTCTTCTTGAAAATCAAAAGGGTCTGAAGAGTGAGTTTGGCACCAAGCGTAGAAAGCTTATTGTTGTTCTGTTGGTATACGGTAGTGGTTGTAGTGGTAAACATCAGGCAGATACGGGAGCACGAGACGTTCATTGGCTTCGGTATTAAAATGTGCAGAAAGTAGACTTTAGACATTTGTGTCATTAAAATTGTTTTAGGCATTCGACTCAAAGGCATAGCCAAATAACTCATGGAATCTGTATTTTTCATTTAAATGATTTTGGTTCTGATCATAGTGACTGTTCGAAATAGGTTTCTTGTTTTCAATAATATTTCAAAAGATATTGTCAGTGGTAACTGTGATCCATGACTGTAGCGTATCGATAACAGTTCCATTAACCATGTACCTCCTCTTCCCTCAAAGTATCATCGTTGGGGTCTAAAATTCACTCAGCAAAATCAAAAAGAGTACGTGAGGTACGTTCTCTTTTCACGTCTTCCTGGAATCAAGCTACAATTCCAACAGTGACGGAATAAAGGTTCGTTGCAGGCGGGATGAGCCACACACAAATTAGGGAATGTGAACTCCAGACTTGTCAAAAGAGGTAAAATCCACGTGTTATATTATTCTTGTTCTGATCATCATACAATACTTTTTCGAGTTCGTTGTCATATCTATGAATGTAACATTGGTGATTAAACTCGACGACTTGCTCACAAAAAAAACGTCTTTCCTTTCCTGGAGAGATGTGTGACATTATGTTATTCGTCCGAACAAGATGTCTACAAGTGGAACTAACTGTCAATAATTCGCAAGCACTGTTCTGTTTTAGGAACATTTCATACGATGTAGCTCGTAACATTATGGACTGACGAATGTTTGGTAGCAAACAGGACATTGAGTTCTTTGTTTTCCTTCGGGAACGCAATATCTGGAAACTACACAGTCATGACATCTCTCTCCACACTAAATATATTGTCCCCGTTGTTAAATCCTTGGTCACATTTGTCACAGTAGTCTCTGTATCCGAGAAATTATGTGATGCTTGTAATGGCATAGAAATGATCTTGGTGATGAAAACTGTGAATTATATTCCGTGTGGAAAATTCGCTCTTCGAAACAAAAGATATCCACGAATATCTTGAGGATATACTTTAATGTATAACGATGAGATAGCACGTCTTGATGTTTTTGTATTTCATGAACTCCACACATGGTGAAAACTGTAAGCCGTCGTTCTAAATTTTCTTGAAATTACTCAGGGGCTACTGAACTACTGTCTTTCTTGGCTTATCTTGACTCTCTCGGTCTTTTAGTGAAGGTGGAAGGTATTGGCTCAGGATCACTCCTGTCTTCTTTAAAAGCGCTAGCGTGAACTTTTGCCAAGACTTGTCTCGTTTGAAAGGTTTGATCCGTTCATGATGATTCCAAATTTGATTTTAATAAATAAAAAATAAATAATAAAAAAATAAAAAAATAAATAAAAAATATAAATAATAAATAAATTAATAAATAAATAAATAAATAAATAAATAAATAAATAAATAAATAAATAAATAAATAAATAAATAAATAAATAAATAAATAAATAAATAAAAGGAACATTGTAGACAGGAGAAAAGAGAGACAGAAGTAAAGATACCTGTTATCAATACCAAGATAAAGGATATTGGTTTCAAAGTGTCTCAAGAAAAGAAGAGACCCAGGCGGAGCATTCAGCAGAAGAAACAGAAGAAGATCCTTTTCCAGTACACAAACTCAAAAAGGCGAGACAAGCAGAAGAAACAGCAGAACAAGAACCCATCCCAGAAAAAACTCAAAAAAGAAAGACAGTAAAAGAAATTGTGTTTTAAAATTTCACTGTGATATCTATTCAAGGCAATATACGAACAAAGCATAAGTGGACCTTTGTGTTGATTTTTTTAATGGATAAGATAGCACACACACATATTTTATAATGGAGAGATTTTAGTTTTGTTTGATTTGGTAATCATTGAATAGTATGTCTTTTCTAAGAGAATTGGGCCGTTGGGGTCTCTTTGGTAGTAAACGTCGATGTAATCACAGACGGTTTAGAAGTCTTGAATTGTAAAAGTTTCTTTTTCTTAGGTCTCCCCAAAGAAGTTGGATACATTTCTCTCAAGTGTTTTAGCTGCAACAAAATATCTTGTAACATACTGACCGTTTCGTTTTCAGTCCATTACTTCTTCCAACTGTTCAAAGTTTTCCGCTTTTTTTCATGTTGCTTTCTTTTTTCCTGTTTGTGTTGTTGAACAAATGTTTGTTCTTCTTTCTGAGATGGCAAAAAAGTCTCCAAGTCTTCCTTCTGTTTCTTTCTGAAATCATTATGAACTGTTAATGATGGACACAGAGGTGAAAGTGGTACTACAGGCAAACATTCCTGCAAAGAAGATAAGAAATCGCCCACAGCCAAATTGAAGACATTCTTTTGTGGAAGATATATTGGATACAGCAGCAGCAGTTGTGATACTATCACTCTGAACAGGCGCACCATAGTACATCACCGTCATTTCAGCCATGCGTATTGTACTTGAACTCCTGACCAATAGTAAATCTTAGTAGCGCTCATGGGTACACACAAACAAGCACACACACACACAGACACATACACGTATATAAATATTGAAAGTGACGTCACGCGTTCGCTGTATTCTAGTTATACTACTAGATATATGTCAAGGCAACGTGGGCAGTCACACGCGTTACAGACACAGCTATGTGGAGACCCAGTGATGGCTCAATAGACTATTTGTCTCTTGACCGGCTGTAAAGAGAAGCTTAATAACAAGAACGGTCACACGGTGATATTTTTGTTAACCCTCTTTGTTTAAGTCACCCGAACGGCCCCTTTCAGGACCACCCAATTCTTTTAGAAACCGCGATACTACACAATCATTGTCAATCTATGTGCTTGTATGTGTATGTTTGTCTTCTACAAAAGCTAAAACTAGTGTGTTTTTAGGTATAGTGTATATATATAAACACTCTTACCCTTTGGTGTGTGATTGTATATTTGTGTATGTATAAACGCTCCTACCCTCTTGTGTCTTAGTGTGTGATTTCATCCACCCTTCGTTTACATCCGACCCTTTTTCTTTGGATAGTAGGTACGGGGTATTGGTTACTACCAACGGCATGTTGTACTCAGAAAGTGGAGTATTGGATATGAGATCACTACTTAACATTTTATTTCCCGTTTGACCCTATACATTTTTCAACATGGAGGAGGAACATTTTTAACATTACAGTTCCCGTTTTACATCACATCATCCCACAATGCTGAATTCCCGTTATACCCGATATAGCCCAACAATGTTAAATTCCCGTAAGACTCCATATAGTATGTAATATTAATAGCCTTAGCTCCCAAGTATCCAAAGTACAACTTTATATATATATATATATATATATATATATATATATATATATATATATATATATGTGTGTGTGTGTGTGTGTGTGTGTACATGTGTGTGTGTTGAAAGCATTTGCACCGTAATTCTTGCGTAAGTGAATTCCTTTGTGTGATGATCAAGCTTTGATACAAAATTCTTTTTTATGGCTGAAAACCACATTATGACGCTATCTCAATCCAAACATATTATTTTATGTACAGTTACACCTTTGCGCATGGTTATTTCATCACATCGATGTTTGTAATCCATCATGGCATAAACCTCTTAAAGCGTCACATCCCTGTTAACTTGTCAATTAACCTCCCGCAGATTTTTGATTGGCGGAGACCAGTTTTCCCGCTTAATATATTCTCCACCAAATCTGTGATCGGTACAAATCAAGCTGGACTTGTAGCACAATTATATTGGGTGGAAAGCTAAGTGGGGATAATTGATACTTTGATAGCCTTTGACTTTCATTGTTATCGTAGAAAGATTCGTTGTAACTTTAAAGGAAACCAAAACACTTTGAAAGTGGACAAAGTCAAGGAATATTTTATAGGAAATAAATTTCAAAGACAGGTAAGTGCTGTATTTTCCTCATTAACTAAAGTATACTTATGTAAGTTATTTCCATGCTACTACCATCGCTGCTGTCATCTATCCATAATTTGTATTTTGTTAGTTCCATGCTACGACCATTGCTGTTGTCATCTATCCATAATTTGCATTTTATAAATTTTGGTGCTAAAATCATCTTTTCCAAGATGTTGTTTTGCAATTTGACGTCCGTAAACTTGACTACTAAACATTCTTATTTTTCTAGATGTTGGATGATCAAAGGAAATTTGCTATTTTGCTCAATACAAAACACTGTAAACAGAGATTGATATTTCCTTTTCGAACCGTGATCCGTTTTTTCTTAACATGAAATTGCCCATTCAACTTTTAAATGATGACTTCATATTTATGGACAGTTAATGTTACCGACGTTAACTACTTCCAACCAGTCAGCCTTATGCAAGGTCAGTGGTTATACAGTCATATATTCAAACTTGACCGCAAGCATACCCCGGTTAAATTTAATTTAAAAATCAACTCTCGACCTCCATCTTTACACATCTAAAGGCACCGCTTGTAAAAGTGGACATCTATTCCGTACTGTCGATAAAATTTGATTCCACTTTGAAATGGATTGTTATATGTAAAGTAAGAAAGTCAATTGAAGTGATAAAAGTAATTAACAGTGTAGGCATATTTGAAATGTATAATAAAGATAATAAATTGACAAGCTGCATTTGATGAAAGAGGTTACTATACATCGTTCATGCACTGATTTGTGGGTACATGCGAATACAAGAGAAGGAGTTTATATTTTAAGACTTGAGAAATTGTTTAGATATATTCGCTAGATTATTTCTTAACTTTCTTCGTTTTAGAATGAGTTGGTGTTTATTTCTCCCTTTGATCACAATCAGCCTGTTGCCATATGTCAGAGCAACAGTGGAGCAAACAGACATACCTGATGAGCTAACATGGAACTTTCACGTAGCACAAAAGAAAACATCCATGTCGAACACACCGGCAAGTGCCATTCAGTCGTGGTGTACAAACGTATATAAATGGCAGTATGACAGCATCGTTCATGGTGGTAGAAATGCTTCAACTGGGACAAGACAACTCGTACATTATCTTTCTGATCAAGTGCATAGCTCTGTCCGTCATACTGGCCACGTCAAGCGCCAAGTCGTTCCCAGTGGACCAAAGAGAAAGAGAAAGGAGATCCGAATGTTGACAGAAGGAGAACTTGATCTTTACTTCCGGGCCGTCAGAGCAGCTAAAGCGAACACGGTAACACTACTACTACTACTACTACTACTACTACTAATAATAATAATAATATATTACGATGGCTGTGATAATGATTCAAGCTGATGTTACTAATACAGCTACTACTATTAATTGATACTGACGCAACAGCAACAACTACTACTACTAATTATATTAATAATAATGGCACCAAGAAGAGGAAAATAAAAGAAGAAGCATAAGTAGAAAACAAGAAGAAGAATTCAGAAGTTTTAGATCACTCTACTGGATTTCCAGAGACCTCTAGAGTGTAATTTCTAGAAACCTATCATAAAGCAATTTCATAAAAGCCTAAAGCCAGATACGATGTAAGCATTTACATTTTGTTGAAATCCTTTTCTTCCAGACTACATCACCAAACGTTTACGAAGCACTGGCAGAATTTCATACCGGAATTACATCCATCTCAGCTCACGGAGGATGCAACTTCTTCGGCTGGCACAGAGTTTATCTATTGATGTAATTATCTTAATTATTTAATTTCACTGTTCAAGATTTAATATCACTCGGTTTTATTTCATTTATTTTCCAAATTAAATAAATTGTATGTAATTGTGTCGATTCCTATTCATTCAAGTTGATCATTTTATAATATAACAAATGGGGTATTCCACTTGTTTTCTATACATTTAGTTTTCTGATGAGCATAAGACAGCAAACAACGTTTCGATCTCAATACCGGACTATGATATATAATTACGTATTTATTTATTAGGTATGAAAATATGCTGAGATCTCAGGGCCCCGAGTTCGCAGAAGTGACAATACCCTACTGGGACTCACGTCTAGAGGCGAGGATGGATCAACCAACTAGCACTATTTTATTTACTGACCGTTTCCTGGGAACAGGGTCCGGTGAAGCGTCCGGTGGAATTTTGGGAAGTGGATGGTCAACTTCTGCTGGTCCGCTCGTAAGGAATATTGGGACTGATGGACCCCCTATGACTGATGAAGCGATTGTTAACGTGACAAGGATGACCAGAATGAGAGAAATTTGTGGTGCCGACTCAAGTATAGAGAGTGATTTAGAGTTCCATCACAATGGAATCCACAGATGGATCGACGGTCAGATGGCCATGTTACAGACATCTGCATTAGACCCCGCTTTCTGGAGCCACCACACTTTTATAGATTTTGTCTGGGAGGCATTCCGAATAAATTCCCAGAGAAATGGAGTGAATATTGAGACGGACTACGCCGAGAACCCAACCACCATGGGGGCTGCACAATTACACGCACCTGATGCGGCCCTCGGATTCGCTGAGATGACGGTGATAGATGGATTGAGTAACACATTCACAGCAGAGATCTATGAGTATGAATCTCCACCGACCTGCAGTGTACAGAACCCAGACTGTGGGTCTAAATATCTCAAATGCGTTGTTTTCAGAAATAACGCTCACTGCGTCTCCAGAACGCTGGCGGAAGTAATTGAGGTGGAAAATCAAATCAGGCTCACCACAGTTGCTCCTACGTCGCCCAGACCACCTACACTACCACCTACTGCGTGTCCACACCAACCCACGCCTCATCTTTATACCGAACATGACAAGCCTTATCAAAACCACTATTGTCTGAACGGAAAGAGTGACATCCGTCAGTGGGTCTACATTCCAGTGAAGGTCATCTACCGAAGACCTCCAGAATACACAAGCTACGGTTCCTACCCCATCTACAACGGTAAATCCAGCAAGATAAACGATATCTATGCCCCAGGCGCCTATAGCCATGTGTATCAGTACTTAAAAAACGGACAACCCGCTAAATATGAGAAATGTGCAGAGGGTGACAAGAGGATCTCGTCTGTTTACATCAAATCTATCGGTCTTAATTACGACGGTATATATAAGGAATACGCCATCGTTGATCGTCGTATAGCTATTACAGTATCCACCGCTTACATTGCAGTGAAGAATCCAGCCACGGAAAGCACGTTGGCCCTACTCCAAGCTACCGACTCATGCGGCAGAGTGTGTAGACCTGTCTGTAAGGTACCAAATTCGAATATCTACCGTCCTTGCAATGGAGCTGTCCGTCTTACTTCTGCCATCCCGAGACATTACGGTTCAGACTTCGGAAATGCGGTAATGGACATCTGGGATTTCACAGCTGATAAAACATGTCCCCAATTCAACTATGAAAACATTTTAATCGCCTTCAACTGCGATTTCCAGACAGACTGGTTCTGGCCAACCAAACAGCCACCTATGGAACAGCCGGTTCCACCAGGACATGTAATTCGCAACCCTGGAAAGGTACCTGGAATTGGAATGGGACAAAACTCTCACGTAAGAGGCGGTCCAATCGTCGACAAGGCCACTGTTGTACCTGGTAGGTAAATGCTTCAGCATGTTTGTTTCTTGATATCATGGTAATACATTCTACGCACGTTTTAAAGAAACTCGTTGTTATGAAATGTTACCTTTAACGGTCGCAATATTTAACTTATGAAACTATATCTAAAGGGTTCAATTCCTTCGTTACAATGAAAGCATTTTGTTTGAGGGAATGAAATATTTGAGAGAAAAAGGACTCGGAAACGTGGGAATGCGATATTGTTTTGTACGACTTACATATGTTTCTTCAATTATATGTAGTTTTTCTTTCCGTAAAATGGGAAATAAACAAACCTTTCGGTCATAAATGTATTTGCATCCCCCATCAGAAGAAGCAGACATATTTAGTACAATTGTTGTGACTTTCTGGTATTTGACAATGTTCTTCACGACGCAGGCTCTCGATGATCCAGGGCTTTGCACCATGACATTTATAAGCTACAAATTGTATTGATAAATATGAAAAGGAATACATAATCCAATGGCAAATTTGCCATACACATGAGAAAAACTGGACAAACCTCAAGATGTACATCGATTCTTATAGATCTCTGAACATGGAATATAAACAACCGCTCCCCATTAATACTTTAAAAATTAAACTGAACGAAGCATTAATTGTGAATAGGCTACCAAGTATTGTCCTCGTGATATTCGACAGAAATACAAGTGAACTCCTTTCAAGCTCTGATCTACTTTAGATAAATGCTAAAGGCTACCAAGTATTGTCCTCGTGATATTCGACAGAAATACAAGTGAACTCCTTTCAAGCTCTGATCTACTTTAGATAAATGCCTGAATAAATACAAGGGAAAATGATGAACAAATTCAACCACTGTTCTAGATATCTCTTCAACTTTCATTACTTTAGATGAGACGCAAGATTAAATAAAATTGCTTTTTCTTAAGTATATAAAGTTTATAAATGTATTGAATAAGGATTAGTTAAATCCTTTAACTTCTCACTTAACCCGGTAACACTAAAATTCATATGCTTATTACTTTCGGCTTGTTTTCCAGATATGATTTTATAGTACCTATTTTTGCTGAATCTTGTTTTGCCCGCATCTGTGCACCTTTTGTTTTACATGTATTGTGTTTATATTTTGAAAAGGTGGTTAACTTGCGAAAATTGTTTTTTTTGTATCTCAATCATCATCAACATTTACAGTCTCTTTATATCAATAAACACATTTTTTTCTTCATAAAACAGTGGGTAAATTATGTTGCAAAAAGTTAGAAAAGCAACACAGATTTATATACATTGTTGGCCTTTCCTTTACCCTTAGACTCAGCGTTTTATATTGCATCAAAATTGTACCTCTCTTATTTGCTTCAAACATAACATTAAATTTGTATCCGAAATTATCCAGTATGATAGTCTATCTTTCATTTTGTGCATGCATGATGCAAGTCATTATCCTCATGCAATTTATTTCTACAAATATACTGTCCAATTACCGGGAGGTTCTAAAAGCATGAGAGATAATGGTTTGAGATTTGATCATTCCCGAAAGTACCGCATAGTTGGTTGTATATAACATTTTTGAGATATGTTTCTGGAAAAATATCGAATTTAAAACAAACAAAATATGGATTTGATAAAGATTCGTCAATAAATGTTGATAGAATAAGAAACAGAGAAATAAGAAAGAAGAGGGTGATACGGAAACAAAAACGGGGAGATAGGTAAGTAGTTATTTGGTGCTGTTTATTTGTGCTGTCATGTGTTTGCTTTGTTTCTATTCGCTTGTTTTAAAAGCTTGTCTACTTTTTTATTCAACAGGGTGCGACCTAGGGTACGGATGTGTTGTTAACAAGCCATGTGCAATTCTAAGCGGGGAAGGAAACGACACCGCATTGTGCTCTACTCTGCAGTATCAATGCATGAATTCTTGCCATATGTATGCAAAATGTTGGTACGGTAAATTGCACGTGCAGCAATGTAATCGTGGCACGCGATATGACCCATCGAGCCTGAAGTGCGTGCCAGGAGTGTGTGATTACAGTCGTTCATCGATGGTGTTGCCCCGTGCACCACGTGGGTGAAAGTGAATATGACGTCATACCTTCTTGGAGAAGAAAGACGTAAGCCTCAGGGCAAACAAGTGTTTGAGTGATAAATGTTCAGCTCTAATAGAATATTAGTCTTTTAGCACTAGATTAAAATTGTTTCATGACACATCTAATTATGGTTGCCGGGAGAATAATTCCATGAATTAGAAACATAACATTCATTTTCTTTTATCCCATAACTTTTGCTGTATCAACATGAATTTACGTGATACCTCGCTGTTTTAATTCTGTTATAAGGTTCGTGTGTGCTAATATACTGTTTTCATGCGATAATATCTTTATTTTATGTCTTGTACCGGACTGAAATACTGTAATCTTAAAGATTGGTTTGTTGGATTACGTTTTCAAATAAATTGATGTTTGACGGGAAACTTGTATAATATTTCTGGGGATACCAACATTTCTATCCAAAATCCATGTTTGGTCTAAAACAAAATGTGATCAACAAGTCTAAAGCTTTAATCCATGCGTGGTATTCCATCCTAAACTCGAAATTGGGCACGCACTGAAGTTTTCTCGGTACTTTCCAGTCACTTTTATTTGTGTTATGGAAATAACTACCTCTTGGTTAAATTTATTCAGCCATGGAATAGAGTGTCAGCTTTATACAGTAGGAATCAATATAGAGTGAATTCCTCATAATTTTCAAATACGTCACCTTAAGATTCGAATTCCAAAGCAAAATGTCCCCATCAAAATAAATCTGACCTAATTTTGTTTTACAAATATTTCCACATGTACACATACATATTTTGTAAATCCAATATAATTATTGTTGCACCTGAAGGTCAGTTTTCCTTATTTCCTTATTTCTTGCTTTTAACCAATTTTATGTAAATATATGACTTTAAAAAATCCGTTGGTGTCACAGCGTTTGCATAAATGGTCTTTATAATGTTTTTATACTTTTATATATATCTTAAATAATAAATTATTTGTATTGTGGTTACGTGCAATAATTCATGACCCAGAGTGCAATACAAACTTAACTTATTTTTTCTAGACTTATTTGCATTAGCCTAAACTAATAAACTTCAGGTGTTTGTGATTACTATTCCTTGACAGCTTGACAGTGATATATGCAATATCGCGTTGTATGAAACATATGATGATACATCACACGGTGGGGTCACAAATAAGCAGTGTGCTGATCTTGTTTGAAACAGTAAGCACAGACATATAAACAGGCACCCGTGTGCACGCACACTAATTATGCTCTTTTTATGTCTGTACGTTATTCTGTTCAGTCAATCCCACCATTTCTATTTTGCGGCTCAATATGTATTAAACTTGAAGTCAATTTCACCTTATATTTAAATCATAGACACATATACGTGTAGGAAAAATGAATAATTGCTCTCACTGGATAATATATTTCAGGAGACACAATTTCCGTAGCAAGATGAAACTGTTATTCATTTGGATAGTGACCTTAACAATAATATACATTGTAACAACGAGACAAATACAACATTTGTGTGTATTGAAGAAACATGCTAAAGATATATGTTTGAACAGTAAAAATGATTTTCTAACCAAACTCTTTCTGATCCACTTTATTCGTAAACATTTTCGCAAGGGAAATATAAGTGAATATACGCATTGGATTTGATAGGCTACATAGTATAGGTTTTTCTTTTTGGGACTGAAAATGAGTTTTATCACAATACAGTTGTTTTTGCACATTTTTCTACTGCTGGCGATTCTTCTTACACGCAGAGATTATAAAGCTTACAGAAAATAGCAGCCAGGGTGATTTTAAATGTCAAAGACAATTAAACATCTACATCATCGTGAAAAAAGCTTTTCCTACATTTAAAGTCTTAAATAATTCAGCGTCAGAGTATCTTAATGCATTTAAGGTTGTAAGGAACATTAGTGCAAGGTATACACGGTCGAGTGAGAACAATGATTTATATATACGAAAAGTTCGGATAGGGTATTTTAAGAAACCTTTCTCTTTCGCCGGTACAGTTTTATGGAACAGTGTGCAGCATGAAAGTAAAGAAGAACCTAATGTCTCAGTTTTTAAGAAGTTATGCCTCTACACATATTTTATTAAGCAATCCTGATTTTATGACCTCATACCATTTGTACTTGGTAGCTGTGCTATATCTACGTGATAACAGTATGTTAACATTGACAAATTTGTATTGACTTCTGTTATATTTGTATTCGTTTAGGCAGTTGATGTTAACCTTGTACATTCTTTACTAATTACACATATATTTGTTTTAATTTGCAGAACCATCATATAAACTAACAATGTCACCCTGGATAAATAAACGATATTATTATTATTATTATTATTATTATTATTATTATTGTTGCTGTTGTTGTTGTTTTCTAAATAAAGAGGATGTAAAAAGGCAAACAAAACATGTACATGGTGCCAATTGAACTACCACCCTGTGTGAGACAAAAGTGCTGCATACAAACAAATTAGTCTTGCCAACGAAAGATAAAAGATTTAAGTAGTGTTACTCATTTATCATACAACATGTAGGGTGTATTTTGGTGCCCTGTATATCTGAAATTATCAAAGAACTTATGATTCTCACGTAACAGGTTGCTATGAGGGACCAAACTAGAAATTTTTTTTCAATCAGTTCTGATTTCATTTTGTCAATGACCCAGAACAAGTAAAAAAAAAATAGAACACTCTGTAAATATTGCCCGCAAGATCGTTCAAAGGTTGCAAGAGTACAGAGTCTTGATTCGTGAATAAATGTCGAGAAAGTTATTATATAGTCACAACTAAAAGAAAACAAAAGTTTTAATATTTGAATATATTCTTACCTGAATATTTTTGTATTTTGTCTTCACTCTACTGGCTACAAGTATACGAAAAATCCATCAATTTAGGGATGTTATACAAGCTTTCATTACACTGTCTTGCGTTCTATCTGTATATATCATGAACGATTTTAAGAAAAAAGGATCATCACTTTGTTTCTTTTATATGAAGAAAGATATTTTTTCAGTTTTTTCTTCAACATACCTTATTATAAGGCGCCGTAAGGACGAGAAAAGCAAAATTTCTATTCGTGTGGTGTACGTCGTTATCTATTACATACATACATATTTCCTGAGAATTTAACAAACTTGAGATACACAAAGTATCCGATGTCAAAACCGAGAATTAAAAATGTTTGAAATTTATGTTGATATTCGGGTTTGAATCTGTACCATTAAGCTGTTATGGTCTACTTTCATTTGGGAAAAAAAATATTAAAGAGTTTGGACGTCAAATGCATGCAATGAGTTGACATTGCTTTATCTCCTTCTCACATTAATTACCTAATCATAGCTTGGTAAGATGCATCACTGATGGCTACATTAATGTATATTTGACATTTTTATATAATCGTCAATAATTTGATTTAGTCCTTTTAGGTATGAAGCTTATTACAATTTATTATCATCTTTACAATTTGCTATGTACAACATTTCCTTGATGCCGATTTGCCTGTAGAGGTATCTATCTTGGTTGCTTACAAATTTGTTCCTCATTTTGTGTAAAATGTCGGCATATACGTCTTGGTAAAAATTATTTGATTGGTTTGGTGCTTTACGGCACAGCAACACAAGCAGGTTATTTAGTGCGGAGACATTGGGAGTAAAGTGTCTTTCCCAAAGAAACACCACAGTAGCCAACCCAGACTGATCGAATGGTAAGACTCCAACCAGCAGCCTTTCGTTCGCGAATCCAGCACGTTAACCACTGAGCCACTGCGGCCGTTACCTCCAGGAGAGAGCACCCGGCCAATTCTACATCCCTGAGCTCGCAGAGGGTCTGAAGATTAAAGGAATGTGTGACTAATACGTACTTCTTCATTTTCGCCGAACTGTCCTACTTTTTACATCATCTACGTTAAAGTTATTCAAAGACAACTTTGCAAGAAAAATATGTGCAGACATTTATAATGGAAAACAGAATCGTGACATGATTTTAACATGCCCAAAGATTGTGCGTAAAAACTGAAATAAATATGATCATTACAACTAAACATTGCCTCAAATTTCAGAAGATAGTTCTCGCTTCGACGTCTTTCAATCCCCAGTATGCACGTCAAAATTTTTCTGAAACCGTTTATGACGAATTCATCCGAGGAGGATCATAAGTAGGTAACGGTAGCAATGGGAGCACCCTTCCCTTTTCCTCCAACACCACCCACCCACCACAGACACACTTTTCTTGAGGCATCTCTGTGTTAACTCAACGATGCAAAGCTGCGGACGCAAATGCGTTTGCCAAGATGCATTGATTAGGTGGAATTGCAACCACCACGTTACTGGGGAAAATACATTTTATGCTTTATAAAATTGGTTTTGATGTAATATAGTCATGGATGTCTTTTCATGTGAAACCAATGAAATTTTGTTTATCTAATTTATGAGGCAAGATTAAATAACGCACATCGAAAACTTCCTGGATATTTCTAAGCAAATTATATGCGCCCTTGAACATAATAGAATTAAATTAATTTCACACTTACGGTATTTATTTTCGGTATCTGTTTGCTTTAAAACGTAAATTAATCACATTATCTTGGTCAACATATCTAGGCTACTTATTCTTTGCTTGTAGCTACAGTCTATCAAATGTTAATAAATTGCCAAGAACTAAAACTTTATTCTATGGTTTTCAATTGAGACTGGTTACCAGATAAACAATATTTGAAAGAAATACATAGCAGAATAGTCAAATGGGAGATAGAGTCAATGATCTCTGAATTCGAATGTACAATTTTACTTTCCGTGGTTTCAAAATCAAAGCGTATATTTAGTTGCTTTCAAATATATAATATAAAACTTTTCGTGTCTTTTTCTAGATTTAAATTGTTTTCATCAGTCTTTCTTGGCTGAGAAGAAAGTGTCGATCATGTCCATCCTTCATAATAGTTGGTTTGTGTCACCCTTCATGCTTCAAAGTTGATAATTAGCACCCATTTGGAACATTCTGATCTCAAAATTAGACTCTGATGTCAATATACTCATTGATGTACATCAGAATATAACATAACGGGCTTTATATTTGTGACGTATGCAAATAAAACATAGTAAATATAATACATAATGCATATAATACATTGATGCATAAATGAATAAATAAATGAATGAATAATGGTGACAGAAAATGCGTGTACACATAAATCAGAGAGAGAGAGAGAGAGAGAGAGAGAGAGAGAGAGAGAGAGAGAGAGAGAGAGAGAGGAGAGAATTAGACAGCGAGAGAAGATACTCCACTACTTTAAGTCGGAATGCATTATAAACATATATACTTAGGTCTTTTGCAGTTGGTGAATCTTCATTTTAAAATAATTGTAATAGTTTATACACACTTAGTTTAAACTAATAATAAGGATCAATGTAAGATTTTCTTAGTGAGATATATCGAGGACAGATTAAGACGAATTGTATGAATCTTCGATATTAGTATTAATTTATTTTACACAAAGTTCACATTTACTTTTATGCCTTTTGTTTTCTACATGTCTACCAGTCTCGATACTTAATGAGTGTATTGAAACCCTTAATGTATTAAAGCCTTTCTGTGGCTTGCATTAGCAATTAATCTAAGATAAGAAGCTGTTTTGAAGATATCTTTTATATCTTTATACATAAATGGAATCTTTCAGACAGCTGCAGAACTCCAGTCAGATTGAAATGGGTCTTTTTGTTTTTCGTAAAAAAGCGATGAAAAGGAAGATATCTGCACTGAATTAGAGTAATACCAAACTTTTCTAAAGCCAGAGATCAGTGATACATTTTTCACATTAGAAACGCAGTTTTTATAATTCCTTTCTTCGCAATCGGTAAGCATTAATTGGTATATTTTACGAATATTATAATTTTCCGTGCCTAGCAATTGGAAAAAAAACCAGTAGCTAATGTTACGCACATATCTATTTACATAAAGTGGATATCGCCCCAACTCACAATGGACAAACATATTATTGGCAAAAAGTTTAACATCTAAAAACCATTGGTACTAATTTCTCTGTACCCGTTCTATATTTTCAGGTTTCAAAAATCTCCATATTTCGAAACAATAGGATATAATTGGAAATACAACGGAATCAAATAAATCACACATTATATTCACTGGACATTGTGGATTATTAGTATTATTTAAAGGTACGTTCATTGCTTTGAAACCTTTGCAATGTATATGTCTGTACCATATCGAAACGAGGCTCTGCTGGTAAAAACAAGTTCTAAATAATTAAAATTAGCCACAAAGTCTAGATTCACATCTTCGTACTTAAATGAAAGTAATAATGTGCGGCACTATTGGGTCCAGATGGGAAATCCTATATTAAACTGTATTTATTTCCATAGGATTAGCATGTGTGGGACACTATAGGGTCAAGATGGGATATCCTATGTTACAACATATCCATAGGATTAGCATGTGTCTGACACTCTCTGGTCAAGGTGGGAAATCTTGTATTAAAAAATGTTCATAGGTTTAACATAGTTATCTACTATCCAGCAGCAATTTATCTACTATCCAGCACCTACATATATACTATTTAACACCTAGTTATCTGCTATCCAACACCCAGTAATCTACTATCCAACACGCCGTGTGTAGCGATCAACACAGAGACACATACTAACCGACAAAAAGGGTAGGAGTGTTTGTACACACCCTATACTTACAAACACACAAACATATTATCACACACAGTTGGGTAGGACTACTAATATAAATACTATACTTACATACATACAAGCATACTATAACATGCCAAAGGGTAGGGTAAATACCCACTATACCCACAAAGATATCATATTATCACTCAAGAGGGATAAGGGGTTTGAGTTTTAGTTTTTTATGAATAGACATAGACATACACAAACGTTCACCCACATACATAACCAATGATTGAGTAGTACCACTGTTTGTAAAAGCATTGGGTGGCTCTGAAAAGGGCCTTTGGATTGGTTAACCAAAAAGGGTTAACAAAGGTGGCACAGCTTGACTGTTCTTCTCCTCAAACTTTTCCTAACTGCCGGTCCATAGACTAATATTCGCTTGAGGCATCCTTGTAACTCCACATATATTCCTCTCTTCCAGATAGCTGTGTATGTGATCCGTGTGATCGCCCACATTGCGTTGACATACAGCAGGTAGTCTGAATTTAAGCAACATGCTTGAAATAATGTTGAAGGATACAACGATTGTCGACATCTTTATCGGAATGTCTTGAGAACAAATGACACAGTGGGCCAACGCACCTCTGTATATAATTTAGGACCGAATCGAAACTGATTGGGAAGTTGCACCAATCAGAACGCGTATAACATAATTCAATCACGGCGTGTTTTCTATCTTCGAATGAAAATACATGGAAACATTGAACGCGTGACGTCATTTTCAATATATATATATATATATATATATATATATATATATATATATATATATATATATATATATAGATATATTAAAAATAACATGTCTTTTAAAGTGTTGATATAAAGCAGTTTGATATACCAATATTGTTGGTATATCAAATTGTATAGAGCCCACGGCGTATAAATACGCATACAATTATGGTGTCAACAGTAAACTATTGGTTTTATACTCTCTTGGTCAGTGATGAATTTCCACTTATTAATTAATAATAAAAAAAGAAAATTACGAGGAAAGATAATACAAATCCCCGTTTTGTAATGAATTAAGCATGTTAAACTTTTTTTCTTAAAAATCCCTAGTATCTCTCTCTCTCTCTCTCTCTCTCTCTCTCTCTCTCTCTCTCTCTCTCTCTCTCTCTCTCATGCGTAAGGGAAACAATAAGTGGAAATCTGTGGAGCGAGAGTAAAGAAAGCACTATAGCTGGATGAAAACCTTGAACTTCAACTTACACCAAATAACCTGAGGAACTCAAGTCCTTATAATGATATGTGTACACTTTCCATGGGATTTGCCGACAGTGTTACACATACCAATGGTACAAAGTTGCAGTAGCACGTGGAGACGAGTAGGTCGAATGGAATACACGTACTGCAATCTATATTATGCTTTATTTCTTTTTTTTAAAACATCAATAACAAGGTTCTAAAACAGATAATGTTTAAATATTAAAATGTCTGAAGGTGTCTCTCCCTCTCTATTTCTCTCTCAGTCTGTGTTGACAGCTCAGTCAGCGTACCTCAATTGACTCAGATCTCTCTCTCTCTCTCTCTCTCTTTCACTCTCTCGACCTATGATGGTAAAACTGACAGACTAATCGACCAACAGAAAAACAGAGAGATGGACGATAAAACAATCTTATAGTAATTCCCCTGCACCCCAACCTCCGCTCTATGTTGGCTGGTCAGTCAGCGTGTCAGTTATGCCCTACGCCCTTAAAACTGGCAGACAAACCGACCAACAGACTAACTGTAAATCACTTTAAATACTTGAATTACCTCATCTTGGCTCGTCATTTTGCTTAGACTATTCCCATACTAGTTCCATGTACTCGCCGATGGTCGAATGGCCGCGCTTTCACTGATTGGGACACTAGCCATGCAAAGTTTGTAGTGCTCAACTCTCTGGATTTAAACCAACTTTCATGTTAAAATCCTATGCGTCTCTTTTATTTATTTAATCAATATGAATGAAAATAGAAGCTCAAGAAAGAAGCAAATTAATATTTCCAAAAGGATTGTGAATAGCTACAATCCCTGGAGAACTACTTTTTGTAGCGGACACGCTGGGGAGGGATGTGAAGAGTTAACACCCTCCGTCTATACACAGTTTCATGTATTCAATCTTAAACTCCGTTGGAACTTAAGTATGTGTATTTGTATGTGGTATAAATACAATATATGTATATATGCATTTCTACGTTTGACAAGCGCCGAAGTTCAACATCGTTTAACATTTGACGTGCATTTTAAATGTTCCTACTTGTTGTCAGTCTAGAACATGTAAAAGAAACGACTTTGGTTTTTTTTTTTTTTTTTTTTTTTTTTGTTTGCGCTACAAAGGTACAGGATTTAAGATTGATACTAAAATATTATGAATATATTATGTTGCAGTTTCACACTTAGCCCTTGATTTCTTAATGGTGTTTGCATTACATTGCCACTTTTCAGTAATTTAGTCGTCATATTGATATGGAGAATGTTTTCCTTTCAACGAGCTATAACACATCTTGATGAGTCAGAACTCCGAGACGTTAAGAGACAGAGAATGTCAAAATGTTTTAATCTGGTCAGGCAATGTTACAGTTGCCCCAGATCACCGGTAGTTTTTAAGACTGAAGCTTTATTGATACATTGTCATGCCAAAAGGAAGATGGAGGCAGATATTTCTGTAAGCATGTAACTACTTTGCAAAAAAAAAAAAAACCATGTTGCCAACTTACATTCGAAATGAGTATTTTAAGATTCTCAGCCGATTCCCACCACCTTTCACACAATGCATGCTGTCGAAATCTACTTATAAAGCAGAGAATGTCAAAAAATCTAGATGGGATAATGACCTAGAAATGTTCCAATTCTTTTAGTCAATCCGCAATCGTCCTTTTATGGCGCCTGTATTAGCTTTCTTGAATGGAGGTTTGTCCAAACTGGATCAGTTAGTAGGAAAGCTGGTGGAAATTGAGACTGTTGGAATTTTTCCTGCACATGCAAGTTACTGACATTTTTCTTGTGAAAAAGTAATTACATACTTATATAAATATATGATGGCGTCTTTACTTTGGCGTGACAATGTATTAATAAAGCTGCACAGTCTTGAAAATACTGGTGATCTCGAATAAGCAGTACAAGGTCTGACCAGACGAAAATCACAACGTTTTGACATTCTCTGTCTCTTAACTCTTCACATATCTAACTTTTAAAGATGTGTGATAGCTCATGAAAAAGGAAACTTATGACACCTAGATTACTGAAACGTTTCAATCTAAACGCGAAAACCAATAAGAAATCAGGGGCTATTTGTGAACCTGCAATTTCTCGAGTTACAAACCTTGTCTCCTATTATATGTTTATCGAAGGAACCATATATTAGAACATACTATTTTCATAGTTTGTACCCAAATTAGTGTCAAGCTTATATATACATAGCTGAAATGAAGATCATGTATTGAGCCGTGCCTGCTCGGAGTGATAGTATGATTACTGCTCATGCTGTAGCGAGTATGTTTCAAGAGGAGAATGACTTCAATTTGCCTTTGTGCGATTTCTTATCTTCGCAAGAATGTTTGAATGTAGTACCATCTTCACCTCCTTCTCCATCATTTGCAATCTATGATCGTTTCAGGAAGAAACAAAAGGAAGAGTTAGCGACTTTTTGTAACGTCAGAAAGAAGAAGAAACATTTGTTTAACAACAATAGCAGCAAGAAGAGGAAAAACGAATGGAGCAATAAGAAGAGAGAAAAACTTTCAACAATGAGAAGAAAGAAGGGAGTGCAAAAAAAGGTCAGTCTGTTACAACACATTTTGGCTGATTTAAAACACATGAGAAAAATGTTTCAAACGTCTTTGGCGAAACCTAAGAGAAAGAGGCTTTCACAATCAAAGAATTCAAAACCTTCTATGACAACATCGAAGTTCACCACCAACACGCCAGCAGTAGCATAAACAGATCAAATTTTAATCATCATGAAAATAACACACCTTTCCAAGGGGCAACCAGAGGCCCAGCGACAAGGACGTTCTATGTCGCTAAGCTACTCTTCACATGACGCATGTTTCACCTTCAAGAGGCAGTAGCTGACGCAAAGTTGTATTGGTGAATCAACTCCGGACTACCAAACACAGCATCCTCCAGTTTAACAACCATCAAGATCAGATGTGTTTAACCCATGCCATCGTGGTGGCTCGAATTTATGCAGAGAAGAACGATACAGCAGAATGGAAACGATTAATTAAGAGCATTAGACAATCCGACAGAGCCAAACAACTTATAAAAACAAACCTCCTTTTGGAAGAAGCAAGCATTTCCAAAGAGACTGTGTGTGGAGTTCCTGAAATTCAAACACTTCAAGACGTGTTAGCTCCTTGTTATACGTTGAAAGTGTATCCTCAAGTCGTTTGTGGAGATCTCGTGTTTCGAGAACCGGGTTTTCCAGACAGAATATACAGAAAATACATTCACATTTATCATCACCAAGATCATTTTGTTGCTATTACAAGCATCACATGATTTCTCGGATACGGATACTATTGCCACAGATTTGACCAAGGATTTCACAATGGAGCACCATATTCATTGTGAAGAGAGATGTCGTGGTTGTTTAGCTTCCAGCCCTTGCATTCCTGAAGGATAAAAAAGGATGTAATGCTCTCCTTGCAAGCGAACATTCCTTAGTCTAGCATGCTACGAGCGACATTGCATGAAACAATTCCAACAGGAGAAACGTCCTCGCGAATTATTGACAGTGTGTTCCACTTGTGCACATCTTGTTTAGACGAATAATAAAAGTCACACTGTTATGCAGGGAAGAAAAGATGTTTTGTGACCAATTCATCTAGTTCAATCATCAATGTTACATTCAGAGATATTTCAACGAACCCGATGAATTATTGAATGACGGTCAGAACAAGAAGAATAAGAAATGTGTGGATTTTATCTTTTTTACTTTGAATGTTCTCAAAAGACTGGAATTCAGATTCCTAATGTTTTACGTGACTCATAGAGCTTGCAACGAGTGCGTTCAAGGACCTTTATTTCATCACTGTCGGAATTGTAACGTGATTTCAGGGAGACGTGAAAAGACTTTTCGTGGCTGTCGTACTCTTTCTGATTTTACTGAGTGGGTTTCAGACCCTACTGATGAGACTTGGAATGAAGGGAGGTACATCATGAATACGCCAGTCATTGTTCACATTTTCTCGGGATAGGACGGACACTTTTTTGAAATATTATTCACAACAAGAAACCGAATTTCCAACAGTCATTTTGAACGGAGCCAGAATCATTTACATAAATGTTGGAAAGGTACCGTTTAAAGATTCAATGAGTTATTTGGCTATGCCTCTGAGTAGAATACCTAAAACGTTTGGAATAACAAATGGATAAAGGCTATTTGTCACACTTTTTCAGTTCCAAAGTCAATCAACACGCTGTGCTCCCACATTTACCTGAAACCCATGACGACAACCCGACGCTATGCAAACAAAACAATGAGGTGCTTTCTACGCTTGATACCAAGTTTACTCTCCATACACTTTTTATATTAAAGAAGAAATGTTGAAATATTGTTGATCCAATGTGGACATTTTACGACATTGTTGTGGAAAATATTGACAATTATTTCTGGATCATGGGGCTATCGATCCTTTGAAACAATGAAACAAACTCTAACATTACATTATTAGTGTACCGAAGGAAGTTCATGATCGAGAACAAACTAGCTATCATACCGCCTCAGTCTTATTTGTATGTCTGCCGTCTGCATTACTTCTGCGAAACACAAGAAAATTACACACAACATGCTGGAAACGGTGGAGTAAAGAAGATTGGATCTTATTCTGTGGATGTTTGGGATTTAGAAAACCTACAGATCGTATACGAATGTCAGGGATGTATATTTCATGAATGCTCTATTTGCTTTCCTCGATGAGAAATGAAAAATCCTTTCTCAGAGTCCATTATGGAAGAGATACCTTGCCCACGATGCCAGAGTTTAGAAAATCAAGGATACCAATGGACAGAAATGTGGGAACACGACTATGATGGACGTTTCAAAACAGATCCCTAATTTCGTAGCTTCCTCCAAGAGTACGATGTGGTTGACATTGAACCTTTCAATCCACGTGACAGTTTGTTTGTAGGACGAACCAATGCTATAAGCTTGCTGTACGAAGTGGACGAATCTCAAGGATAACAAATCGAATTCATCGATGTATGCAAAATTTCCTATCGGTCATTCTGAAATTTTAACAGAACCCATCGACGTGGAACCCATTGGCCAGTACAAAACATTTGATCAAATGTAAAGTTTTGCCACCGTCGAACTTGTACCATCCTGTCTAACCTCAGCATTGTCACATAAAAAACTGTTTCCTTTATGTCGTACGTGTGCTGAAACGTGTAATCAAGACCAGTCCCATCGCTACGATGACCAAGAATGAGCTTTGACAGGAATGTGGGTGGGTGTCGAATGCCTGTATGCTCTCGATCGTGGATACCACTTGTTAAAAGTGGCACTTTCCTACCACAGAACAATGTCAACAGGACGACGACTCGAGTCAGGAGATTTTTTTCAGCCCACGTCAACGAATTTCTAAAATTGAAACAAGAAACTAGCGGCTATCCTTCTTGGTGTTATAGTCCAGAAGACATAGGAAAATGCAAAGAACGATACCGATCCCTAGAAGGCATCATCTTGGAACATGACTAGCAGAATGAAGGAAGACAATTGTTTGCTAAAGTCATGCTGAATTGTTTGTGGAAAAAACAGGCTCATCGTCCGATGTTGCCAAAGACTGAATACTTAGCAGATCTAAGTCGATACTTTCAACTCATCGGCGATAAAACAAAATCCTCATTAAACAAGTGAAAATGATACGTGAAGATTTAATCTTCTGCGACCAGAGTGATGCTGAACCCTGCAACATGTATGCATCTTATCCATGCACTCACAAGCCACGCTGGATACCACAAACTTATCGGGATTAACAAATCAAAGAAGAATAGACGTTTCCTGTGGCTTTGCCTGGCTATCGTAATTTTGAAAGTCGCTTCCAGACGTTCAAAGGGAAACGGCCTGTATATCTGGAAGGACCCAGTACCAAATCTTTAGGCAGAGCAGGATTTTTCTACTAGGGACAAGCAGATCAAGTACAATGTTTTATTTGGGGTGTGAAACTTCACGAATGGGAGTATAAAATACAGATTTCCCTGAGCATGCCAGATGGTCTCCATTCCTTTGGTGGGTCCAAATTATTATCCTCATGGATACTTTAGAAGAAGAGAAGATTCGTGGTTTACCTCCTGATCTGCGAGAACACATTTACAGAGATTTTGTACAGATTCAGGTAAAACGCAAAGAACAATTATATCCAATACACCATAAAATGAAATACCGCGGGTATCTAAATGCCCTAAAAGGACGGATTTAAGAAATCTGTAGCATTGTCGGGAAGAGAGGTGCCAACACACGATAAGACTCTTCTGTGAACACGTTATAAGATTTGCCATGCCACAACTTCTGCAATTAGTGTGGCACCGATTTCAATGTAAATGGACAGTTTAGAAGAGCACATTCAGAATCTACCACTGGCACAGCGTTAGCTCATTTAATACTATTTTGTATAGATTCAAGTGAAACGCAAACCCAAAACCATTTCTCGATTTTTAAATTATTGCTATTTCCATAGTATAAGAAAACTGATTCTTTGGAAAGACTATGACAGACAGGAAACTCTACGTGGATATAAGGCCCTCGATGCCACGACTTATGCCATCAGTATGGTACTGAATTATGTGCAGTTTAGAAGAGCACATTGAGAATCTACCTACTGAGCTTCGAGAACACATTTACAGAGAGTTTGTCAAGATTCTCAAGCAAAGCGCAAAGAATAATTGCATCCGAAATGACATTTTAATCATTGGTATATGACTGCTGTAAGAAGACTGATTACTTTGAAAATGTTCAAATGGTCAGACATTGATAAACTGCGAACACGTTACAAAGCTTGCCATGCCACGACTTCTATCAACAGTGCTACGCCAAATTCTGTGGAAGGAAGTCAATGACAGCGTTCAAGACTTAGTGGATTACCAAGTACTTTTAAAAGAACTGCTTCCAAAAGGCGGCACAATTCCTTACAATTTTGGACGTCGTGTCGTGTGTGTGTTAGTGACTACATTTCTTGGATTTCATTTACCAGCACATTATTGTTACAAATTCATGAACAGTACAAGCAAAGACATGACATTTAAAACTTTATCTGTGCACGGAAAATACACTGTGTTAAAAGTGCTACGAATTGTAATGAATACGACTTCTGTACCCCCGTGTGAAGAAGACATTCGTCGCATTTCATCGACTCTTCATACTTACCCTGAAGTGTGGATGGCAAGTGGGATACACCAACAGATTTATGACTGGAAGAATGTACCTGACTGGAAAAGTCTTGGATTCAACGCTTGGAAACAAGAGGTAGCTGATTATGCCAAAGACATCGTGCGTGACTGATGAAAGAAAGAACAACATGAACTTTATGTTTTTAAAAAGGTGAATATATTTTTGTTCTTTACAGCATGAAAAGAAAACATAAGTGTATAGCATGTGTAAAATGTATTGTGTAGTTTATGGAATGTCAGAATTCCAAACACAATTTGAGATTTACGGCTGCATCCTCCATTCTCAAAGTGACTGACGAAAGGTCAGATTGTCAAAGTTGTGATTTACTGTACCCTTGATTTCCCTTAACATGCTTGATGGCTGGACCCACGGGTTCAGGCAAAACCGAATTTGTCAAACGTGTGATCGAACACAAATCAATTGTATTCAACCGTCCTCCAGAACGTATCGTTTGGTGTTACTAAGAGTGGCAGTCAGCTTACACTTTTCTGAAAGAAAGGCAAGGAGAATTCATTTCGCTTGTAGAAGGAATTCCTTGCGAAGACGATGTGATCGTGTTTGACTGAAGTCTAACACATCTTGGCATCTTCAGTGACATGTTAGTAGAAGGCGAGGACGAAGGAGAAATTACATTATAGTTTACACGAAATGGACATCATAGTAATTCTAGTATTATTTACATTACTCAAAATTGTTTCAACAAAGTTAAGCGCATCGCATCATTTGTCTCAAAGCACATCATATCGCGTTGTTTTAAAGTTCAAGAGATAAATCCCAAGTTCTGGTTAAACAGTTTGGAACACCTTGGCTGAAAACATAGCTCTCCCGATTATTTGAGATTTCGCACGAATTTGTTTCGAGATTGGTGTCAGGAAAGAGGTCCAGTCATTTACACATCGCCTTGGCACTTTTCGTCTGTGTAAAAAAACTATAAAACATTATTTGCTTTTTTCCTTTCTGACGGTATTCAACATCAGTTCCTTTCAATCTCAACATCCAGCCAAATTGATTCGTGCACTGTATGCAATGAGTCTCGAGAGCAATGCAAAATTCCATTCACATTTGTTAGAAGTCTCAAAGAAGTGTTACTAATGTTTACTTTGATAGCACGTTAATTACTGCAAGGAATCATTCACATTCCTCATCAAATACGTTGTTTTTTTGTGAAAAACATAAAGTTCAGAATTGGCTTATACAAGAATCTATGCTCAAAGCAAAAAGCAAAAAGCAAATCGTCTTGAAACCAGGTAAAAGTGGATCTTTAGGTGCTGTCATTATATGTTGACTTTTACTATGGGATCCTAATTCCGAATATCAAAAAGGAAAATCTAAAAGAAAGACACAAACGGAGAGATTAGAAGCGAGTACACACTCTAAGAAGAAAAAATCCCAAAAAAAAATGACTCCTTAAAGAAAGAGAATTTCTGCTGCTAGAACGTGCACGTACTCACGAAAACCTCGATCTGTAACCGTCTCTCCTGCCTCAACTCCTCTTCCGTTATTGATGATGCCAGCTAAACCTGATTGAAGACTAGTGTTTCCCAATATGATGACAAAATGGAAACCCATCTCTAAAGGGACTTCTACTCCGCCAGCGACTGCCAAAACATTAGCATCTCCTAACACAAAGTTAAAAGATAGAACAGGCATGTTACAAAGTTTACTGGATTTGTCCAAACCAGAACTGGGAAGATTTAGTCCACTGAGAACACCAGTAGTACCTACAGTCAGGTTGGTACGACGTCCCGACAATCAGCGGATACAAATTCCAGTATGAAAAAATGGATAAGATTCACTTCATTTTTTTTTTATCTTGAACAGAGATGTCACAAGGTTCATACAACCATCGTCAACGTCCAAATAGACCTTCCAAAAAGGAAAGGATATCTATTCTCGTTTAGATAAACATTGGAATGTCTTCTCAGTATGTACCAGATATAATGTCCCGATGCGAAAACAAATCATTCAAAACACCTAAAGCAATCATTTATACCGTATGTGAATGTTGTTTGAACATTTTGAAAGGAACAGTTCCATTGACCAAGATACAGAAACAGCGATTGGGTGCTCATTCAATGAGGAGGATGTCTACATATGCTGATTGGACTGTTGTTAAAAGTAGCTGCTCCTTTGTAAGGATCGATTGCTGAACTTGTGCTGAGGCGAAGAAGATAAAAAGCACATACTCTTCAGGTAGCACTTGTATCCTAGGATCTTATGAAAGGACCAACATTAACTTTAGTTCCTTACAAACGATGGATGGAACTCCATCGTTGCTAAGAACAACGGACACCCCATGTACCTCCTAATCCTAATCTCATTGAGATGTCACATTACAACAAGAGTTAGAATCATTGATGGATGGAACATATTTGTCAGAAACAGAAAAATTGCAACAGCGGTGCGGACAATTATTGCAACATCTTCAACTATATCATCAGCAAGTTTTAGACGAGACGGCTAAACTAACTCCGAGAGATTTAAAGAATGTCACAAGGATGACAGGCATTCCCATAGGGATGGAAGAAGAGAAAGAAGCAAAAGAAGAGTTCCGAACTCTATCTGCTTAACCTTCCAGTGGGCAGCCTTTTTGACACCTTCACCTACTCCGAGACGAGAAGAAACGAAAGACTGGATCAAAAGTATATGTCGACACCCTCTTCATCAGAAGAAAAAAAAAAGAAGGGTAGATGGAAGTAAAACATAAACCAAGAAATAAGTGAACAAAGAACCGATGACTACTCCTATTCCTAATGCTTGCCCGATACGTCAAGCATTACAATTAAAATTACCACACAACCCTAAGAGGTGTGTCGACCAGTGGGTGTCTTATAGAGCAACAGCAACAGCAACATGGATAACTTTTACCCAGCATTTAATACAATCCTGATCATGCCGCTGGCTACGGAGTAATTCAAACAATATCGACTCAAAAAGTGAAAATTTGCTGGAAAGGATATCCACCCAGTCTAAATTCTTGGATTGCCGCTTCACAAGTCATCGTCTATAGAAAGAAGTAGAAGTCACCAACATGCCGTTAAACACTACTGCATCTCTTTCTCACAGTTCTTTGTTGTATATTGTGTCACTGGAGGATGCATTTGAAATCTGAGTTTACAGCAAGGAGATAAACAAATGTGGACTATTGTACTCAGCAGTTACATTGGTTATCTTCTTCTCAGTCCTTCGTTGAAACACACCAATAGTAACAACAACAACGGTAGTTTCTCCAACGCCAGTCACAACTTCTTCTCTTATCACAGAAGTCATCTTCTGGAACCCGTCTTGGAAAAGCATTCTCCTTTGACATCGAGTGACTCATCGGAGAGAAGAACTATCGAAGTAAAAATATTAAATTGTATTTAACATGTAACATTTAACAAATTCTGTTGTTGGGAAACACAACGAACCCTCAATTGAATATCAATTCCACGAGAATTCCTACGGATTTTATTTTAATGCTCTACATCTCGTCGATACGATTTCGACTGTTTTTTAAGGATGAGTTTGGCAAAGCACTGGATAAAACTCGATGAAGTGTATTGCAAAGCTGCATCTTTTAGAGCATGTAATCCTTGAGTGACCATAGATTTTAAGATGGGTGCTACCGTACGAAAAGCCGATTAAAACATATCTCCTAAATCCTGTCCTCGTTGTCGAGTTACTCCTCGGTACATACGTGTGTTGCAATTCATTGGAAAATCGTTTTCGAAAATGTAGTTTCACGGTGACTTTTCCATTAGAGGATACAACATTTGTTCAAGATCTCATTTTGCACTAATATTCACACTGTCAAAATACGATTTACTTACAGGAAGATAATGAGGGTTTACAAAGTCGCGGTGAACGTGACACGTGCTTCCTCCTTCATCGCAAGCAGTTATGGTAGAATCCATTTTCAAAGAAATGATTTTCAGCTAGGGAGCAGCTGTGTTTCCTACTACGTTTTACTCGACAACATCAGAGTACACAAACATCAAAATCAGTCCTTCATTCAATTCGATAGGGTAGCGAAAATACTTGTAGAATCGGTCTTTATTGTTTGTGTCTTTGGTTGGAAGTATGTTATTGTTTTCATCGGAACTGAGAGAAAAAGTACTAGACAGCGTTTTGGTGTCGGAAGAATTCAATTTGAGACGATGATAAGTTGGATGGTACTCGATTAGTGCACTTCCGCGAGTTTTATCCAGGGCTTTGCGTAACTGTTCGTTGAAAATAGTTGAAATCGTGTCGACGAGATGTCGAGCATTAAAATAAAATCATGTAGGAATTCTCATGGAAAAGTTACTAAATTGAGGATTCGCTAGCGCTGTTATTTTATTATTTTGGATTGGTAATAGCCAGGATTATTTTTGTCGAAGTATTGTTGAACTTCTTCGTTGAATATTGCAACGAAAAATGGGGTTTGATCCTCAACAATATTCCAGACTTGAGTGGAATTAATGATTTATACCAAAGTCACTTCCCAATAAACTTCGTGATCTAATAGCATGGAGTCAGGTAATTTGACTGTGAAACAATATAATTTGTTATTCATAGTTTGATGGTTACTGTCTCTGATGAGACACTTGATGTCAATAAATGATTTCCCAAAGTTCCAAAAGAATGCTGATGTGATTGGAAGAGGAGTTGTGACTGACCTTTTGTGAGGCTACAGTTGTTGTTGCTGTCGGCATATTTCAACGAATGTCTGAGAAGAAGATAACCAATACAACTGCAAATAGTAGAATTGTCCACAGTTGTTTATCTCCTTGTTGCAAGTCAAATTTCCAATTGCTGCACGAATTACGCAATTCACGACAAAATTTATCAGAAAAAGACGATTTGATGTTTAGAAACACGTTGTCCATCGCACACCAACAGTGGTTGTTTCTGAAGGTCTTAGAGAGGTAAATTCTGAGAAGGAAATGCAGTAGTGTTTCACAGCATGTTGGTGACTTCCACGTCTTTTTATAGTCGATGCCTTGTGAAGTTGCAATCCAAGAATCGAGACTGGGTGGATATCATTTCCAACGAACTTTCACTTCTTGGAGTCGATGTTTTACCACTTTACGTGTTTTTCTATTGAGATGCTTTCGATATCGTACACGTCGTCTTCTTTCTTGGTTACTAGTTGTAACTCGGGCAAGTAAAAAGTTCCTTCTAACACTTTTATATTCATATCTTCCAAATTTATAGAAACGAGGTTCATGTCCACGCACATGTCCTGTGACACAAAACCATCATGTCGTCTAGTTAGGTAAATAGCCTTTGTCAAAAGTGCGTTTTTGGTTTTCCAATGCGAACCCAATCTCCGGTGTTTAAGACTTCCTTCTTTTTTCTGATCTTCCAAACACTGCCACTTTGTTTTCAGGTGTCACTTCTTCTGGAGCACATCCGATGCTTCGCTGGTACAATCGATTGTAAGCTTTGACTTAACGTGGTAATACGTCGATGTATTTGAGAGTATGTTGACGTGTAAAATATTTCCCAGTTATTGGAAAACGTTCCACGACACTGCCGTCGTGGCAGAATTTTAAAAGATGAAAGAATGAATGTGTCCCTTTTTCAATTCTTTTTGAAACGCCTTGGTTCAGACATTTGGTGTCTTAGTCTGCTTGCCATTGTATAATGTGTCGACTACTTTTTTGCAAGACATTTTTTAAAGCTCGCACTAACTCTGAACTTGTTTCAAAAGTCAAATGAACTGCCCAAGCTTATTTTGAAAACACGTCGATGACACAAAATATATATTTGTAACCTCGATTGTACGACGCTAAATGAGAGACATCAGCTAAATTCGCTTTCCATTGATGATTGATTCCTGCTACTTTCGTTTGACTGCTGGAAAGTTTGCGTCGAATGGGTTTGTGTAACGTGTACGCCGATTGTTCTTGGAACTACTGTCGTACATCTTGCAAACGTAAACTTTCGAGTTTGGTGTTAGCTGCACTATACAATATTTGAATTTTTCTGTAGCCAGCGGCATGGCCATGAGTGTAGTAAACGCTGGCTAAAAGTGTTTCCATGTTGTGCTGCTCCTCAATAAGTTAATCAACTGCCGATGCTTTTTTCTTCGTGTGGCATTGTTTGCATTTCAATGCTTTACGTGTCCGACGAGCAATGGGAGTAACGGATGCCTGAACAGTGGTGATCGGTTCTTGTTTGACTTCTTTCTTTACTTCTTTTGTTTTCTCTTCTGCCGGCAAGGGTGTGGACATTGCCGTTTTGATCCAACCAATTCGTGATGCATGTGTTGTGAACTGGAGTGTTTTAGCAGGTGGAGTTTGAAACTCCTCTTCAAAGTCTTCTCCTTTTTTCTGCCATTCCCGTGCCCGTGTCTGTCAGCATCTTTGGAGCTGCTACTTTTTGTTTATCTCTCAGAGTCGTCTAGTCTAAAGCTGAAACAGTTGAACACATTGTAATAATTGTCCGTAGCGTTGCAATTTTTGTGCTTCTGGCAGATTTGGATTAGAAGATAAATGTGAAGCAGAGGACGTCGACGGAATAGAAGTCCCTTTAGAGATGTGTTTCCATTTTTGTCCTCAAATTGGGAAACACCGGTCTCAAATCAGGTTTGGCTGGCATCATCAATAACGGAGGAGGAGTATTGACAGGAACAATAGTCACAGATCAAGATTTTCTTGTGTACGTGTGCGTTCTAGCTGCAGTACGTCTCTTTTTCTAGGGTTTGTTTTCGTTTGGGTTTTGTTCTTCTTCTTCTTAGAGTGTGAACTTGCTGCACCGCTCTTCTTTTTTGTCTGTCTTTTAGGTTCCTTTGCTTTTTTGCGCTTCGGGATCCCATCGTAAAAGTTAACGAATTATGAAACTCCTTAAAGAGCCACTTCCACCTGGTTTCAAGATAATTTGTCTTTTTATTTAGAGCATCGATTCTTTAATCAGCCAATTGTGACAAAGCTAATTTATGTTTTTACAAAAAACGTCGTGTTTGATGTAGAATGTGAATGATGCCTTAATGTCATTGACGTGCTGTCAAAGCAAACCATCTAAACACTTCTTTGAGACTAGCGTCTAACCAGTGTGAACGCACTTGTGTATTTTGTTTCGCGACGATTGGCATAGATTGCACGAATCAGGTTATCACGAGGATGAGATTGAAAAGAGGTCATGTTGAATACTGTCAGAAAAAAAGAAGTGAATGATGCTTTTATATTTTTTTAGACAGACGAAAACGAGGAAGACGACGTGTAAATGATTGGTCGTTCTTCTTGACACCAATCGTAAAACAAATTCGCACGAAATCTTAAATAATCTGGTGTGCTAGGTTTGAAATCGATCAGTAAATACGCATGTGGTGATTTAGTGGCATAATCATAAACATAATTCAGCCAGGGTGTTCCAAACTGTTTAACCAGCACTTGAACTTGAGATTTATCTATTGGACGTTTAAACAAAACCACATAATGAGCAATGAGACTGATGGTGCGATGCTCTTTACTTTGTTGAAATAAATGTTGGCATTACGATGATGTCATTCTCGTGTAAGCCAAAATTAAATTTCTTCGTCATCTTCTCCTAACATCTCATCGCAGATGACAAGATGTGTTTGACTAAAGTCAAACACGATCCCATCGTCTTCGCGAGGAATTCCTTGTACGAACGAAATGGATTCTCCTTTACTTTCTTTCAGTAACGTGTAAGCCAATTGCCACTGTTTACTACACGATGCATTGTGGAGGATGGTTGAAACAAAAGTGATTTGTGTTCGATCACACATTTGACACATTTGGTTTTGCCTGACCTACTGGGTCTAGGAATGAGCATGTTAAAAGGATGGCGAGGATACAGTGTCTTGCAACTTTGACGATCTTACTTTTCGTCAATCACTTTTAGAACAGAGGATAAAGACATAACTCTCTAGTTGTGTTTGGAATTCTGAGATTCCATAAACGACAGACGTCATTTTATACATTTTATACATTTAATTTTTCTTTTTCATGGTGTAACACATTTACGTGTAAACAAACAAAGAAACAAAACAAAAACAAACAACAACACAAAGTTCATGATTTTCGTTCCTTCATCAGTCACACACGGTGTCTTTGGCATAATCAGCTACCTCTTGTGTCCAAGTTTCTAAGACTTTTCCAGTCACGTACATCCTTCCAGTCGTAAAGCTCTTGGCGTATCCAACTTGCTATACACACTTCTTGGTAAGTATGAAGAGTCGATAAAGTGCGACGAATGTCTTCTTCACACGGCGGTACAGAACTCGTATTCATCACTATTCGTAGCACTTTTAATACAATGTGTTTATCTGCACTGATACAGTTTTGGGAGTCATGTCTTTGCTTGTACTGTTCACAAATTTGCCACAAAGAATCTGCTGGTCGATGCAATCCAAAAAGGGAGTCACTTACACACACGGTTTGTCGTCCAAAATTGAAAGGAATGATGTCTTGTGGAATCAGTTCTTATAAAAGTATCTGGTAATCAATTAAGGATTAAACACTTTGAAACACACAGAATTTGGTGCGACACTGATGACATAAGTCGTGGCATGGCAAGCTTTATAATCTCTTCGCAGTCTTTGTATGGCATTCAGATACCACATATTGAAACGTGTATGCCATTTCGGATGCAATTGGTCTTTACGTTTCACCTGAGAATCTTGACAAACCCTCTGTAAATGCATTCTCGCAGCTCAGTAGGTAGATTCTGAGTGTGCTCTTCTAAACTGTCCATTTACATTGAAATCGGTGACATACTGATGACAGATGTCGTGGCATTGCATGTCTTATAACGTGTTCGCAGAAGTCTTATCGTGTGTTGGCACAGAACCTCTCTTCCCGACGTTGCTACAGTCTTCTTCAGTCAGTCTTTTTATAGCATTCAGATACCAATGGTTATTCATTTTATGGTGTATTGGATGCAGTTGTTCTTTGCGTTTCACTTGAGTCTGTACAAAGTCTCTCCTTAAATGTGCTCACGCAGTTCCAATGATAGATTCTGATTGTGCTCTTCTAAACTGTCCATGTACAATCTGTAATTCGGTGCCACACTAATGGCAGAAGTCGGGGCATTGAGAGCCTTATATCCCCGTAGAGTTGTTTCTATCTTAGTCTTTCCCAAGTATCAGTCTTCTTATACTATGGGAATAGCACGAGTTTAAAAAATGGAAAAATTATGTTGAGTTTGCGTTTGACTTGAAACTTGACAAACGCTCTGTAAATGAGTTCTGTATCTCCACAGGTAAACTACGAATCCTCACGTGTAAAGTATTCAACACGAGGATGATATTTTGGACCGACGAAAGGAATGTAACGATAGCACGGAGACCATCTGGAATGTTGAAGGAAAGCTCTATCTATCCCATTCGTGACGTTTCACAGTACAACTGAAACACAGTTCTTAGTGTCCTTGTCTCCTTGTCCCATGTAGACAAATCCTGCTCTGGCCAAAGGTTTGGGACTGGGCCCTTCTATATATGTAGGACATTTGCTTTTGAACGTCTGAATCGACTTTCAAAATTACAATAGCCAGACAAAGCGACAGGAGACGCGTATTCTTCTTTGATTTTTGATTATCAAGTAACCTGTGGTGGTATTCAAGATGGTTTGTGAGTGTATGGATGATATTCATAGATGGGTACACGAATGGCATCGCTTTCGATAGTATAGCGGCAAGGTCGTGCTGCATCGCTGATGTCACAGGGTACAGAATCACTCTGGTCGCAAGGTATAGCATCGCACTCGACTTCATTGAACTTGGAGTCAGATATGGGTTCCTCACACTGTTTATGTGTTTAATTCGTTGTTCTCTGTGAGCGTCTGAACTAAAAAAAATATATTTCTGTATTTGTTGGAACTTTTTATACTGGAGATCGGTGTGCTCGTAAGCTAATCTGTTGTGATCGAGAAGTCGTACTCATTTATAGCAGACGATCTAATACACTTTTTGCAAGGGTCAACTGACTATTTCAGGATTTGACAAACGTTCAATCTTGTGAGCATTCAACGTTTTTACACGAAAGTCTTGATCATGACTTTTCCCTCAAACAATTCAGCATGACTATCTTCATGTTCGATGCGTTCCAAGCTGATGCTTCTATGGACAGGTACTGTTCTTTGAATTCATCTTCGTCTTCTGGATTGTGATACCAAGAAGGACATCCGCTAGCTTCTTGCTTCAGTTTCAGAAATTCATTGACGTAGCCTGAAAAAGACAATAAACTGGAATTATCACCCTGTTGGTATTGTTCAGCGGTGGGAAAGTTCCAAATTTCGTATACTATTAAAAAGCAGTATCCGCGATCGAGAGCATAAAACAATTTGACACTCACCCACGGTCCTGTCAAGGCTCGTTCTTGGTCATTGTGGCGACAAGACGTCTTGATTACATATGTCAGCACACGTACAGCATAAAGGAAACATAATTTTTCCGTGGCAATAATGAGGTAAGACGGGATGGTACAAAACTTTACATTTGATGAAACCTTCGTATTGGCGAATGTGTTCCACGTCGATGTGTTCTGCCAAAATGTCAGGATGACCGGTGGGGAATTGAGCATATTTACACACCCAATTATGCAAGGAACACACACTGATGTATTGGATTTGCTTTCTTTGAGATTCGTCTCCTTCGTACAACAAGCTTTTAACAATGCTTTTCCTCCAAACAAAGTGTCATGTGAATTAAAAGGTTCGATGTATATCACATCGTACTCTTCAAGGATGCGTTTCAATTCTTAATATGTTTTGAATCGTCGATCGTAGTCTTGTTCCCAAATTTCTATCCCTTGGTATCATTGAATCTCTAAACTCTGACGTCGTTCAACTGTTCCATGGTGGACTCTAACAAGTATGTCATCCATGAAACAAACATCCCTGAAATTCGTATGCGATCTGTGGACTTTCTAACTCCCAAACATCCACGGAAAATGACATAATCTGTTCTTCTTCACTGCCTTTTCTAGCATGTTGCATCCACTTGTCATGAATTTCCCACAAGTAATGTAGCCACCGCAAAACGTTTGCTGAATGTTGAAGGCATACAGATATATAGGACTGAGGTAGTATGATGGCTAGTATATTCTGGGGCATTGACTTCAATCGGTAAACTAATCCAAACGCTTTGGCAATGGTAGAAGCTTTTTTCAAGGGATCTAGAAATAGTAATTGCTGAAATGTTCCACATAACGTAGTAAAATGTTAACATCGGATAGACAATATTTCAACATTTCTTCTTGAAAATCAAAAGGGTCTGAAGAGTGAGTTTGGTACCAAGCGTAGAAAGCTTCTCATTGTTCTGTTCACATACCGTCGGGGTAGTAATAGTGAACTTCAGGCAAATGCGGGATCACGACGTATTGATTGACATCGGTATTACAAAGGTGTGGAAAATAACCTTAAAGCCTCCTCTCTCCTTTCGAAAGTTTTAGGCATTCTACTCAAAGGCAGAAGCCGAATAACTCATGAAATCTTAAAACTGCACTTTTTGCCACTTTCATGTAAATGATTTTGGCTCCGTTCATTGTAACTGTTTGAAATCGGTTCTTTGTTCTGGATAATATTTCAAAAGATAGTGTCCGTCGTATTCTGAGAAATTGTGAGACATGACTATAGCGTATCGATGACAGTTCCCGTAAGCATGTACCTCTTCTAAGGTCTTCGTCTCATATATGGGGTCTAAAATCCGCTCAGAAATATCAGAAAAAGTACGTGAGCCACAACTTATATTTTCTCCTCCTTCCGGAATCACGCTATAGTGATGAAATAAAGGTTCTTGAATGCACTCTTTGCAAGTGCGATGAGCCACCAAAGGTTAGGGAATGTAAACTCCAGTCTCTTGTGAACATTCAAAGTAAAAAAGATAAAATCGACCCATTTGTTATTATTCTTGTTCTGATCGTCGTTCAATACTTCCTCGAGTTCGTTGTCATATATTTGAATGTAACATTGATGATTGAACTCAATGATTTGGTCACACAAAAGCGACATCTTTTCTTTCCTGGACAAACGCGTGATTTTTGGTTATTTGTTCGAAGAAGTCAACAAGTGGAACACACTGTCAATAATTCGCACGCACTTTTCTCTTGTTGCAATTGTTTCATGCGATACCGTTCGTAACATGCTGGACTGACGATTGTTCTGTTGGAACCAGAGCACTGCATTCTTTCTTTTTCTTCTGGAATGCAATGTCTGGACTCTAAGCAACCACTACATCTCTCCCCACAATAAATATGTTGCTCCCGATTGTAAAATCCTTGGTTACAGTTGTCCCAGTAGTATCTGTTTCCGATAAATCCTGTGATGCTTCTAATAGCATCGAAATGTTCTTGGTAATGATAAATTTGGTCCTCGAAACACGAGACCTCCACAAACGTCTTAAGGGTATACATTAAGTGTATAACGAGGAGCCAGCACGTCTTGAGGTTTTTGCATTGCAGAAACTCCACACATAGTCTCTTTGGACATGCATGCTTGGTCGAAAAGGAGTTATTCTTCTCTCCGTTGTTTGGATCTGTCCGACTGTCTAATGCTCTCCCGTGAGCTTTTCCATTCTGATGTATCGTTCTTCTCTGCATAAGCTCCAGCCGTCACGATGGCACGGGCTACACACATTTGATTTTGACGGTAGTTAATCTGGACGATACTTCATTTGGTAATGCGAAGTTGACCCATATATAAACCTTTGCGTTATCCGCTGCCTCGTGGAGGCGAAACGTGTGTCATGTGAAGAGTAGCTTTTCAGATATTTACAGACAGCCATTCAAAAATACACTTCCAACAATGCTTCTGAATACCACTCTATACATAAAAGTGAAGATACTTCATATGTATTTAAGGAAAATGGACATTGGCCTCCAGAATGTCCACAACGTCAAAGAAACGGAACTTCGAACACAGGAGAAAAGAGAGACAAAAATAAAGATACCTGTTATCAATGCAATAAAAAGAACATTGGTCTTCAGAGTGTCCCAAGAGAAAAGAAAACAACGAAGAGCGTTCAAAAGCAGAAACAAATGTAGAAGAACCCATTCCAGTCAACACATTCAAAAAGGCGAGACAAGGCGAAGAAACAAGAAAAAGAACAAGAACCCATTCCAGTAAAGACATTAAAAAAAGAAAGTCAGTAAGAAAACAAGCAGAAGAAACGGACTCTTGCGATTTGTTTTGAAATTTCTTTGTGACTCTTATTTAAGAAAATATACCCCCCACCACCACAATAAACCCCCAACCTCCCCCGCCCCACAAAGTTTGTTGATTTGTTTTGTTTTTCTAAGTATGGATAATATAACACAAAATCACACACACATATTTTATAATGGAAGGGTTTTGCTTTGTTTGATTTGGTAATCAGTGAATAGCATATCTTTTCTAAGTAACTTGGTTGGTCCTCAAAATAGCCATTAGGGGGTTTGAATAAAAAAGTATGGACTTGACATCATCAACTGCAAGTGTCTTTAGCCTTTTCCACGCACAAGTCCTACTTCTGCCACTGTAGTGGCTGTAGTGACTGCTGCCCTGCTTTCGTCTCAGTGGTGGTAAACGTCGATGTAGTCATGGAAGGTTTAGACGTCTTGGATTGTAAAGCTCTCTTTCTGTTAGGTTTCCCCAAAGAAGTTCGATACATTTCTCTCACGAGTATTAATCTCCGACACAATGCCTTGTAACAGACAGACCGTTTTATTTTCACTCCCTTCCTTCTTCTCACTTTTCACAGTTTTCCGCTCGTTTTGTTGCTTTCTTTTTTTCCTCTTCATGTTGTTGAACAAATGTATGTTCTTCTTTCTTACGTTGTAAAAAGTCTCTAATTCTTCCTTCTGTTTTTTTCTGAAATGATCATAGATTGATAATGATGGTGAAAGAGGCGAAGGTGGTACTGCCAGGAAAATTCCTGCGAAGAAAATAAATCGCACAAAGCCAAATTGAAGTCATTCTCTTCTGGAAGAATACTGCCTACAGCAGCGGCAGTAGTGATACTATCACTCCGAGCAGACGAACCCCATAGCATCGTCTTCATTTCAGTCATGTGTATTGTACTTGAACTCTTCAGATATGGTTAATTGTAGGAACGCGACAGAGAAAGGGACGTCACGAGTTAGATGCATTCTGATTGGAAGATAGAAAACACACCATGACTGAATTATGTTACACGCGTTGAAATTGGTGGAACTTCCTAATCAGTTTCGATTAGGTCTTAGACTATATATATTAGCGCGTTGGGCCATTGTGTCATCTGGTCTCAAGACAACCCGAGAAGATGTGGACAAACCTTTAATCCTCCAACATCATTTCAAGCATGCTGTTTAATCCAGAATGCCAAGTGTTTGTCAAGTCAACGTGGGCGATCACACGCATCACAGACACAGCTCTTTGGAAGAGAAGAGTATATGTGGAGAGACAAGAATGCACAAAGAGAGTATTAGTCTATGGACCGACTGTAATGAGTAGCTTAAGAAGAAGAACAGTCACGCGGTGCCATTTGTTTTAACCCTCTTTGTTTTAACCCAGCACAGAGGCCCTTTTCAAGGCTTCCCAATTCTCTTAGAAACAATGGTACTACGCAGTCATTGTCAATCTATGTGTTTGTATATTTGTGTATGTCTTCCACAAAAACTAAAACTATTGTGTTTGTGGGTATAGTGTGTATATAAACACTCCTACTGATTGTCGTGTGACATGATGTTTGTGTATGAATATAAACACTACTACCCTCTTGTGTCTGATAGTGTGTGATTTCATCCCCCTTATTTACATCTTACACTTTTAGTTGGGTAGTATGCATGGAGTATTGGTCACTACCAACGGCATGTTGTATAGCACTTAAAAAGTGTGGTGTTGGATAGAACTCAGAAAGTGGGGTGTTGGATAGTAGAGCAGTATTTAATATTACAATTCCCTTTCTTTTGCCTATACATTTTTCAACATAGATGACGGACACTTTTAACATCACATTTCCCGTTTGTCCCCATATCGTCTCAGAGTGTTAAATTCCCGTTTGTCCCTATAAAATGTTCAACCTGGCGGAGGGACATTTTTCACATTACATTTCCCGTTTGACCCCATATCGGCCCACAATGTTAAATTCCCAATAGACCCCTGATAGACCCACTATGCTAAATTCCCGATAGACTCCATATAGTCCTATAATGTAAACCTACGCCGTTATGTTAATTCCCACTGGACCTCAAATTATCACACATTACTTCTTTAATAATTTTATATATATATATATATATATATATATATATATATATATATATATATATATATATATATATATATATATACATCTACATGGAAAGAATTTGCACCGTAATTCTTGCGAAAGTGAAATCCCTTTGTTTCGTAATCGAGAGCTTTGATATTAAAATGCTATTTTTACGACTTAAAACCACATTATGACGCTATTTCTATCCAAGCATATTATTGTAATATTACATCTTTGCTCAATTTTATGGATGTCTTTTATTATATAAGTGATAGAAAAAAGCCAACAAAAAACATATATGTGAAGGAAATTAGCCTTGTGTCCTGTTATATCCCATTATGATTGGTTGGTGCTGATTACGTTAGAGATTGATTGTTTGTAATCCATCATGGCAGTAACCTCTTAAAGCGTCACAGCCCTGTTAACTTGTCAGGGCCTACCTGATCGACTGGGACACAAAAGAAATTCTCAGTAATGACATACATAACAACCTTCCCGCAGATTTTTGATTGGCGGAGACCAGATTTTCCCGCTTAATATATTCTACTCCAAATCTGTGATCAGAACAAATTAACCTGGACTTGTAGCACACACATATTGGGAGGAAATCTAAGTGGAAATAAACTTAACAGATTTTAGCTTTACATTTGTAATCGTATAAAGATTCTTTATAACTTCAAAGGAAATCAAAACACTTTGAAACTGGATTAAGTCAAGGTATATCTTAAAGGACTGAAATTTCAAAGACAGGTAAGTGCTGTATTTTCCCCATAGCTAAAGTACACTTATATAAGTTATCTCCATGCTACGACCATCGCTGATGTTATCTATTATATTTCACATTTGATAGATTTGAGTGCTAAAATCATCTTTTCCAAAATATTGTTTTGCAATTTGACGTCCATAAACTTGACTACAGCACATTCTGTTATTTCTGGATGTTTGATGATCAAAGGAATTTTCTTGTTTTACCCAATACAAAGCAAGGTAATAGATATTTATATTTCCTTTGAATAAACGTGACCAACAAAATTTTCGAGCAGTGACAACTTTAAAATTATTACTTTATGTTCATGGACAGTTAATTCTGCACACGTTAACTGCTTCCAACCGATCAACCTTATGCAAAGTCAATGGATATACAATCATTGATTCAATCTTGACTTCAAACATACCCCGGTTTAACTTAAGCTCCGTCTTTACGTATCTAAAGTCATCATGTGCAGAAGCGGACATCTACTCCGTAATAACATTTGATTCCACTTTGAAATGGGTTGTTATATGTGAAATAAGAAGCTTTATTAAAGTGATAAAATTGATATACAATCTCCGCATATTTGAAATGTAGAATCAAAATAATTAAATTGACAAGCTGCAGTTGATGAATAAGGTTACCACACATAGTTCATGCATTGATGTGTGGGAAAATTTGAATAAAAGGGTAGGACTTTATGTTTAAGAGTTGACACGAAATGAAATGTATTCGCTAGATTAATTCTTAAGTTTTTTCATTTCAGAATGATTTGGTCTTTCTCCCTCCCTGTGATCATGATCAGCCTGTTGCCATATGTCAGAGCAACAGTGGAGCAAACAGACATCCCTGATGAGCTAACATGGAACTTTCACGTAGCACAAAAGAAAACATCTATGTCAAACACACCGGCAAGTGCCATTCAGTCATGGTGTACAAACGTATATAAATGGCAGTATGACAGCATCGTTCATGGTGGTAGAAACGCTTCTACTGGGACAAGACAACTCGTACATTATCTTTCTGATCAAGTGCATAGCTCTGTCCGTCATACTGGCCACGTTAAGCGCCAAGCCGTTTCCAGTGGACCAAAGAGAAGGCGAAAGGAGATCCGAATGTTGACTGAAAGAGAACTTGATCTTTACTTCCGGGCCGTCAGAGCAGCTAAAGCGAACACGGTAACAATATTAATAATAATAATTATTATAATAATAATAGTTATTATTATTATTATTATTAAGAAGAAGAAGAACAATAATAATAATTACGATGGCTGTGATAATGATTCAACCTGATATTACTATTACAGCTACTACTATTACTACCTCTACTACTGTTATTACACTATTGCGACAACTTTTACTGCTTCTGCGAGTTATTCAAGAACAAATGCAACAACTACTACTAAGAATAATAATCATGATAATAATACTCCTCGATGACAAAGAATATAAAAAAAATTAATTCAAACTGTGACGTTTCCGATCAATGTGGTTGTTTTCCACGGACCTCTAGCGTGTACTTTTCAGAGACATTTCTTATGCATCAAAAGCGCAGTTTCATAAAAGCCTAAAGTGATATTCGATCTAATCATTGATTTTTGTTGACATTCTTTCCTTCCAGACCACAGCACCAAACGTATATGAGGCACTGGCAGAATTTCATACCGGAATTACATCCATCTCAGCTCACGGAGGATGCAACTTTTTCGGCTGGCACAGAGTTTACCTATTGATGTAATTATTGCAAATATTTAACTGTTTAGATTTAATATTATTTGGTTTTATTTCATTTATTTGCCGAATCAAATTTATTCAATTGTGTTGATTCCAACTCATTCCATTTGATCATTTTGTAATATAACACATGGGTAATTCCATTTGTTTTCTTTATATTTAGTTTTCTTGCCTTACTGATGAGCATAAGACAGCAATACACATTTAGATTTCAATACCGTTCTGTGGTATATAATTTCATGCGAAATAACGTTTGCGTTAATTATATTTACCGGAATAGAGTGTATTTATTTATTTATTATTTATTTATTTATTAGGTATGAAAATATGTTAAGAGATCAGGGTCCCGAGTTCGCAGAAGTGACAATCCCCTATTGGGACTCACGTCTAGAGGCGAGGATGGATCAACCAACTAGCACCGTTTTATTTACTAATCGTTTCCTGGGAACAGGATCCGGTGAAGCGTCCGGTGGAATTCTGGGAAGTGGATGGTCAACTTCTGCTGGTCCGCTCGTAAGGAATATTGGGACCGATGGACCTCCAATGACTGATGAAGCGATTGTCAATGTGACAAGGATGACCAGAATGAGAGAAATCTGTGGTGCCGACTCCAGTATAGAGAGTGATTTAGAGTTCCATCACAATGGAATCCACAGATGGATCGACGGTCAGATGGCCATGTTACAGACATCTGCATTAGACCCCGCTTTTTGGAGCCATCACACCTTTATAGACTTTGTCTGGGAGGCATTTCGAATAAATTCCCAGAGAAATGGAGTGAATATTGAGACGGACTACGCCGAGAACCCAACTACCATGGGGGCTGCACAACTACACGCACCTGATGCGGCCCTCGGATTCGCTGAGATGACGGTGATAGATGGATTGAGTAACACATTCACAGCGCAGATCTACGAGTATCAACCTCCACCGACCTGCAGTGTACAGAACCCAGACTGTGGGTCTAATTATCTCAAATGCGTTGTTTTCAGAAATAACGCTCACTGCGTCTCCAGAACGCTGGCGGAAGTAATCGAGGTGGAAAATCAAATCAGACTCACCACAGTTGCTCCTACGTCGCCCAGACCACCTACACTACCACCTACTGCGTGTCCACACCCGCCCACACCTGATCTTTATACCGAACAGGACAAGCCATATCAAAATCACTATTGTCTAAACGGAAAGAGTGACATCCGTCAGTGGGTCTACATTCCAGTGAAGGTCATCTACCGAAGACCTCCAGAGTACACAAGCTATGGATCCTACCCTATCTATAACGGTAAATCCAGCAAGACAAACGATATTTATGCCCCAAGCGCGTACAGCCACGTGTCTCAGTACTTAAAAAACGGAGAACCCGCTAAATATGAGAAATGTGTAGAGGGTGACAAGAGGATCTCGTCGGTCTACATCAAATCTGTCGGTCTTAATTACGACGGTATATATAAGGAATACGCCATCGTTGATCGTCGTATAGCTATTACAGTATCCACCGCTTACATTGCAGTGAAGAATCCAGCAACGGAAAGCACGTTGGCCCTACTACAAGCTACCGACTCATGCGGCAGAGTGTGTAGACCTGTCTGTAAGGTACCAAATTCGAATATCTATCGGCCCTGCACTGGAGCTATCCGGCTTACTTCTGCCATCCCGAGACGTTACGGTTCAGACTTTGGAAATGCTGTAATGGACATCTGGGATTTCACAGCTGATAAAACCTGTCCCCAATTCAACAATGAAAACATCTTAATTGCGTTTTATTGCGATTTCCAGACAGACTGGTTCTGGCCAACCAAACAGCCACCTATAGAACAGCCTCTTCCACCAGGACATGTAATTCACAAACCTGGAATCGGAACGAGACAAAACCCTCACGTGGGAGCCGGTCCAATCGACAACAAGGCCACTGTTGTACCTGGTAGGTAAAATGCTTCAGTATGTTTGTTTCTTGATATCATCGTGATACAGTGTTTGCATGATTTAATGCACTTCGTCGTTAAGCAATGTTAGCTTTCTTGTTGTGACTTTCTGGTATATGTCAAGGTTTTTGACAACTCAAACTTTCGATGACACGGGATTACTTTGGGCTCTGTACTATACAATTCCTACGTTACAAACTGTATGGATACGTATCAAAGTGGATACATTATCCGATGGCAAATTTGCGATGCACATGAGAAAAAGGGAATAAAAATCAAGATGTAGATCTCTCTTTATCTATCTCTGAACATGGGAGATATAAGGGACAGCCTCACAGCCCCTCCCCCATTAATATTTTCAAAATATAATTAAAAGCAGCATGAATTGTGACCAGACTGGAAAATATTGCTTTCGTGATATTACATAGAAATACAAGTGAAATCTTTTCAAGCTCTAATCTCTTTTAGATAAATGCCGGAAGAAACACAAATGAAAATGCTGTAAAAATACTGTTCTAGATATCTCCTCGCCTTTCATTACTTAAGAAGAGACGCAAGATTATATCATGTTGCTTTTTCTTAAGGATATAAAGTCTATAAACGTACTTAATAAGGAATTAGTTGAATATTTTAACTGCTCACTGAACCTGGTAACGATGAAATAGATATGCTTATTAAATTCAGCTTGTTTTCCGGATATGTTATGGTTTCAGTGTGCACCCAAAGCTATACTGTTAGAGCATCATCTATTGATGTTGTGATCCATTTTATTTACCTATGGATTTTCTTTTCTCGTATTAAGTAATTGATTATTTCACATACACTGTATTATCCATGTCAATCTCGTTTGTATTTAATTGCATCTCTTCTTAGATGTGTTGCGATAAACATTAGAATTTTGCTTGTCATAGCTTGTATTTTATAGTACCCGTTTTTGATGCACCTGTGCAACTTTTCTTGTACATGTACTGTATTTGTATTTTGAAAAGGTGGCTAACTTGTGCTTGCAAAAATTGTTTTTATCTCAATAATAATTAGCATTTGCCGTCTTTTCATACCCATCGACACATTCATTTTTACAAAACTGTTTGCAATTTTTGTTGCAAAAGTTTAGAAAAGGCAAGACAGGTTTATATAACTTCTTGGCCCTTCATTTATCCTTATACTCCAAATTTTATATTGCCTCAAATTTTACCCGTCTTTTTTTCTTGAAACATAATACTAAATTTGTGTGCTAAATTATCCAATATGATAGTCTATCTTTCATTTTGTGCATGCAATTTATTTCTACAAACGTACTCTCCAAACACCAGGAGGTTGTAAAAGCATGACAGATAATGGTCAATAAAGTTTCCTATTGTTTGAAGTTTGATCCTTTCCCAAAGTTGCACATAGTCGGTCGTATATACAATTCTTGAGGCATGTTTGTGGCCAAAGATCGCGTCCAAAACAACCAAAATATGGATTTAATAAAATATAGTCAATAAATGTTTATAGAAAGAGAAACAGAGAGATAAATAAGAAGAAAGTTAGACGCAAACAAAGATAGACAGGTAAGTAGTTATTTGGTGTTGTTTTTTGTGCTGTCGGTTGTTTGTTTTTATTTCTGTTCGTTTGCTTAAGAGTTTACCTATTTTTTATTCAACAGGGTGCGACCTAGGGTATGGATGTATTGTTAATAAACCATGTGCAGTTCTAAGCGAAGAAGGAAAAGACACTGGATTGTGCTCCACTCTGCAGTATCAATGCATGAATTCTTGCCATATGTATGCAAAATGTTGGTACGGGAAATTGTACGTGCAGCAATGTAATCGTGGCATGCACTATGACCCATCGAGCCTGAAGTGCGTGCCAGGAATGTGTGATTACAGTCATTCATCCATGGGGTTGCCGCGTGCATGACGTGGGGAAAAGTGAAGATGACATCATACCTTTTTTAAAAAGGAATACGTGAGCCTCAGGGCAAATGAGTGTTTGAGTGATAAATCATCAGTTCAAATATACTATTAGTTTTTTAACACTAGACTAACATTGTTTCGTGACATGTTCAATCATGGTTGCCGGGAGAATAATTCCATCAATTAGAAACAAGGCAGCCATTTTCTTTTATCCTATAATTTTTGCAGTATCGACAGGAATTACCTAATACCTAGCTGTTTTCTTTCTGTTATAAGATCTGTTTTGATATGATAATATCTTTATTTTGTATCTTGGGCCGGACTGAAATACTGCAATCTTAAAGATACTGGTTGGGTTACCTTTTCAAATAAATTGATGTTTGACGGGAAACGTGTATAAAAAGTCTTGGAACTACCAACCTTCCTATCAAATATCCATGCTTCATCTCAAGAAATGGGATCAAAAAGTCTGCAGTTTTATACCATCCACGGTATTTCATTCTAAACTCTAAATTAGACATGCACTGATGTATTCACTTTGCTTTCCAGTCACTTTTATTTATGTTATGGAAATATCTGACTTTGGGTTAAAATTTATTCAGACATGTAATACAGTGTCAGCTTTACACAATCGGAATCCATATGAAGATAATTCCTCATGCGTTTCAAATACGTCGCATTAGAATTCGAATTCCAAAACAAAATGTCCGAATCACAATTAATCTTACCGAAAAGACAATGTACAAATATTTCCACGTGTACACATACATCTTTTGAAGATTCAATATATTTATTGTTGCACCTGAAGGTCAGTTTACCTTATTTCTCACTTATAACCAATTTTACCACGACCTTCAAATTTTCCTGATTAAAAATATTTTAGCAACAATTTTAACACGGTGCATTGCTTTTATCTATCATTTTACTTGTTTCAATCTCACTAAAATAATATTTGAGATTCAGGCTGAAACAAATATCGAACAGTCCATGTCGTGGAAAAGTGTGAAATACCAAACCACTTTTAAAATTTCGAATGAAGGTTTTCATCATGTAGGACATTTTATGTTATTGATTAGACTATGATTAGCAAACTTTATCCAACTTTATATCATTTTTTGGTGCTAATATTATTTTTGAATCGCATTTGTATGATACGACATGTTATTAAAGTTATATATGTCTGTAAACAGACGAGTTTAAAGAATCCGTTGATTTAATAACGTTTCTATGAATGGTCTTCAGAATTGTATTGAAGATGTACACACACACACACACACACACACACACACATATATATATATATATATATATATATATATATATATATATACATAATGATAATATATATAATGATAATAATACTAATAAATTATTTGCATTGTAGTAACGTGCAATAATTCATGACTCAGGGTGCAATAGAAAAAAAACTTATTTTTTCTTCATAGATCTTCATTTGTTTAAACTGATAAGTTTCAGGTGTTTCTGATCACTATTTACCTGACAGTGATATATGCAATATCGCGTTGCATATAACATAGTATGATACACCACACAGTTGAGTCACACAAATAATCAGTGCCTTAGTCTTTTCTGAAACACTAAGAACGGATACATAAACAGGTACATGTGTGCACACACACCAATTAGTCCAATTTTTTTCTGTCTGTATGTTATTCTGTCCAGTCTATCCTACCATTTCTAGTTCTATTTTGCGGCTCAATATGTACCTAGCTGAATGAGAATTTGACCTTATATTAAAAATATATACAAATATACGTGTGGGAAAATTCAATAATTGCTCTGATTGGATAATAAATATCAGGAGACACAATTTCCGTAACAAGATCAAACTGTTATTCATTTGGACAGTGACCTTAACACTAATATACAGTGTAACAAGGAGATAAATACAATATTTCCGTATATTGAAAAGCATGCTGAGGACTTATATTTGAACAGTAAAAATATATCTACGAATCAAACTCTATCTGACCCATGTTACTAATAAAACATTTTTACAAACAAAAAATATCAGTAAATAAACGCATTGGATTTGATAGGCTAAATACTTTAATTTTTAATTTTTCTTTTTGGAACTGAAAATGAGTTTTATCATTCATCAAAAATCGAAATTATAAAAAGGAGTTACAGGTTTTATATCGGAACTATTTATCCTAAAAGTGTACAATACAGTTGTTTTTCCACATTTTTCTACTGCTCGACTGTGTGTAGAGAACCCCTGTTATTCTTCTTATGTGCAGAGACTATACATCGTACAGAAAAAAGCAGACAGGATGATCTTAAACGTCAACGATATCTCAACATCTATATCATCTCTCTTCAACACTATTAGATGGATGCTAATTAAGGATTACATTATTTTTAGAAAAGCTGTTCTTACTTTCAAGGTCTAAAATAAGGTAGCGTCAGATTATCTTATTGTATTAAAGTTTTTAATGTAAGGAACATTAGTACAAGGAGTACAAGGTCTAGTGAAAACACTGAATTACATATACCAAACGTTAGGAACATTAGTACAAGGAGTACACGGTCTAGTGAAAACACTGAATTACATATACCAAACGTTAGGAACATTAGTACAAGGAGTACACGGTCTAGTGAAAACACTGAATTACATATACCAAACGTTAGGAACGTTAGTACAAGGAGTACACGGTCTAGTGAAAACACTGAATTACATATACCAAACGTTAGGAACATTAGTACAAGGAGTACACGGTCTAGTGAAAACACTGAATTACATATACCAAACGTTAGGAACATTAGTACAAGGAGTACACGGTCTAGTGAAAACACTGAATTACATATACCAAACGTTAGGAACATTAGTACAAGGAGTACACGGTCTAGTGAAAACACTGAATTACATATACCAAAAGTTAGGAACATTAGTACAAGGTGTACACGGTCTAGTGAAAACACTGAATTACATATACCAAAAGTTAGGACAGAGACTTTGAGAAATCGTTTGGTTACGCCAGTACAGTCTATGGAACAGTTTGCAGCATGATATTAAACAAGCACATAATGTCGTAGCTTTTAAGAATGTATACCTCTACAAATATTTTAATGAGCAATCCTGATTTTGTGACCGCATAATATTTGTGCGTGGTAGCTATGATATATATATATATATATATATATATATATATATATATATATATATGTGTGTGTGTGTGTGTGTATGTGTGTGTGTACGATACTGTGTGATAGCCTTGTCAAATTTGTATTAACTTCTGTTACATTTGTATTCGTTTATGCAGTAGATGTTAACCTTGTAAATTCTTTGCTAATTACATGTATATTTGTTTTAATTTGCAGGCCATAATGTAAACTAGCTGTTAGCTAATTATGTCACGTTGAATACATTAATGATATTATTGTTATTATTATTAAATGAAGCGTATGTAAAAAAAACATGTATATAGTGCCATTTAAACTACTATACTCTGTGAACAAAAGTGCTGCATAAAAACAAATTAGTCTTGCTAACAAAAGATCAAAGATGTAAGTGGTGTTACTAATTTATTATACAATATGTAAGGTGTATTTTGGTGCTCTGTATATGTGAAATTATCAAATAATTTACGATTGCCATCTAACAGGTTGTTACGAGAGCCGAAATTAGAATCAAAACTTTAATCAGTTCTTATTTAATTTTGCCAATGACCGAGATCAAGTCAAAAGTATAGCACACACTGTAAATATCCCCACCAAGAGGATCCAGATGTTATGGACTCAAACAGAGTAATACATGCATGTATGCACATACCAGCCTTGTTTCGTGTATAAATTTCGAGGAAAGTTTAACATAGTGATACCTGTAAGAATAAAATATAAAAAACAAGCTTTAATATTTGAATATATTCTTACCTGGATATTATTGCATTTTATTTTCTTTGCACTGGACCCCAGTACAAGGAAAATCCATCGATTTAAAGCCGTTACACAAGCTTCAATAACAGTGTCTAAGCTTATATGTGCATTTATCATGAACAATTTTAAGAAACTAAAATCATCAGTTTTTTGCTTCTTTAACATGACGAGAAAAAAAAAGATTTTAGTTTTCTTCCTCAACAAAATAAGGCGCCGTAAGGACGAGGAAACAAAGAAAAACTGTCTTTGTATGGTGTACGTTGTTCTCTGTATTACATACATAATACTTCCTGAGAATTAAACAAACTTCAGATGCACAAAGTGTCCCATGTCAAAACTGAGAATTAAAGATGTTTAAAGCGTATGTTGATATTCAGGTTTCTGTCTATTTCATTAAGCTGTTATGTTCTACTTCCATTTAGTAAAAAGTATTAAAGAGCCGTCAGATATATGTAATGAGTTATCATTCCTTTACCTCGTTCGAATATTAATTAGCTAACCATAGCTTGGTAAGCTGCATCGCTCATGGCTACATTAATGTATATTTGACATTTTTATATACTCGTCAAAAATTTGATTTATCCCTTCCAGGTACGAAGCTTATTGCAATTTATTATTATTTTTACAAGTTGCTATGTGCAACATTTCTTTGATGCCGATTTGCCTGCAGAGGTACCTTTTCTCGATTACTTCCAAGTTTGTTTTTACCTTGTGTGTGAAATTTCGACATATAAGTCTTGGTAAAAAATATTTGATAGACCTGGTTTCCTTTTGTTTTTGTTGTTTCACGGCACAGCAACGCAAGCGGGTTATTTAGTGCAGAGACAATGGAAGTAAAGTGAATTTGCACAAGGACACACCACAGTAGCCAACCTAGGTTGATCCGATGGTAGGACTCGAACCCGCACTCTAACCACTGAGCCTCTTATAACATGCACGAGAGCGCATCGGGTTTATTCTACATTTCCGAGCTCGTGTGGGGGGGGGGGGGGGGGGGGGGGGGGGAGGGGCGGAAATTTGAAAAATGTGTGACTAACACAGATGTATGTCATTTCATGTTAGGTTCAAAGAGCATTTCGTGTGTCATCCTTTGTACTTGTTCATTTTTGACAAGCTGTTGTACAGACATTATGAATGTTTAAAGTTATTTAAATGCCACTATGTAAGAAGAATGTGTGCAGACAGGTACATTGGAAAACAGAATCATGAAATCATTTTGATATGCCAGTGAAAGCGCATAAAAACTGAAATAAAATTGATCATCACAACTAAACATTACCTCAAACTTCAGAAGATAGTTTTCTCTTCCATATTTTCAATCCTCAGTATGAACGTCAAAATTTTATCTGAAACCGCTTTTGACGAATTCATCAGCGGAGGATTGAAAGTTGGCCACGGCAGGAATGGGGGAAAAATGGGTTAGACATTTCCGTGTTAACTTTGCACTTTAACTCAACGGTGCAAAGCTGCGGACGCAAATGCGTTTGCCAAGATGCATTGCTTATGTGGAATTGCGACCACTGCATTACTGAACAAGATACATTTTACGCTTTTAAGAATGGATTGGGATGTATTATAGTCATGGCTGTCTTTTAGCATGAAACAAAGGAATTTGTTTTTTAATTGTGACTCAAGATTAAATAACGTACATTGAAAGCTTAAAGGATATTTCTCAGCAATTTGTATGCGTCATTGAAATACTATAATTCAATTAATTTCAAATATAATGGCATGTATTTTCCTTATCTATTTGCTTAAAATCTTAAGCAAATCACCTTGTATTGGTCAACCTTGTATTGGTCAACCTTGTATTGGTCAACAGACGAAGAGTTCTTATTCCTATAGTCTAAGTTATAAATATATATTACTAAGAACAAGACAAATATTATATATGAATAAATTATGAAGAACTGAAACTTTCATGTGCGGGTTTCATAAGAGACTGGTCACCAGACAAACAATGTTTGAAAGAAATACATAGGAAATGAGGTCAAACAGGAGACAACGTCAATGATTTGTCACTTTAAATGTGCCAATTTTACTTTCCATGGTCTCAAAATTAAAATCGGATGACTAGTTGATTTCGATCATTCAATATAAAGCCTTTCGTGTATCCTTCTTTATTTGAATTGTCATCATCAGTCTTTATTGGCTGAGAACAAATTGTCTAGCACACTACAATAGTAAACATGTCCATTCCTTATAATATTTGGTCCGTGTCGCTATTCATGCTACAAAGTTGATAATTAGCACCTATTTGGAACATTCTCGTCTAAAAATTAGACTCAGGACGTCAATTCTTGCAGTGGTTTACATCGAAGCGATGTAAATTCTTCGGAACAAGTATATCCAAGTGTGCCTTCGATGAATATAAATATCCTAGATACTTTAGTCCGACCTAAACATTCCTTTTTTCATTATGAAAGTCAACGTAAAATTGTAATAACGTTAGCCTTGGACATCCCTTATTAATTGAGACGTTAACATTTAAGTTCTGATTAGTCATTTAATGTATATCTTGACGGACGCCAGACTAACTATAGCGTTTACCATACTGACTGGTGTATCAAATTAAACTTCGTTTTGTCTTGATAGTAGTTCCCAACAGGTCAGTAGGTAGACGATTGAGGTCATATTTCGATTTACAGAATGATTCCAGGAAGTTTAGAGTAAATTAACATCAACTTATCAATCTTTCACTTTGTACAATTTCAATGTGTAATAGATTTCATTCAGTTAACAATGATGAAAATTCAGTAAAGGATTAAAGGTAATTATATGAACATCTCTGAGTTAATAATTGCAGTAATTCAGGTAGCGTTTGTTTGCTATTCATGATACGTTTGTCACTGATTCACCTCATTGATCATCCCATCAATGCTCAAAAGTAACCTTGAATATGCATAGATACATTTTTTCCATTACTAACTTTTGTAGCTGGTTCGTTTCATTAGCAAAGCGAACCTCACACATCTGAACTATAGTAGCAAAGTTCTTTTATTTGTCCTGTTGAAGGAGCACGTGACTGTATTCTCTAAACATTATGAGAATTTAAATTTAACATTAAGCTCAAAGTCCAACTCGAAGACATTCTGTAATATAAATGATAACAAAATTAGAATCATATTAATATCGCGATATTGTCAATTAAGGTTTCTGTTACAAAGGGAATTCATTTTCACGTAGACTTGCCGCAAGCATCAGATCTGATTTTGGGGTTTTGAGGATAAGCTTGAGTTTTGTGCTCAAAACTTTGGAGAATACTGAACCAGTCACTGTATTTTCGGAATACTGAACCAGTTTCTGTATTTTGGGAATACTGAATCAGTCCCTGTATTCTTGGAATACTGAACCATTTCCTGTATTTTCTGAATACTGAACCAGTTCTTGTATTTTCAGAATACTGAACCAGTCCCTTTATTTTCGGAATACTGAAACAGTCCCTGTATTATTGGAATACTGAACCAGTGTCTGCATTATCAGAAGTTTTTGAGAACTAAATCAGTCACTTTATTCTGGAAATTTTTTTAGCAGAAAACTCCAGCTCAAGATCAAAACATAAAAAATAGAAATGATGCTAGCAGTTCATCGACGTCATTATTTTCTTTTTAATTACCACAGACACGAAATGGTGCTAAGGTTAGAGGCCTTGGACCCACCTTTAACAATTTATGAGTGAATATAAATCTGAAATATCCGTACTAGTGGATCATAATCACGAGTTTAAAAGTATAGCTAGTATAAATGTGTCAGATGTTTAAAGAGAGAGAGAGAGCGAGAGAGAGAGAGAGAGAGAGAGAGAGAGAGAGAGAACTTCAAAGAGAAAGTTGTGTACACATATATTACATGTAGTATTTTCATATTCTTACATTTGTTCTATTATGGCTTTGGTAACCTTTTAATCCTCTCATGTATGCAAACGTACCTTTATGCATATATATATATATATATATATATATATATATATATATATATATATATATATATATAGTAGCATAGTTCATTTAGTTGACCTGTTCAAGGAGCACGTCACTATATATATGCATACGTATATATATATATGTATATATATATATATATATACATATATATATATACATATATATATACACACAAATACGTACATACATACAAATGCACATACATACAAACATACAAAGCTATAAGTATACACACATAAATACAAACATGTGATTATAGACATATAAACATGTTAATTAATACAGTGAGACCTCTCTTGACCGGGCATTACTGGGACAATATTGGTGTCTAGGAAACAGGGATTGTGCGTGTGTATATATATAAATATATATAAATATATATATAGTATGCTTGCAGAATAACCAAAATGGAATACATTCGAACTTTAAGCTTGAATTTAGTGCTTAAAACTTTCTAGAATGCAGAGTCTTGTCTTGAAGTCGAATCTTTCTTTCACTTAAACAAATTACACGAGTAAATAAACATCCATTTGAAAGATGCACGTGAGTAAATAAACTTCGGAAGTAATTAAAAATGTGTAAACCTTTTAGAAAATAAATTTTTCTGTATGCAACAAAGGCAAGAAAAGAAAAACAGATAACATTTCATAGGCAAATGAAAGCGTAATATAGAATGTATAATGTATGCACATGTAATTTATTTGCCTTCTTGACAAGTTCTACTTCGTGACACGAATTTTCTACTTGGACGTGTATATCACTACTAATGAAAAATACAAAGCTTTTCTTTTCACAGTAAAATTTGTAAATACATGTGCATTTATTGAAAACATTAGGTTCAATATTTTCCAGAAAATGGTACCTATTCTTGTTGTACTGTTTCCTGATAATTGTTTCCATTAATGTTGGGAGTATGTACCTAAGACAAACGATAAACCTTTTAACCTCAGCATTGTTTTTCATTAATTAGAGTAACATTAGTCACTAGGAGTGACATATCCGCGATGAGAGGAACCTATTAATAACTAGAGGACGATGAGAAAAACATCCAGTTATTTTCATACCTACATGTTCAACACTCGATAAAACAAAGAATATACATTGCAAAGTAGCCCACAAAGAGTACAATTATATATACTTTTAAGGTAATACAAAATTAAACAATAGTTATTGTATTAGAACCTGCTCAAATGCACGTTAATATTTGCAATGCTTTAAATGGAAATATGATATGTATGAAATATATATGAAACAGTAATTTGGTTTTCTGCTCGATTCGATTTCTGTTACAAAACTATGTTAATCTGACAGCGACATCAAATAAATGTAGTTTACTCGTTTAAAGACCGTTTTCCAATTATTCCTTTTAGTGTCTGTTTTGTTGATGTAAGTTACTTCTTCCCTTAACGAGGAGCTTGATTTGCTCAAAACGGTGAAAAACTATCTCGAAATTGCGCCTTTATAAATTTATATATATATATATATATATATATATATATATATATATATATATATATATATATATATATATATTGACACAAAAGTTGATAACAATCCAAATACAAAACAGTTTCCCAACGTTATATATATCGAAAGCATTTTGAACCATAATTCTAGTGTAAGTGAAATTCGTTTGTTTGATAATGAAGCTTTGATAAAAAAAATCTTCTATATCTTCTTGAATTTAAATCCACATTATGATACTATCTCAGTTCAAACGTATTATTATTATTTACTGTTAAATCTGTACGCAAGGTTATGTACCACCTGTATGTCTTTGATTAGGTAAGCGACGAAAAAAAAACAAAAAAACAAGCAAACAAACAAACAAACAAAGAAACAAACAAACAAAAAAAAAACAACAACAACAAAAAAAACAACAAAAAAACAAGCCCAGGTGAACGTGCTCATATAAAAGAAGATATTTAGCCTTTGTGTCTTGTTATATCCCGTTATGATTGGTCGGTGCTGGTTTTGTTCACGATAGACTGCTTGTAATCTATCATGGCAGTGACTTCGTAAAGCGTCACAGTCCTGTTAATTTGTCATAGCCGAACTGATCGATTAGGACACAAAAGAAATTGTCAGTCGTGATATACCAACCTTCCCACAGATTTTTTTATTGGCTGAGTCCAGGATTTCCCGCTACATGCTGGCAATAATATATGCTCATCCAAATCTCTGATCAGAACAAATCAGCCAGGACTCGTAACACACATATTGTGAGGAAATGTATATGGGACTAAACAGATTTTGATAGCTTTTTAATATTAAATTGTTTATCGTTGACAGATCCTTTGTTATCTTAAAGGAAACCAAAACAGTTTGAAACTGGATTAAGTCAAGGTATATTTTATAGGAGCGAACTTTCAAAGAAAGGTAAGTGCTGTATTAACCATATAAAACTAAATTCACCCACGGAAGTTATATCCATGCTACGTTTAGCTCTGCTGTCATCTATCCATATTTAACAATTGATAAATTTGGGTACTAAAAACATCTTTTCCAAGATATTGTTTTAAGTTTCGCAAAATTGAATGCTAAACATTCTTATAAAATTTTCTAAAAATATTGATAATCCTCTTAATTCTTTTATGTGAACCATTACAAAACAAAGGTAAACATATATTGATATTTCCATTGGATAAGCGTGACCAAGAAAATGTTCGATCAGATCAGTTTTTTGATAACATGAATATGCCAAAAGAAACTTTTAAATTACGACTTTATATTTATGGACCTTTAGTTTTGCAGACGTTAACTGATTGTAACCGGTCAGCCTTGTGCAGGATCAATGATTAAACAGTCAATTATTCAATCTTTACCTCGAATATACCCCAGAGTAACTGAATTTAAAATGAAACTCTCAAGCTCCATCTTTGCATATCTAAAGGCACCACGTGTAGAAGTGGGCATCCATTCCGTAATGTCGATAACATTTGATTCCACTTTAAACTGGATTGTTATATGTGAAATAAGAAAGTCTATTGAAGTGATAAAAGTGATTTACAATGTACGCATATTTGAAATGAAGAATAAACATAATAAATCGACATACTGCAGCTGTTGAAAGAGGTTACGACACATCTTAAATGTATTTAATATATTGCGGATAAATGCTAGCAAAAGGGTAGGAGTTTAAGGTTTTAGTCTTGACAAGAAATGAGATATATTCTTTACCTGAATTCTTAAGTTTCTTCATTTCAGAATGATTTGGTCTTTCTCCCTCCCTGTGATCATGATCAGCCTGTTGCCATATGTCAGAGCAACAGTAGAGCAAACAGACGTCCCCGATGAACTAACATGGAACTTTTACGTAGCACATAAGAAAACTTCCATGTCGAACACACCGGCAAATGCCATTCAGTCATGGTGTACAAACGTATATAAATGGCAGCATGACAACACCGTTCATGGTGGTAGAAATGCTTCTACTGGGACAAGACAACTCGTACATTATCTTTCTGATCAAGTGTTTCACTCTGTCCATCATACTGGCCACGTTAAGCGCCAAGTCGTTTCCAGTGGACCAAAGAGAAGGCGAAAGGAGATCCGAATGTTGACTGAAAGAGAACTTGACCTTTACTTCCGGGCCGTCAGAGCAGCTAAAACGAATACGGTAATATTACCACCAATACTACTGTTGCTGCTGCTGCTACAACAACAACTACTGCTACTATGATTAATAATAATAACAATAATAATAATAACAATAACAATAATAATAACGATTGGGATGACAATGGCTGCGATAATGATTCAGAATTACAATAATAATATTAATGATAATGATACGAATAGGGAATAGGACGACGACGACTAAAAAGAATAAGAGGAATTAAACAAAGTCCAAAAGAGTGCAGATTTAGATCACTGTTGTTTTTTCCAGAGACATCTCGAACAATTTTAATTTTCAGAAACGGAATTTTGCAAAAACCTAAAGCCATATTTGATCTTAGCATTTAATTTTTGTTCACATCCTTTTCTTGCAGACCACAACACCAAACGTATACGAGGCACTGGCAGAATTTCATACCGGAATTACATCCATCGCAGCTCACGGAGGATGCAACTTTTTCGGTTGGCACAGGGTTTATCTATTGATGTAATTATCTTAAATATTTAATTTCACTGTTTTAAATTTAATATGACTTAGCTTAATTTCACTTATTTTCTTAACTAAATGTATTCAATTATGTTAAATCCAATTCACTCCATTTGATCATTTTGTAAGATAACACAGGGGCAATTCCATTTGTTTTCTGTAAACTAACTTTTCTGCTTTACGTACATGCATAAGACAGCAAAGAACGCTTGTATCTCAATGCCGTAGTATTATATAAAATTTCATGCGAAATAAATGTTTGTCTTAATTATTTTTACCTGAATAAAGTACGTGTTTATTGATCGATTTATTTATTCATTTATTTCTTTATTTATTTATTAGGTATGAAAATATGTTAAGAGCTCAGGGTCCCGAGTTTGCAGAAGTGACAATCCCCTATTGGGACTCACGTCTAGAGGCGAGGATGGATCAACCAACTAGCACCGTTTTATTTACTGACCGTTTCCTGGGAACAGGATCCGGTGAAGCGTCCGGTGGAATTCTGGGAAGTGGATGGCCAACCTCTGCTGGTCCGCTCGTAAGGAATATTGGGACTGATGGACCCCCTATGACTGATGAAGCGATTGTTAACGTGACAAGGATGACCAGAATGAGAGAAATCTGTGGTGCCGACTCAAGTATAGAGAGTGATTTAGAGTTCCATCACAATGGAATCCACAGATGGATCGACGGTCAGATGGCCATGTTACAGACATCTGCATTAGATCCCGCTTTTTGGAGTCACCACTCTTTTATAGATTTTGTCTGGGAGGCATTCCGAATAAATTCTCAGAGAAATGGAGTGAATATTGAGACGGACTACGCCGAGAACCCAACCACCATGGGGGCTGCACAACTACACGCACCTGATGCGGCCCTCGGATTCGCTGAGATGACTGTGATAGATGGATTGAGTAACACATTCACAGCGGAGATCTACGAATATCAACCTCCACCGACCTGCAGTGTACAGATCCCAGACTGTGGGTCTAAATATCTCAAATGCGTTGTTTTCAGAAATAACGCTCACTGCGTCTCCAGAACGCTGGCGGAAGTAATCGAGGTGGAAAATCAAATCAGGCTCACCACAGTTGCTCCTACGTCGCCCAGACCACCTACACTACCACCTACTGCGTGTCCACACCCGCCCACACCTGATCTTTATACCGAACAGGACAAGCCATATCAAAATCACTATTGTCTAAACGGAAAGAGTGACATCCGTCAGTGGGTGTACGTTCCAGTGAAGGTCATCTACCGAAGACCTCCAGAGTACATAAGCTATGGATCCTACCCTATCTATAACGGCCGAGCCAGTAAGATGAACGATATTTATGCCCCAAGTGCGTACAGCCAGGTGTCTCAGTACTTAAAAAACGGAAAACCCGCTAAATATGAGAAATGTGTAGAGAGTGACAAGAGGATCTCGTCTATTTACATCAAATCTGTCGGTCTTAATTACGACGGTATATATAAGGAATACGCCATCGTTGATCGTCGTATAGCTATTACAGTATCCACCGCTTACATTGCAGTGAAGAATCCAGCAACGGAAAGCACGCTGGCCCTACTCCAAGCTACCGACTCATGCGGCAGAGTGTGTAGACCTGTCTGTAAGGTACCAAATTCGAATATCTACCGTCCCTGCTCTGGAGCTATCCGGCTTACTTCTGCCATCCCGAGACACTACGGAACTGACTTCGGAAATGCGGTGATGGACATCTGGGATTTTAAGTCTGATACCACCTGTCCCCAGTTTAACAACGAAAACATCTTAATTGCGTTTTATTGCGATTTCCAGACAGACTGGTTTTGGCCATCTAAACAGCCACCTGTGCAACAGGCTGTTCCACCAGGACATATAATTCACAAACCTGCAAAGGGACATAGACTCAAAACGGGACCGAAGAAGGACACTGCTGTACCCGGTAAGTAAATGCTTCAGCTGGTTTGTTGCTCGATATCATGGTGTTACATTTTATTTGCGCGCGCTTTAACGAAACTAATTGTTGCCAAATGTTAGCTTTAACTGTCGCATATATTTAACTAATGAAAATGTATACAAAGGATGTATTACTTCTTTACAACGAAGGTCTTTTTATTTAAGGGAATGACATGTATGAGACGATATCCCACAATATGCGGATCCCATATTGTCTTGAAAGTCTGATATATGTTTATTCAATTAAAAGTAGTTGTTTTGTTATTCTTGCAGTGTAATTGAAAATAAGAAAACTTCTTGGGCATAAACGTGGTCCATGCCCATGGGAATAAGTAAACATATTTTGTATATTGTATGTGGCTTTCTAATTTATATGGCAAGGTTCTTTACAACACGCACTTTATATGATTAGGACTTATCTGGGCTCTGCACCATAACATTTCTTAGTTACAAATTCTATGGGTATGCATCCATTATTATCCGATGGCAAATTTGCCATATATATGAGAAAAAATTTGAACACGCAAGATTTGAAGCAGAGAGCCTCATATAATATTGCAAAAATTAAATTAAAAGCGGAAGGAATTGTGACCAGGTTGTAACTAATGTTCTCGCAATATTCCACCGAATACAAGTGAACTCCTTGTAAGGGCTAATATCTTCCAGATAAATGCCTGAAGAAACACAAAGGAAAATGCTGAACAAACTCACCCATTGTTCTAGATATCTCCTTAGCTTTCACTTTTTCTTAGGGATGTGAAGTCTATAAAATACCTAATTATCATCTGGCTAGATCTTTATTTGCATCTTTATCTGAACTTCTCACTGAACCCGGTGACACTGAAATCCACATGGTTATTAAATTCGGCTTGTTTTCCGAATATGTTAGTTTTTGGTTTGGAAGCAAAGTTATAGTTTTAGAGTATCATCTATTGATGTTGTGATCTATTTCCTTTATCTATGTATCTTATTTTCATATATAAGGTATTATATAGGTCTCTCTTAATTGTAACATACAGCACATGTTTTGCTGTACGACTGCACTTTTGTTTTACATGCACTGTCTTTGTATTTAGAAATGTTTGTTTAACTTGTGCTTGAAAACCCTGTTTTATCTCATCATCAACACTTACATTCGTTTTACATCAACATATACATTTTCACAAACAGTTAGTAAATTCTCCGCAACATTTAGAAAAACGACGAATATTTACATGAATTGTTGGCCTTCATGTAGTCCTAGTCTCCAAATTGTATATTGCATCAAAGTTTGACGTCTCTTATTTTCTTGAACCATAATATAATATTTGTGTCCGAAATTATCTAATAAAGTTTGCATGTTGGATGATAGTATATCTTTCATTTTGCACATTCTTGAGAAACTTATTGTCCGCATGCAATTTAATTCTGCAAATGTGCTCTCCCAACACCAGGTCAGGTGGTGATGTAGGGGAGGTTGTAAAAGCCTGACAAATAACAGTCAATAAAGTTTTGTATTGTTTGAGGCTTGATTCTTCCCCAAAGTTGATGTAGTCGGGAAAAATATCGTATTTAAAACAAAGCATTGATTTCATAAAGAATCTAGAGCACATGTTTATACAAACAAATTCAGAGAGACAAATAAGAAGCAGGTTAGACATGCACACACAAGGATAGATAGACAGGTAAGTAGTTATTTGAAGTTGTTTGTTTGTGCTGTCAGTTATTTGCTTTGCTTCTGTTCGTTTGCATAATTGCTTCTATATCTGTTTATTCAACAGGGTGCGACCTAGGGTACGGATGCGTTGTGAACAAGCCATGTGCAGTTCTAAGTGGAGAAGGAAAAGACACCGGATTGTGTTCCACTCTGCAGTATCAATGCACGAATTCTTGCCATATGTATGCAAAGTGTTGGTACGGTAAATTGTACGTGCAACAATGTCATCGCGGCACGCGCTATGACCCATCGAGCCTGAAGTGCGTGCCAGGAACGTGTGATTACAGTCATTCATCCATGGGGTTGCCGCGCGCATGACGTGGGTGAAAGTGTAGATGACGCCAAGCCTTCTTGAAGAAGGAAAACTTGAACCTCGGGGCAAATGAGTTTTTGAGTTATAAATCTTCAGTTAAAATAGAATAATATTGTGTTAGCACTAGACTAACATTGTTTCGTGACACGTTCAATTATGGGTGCCCGGAAAATAATTTCATCAATTAGAAACATGGCAGCCATTTTCTTTTATCCAATAATTTCTCAGTTTGAAAAGGAATATTCCATTGTTTTCTTTCTGTTATAAGTTCTAAATTTGGTACAATAATGTTTTCATACGATAATATTCTTATTTTATATCTTTGACTGGACTGAAACACTGCCATCTTAAACATTAGTTGGTTGGGTTAGCTTTTCAAATGAATTGGAGTTTGACGGGAAACGTGCATAATAAGTCCTTGAGCTACCAACATTTCTATCACAAATCCATATTTGACCCCAAGAAATGGGATCAAAAGTCTAAATCTTTAACCCATCCATGGTATTCCATTCTAAACTCGAAACTGGGAACGTACTGAAATTTTCGCGGTGCATTCCAGGCACTTTATTTGTGTTATGAAAATACCTAAGCATTAGCTGTATACAATCGGACTCCATATGGAGTGATTTCCTGATTTCAAATACGTCCACTTAGAATTCGAATTCCGAGACAAAATGTCCCAATCACAATAAACCTTACCTTAAACAAAATTTACAAATATTTCCACATGTACACATATATCTTCTGTAGATCCAATATAATTATCACTGCGCCTGAAGTTAAAAATATTTTAGCAGTTTTAATCGTACCGAAAACTGTGGTTCAGGCTGAACAAATATCGTGCAGGCCATGTTGGAAAAGATGTCGTGTGAAAGCAAAAATGCCACGAGACTTTTGAAATTTCGAATGAAGCTTTTTACTATGTAGGACATCTTATGTTATTCGTTAGAGTATGGTTAGCAAACTTTATCCAATTTTATATCATTTTCTTGTGTTGAAAGTATATTTGAATGACATTTGTGTGATACGACATATTATTAAAATATGATATATGTATGTAAACATATGAATTTAAAAAACCTCATCGGTATAACGTTTGTATGAATAGTCTATATAATTTTATTGTACATATATATATATATATATATATATATATATATAATACATTTATTTGTGTCGTATTTACGTGCAATAATTCATGATTCGGAGTGCAATACAAAATAAAATTGCTTTTTCTAGACACACCTCATTAGTCTAAACTAATAAGTTTCATGTGTGTCTGATCACTTACTATATCCTCACTCAGTGATATATGCAAATTCGCTTTGTATGAAATATATTATTATATATCACACAGTGGCCTAACAAGTAAGCAGTGTGATGATTATTTTTGTTCGTGTGTTATTATGTCCAGTATATCCCTCCGTTTCTATTTGCGGCTCAATTTGTATTTAGTTCATTTTCATCTTCAATTAAAAGCATATACAAATATACATGTAGGAAAAATGAATAATTGCGCTCTCTGGAAAAAATATTTCAGGAGACTCAATTTCCGTGACAAGTTGAAATTGTTATTCAGTTTAGATAGTTATCTTAACAATATTATACATTCTACCAACGACACAATGACAATGTTTTGTGTATCCTGATAAACATACAAAATACAGCATTGTCTCTATCACTCTAAAGTCTCAAAAGCAAGTATGCTTTAGCAGTAATTATTGCTGGAAGAATTCATTGGCAGTAGGAGTTTTGAGGGACCACAACAATTTTCCAAACTCCTTAATTTTGCATGGACTTGTGAAAGACAGTCCGCATTGACAATAAACAATTAGAAAATGTCTTAGAATTGCAAAAAAGTCGAGGTTAGTATTAATTTTAATATATTTTCGTAAATCATTCATCCGTTTGCTCAGTTTTTAAGTACCAGACAAATCTGAAAAATAATTAAGCATTAGATGTGGAAATTTGACCGAATAACAAGTCCGACGTTGTAAATTCCATTTTTAAATAAAATCCGCACATTATTATCATCAGAAAAGGAAGAGCCAACAATATCATTATTGACTTGAATTATACAACTCATCCTTAAAAAAAAAGAATGGAATGAAAATATGTGGAATGTTTGGGTAAACAAATACAATCACCTAGATTCTAGGTGCACAACATATGGCCCGCGGGCTGCATGCGGTCCGGAGACACATTTTGTGCTGCCCCTGGCCCGTGTCCTTACTTTACACATGTGTATTTATACTTTTATTATTGACACACAGCTTTCGCAGTGCGACCCCTTTTAGAGCAAATCAAAGTCGATTCTGGCCCATGCAAACTTTTGAGTTTTGCACCACTGTCCCACTGTTCTTGTGAGTAGACGACCTTAAACTCAAAATATGGGGCCTGTGAGAATTTAACATTATGTATGGCAGTTAAGTATATATAACATTTCATTTGCGTCCAATGGGGGTTTTGCGTATTTGACATTACATTTGCGACACTATGGCGTCTATTAGAATTTTAACATTACGTTTGGGTTGGTATGATGTTTGTGGGAATTTAATATTACATTTGGATCGTTATGGGGGTTATAGAAATTTAACATTACGTTTGGGACGGTTTAGCATCACATATAATTGAGTATTACATTTCGGACGGTATAGCACACTATAGGACTTACATATTGTGCAACACAATAGTATATAATGGAAATATAACATTACGGATGTAACTATGTGGAGGGAGGTCTATGGAAAGTTGTAACATGGCGGATGTCACTATAGCCCTCAGTGAGAATTTTAGCATGATGGACATGACTAGTCTTTTTCTATATGTAAATTGAAAATTTTGGGCTGGTATTGCCCTCTGTGGGAATTTTAATAGAATGAAAAGACGGACAAATACACACCTATTGATAGATAAATGCACTTTTTAGAACTTGGAAAAACTGGAAATTCTTCGGTATGATTATATATTTAGAGTATATATTTAGAGTATCTTTTTAGAACTTGAAATGCTCCATGGAAATTCTGATTCTATGTTCAATTTTTAAAATTGGAAAAGCCATGCAAATATCAATTCTGTTTTAGAGAGCAATAGGAAAGTTGGACTGATGACCTTATTTGAGGAACGTCGCAGCAACATTGTTACAGTTTCTCAAAAACAAACAATGCACTCGGTGTCATTTTTTCTACATTAATAGTTGTTATTGTGTGTGTGAGTGTGAGTGTGTGTGTGTGTGTGTGTGTGTGTGTGTGTGTGTGTGTGAGAGAGAGAGAGAGAAGCAAACTTCAGTGCATTTTTGCCAAATTCTTGATATTTTAAAATGTTTTTAATGTCTATTTTTTATTATTTGATAAGAAACACATCGGTGCGGTGTTGAAATAGCAATTTAATATTTCGCTGATAATTTTGTCGTTTATCCAAAACTCAGCTACAGAGAAACGCAACAATAAGTTATAATTTCGGCATTATGTTTCGTCTACATTTGTTGTTGTAGGAGAGTTACATTTGGTCCGTTATTAAATTTAAAATGGAAACGGAACACATGGATACACAGAATAACACTTACTTTTACAGAGAAAACACATCATTGCAATCGAATGCCCCACGCTTACAAATTAATATGTCTATTAGGAGAAGGGGTTTTATATGATGCCAAACACGCTCTCTTACAGGCAAAGAGCAACACCGACAAACAAAGCGAATAATAACGGGGTAAGGGAGAGAGGATATGATAACGAACACACTTACTTTGTCAAACAAACGCTCTCACCAACAAATAAAACGGATAAAGGGGTATATGCTAACAAGCAGAATTTTACAGACAGATATCAGCACCAGAAACAAATGAATAAAAGGGTATAGGAGAAAGAATATGATAAAGAGGTCTACATTCTTAGAGAGAAACACATTTACTTAGAAAGAAACATATATGGCGGAATAGTATGATACAGTATGATGACAGAGTTTCTTACAGGCAAACACTCGCACCAACAAACTAATGAAAGTGACAAACGGTATTATTTGTTATGATGATAAACACATTTTCTTATCTCTAAACGTTCACACATACAATCGGACAGATAGGTGCAAGGGGTATGTTATTATGATATCAAGCACACTTTCTTACAGACAATCACTAACATTTACAAACAAATGGATAGGGGCAAGGGATATGATATATCATGATGGCATGACCACTTTTGTACAGACCAACACCTAAAACTTACAAAGTTGATGGGTACGGGGCTAGGGTATAATGACAACACACACTTCTTTTAGAGACAAACGCTCACACCTACAAACAAATGGATAGGCGGCAAGGGGTCTGATACATTATGATGACAAACTCACTTTCTGTAAGACAACAAATACCCATGCTTACAAACTAACGGATAGACGCAAGAGATATGACACACTTTCTTTAAGACAAACACCTACACTTACATACAAACGGAAAATGGGGTATGGAGCATAGGGTATGACGACAAACGCAATTTCTTACCAAAAGTCACATCGACAAACAAATTGATAATGTATATGGGGGATAGAAGTGATGACAAATACGCTTTCTTGCAAACAAACCTTCACACCAACAAACAAACGGATACAAGGATTATATTAGTATATCAAGACAAACGCACGTTCTTTAAATTTAGCACTCAGATCTACAAACAAACTGACAAGGGAAGGAGGGGAAATGGATATATTTTTGGAAATGCAAACGCACAATCATACAATTACTCATAGAGAAACACACAAATAGAAGATGACAATATTGATCAGTATTCTCTTTACTATAATACTGGGGTGGCGCTCAAAATGGTCCTTTGGGTTCCGTAGTGCGTGCTCATAAAGCTCGTTAACAAAAATGACACCTCTTCACTGTGCGCTGATACAAAATTCTTCTCATCTCTTCTGACTGGTAATCAAAAACTTTTTTAAGCACCTTATCTCTCGACGTAAGTTTGTGTTACAAATACGAGAAGATTTCTCTGATATACGTGGTAGAAATCTTCATCCTTGATCAAAATATTAATATGCAGAGCAATAGAAAATAATTCAAGATACGTCCATTTTACGATAATCATGTTTTCTGTGAGAATAGTATATTTAAATATTCAAATATTATTCCAGCGTTCTTTTTTGCTTGCGAATAAATTTTTCTATTGTCCATTGAACTGAATATAGTATCAGGGGACATAAATTGCCCTTGCCTTATATAAACACTGCATTCAAAAAGGAAAATAAAATGAAGAATAAAATCCATATTTCTAAGAACTAATTAATACAATAACCCATGTCTGAGTTAAAAACATTTGCTTCGTGTATAAATGCACAATGTAACCCGATTTTCTCATGTAGATATTAAGTCGTACGTGTATGGAAGACAACATTGCTTAAGCAGTTGAATAGCAATCTTTGAACTAAAATTGTGCGTCATGAATTGTATTATGTTTCTCAGCCTGTGATGATCTATGGCAGTAGTAAGTGCAATGGAGAGTTCTGGCGCAACGTTATGATTGCTCAAGGGCCCCCCTCGCTTTTCAATTTTTGGTCAGTAAAATTTGTTATCTTAAAAGCTAGGTGACCCCGTGAACTATCACGCCGTTTGCGCCAGAGTCTCTTCATTTCACTACTTACTACTAATTAGAGTTGACAGTCAAGAGTCAGCCAACCAGCTTTCCATTATATATCAGGATTAAATACAAATGCATGTCTTTTTCAATTAGAGATAGAAAGATACTTATATATTATGACTTGGAGAGAAAACCCTGTCTATAATCTTTATGAGGCCAATGGTAACGGCGACGTTAGGCATATTCTGCGTCATAAAATTCTTATCCAAAATCCAAACAACAATGGCTACATACTGATTGCAGTATCTTGCTTTGTCAGATGCCTGAAAGTTTTGAGCGTGCATAGATTCACATTTGAGTGCTTCTGTGGTATCATACCTGAAAATATAATCATAGATCACATTAATGGCGATCGATCTCATAATAGAATTGTCAACCTGGAAGCTGTAACAAGACAAATTAATAACCTGAGGAGAGAGGTTGGCAAGCAAAAAAAATTTTTTAAAACAATAGCGCGCTGTGTTGAAGCAACAAATATTGATACTGGCAAGCAAGGAGAATTTGGTTCGATAAATCAAGCAGAATTGCCGATCTATTTTGTTTTGCTGCAATGATACGAGAATTAAATCATATTCTCCAATCTGCAATTTCTGGTATTCATTTCGTTTTGTATAAGGCTGCATGCTATTTTGTTTTCTGCAGCATGTTAAAATTTAGTTTTTTCTTTATTTTTTCTTTTTGCTTAGATAAGGTTAGGTTCTGAAAACATCTGGCCCTGGGCGTTTGCAAATCTGCTGCTTTAATCTTGTGGTGTCTGTGCGTCAACGCATTTCTTTATGTGAATTGCCATTAAGTTTTCATCAAATATTTTCGTCGATGTGAAAGCTGAATCTGCCACAAGCTTGTCTCTGTGGGCAACGTCATTAACAAGCTCAACGTTGACGCGCTTTCTGATATTTTCCATTTTCTTGCCAAAAAAATGGTTATTCATTACCTTAAATAAATCTTTCTCAAATGTGTTGGTCGTAGCCTTTCTTTTTTCTATATTAAAATCAATGTATATTTTTAACCAAGCTTCTTGCCTGAATTTTACAATGCGGTGAATTCTAATTAACTTCAGGCCGAGGTCTAAGCATTGTCGTAAGTTTCTGTAGTGGATCACATAACGTTACTTGTCCATTAGATTTGGAAAAAGCTTTGGTATTCTAAACTTTCCGACGCCAAGTTTTTCTTTGAGTGCAGTATCAAACGGACTCAACATGCTGTCGTATACAGTCATGCTTTGTGGCACTATATTATAATCGTTATGCAGATCATGAAGCTCTGCTGGATACTCAAGATCCACTTTCAGAAAGTAGTCAGTGTCAGCATCGCTATGCAACAATTCTTCCGTAAACTTTTCTTGTGACATCCAAGTAAAGTCGTTTACTGGAAGCTTTTGTAACATAGCATAGGCATACAGACTATATGCGTCAAAATACGTAATATATTTTGTTCCCTGCGTTTTATCGTAGCCAGGTAAATATCTGCTGTTGGCAACTGAATGCAAAGTCGTTGTGACAGAGATTCCGCTGCGTATTCCTTTTTCAATAAAATTGTGTCTGTTAATGTCACTTAGCAGCTCCAGACAAATTTTTGACATTTTGAAAGCGGCAGCCCATAACAAACCAGGACAAGGATAATACCACAAGCAGAGATCACGACAATTTTTGAATACGTCGGCAAGCAGCAATACGCCCGTTTTCAGATATAGATCAGATATAGATATTAGCCAAGATTTTTTAAACCAAATTTATTCCAGACATTTTCTGCATGTTCTTAATCCTTGTCAAAAACATTTCTTCCGCCAAGCTTGTTGTAGAAATCTTCTTTTCATGGCAGGATAGTTTCATCAAACTTGTCCCACGACGACATGTAGTCATAATGATAAATTCCTTTAGGATTAGCAAGATCAAGTTTGCCATCATAAAATTTTTCTAGAGTATATCGGAATAGTTTTGTATTCTTGACAAGCTAATCCAGCGAGTCGTTCATAAACTGCAAGCTGTCAATAAAGCGCAGTTCGCCAAGTGAGAAAGATATATTTCCTGATTAATTGGAATGCAGGTTATCTTCTTTTCAAATTTTCCAAAGCGTTTGACAATCAGATGTGAGTCATAGCCCCTAAGATTTTGAAGAACTACTGGTACGAATTCTGGCATCTTTAAACGCAGATTACATTTGTTGTGAACAGCGCCACGATAGCGTCCAGTGAAATGACAATGATCTTGTACTCTGTCATTGCCAAGCGGCTCCTCAAAGATCCAACATGCCATAGAATTTTTAAACTTTTTTCTTTGTCGTCTGCAATACAAATTATTTTTGCTGGTGGAATGCGATTCATATAGCTTACCTCGCCTAGTAAGCTCTGTATAAAATGCTCGCCACAATTTTCTCCACCATGTAGATTTATTGGCTTCCTCAGCTTGTCATTAACGCAGATTAGTTTGTACGAGTTGCCGCAAGGAACATGCTCCTGATATTTTCTGGATAGTTATCTTTGCCAGCAATCGGAACAAGCAGAGATTCAAAGTCATCATAGATAATAAACGAAACTCTTGTCATATGGTAGACGTTTGTAAATTTAGCTACGTTATTTATTTTATTTTTTCTGTGAATTTTTTTGTGTCTGGCATGATAGCATTTACGACATTAGCGCAATCTCTGCCATGCTTTCTTAACAATTCTTCTTTCGAAAACCCATGAAGACAATTTCTGCAGTAAAATGTCTTGGTATTATTGTTATTTTATTGGCGGCACATTATTTTTGAAACTTTTTTTAATCCAAACGTAATGCCTGTCTTTTGTGTCATTTTGTTAAAGCAAATCAACATTGCGTTCGCATGTGACCGCAGAAATATAAAGAAGAAAAATACTTGCACTATCAATAACGCTAAATACGTTTACCGAAATATTATGTAGTCTCTCAAATTTTGGCACGTCATTAATTTGAACTGGAAAAGCGATTCCTCAAATATTTCACGTGCTTTAATACGCGACATATTTGCTAACTCTATTGGCATCTTTCGCTACAGGATACAGTGCCGACAGCACCGCTCACATAAAACACTTGTTGTCATTTTTCTGAACCTTGATGCAACCCTTGCTGGCTTTTATTTTGAAGTGCTTAGGGCGCATCTTGAAACGCCAAGCATAATCGAGCCAGAACCGTCTCTTTGAAAATTATCAACCTTGTCTCTAAGCGAACTGAAGACGTTCTTGAGATCAACGTTCATATCAAAGGCTCTCACTGGTTTTGAAATAAAATGTGCCTCAGTTTCAGTAGTGTTGTCCATCTTAGCAAACACTACGCTAATGCCGACAGAAAACTTTATACCACATTGTGCTTGCAGTTCATTTGACAGAATCTGTCTGATAGCTTGTTCCATTGCGATAGTCATATGGAAGCAGCCTGCGCTGACGCATAATAAACGTTTTATCGTAGCCGGCAAAGCCCTGATCACGTAATACGAACCTCATATTTATGCTCAATATATAATAGAGTAATTTATTTCTCTAATGGTTAATTTTTGACATCTCTAATAGTGTATCTTGGCTGAAGCATGATACACTATGACGCATCAGCAAGTCTCTGTCATAGCAAATGTTGATTATGCTGTTTTTTTTAAGTATTTGTCTATGCTCTCCCGTAAGCAAAACCCGCTTTTTAAACAAATTGTCTGCTCCAGAAGCAGCTTTTTCTGATATCACATTGAGATCCAAATTAATATATGAATCAGGATTTTCATACAGCGACGTGACAGCATCAAAAAGCGATTCTGGATGCTCCATGTAAACGTCCATAATATAAAAAATTGTATCTGACATGATATATAATGTTGTTTGATAAAAATGTATGATTCAGATGAAAATGAAGATGCCATAGTTCGCGACTACAATCAAGTCGAAAACGCTCATCTACCCTACAACACAAGGCAGCAAAGATACACTAGAAAATATCATATCAGAAATAAGCTAGTGCGCTTTAATCTGTCGTACGAAGAAACAGCACAATTCAAGAAGATCTTTGACATGTTTATCAAGCTGAACTTACCAGGAAGACAGACATTTATTAAGTTTGATTCTGTCTTCCAAAAAATATTTCTGCCACACAAGGCGGATATGTGCAAGCATGTTGCTAACAAACAATATTAGCAGATTACGACTGAATTATTTCTCCATACTTGCCGTTGGTACCCAAGAATTAAAAGCATCAGAGTAGCCTCTCAGGGATGGTGCTGGCTTTAAAAAATATTTCAGCCACACAAGGCGGATATGTGCAAGCCTGTTGCTAACAAACAATATTAGCAGAGTACGACTGAATTATTTCTCCATACTTGCCGTTGGTACCCAAAAATTAAGAGCATCAGAGTAGCCTCTCAGGGATGGTGCTGGCTTTAAAGTTGTCGCCAACAAAATCGGAAATCTCAATATTTTGTCGCCAATTTTCAAAAGTGTCGCCAAGCAAGGAGTAAGTATTTGTCCATGTCTATTAATATAGTAGGCAATGAAAATTGAAAAAGATGGAATATTTATTACTTTATTGACAGCAAACAATACAATACCACAATATTACAGAACAAATCAGTGCATGACTGTTTTGTATGCTTATTTATAATGTTTTGCACTATTAAAATGTTGTTTCATAAAAATAATAAAATCGAATGTCATATGAGTATGCGTCGTGATGTTACGGCTGCCCCCCTTGCTGAATGCAGTTTCAAAGTCGAAGTCTCCTTCACATTCTTACGTGCCGATTCTCATTAGATTCTATCTCTTTGATGTACTTAACTTCAGACAAATTGGATTGTTCCACTTAGTGTACTTTACCTATGCAAATTGGCCTAATGGGCTCTCCCTCAGCAGTGCTCAAAGGATTTGACATGACACACCACACTAGCTATTGTGAGCCAATTCAATAAATCTCTGAAAGGTGCCTGTTTATCTCTGACTGCCTTACCTTTTAATTGTCTTTAAACAGTTGTATAAACTGACCGACTTTTTATCATATTAAATGATACACTGTATAAATGTTTATTACAGACTCTGTAATTGTAAATTTCTTGTGTCGACTGAACAGTAGAATGTTAAGCTGCCTGTCTTAGCTAGACGAGAACCGTGTATATTTCAGTGTTATAGGGTCACAGGAGTGTTATTCATACATCCTGTCGTGTGCCTCAAAGCCTTATTATGTACATATTTCGATATAGTTTTCTAAAGTTTCTAAAGACTACGGTTCAAGACTAGTTTTCTTTATAATATTTTCTTCTTTTCTTTTTGCCCGCACTGACACACGGATAATCAGCACACGGAAAATCGAGAGTATGCCTCCTATGTGTATACGATTTATTGAAAATAGTTTATCTCATATAGGGCACGAAAGCCTTATACATGAATACATTTGCGTAAAATCAATTTATGTATGAGAATAAATGGTAACCTTGGAAATATTCAATCGGGATGGACCTAATCGTTTGAATGTAAAATTCTTGAAGATTGTTCAAAAAGTATGAACCGCACCCCAACCCCAACCCCCCTTCACACACACACAAAATCCAGCCCCCGTTTTGCAATTATTCCTGTAATAGTAGCAATTCCAAATGTAACAAATGTTTCGACCACCTCTCCCTAAAAAACTGTACGTAATTGTAATTTAGGAAAGATCCCTAGACATTGTTGAGAAAACATCTGACATTTTCAGTCGGGATATCATAACATTTCTTTTTTCATTTACTTCGTATTTATACAGAACGATTGGGGCTTCAAGGGTAATCAGTTTTCTTTGAAGTTTCAGCAAAACGTTTTTTTTTTCTGGTACTTTTTCAAACAACAAAAAAAGGATTAGCGGTTGTTTGGCCGATTGTAGCTAGTCCGGTAGCATGACTATTGGAGTGTATCACTGAATACAGTACTCAGGCCAGATGTCAGCATAAGCGGTCAATATGAACTAAGGATTTGTTTATATAACAATAGATAGATTCCAGTGCATTGTATACCCAAGTTTTCGCCTTCCTTTCATGGTGCCTTTGAATTCCTCCACTCCAAACCCAAGATTGTGTATACAAGTTTTAACAGCCCAAAACATTGTCGCCCATAAAATCGCCAGATGGTATATTTTGTCGCCAATCAGAAAAATAAATTGCAATTTGCGACATTGGCGATGCCCAGCGCGATCCCTGCCTCTCCGTTTCACCAGCGACTTGTTTCTGTGAGTTTTGATTAATCGCTCTATTCTAAAAACATTTTGCTCTGTTTTTGTAACTCCGGCTCATAAAAGGCTCCTGAAACAGGTTCGCAATTAAGGTCTGCGATCGTTTACATTACAGGAGTTGTTTTTAATACTTCTGTCACGGTAAACACTTCTTCGGTTGAGTTCGCGGTATAACATTTTTCAAACATTTTTTTTAATTCTGGAAACCCTGACCTGGTCACCCACATTAAACTTTTGTCTAAAACATAATATGTTTGCCATGCTCTTCCGATTCCTTGTTATCACTAGCTTGTGTTGGCGGCATCCCTAAATGGAATACTGCTATGCTTCGTATTGTTATACTTGTATACTAGCGACTGCAGAACATCTACATATTTATTTGTTTGTAAAGTGTTTCCACATCGCATTCTTTAGCGCACGATTGAATCTTTCAATGACAACTGCTTTGCCTTCATTTAATGTAGAGTACTTATGAATTTTATTTTCTTCAAGCCTGTTCTCAAACGTAATATTGTAAAATTCGCCGACATGGTCCACCCAGAGTTTTGCTGTTTTGCGTTGGACAACATTGTTGTCTGATGACGTTGTCATAGATGCAAACACGTCTTCGATAGCTGCGCCAGTGTTATTTTTTAGTGGCAAGCTCCATGCAAACTTGCTAAAAATATCAATTATATTTAGCAAGTATTTGACGCGACCATTATTTCTGGAATATTCGTGCATGTCTACAAGATCAGCAGACCCGATGTCACAAACACCATTAGCAACAACTCTGCGCTTAGGAAAACGTTTTCTTGCTGCCTCGTGCAATTCTTCTGCTATTATATCATCTTTTTTTTAGCTACTGATTTGCTGGCTTTTGGTCGACGATTTTTAGCCGCTGGTTTCACAACACAACACGAAATTGCAAATTTATGCTGCCATAAATGCGATATAATGCCAAGCTTTAATCAGCCTTATGCATCTTTATGCCTGTATTTTTTTCATAAACAGCTTTATGCTACCATAAAGGTGGGCATAAAGGCACATAATGGATCTTCATCTTTATCTCACCATTATGCTACAGAATAAAAGTGCATAAATCAAAAGCTATATTGAGATTTATCTCACCTTTATGCTTTAAACCAATGAACAAAGCTACATTAATATTAGCAATAAAGGTCAGCCTTATGCTGTGCATAAGTTTGAATACTAATGATGAACTTTATCTTGATTTGCACTGGCTTTATGCATTTTGTTTTCCAAAGAGGAGAATTTATTATAATATTTGTTGTAACGGTCAGATTGTTGCTTTCAAACAGGAACAAACATATTTAGAAATTGTGTCTTTCATATAATCATAGTCTAAACTAGGTAGCTAAAAGAGTTTTTAACTTAGAAAAGGAATTGAAAGTACTCTAGGACTTGATTTTTCTTTTTAAAAAAAATTAGTCAAAACTGCCATTAATACTTCCCTTTATCACACCAGTCTTTAAATGTTTGTAATACAGGTCAGTATATGACAGTACATAACTATTGTACTTGACCTTCACACCATTCTTTAAACTTTTGTAATACAGGTCAGTATATGACAGTACATAACTATTGCACTTGACCTTCACATCAGTCCAAGGTAATGTTTATTCAAGTTCTGACAATGCGTGTCACTTAAATTGTCTAAATTATATGTATATTTGTCAAATTTCCACATACATCATACATGTTCAAGTTGTAAACACACATACATGCTGAACGTGAATGCAAAAGCATGTATGCTTAAATCTGCTGTTTTTAACCTGATGGGGCAGGGTGATGTATTATCAACAAATATTTTATTTCATATGGAATTAAAGGAAAATTAAGAGAAGGACATCTAGACATAGAAATATTTATTCCATGTTTAGTATAAAGTGACGCAAACAACTCAATTATACAAGATATGTTCTTTAAAACACGGAACTTCTAAATAAAAGAATACCTAATATTTCTTTCCCGATTACATCACTGAACTGCTGTAAGTATATTTACACTGTAAATTACCAAACAAATAATACAGTCCTGTACGTACGCCAATTATATTTTCAAATACTGTCAGAAACTATGAAAATAGCTACTAAAAATGATTCAAATCTGAAATCAAGTTTTAAGGTCTTTAAATTAAAACAGTAATTATATTATGTGAATAAACTGAATTTCATAGTTATCAGTTTTCATAGTTATGTGAAAAATTTCATTTTCAAATGTAGTCAAGTTCTTGGATTGGAAAAGGATCTTATTTCCACAGGTTAACTGTTCAATGGGCCATTCAATTTGTGGCTTGTACCTACCATGAAATCTACAAGAGTACCAGGAGCAGCACATTATACGCGTACTCCATGTTTAATAATCCTCATTGTAGATAAATGAATTTATTTTAGGAACTTCTTTCAGTTAAAGTAAACGTGACCTTTGATCTTTTGACTCCAAAATACATGGGCTCCTTTCTCACCACAAGTGCAAGCCATCCACGTAGTTTGCTCTTGGTCTGTGATGCTGAACTAATGCTAATGTGCAGGAACAATTGTACTTCTTTCAGTCATTGACCTTAACCTTTTAATCCCAAAATCTATAGGGATCTTCCTCGCCCCAAGTGAAAGTCATCCACAAAGTTTGGCAACAATAGATGGTGGGCAACTCAAGTTATTGTGCAGAAATGAAATTGGTAACAGATGGATGGACATCATATCCTAAAATGGCCGGCATATACGAATTGGTACTAAAAAAAACCAGTGAATTCACTACATATCTGGGTAAATGAATACAGCAAACACCATGACAAGAAATTAAATATTTGCAAATACAAAGTTGATTTGAACAAATCTTTCATGGTATTTGACAAAAAGGTAACTTTGAGGCTTGCAACTGAAAATCACAACAAATTTTAATATATAATTTCTCATCTAAAGGAATACAATTTAAGACCATCTAACTACTCTCCTCCTCAAAAGTTACCCTGGGTTTCATAACCTGAAATGCATTATATAACATTTGGTCATGAAAACTTTGAAAATTGTATTGTTATTGAAAGTGTTTTAGACTGGATCTCTGCTCCAGGTGAGGAAGCCTAAGATTAGACCCCATCTTCTGCATGGTTACAAATGTACCAAGTTTGGTAAATGTCCTATTAGCAGTTTAGGAAAAGATCGACTATCAGCCAGACTAAGATGGTGTCACAATGCTGCTGATGCTAAAGCATATACTGAAAACTAAACTGATGCCTGTAAAAGATGTATGCCTCCATTGCAACCCAAAAATTATACTTGCTAAGAGTTAAAAAAAAAAATTAAAAAGAGAACGTCTTTATTAGGATGAAAATATATTAGAGCATCTACCTATGGAAAAAAACAAGCCCATCAGATTTAATTTGTGTATGTCAAGTGTTTTTTTTTAAAGTTCCAAACAAATTCACAAATTTAGCAAAAACAAACATTGCTTTGGTGGCATGGAAATCTAGTAAAATCATGTACATATGCATACACACACCCATCAAATTTCATTTGTCAGTGTCAAGCAGATTTTGCACAAATGTGATGAGAAAATATTACTCAAAATAGCCGAAGACCACAAACTTAAAATAGTATAAACAAGAAGCTGACCATGGCTTGCTTGTTGAGTCAGTTTCAATAATGAAGGCATTCATGGGTAAGTGCATACTGAATCTGAATCTAGATTTACATCTTAAGTGGTTGTGGTTAAATGGTATTGAAATAAAATGAAAGTAAAAACCTTTATTACCGAGGTTAATCTAAGGCAGTGGTCCCCAAACATTTGTGATCATGACTCTAAATACCATCTTTCGCTACCCTATATGCAGTACCAGTATAGGGTCGCGAGGGTCCCACTGATCTAAGGTGTGTACAGATGGACACACCAGTCCAAGGGATGTAATGTTGCACTGCCACCAAGGTGAGCTCAAATAAAAACTGCACTGATTATCTAAACAGTACAACAAAAATAATACTTCTCTATATTAGAAACTTCTATTAATCAGAGTTCATTGTAAAGGGGTTCCACTTTACATTAAAAATGGCACAAACACATCAAGAAGATTGAATTTTATCCTTATGTATATTATTACTGCACCTTTTCAAAATTTTTAACTTCTGACTAGACAACGTGAATAAATTTATAACTTTAAGATTTTTGCAATATCTGTCCTGGATTTCTTATTCTCTAAAACGTACGACTTGGCAGATCAGAACCTTCAAGATATCTACATTTCTAACATCTAAATATAATCAAGGTAGGTATATATATATATATATATATATATATATATATATATATATATATATATATATATATATAAGTTTAGATACATTTTATGACTTACCCGGTAAATACATTGTTAAATTTTATTTGACACATTTATTTTTTAAAAAACTTGTACATACTTTACTGATTTTAGATATCTACTTTCTGATCCCCCACTCTAATATATTGGGCACAGCAACTTGTGTACACTTTTGTATACATTTTTTTGTTCTTCTGGATGTGATACAAGTTATTACAATTACCTCCTCTGTTTTTATGCATGAATATGATCTACTATTTCAACCAATCAAAAATATGATCATAAACATCATTGTTTGAAATTAAAACCAAATTGCCTCTATGATACTAGTTCTTGAGCATCCAAATAGAAAAGAGTCTGAAACTGATTTCGGAAAGCAGCCACATATACCAAACTATATTTGCGTTTGTAACACAACACAGACCAAACAAGCAAATTCAGTGAACTCTTGTCCCCTGCCTACCATGGCCAATTCACAAAAGTCTACAATAATTCAATCTATGACTTTCAAGACTGAGCTTCAAAGTTACTGAGCAGACATAGAAAGCAACCAAGTTTGAGTGTCCTAGCTCAAAGGGCATTAGATGAAAAGTACCAAAAAGGGGTAAAAAATTACTTTGACCCTCAACTTTCTTCTCACCATAATTTACAGTAAATTATTTTCATCACATTCTGACGGGGTTTCTCTGACTTGATTCAACTTCCGTAAATTTGCACTGAATTATCAATAACTTCTACATTTCTGCCCTTCAAGATGTGGTTCTTTACAACATAGCATTCATTGCTGATAGTTCTCATTTCTGTACAAGTCTTGGTTTGAATGGCAGAAAAGAGTTTGAAAATGAGGATGGAAATTGGCACGCCATTTAGTTCACAAATGTTGCTAAAGTCACAGAAAATTGTGGTCAAGTTACTAGGTTGTTCATTGGTCTTCAACATGTTGTTGGCTATATCATGCCGAGGAAATGGGAACCGAGTGCCCTTTCCAACAAAACACTGAAGCAGTCAACCCAGGCTATTATTGAACATACAACCCTTGGATTTTGAGTCTGCCATGCTACCAACTGAGCTGCCATGTGACATGGTAGGCAGAGAGATTCCAAACCAGGCGATGAATCAATTTGCCACTTGTTTTGAGGCTAGGCAATTTTCTCAACCAATGATTTCAAGGGAACAGTATAGACCATGATCTGCTGCCACATTATGGACTGACAAGATATTCCACTTGTACTGTAGTTGGATATGCATAATTATATATATATATATATATATATATATATATATATATATATATATATATATATATATATATATATAATAACTTTCAAGTCAAAAACACAATTAAACAAGCCAATTCAGTAAATTCTTATGCCCTGCCTACCGTGGTGAAGTCACAAAAGTTCACAATGATGAACTCTATGACCTTCAAGACAGTGCAGGCATGGAAAGTAACCAAGTTTCAATGCCGTATCACAAAGGGTATTAGAGAAAAAATGCAGAAAAGGGGTGAAAAATTGATCAGTGACCTTTACTTTGAAGATAATGCCATCAAACTGAGAAGCACAAGTGTACCATGCTTCATCCCTGTACCTCAAACAGCTTTTATCATATGTACCAGAAATAAATCTAAATATAATGACCTTGACTTTGAGGATAAGAACTCAAATATGCAATGCTACATATCTTCTAGTGACCCAAGTATTTAGGGGAAAACTTTTGATTAAATATAATAGTAATATTGTTTAATTAGTTATTTTAACTCTCATTCCATTCATAATTGTGTTTGAAATGACAGAGAAATGAGCACCACATCTGTTTCCAAACAAGACCGCAAGCTTGTCAAGGCAAGGAATTCACGTCTGAATGCTGAAATAATCAAAATAACGAACCAAAATCCCAATATGTAAACTCACAATCATAAAAATCTTTTGTTTAAAGATGTTATACTCTGACATATGTCAGTTACAACCACTGACATGATTCTACAGTACACCCATCATAACAAAGTTCACTGCATCAATCTGTGTAATAAATGTGTTAACAAAAATAGAAATCTTCATTTTCATATGAAAACAGTCATTACTTTGACAAAATACTCAAATTGAAACACATGTAGGAGCTAAATCTATAAAAAGTCAGTTGTAAATTATGATAAAATTTTTGAATTTCTTTTTATCGATGTAGTAGTGAAGCTGTAAATCACATTGGCACAGAACGGGAAACAAATCTTTGTAAGTCGACAATTTTGCCTTCAAAACCATATAATAAAAATAAAGCTTGGGGTACATTATGAGACAAGTTTGCCCTTGAAACTTGCTTTCCCAACCATGACAATAAAATGTTTCTACTTCAGGAGTGAAATACTTCCCCATATATACTCAAAAACTGTAGATATCTTCTATATACCAAGCTTCATTCCTTCATTTTAAATGGCCCTAAAATTCAACACACAACACAATGACACTGATATTGAAGAGAAGACCCCCACTGTGGACACCTGCTAATGATGACATACACATTTATACCAAGCTGCATCCCTCAATCTCAGATGACTTTCAAGTTATAGAGCGGAAGGAAAAGTGGGATGGAAGACGTATAATATTGTGCCATGACCTTGACAATAGGTCCCCCAGTGTGGAATGCAACACACCCTTTAGTAATGCTGTATAAGTACTGGTATGCCAAGTTTCATTGCTTAATCTCAAACAGCTTTAAAATTATAGCTGAAGGGAATGTGTGATGGAAAACATAATATATTGAGCAATGACCTTGATCTTGAAAATAGTACCTCCATTGAAAAACATGACACATATTCCAGTGATGATGTACAAGTATCCCAAGTTTCATCCCTTAATCTCAAACGGCTTTATAGGTATAGAGTGGAATGGAAAAATTGATTTATGGATTGGAACATGGATACTAAATCCCCCACTTTTCTTTGAAAACGTGAGGGACAAAAGGTCAAAGTTTCAAATAAATGTAAAACAGTACAAAAAACTAACTATAGCAGAATAAAAATCTAATCAATTTATCTATTTATGCATACAAACATATCCATCTTTCGATTACATGATCAGAGTTACAGGCCATTACAGATATTTTTTCTGTCTTGAAACATGTTTTTGACTTTTTGGATTTTTTTTCAACAAAAGCTTTGTGGGCTCAATTTTGGAAAAATGGTGTGAGGTAGACAAATGAACGATGCACAAGCTTTAAGCAGTAATGGCATAAAAAGAAGGTATTTCGTTTGATGTCTATCAGACATATTTCCCTACTGGCCATTCTGGGCCAGCTGGTGTCTCCCACATTGAATCTTAAAACGGGGCCAGATCATTTGCTTCTTGTTCATGGGCAAGCATATTTCAGAATGTTCTCTCGGCTTTCCTTTTACCTCTACACCCTTCTTCCTAAGCAAGGGTTGCTTTTAAATTTTATACTGTTTCTACACTCTCCTGCCTTCTTCCTCCTCATATTTGCTCTCATATCTGAGCTAATAAATTCTACTGACATTATTTGCTCTGCTTCCTCTTTTGCCTCCTTTTCCCATGGAATTTTCTTTAGAGCAGCTCTAAGGTGCTGTAATTTCTGTAAATAGACAGTATGAGGAAATTAAAAAACAATATACTGAAAATATACAAAACCCAATATTTATTGAGTAGAAAAAGAGTCAGTTAACAAAACCATTATTATTCCTTTCTTAAATTCATCAGACCAATAAAATGTTAAAAATGTCCAGTAAGAAATACCTTTAAACATGTAGTGACTAGAGGAATCTGCTAATGCATGAGGAATAGTAATAACAGTAATTAACTTAAGTCCCTCTGTAAATTTATGGTTCATGATCTTAACAAATTCAGACGACTGTTCCTGATATCTGAGGAAACGATAGTTCAACAGTATTGCTGATATAGCAAAAACAAATATGAGATTTACGTTCAGGGCTAACTTCAGGCCATTAAAGGATGGTGGGAACACCACACCTTAATGCCTAACAGGTGCTTGTAGCTATCGTATAATTTCTTGCCACATGCCTTAAACTTTCCAAGTTTAGAATCAAAACAGAACGATTTAGAAGCTTATATAAACTAGATCACCAATCTATTTAGATGCTCACATTACTGGTAAGCATTTTGAATTGCTAAAGTGACTTCTAGACCCAATCTATACATGGAATGTTCTTTTATTGGAAAGGTCTATGGATGAATCCACAATTGATGGAGTTAACACCCCTATGCCATATTCATCTATACAAATTACAAGTTACTGCCACCGTGCCTAGGATCTTTTCCTGCGGAAAGTGATGTACACAAGCTTTTTAAAGTTTTCATGGAAATTTAAAGAATGTAACTACCTTAACTATATTCTGACCAAGCTACTCCCTCACAAGCTCTAATACTGTGATTTAAACAGGATAGATGGCTAACTGGATAGTGTCTCGTAACTTACATCTCTCTTCCTTCCATTTCTTTGTGTTTGTTGCCTATGCTTGTTGTCCTATCCCTTGTGGGCAAGACAGGACTTGTTCTTTCTTGCCTTGAAAAATGTTTTTAGGGCAGCTGGAAAACATGGAAATTGTGCCAGAATCATGAAGCAATATGTGTCAATACTAACGTTATAAACCTTATTCAACCCCAGTCACAAAAGATGTTTTCAGACAGTTACAGAAATTAAACTAATTTAATGATGTTACTATATATATATATATATATATATATATATATATATATATATATATATATATATATATATATATATATGTATGTATGTGTTACATTTGGAATTTCACGTGTCATTTTGAAGAAAATTTTCAATTTCATTTTACATTGCACAATACTGCTTTAAACAAAATAGATAGTATTTTGTTGTCAAAACTAGCTAAAGCAGGACAAGTGTTTTGGAGAAGTATCATATAATATGAAACAATCATACCATGAAAGAGTTAATCTTCTTGCAGGAATCAAGTTGTTTTCAAATTAAAGATTTAAATTTAAATTTAGTTCTTGCAATTTTTACATATCATAACAATAATAATATTATGAATGATGCAAAGCCATAAAAAAAACAATATTCTATACATTGATAATCAAATTGTTACAACTTTTTAAAATACAACCACGTGCCAAAATAAATGAATACATGAATAGAACTAAAACTGCAATAATGGCTTGCCATCCTGCATACTTCTTCTCACAGACAGTTTGATTTTAAACATGACTGTTGACAAATTATGCTTACCCAACTTACACCCACCCTCAGCCCGCAACCATAACTTGTCCTTTTTATTATTGCAAATATAACAGGAAGGGAGACAAATTCTAACTATCATGGTCTGGAATCTAATCCGATTTGTCTGTCTCACAGTCGGGCGTACATACAACTAGACTAAAAGGTCTGGACCAGCTAGGCCGGTTAGCAAGTGGCCTCATATATCTAGACCGCTACAATTGCAAACAGCAAGTTCTGTTGAAAAAACTTTAAAAAATATCACTTTAATTTAAATTTTAATACATATAACACCACCACCAACCCTCAAAACACTGGAATGGATGATACAAATAATATTATCTTTACTTATGGTCGCAATATGGAATGGTCAGATAAAACAGCAAGTTTAGCATATCATACATGTGATAAAAATGAGGGGTCAGCTTGGAACAAAGAGGGAGATTTGCAAAATTTGGTCAAGAGTTTTGACCTCAAAAGAGGAGGTTTTTGATCGACCCGATTGTTAGCGTGCAAATGGGCAAAAATTACAACTATTGAAGAAATTTCCACATTTTTAATATTAAAATATGCAATTCAGTTCTTTCACATTAACTTGTTGCCTTTTGCACTCTCCATATAAGTAACATAAGCATTTGTATCATTTCTTACATGATCATTGCCTTGATTATATTGGTGGCAGTCCTTATCATTGTTCATTTTAACACTTAAAAGAGTATGTACTGTCACTGGATCCAGGTTTCCTCTAGAGTCATCCTGAATTTTCCACAGTAGGGAAAATGTCCATTCAGTCTCTGCACTGGAATGTGGCAATGTCAATACAACTTTACTGAGTTCACCAAGAAGTTTAAATTGTTTCCTGCCTGTGGGTAGAGTCAGATTGTCAACTGTCTTCCATAACTGCTCAAGAGTTGTACTGTCTCTGTCGAATTTGGTAATTTCTTCTTTGAGAGTTACAATGTAGCCCTGAATTTCATCTTCCAGCACAGTTATCTCACTATGGGTTAACGTCATACAACTTCACCACTGCAATACAAAATGCAAAACATTAGAACTTTGAAATTTACTTGCCGTGGATATACAATAGGTAAATTAAAATATTATAACATAATAATGCAATTTGTCACTTGCATATCCAATGTAATTGGTCCAAGGGAGATTTCTCTCTCTGAAATATTATAGAATATGTTGCAGTGGTTTCATAAGGCTTAGCAAAATTTTAATTTTCAAGGTACCTATCACTGTTTTCAATTTCCTCTTATCAGTGCAGACCTATAATATTTTTTTTTCTTCACCCATCAATAGCTGACAATTATCTGTATTGATCATAGGAGATAAGAAAACCTACCTAATCGGATTAGTGAGTATTTATTGCACTCCCAAGCATCTAATGTTTGTTTAATGTCAGTAAGATTGTCAACATGAACCACTGATGCATATATTAATGATTAGACCATCACACCCTTTGTGACTTTTAGCTTGATTTGCAGACACTTTGTTGTCATCATTATCACCATTATTTAATAATAACAATCAAATCCGGACAACTATTATCACTTACTAGAATTATAGATGAAGACAAAGACCTCATTCATCCCAGGCATTATGGATTAATTCTTGTACTGTATCCATATTATTCATATTATTATCATTTTATTATTAATATACAATTGTGATTATGATTTCTTATGAACAATAAAACAGTTTAACTTTAGTAATACTTACGGGAATATTTCATCCAAGCATGCAAAGATGAGTTCTGCTGATCCAAAGTTACAGATTGGTATTCCAAGGCATCTTGTTGATATCCCGTTTACATCCTTGTCGAAAACACGAACTAAGACTGCCATAAAGCATTTTATTATCCCATTTATGGGTTTTCTGCATGATGTGTGATGTCATTTTTGCCACCGTAACAGGCTTTAAATCAGCTTTACAGGAACAGCAGAATGCACATTCATGTCCCTTTGAACTTGATTGCAATCAATGAAATTCCCGTTTCCATCCATCACTTTTTTTGTATGATATTTCGCTTGCTTGGATTTTGTTGTTTTGGCATAGGGAGATGATGCATGCTTAGACATCTCGACAAACTTTAAACACCGAAGTCAATCCGAACAAGCTTTATGCCACTTAAGCCCTTGAGTAATCCAACCATAATCAATTAACATCTTTAATCCTGTCCAAATTACATTTTATCATACATAGAATAGACTCTAATTCATCTCGACAACTTTAAGCACTAAAGCAGAACATACCCTGCGGACAGAATCAAAGTAATGTTTATTGTTTCATGCTGATTTAGCTTTTTATTAACCCAGCCATAATCAATTAACGTCTTTAATCCTTTCCAAATTACTTCTACTTACACATAGCATTATCCACCTCGACAAACATCAAATGAAGCCAGCTGACCATGCCGACATGATATAAGGATGAAATTAGCAAGAACATTGCCTTGCCTGCTTAAGCCAGTTAAGTCGCGTGATCGTAGGCAGTATTACCATAAATATACTACACTGGAGCCAGAATGTGAAAAAAAAAGAAAAAGAAAATTTTCAATAATAATTTTGTGTACGCGGGAGATTTCAGTGAATGACGGAAGGGACGGAAGACACCCCTAAACTCGGGAGAAAAACCCTCCTGTGCAGGAGGTTCACATGTATGGCATATTTACACTCAGTGGTTTAGGGCAAGGATGAATGTGGGACAGAAGGTATCACAACATTTTGTATGTTTTTGTAACAAACATGATTGCAAAATATAAAAACCAAACAAATTTTGCTTGTTGTACATGTGCACTTTTAGAAATCTCACCACTGACTGCTTCTGTTGTTAAACTATCTGTTTCTGTCTTGTCCTCCTTTAAGATTTTCTTCACAATTTCTTGATTTTCAAAGGCAGAAAAACTGTTAAAAATAAAAATATTATGGGTATAATACTTATTACAATGACACCACACACAGACACACACACATAGAGCAAATGTTTACATATAATGGTGACGTTCAGCAGCAGAATTAGACACTTTCTTAAACCAATATTTAATTCACACTCAGCACTTCCAAAATGTGAAGGTCTAATCCTCAATTTTAACATACTGGTCTGAACCTAATTCGTACTTTGAACTTAAGGAAAATCCTGCATTAAAATCTGAATCTAAAAAAATTCATGAACTCAATCATTTTGTGCACAAGTGCATACAAGATGTTCTGCAGATTGGCATGTTCACACCTACCTTGCAGGGTACGAGTTCATGCATGGTAACTTAATATGCATGGGTCATACAGAAACATTCAAGTAATGACATTAACTTGAACAACAATTCCAACAGATATATCACTATAAAAATAAATGTGTATTGCTTGCTATTTTATTTATAAGCACAGAGACTTTGTAATATTTTGTATGTAAGTTGATGACAAATCAATATAAAGCTTGTTATATTTTGTTTTTTAAAAACGTGATGGTCAGACTAATATCAGATATACATACATGTGATTCTACCGACGGTAGGCCCAAAAATACCGTTTTAAAGGCCGTCTACCACACATATCATTTAGTAGTTAAAATCTACCACTTTTAAAATTAAAATTTAAAGATTTTTATAAAAAAAAAACAAGCACTGTATTTTTATGCATTCTATCAACACATTAGAGAAACCAGCCAGAACCAGCCTACTCTGGACAGGAAATATTCCACCAGTGCAATGATGCATGGCAGAGCAATAAGATTAGAATTGTTAAAGAACAGCGGACATGTGTACACAGCAAGCTGTCAATTGATTACCTTATTGTTAGAATTTGGGGAGTTTAAGGCCAAATGCAGGAAGTTTTTGAGTCGTTATAAGTAATAAAAGGATAAAAGATGGTCCATGATATCTTCTGAGCCTTTGATGAAAATTGTCTGACCCTTATCAGAGGGGAGATAAAATGAAGAGACCAACCATAAAAAATTATTTTGGCAGACACACTAGAGTAAGTATTTTGATTTTTATCTTGTTTAATTGTTATTGTATTGTTTCAGATGTTTTAAGAGGATAGTTCTTACATTTTTTGTTCATGTCAAAATGCCTAAACATGTGCTTTCTCCCAATGCTAAGAAATATTACAACTTAAACAAAGCTTGGATATGAGAGTTTAAGTGTGTGTAGGCGAGTAGCAAAGGTCTTGAGTTTGCATTGTGTGTTTCAAAGGTATGCATCTTTTGTATTTCATAAATATTTGAAGTTTTCATGCACATAAATTAAGTTCAAGTACGAGATAAAATATATATGTTAAAAATATATTCAAGATAATTAATTTTAAAGTTTGGATAAATTATTCATAAAAGCATAAATACATCATGTATTTTTTCCATTTTTTTTTTCAAGTTATAATCAATCTTTATTTTTGTTTTTTTACAGTGGTGAAACTTGCCAACAGATTTTTTGATCTGAGCCATGAAGAGCAAGAAGCCCTTGGGGATGAGGCTCAGGAATACATCCCAAGTCCAAGTCAGGAACTTCCTCCTTGGGGTGAACAGAGCTAGGAGGAGTATTGGAGAGTAGTCAGTAGCCTTACAAAATCAGCAACAGGAAAACTAAAGTTAGAACTTCTCTGCAGGCTAAATTTGGTTGTCCTGTCATTACAACATTCTAATGCTGATACAGAGAGGACATTCTCCATTCTTCAAAAAATACAAAGTGATTAAAGGGGAAATATGGACCAGAGAACTTTTGACAGCCCGTTAAGTATGAAGCTTATAATCACAATGAATGTCATTAAGGGTCACTAGACAGTGATCTCGTGAATTAAACTAAAATTGCTATTGGATTTTATAAAAGAAAAATCTTTGCAATGCACTATCAGATAAACAACTTTTCCTTTTTCATTAATTGACAGTATCCTGACTCGTATTAAATAATTATTATTGTAACATTTTCCATCAAAATCTGAAATTGATTTATGTTAAAACTTGCTGTTTTATTATAGTGTGAAGAGAATACATATTATGGCACACAAAAGAAAACAAAACACAGCACTTGTTTTGTTTTCCATCCCACTGAAATGTAAAATTTATGCAGATAATAAAATCTACTGGTTTATAGGCCAATCTACTGATCAAAATTTGTAAATCTACTGATTTGAAATCCTGGTTCTGTCACATGTATGGATACAGAACATAAAACGATAGACTCTTCATCAGTGTTGAATGCAAAGTTGTCATGGCTGGGCAAAATCTTGTATTTGGCTCACACAATAGCCTAAAAAATAAATTTGAAATAAAATAAAGACCGTGGTTTATTCCCCTAAGGCCAAAAAAAAAAATATGTGTGTTTCATATTGTACTGGTTTTAAAATTAGAGTAGGCTGGTATTTTTTTTTTTTTTTTTTTTTTTTTTTAAAAACACTATATATAAATCAAATAATATTGCAAGCGCTTCAAAGCACTGGGCAAAACCGGCTGAATTAGATGGACATATCTATTTGGGCAATGTGATTTTTTGTTGTTGTTGTTTTTTTCTTTCTTTCTTGTTTTGTTTGTTTTTTACCACGTGGGGAAAAAAGTGATAGGGTCGGCAATGAGAAAGATACGGTCAGCCGACCGGAAACACACATATTTTTTGTTGTTTGATTTGCAAAGGCAGGGCTGAGCAAATCCCATAGCCCAACATCCCGACTATTCATTTTCGAAGTCGGGCAAGTACAATTTTCCCAGTCGCTAGTCTGGGACAAGTGCTTTTTTCCTATTTTAAAAAAGTTGGGCAAGTGCTTATTTTCATTCCATAATCACGTTATCTACCTTTATATTGCCATTCATGAGCACCAGACATATTGAATGCTTGATTTTACCCCTCTCTGTGTCTTTATTTCCATCCTGTATCGCACCTACAAGTGGTCATTGATAACTGTTGCAAGGACACACATTCTATATTAACACTTGACTGCATATTGGGCTAAGAGACCAAAGTATTGGCCAATCAAAACACGTGAAACAAAATAAAGCCGGTATCACTAATTCCGGAACGATCAATCTGTCCAATAAAGTACGACCAATTGACGAGTGTTATAACTAGGAAAAAGTAAATAAGTCGTATCAAAATCGCTCAAATCATATTTTATTTTGCTTTTTATTACTCTTCAAACAAAAACAAATAATAATTTGTGTGTGTAAACCGATATATACAGAGAGAACATGTAAATACATGTGTATTTCGGTGTATTTCGGTTTTTCAGTGTATTTCGGTGTTTCTAGTAACCCATTAAATCCTTTTAAGAAATAAATGTTGTACAATTTTTTGTTTGTTCTTTCTATGGCTTAAAGTGCAAACGTTTCATCAAATCTTGACAAGTGATTTAAATTTTGAAACAAGTGAAAAGGTAGGTGGGACAAGTGAATTTTCAGAAACCACTTATCATGGACAAGACAAGTGGATGAAAAAATAATTTGCACAGACCTGAAAGGTCAAATTTCCAAATATTTAAGTATAACAATCTTTATTATAGAACCAGACTTTAAAAGCATCTGTAAAATGGGACCAAATTAATTCACATTGTGTGTATTTGTAATTTTCTGGACGCATCTGAACTGAGTGAAATGCATTGTTTTTCCACGATTACTGCGAAGAGACGTAACTCTTATGTCACCTCAGATGAAGAGTTGATTTGGCTATATTTCTCTAGGCCTTTAAAATTTCATAAATAACTCTGAAATATTTGAATATTCAAATAAATATCCATACGAGATGTCAGTATCGATTACTTGATTTATGTTTTAAATATTCTAACGTGTGTTAAACTTCCTTAGAGCTTTGCTTCAGCGTATAAGGAAGAGTTGCTCCCCTTGACTTAAACATGCAATCATCGTAGAATTTAGTATAATTTCTCCGTCTTAGATCTTCACACATACAAACAAGAACTTAAAGAACGCTTCCCACTACCGTTGGATGCACCCTCCAATGGCGATGAATCCCCACCGAGACTCTCGTAGCCGTTGCCCTTCATTTCTTTCTCCATTTGCTTTGGTCAAATCGTTTTTTGAACGAATCGTTTAGCTTCTCCCGAGCTTGCACCTATTTCTCCATTAAAATGAATATGTTGTCTCGTTCCTCATCATTATTAGCTGCAGAAGTTAAGCGCGATATTCTCGGGTGCGAAATGGTCACTATTTTTCCCTACGAGGAATGGTTCGGAGCCTAAGTTTAGCGCCCGTTTTTGAAAGAAACATGCGCAAAAGTATTATTCAATTTCCGCTTCGTGCAGAATCCTGTTGCGGAAGCTGGCGAAGTTAGTGTGTAGACTTTTTTCTACGATTTATCATCGGTTTTGTTTCAAACGCAGGGGGTAATCAGGCATGTTTCCATACTAAAAATGATAGTAACTGGCATTGACGTATGGTCATATTCTGCATGGATGGACTGAGATCGATGTAGAAAATATATTACGGTCTGCTTTCTCCCGCTATTTGTCTCTTCTTCAGTGGGAGATAATTAAGGTCAGTTCAGCAACATACAGTTACTTAAAACATTTGTTCTTTATTTTCAAAATTGTTGCATCGTAAGATATTCAGCAAAATATATATGAAGTTGAGATTTGAAGAAACGTTTAGGTCAGAAAAGATATTGGTGGAGACAAAACTAATTTTTAATCGAGCTATCGAACATTTAATATCGCAATATAAGTAATGAATAGGTGGATGAGGTGCAAACAAAGTCATGACATATTCGAAAAGTCAAACAAGACTTTGTCACTTTTCTTACTTTTCTTTCTTTTTTTCCCCCACTATTTTTTGACTCACTATTTTATTTTTCCTCTGGTAAGATTAATCATGTGCAAGCATCTCACAAGTTTTTTTCTGAGGATCTGAGTACTCAGAATCCCAGTGTCATTTACACAGGACTAAACAACGGGGAGTCCCAAGCATATTTTCCAAATTATGGGGAGACATTGACTTTGCCTATGGTATCAAAGAGAAACCTTGATATATATATATATATATATATATATATATATATATATATATATATATATATATATAGAGAGAGAGAGAGAGAGAGAGAGAGAGAGAGAGAGAGAGAGAGAGAGAGAGAGAGAGAGAGATAGAGAGAGAGAGAGAGAGAGGTATCAATTCATCTAACAAACTTGTAAAATGTCAAACTTTTCTAGCAGGTTTTAGTTACTATAACTGTCTGAAAACATTCATTTCACAATTAATAACTATGATATTTTGAATGAAGGATCTCTAGAATCGCTTCCAAGTAAACCTTATCTAGTCACTAAGATAAATGTCACATCTCTAATACCCTTATGCTTCCGAATTTATTCACTGTTATTTTCAACATTATGATTGCTATTTCAGCTTTATGCACTGGTATGAAGTCTAGCCAAGCTATATGCAAACTTATGCTGCACCATATATGTAAATAAATGACCCATTTCGTGTTGCTTTTGCTGGCTTTTGTTTGACGACTTTTAGCTACTGGTTTGGTTGGTGCTAACGCCAAGTTTACATTCGATTCAGATGGCGCCTCTGACAAAAGCTCTGTCAATACGCTCTCTCATTCCTGGTGGTTTTATCGCGGCTAGCTCATTAAGCATAATTTTTGTTGCAGCGTTTTTTTCTTCTGGATGATCTTTGTAGCAAATGTCATGCCGCATTGCCGATGCGTCTACTTGATTATATGGTTGTTGACCAGGCAGCGGTTGATCACTTTTTGAAGCGCTACTGACAAGTTGAGCAATTCGTTTGACTATGCCTGGCACTACCCTTGAAATGTTTGAAAACAGCGATGATAACAATTCTCCTATGATCTTTCTGAGCTTAATTCGTATTGGCTTCATTTATACAACACGGTTACATTGTTTTAGTTTTGAGCTAATGTTTACGAGAAAGTCATCATCGTAAACACCATTTTCTTGTAGAATTTGAAAACTAAAACCTAATAGGTTTTTTAAGATGTTGTCCATTATAAAGTCAACTCGGTAGCCGCCCTCAAGAGCCAATCGTATTTTAAACGTAGAATAATTTGGCTTGTTGATTATGTTATCAGCAATATGACCATTTTCGCCAATCATCCCTTTTATTTCATCAGCGATATCAACAATGTTGTAGGAGCCATGAACGATAGTTAGCAATGTAAGATATCTAATCTTGTTATTGCATGTTGTAATATTATGAAACGAGTTCCAAATGTCTGCAGAAATTAAAGCGACCTCGTAGCGCGTATCCTGCGATAACTCTATTGGCATGTTCTACCTGACAATAAAATTACTGCTGCTTCTTTGGGTCAATTTGGAATAAAAAAGAAGAGTTTGCGACATTTTGCTCATTGTACAAAACCTTATAATCGGTGTTACTAAGGAAACTTTGCTGAAGCAGATGGTCTAGTATTTCCGTAATTTCGTTATCAACATCAGCGCCAACGTTGCCAGCTTGTTTACTGGAGACCAAAATCTTCAGTCGGCGACAAGTTCTGCAGCACTTTTGTAGTGCTTAATCCCTTCGCCAACCTGCTGCTGCTGTTGCAACTGCTGCTGCATCTTAAGAAACTCTTTCCTTAATTTTCTTTCTTCCCGCTTCTCATGAGTTTCTGCATATCGTTCGGTAAATGGTAATGATTCAAGTCCATGCTCTACATCATAATTTGCGATGACCTTTCTAATTTTTAATCTCAATTTTACACCCAAATCATATATCTCAGTACAGAGGGTCTAGCATGTTCCTGTCTTTTGCTATAAAACGAATTTAGATCTGCTAGTTTATCGTAATTCCTTCTGAAACATCATAGTCTTGACAGGACAAAGTTTATTTTTTTCCAGCTCATTATATCTCTTGCATAATTCATAAAGTTGTTCCGGATAAGCTATATCATCAGCTGATTTCATTATTTTTCATAAAACAGCTTTTTTGTGGTTTGATGTCATTTTGATGTTATACTTGTTCTGGCAGATGTTTTTTTAATCTAATCTTTTCTATAATGCCTAACTGGAGATTCATGTTTTTGTTATGGTGGCGATCTACTGGCTTGTGCACTTATTTCGGTTTTATACGGAGTTCCTATTGGTCTTACTTGATAAACTTGCCACTTGTTACATCCTGTGCTGGCGGAGGCAGTTCGGCAACAAAAGGATCACTGCGCTTGATTAATTCATTTAGCGCGTCAAGCTGATCTAGCGAAATCTTCTCCTGTTTCTTCTGCTTTTCATTTAGCGCTTGCAGTAATTTTGCTTAAACACCATCTGTTATCTTTTGATCTTTGATCTGCTTGACCTGCTGTTTTTGGTGAGCAGAAACTGTCTCTGGCAAAGCAGCCGTCACAGGTTTAAGCACTTTTCTGCCATGTCGCGCTGAAATTCCTGTTTTCTTCTGATAGCACGCGACCACGTAGTTGTTGCTGTTGCTCTGCGTACTTGCGCATAACATAAGCTTTGTCGTGTGGCTCTTCTACTCGTACAAATGGCATTATACAATAATCTTGTGGCTCTTCTACTCGTACAAATGGCATTATACTCGTACAAATGGCAATATACAATATATTTCCATAAAATGTCAGTCAGCCAGCCAGCACATCACATATGTTTGCCGCATATGGTCTATGTTCCAATAATCTGGCAAATAAAGTTCGTCAAATCAGCGCCGATACATCGAAGGAACTTCTTCTGCATCGCTATGAAAAATCATAAAATCATGTCTGTTGCTGCCAATAGCTTCGTGATAACACTGCTTAAGTTTAGCAGCGTCTATACCACGACAATGATCGCGCGCAATTGAATCTATGTCGTGGTTGTCTAGGCTAGCAAACAAAACAAAGCAGCCGTTGTTGTGACGAATATACTTTGGAACATCATAGTAAGATTGCGACAAGTATATTGAATCGTAGCACTTGTTTAGTAACAGCAAAAATTATTCTTTGAGCTTGTTCATGTTGTCGCGATCTATCTTGATGTCATCAAAAACAATTACAGAATCTTTGTCGCCATCAATCTGTTCTAAGGGCGTAATATTGAAAAAGTTTTGTTTTCCGCGGTATCAGAGCTGCTAATGGCTTTATCAAAGACTCTAAGTGTTTTGTACTTATCTTGGCCAGGATTTAGCGTAGAGTTCATTACCTTGTCGTAGTCAAGTCCTTTATTTAGCAGCATATTCAAAAGCAAATTTGTCTTGCCGCGACCAGTTGGGCCAACGATCATATAGTGCCAATCTAAAAGCAAAAAGTGATGTCTAGACGTTTTGATGTCTTCTGAATCAAAGTTGATGATGAACATTTTTTTATAAGGAGGGTATATATAATGAGTCATTATACAGCTTTTGGCACAGTTATTGGTGGTGCTGAATCGAGCACAACTTCAACGATTTCTAATGCAGAACTTAACAGACGCTTGCGAACAATTGGTGACACCTTGTCTGGACCGCTAAACATGTCTTTGCAAAAAATGATAAATATGGCTGTACCAGCAGATAAAGCAGATGCGGCTAATAAACAGCATGCAGATAAGTGTGTAAGTGCCAAAGTGCTGTTGAAAGATACCAATACAAGATTTCCTCAAGGGCGCTTGCTTTCTGAAGGACAAAACTTGGCATCGGTAATCCTTGGCAATGAAATGTTAGTGTCAGCGCCATATATGTTTCCGCTAACTGGTGGAACTATGACTGGCAACATCGACATGAATTCTAAAAAGTTACAAACATAGCCGAGCCAAAAACTGAAATATATACAGCTACCAAAGAGTATGCATGTACAAAACTTAGCGCAGACAGCGACATTTTGGCTAGCGCACTAGTTACAGTAAGCAGCAGATATATCGGAATGACTGCGGATCTGTCAGTGGGTAAATCCCTGTGTTTTGTTTTTGGTTCGCCCACAAGGCGAATTTTTGTTCAAAGATCATCTGATATATCTTATAGTCCAATCACCAGTCAAGCACCAGAAGGTTTTAGAATCACCAAGATTGTAAACTCAGTTATGTTTGAAGTAACTGGCGCTGGAATAAATGTAACTTCAGCACAAATTAAAACTCTAGGTGTTCATATAGATAATGCAGATGCAACCACTAAAATGTATGTGGATTCCTCGCGAATACAAAATACCATAAGACATATTCCATCGCTGTCGTCCAATTCTGACAGTCTCAACGGATTTGTAGCCTCTGCATCATCGGAATATTCAGCAGTCTTTAGAGCGCATCTGGCGTTTGCTGACTACATATCTACTAGTGAATGGGCTACAGCAGACGTTTATAATAATTTTTGGATCAGAATAGGTTGTCCTGTGGCGATTACTATTTGGCGCTTTCAACTTAGAGGCAGATTAGTTACAACTGAATACATTAACAATTGGCGTCCAGAAGTGTCCAATGACAGCGCTAACTGGACCACGTTTGACACAACTACGGATACATTAGGATCAGCTCTGACTACGTTTGATATTGCAAGCCCTGGCACGACAAAATATCGTCTCTACAGATTGTATTGCATTTCTGCGATGCCAACCCATCCCGGTCTAACTTATTTTCAGATTTTTACGGTAGATGATCTTATGTAAACAACATATATAAGATGTCAGAATTCGTAAGAATTGCACGCGAATTTAACACGCTGTTGTTTGAAGAAAAACACGAAGGCATGGTTTTTGATGACGTCATCATAATTATCATCATCAATCTTTATTTCCTCTTTTCAGAGATAAGGATGCAAACAAAGGAAAAAGAAAAGAATATTGAATTAGTTATATACAATTAACCGAGGTGTACATGAGAGGAGTCTCTTAGAAGCGCAGCTTTCCAATGGGATTCTTACATGAGGACACTATACTTATTAAAAAGTACGGTGCACTCCTGCGCAATCCTCCAATACTTAATTATTGTACACATCATCATTATTTTACAGAAAATAATATTTTATATGTAATGTCAAAAAATAGTATGTATGAAGACATGATTATCAAGATTTGAAGAAACACACGAGGGCATGGTTTTTGACCGCGTGAGAACTAAGCCGTATTATGAAAAATTGGTGAAAACAAACAACTGTATACAAAGTTTGTGACTGATCCAGAAGGCGTAAAAATAGATGATATCATGCTCAATAGTTTTTTGATAACTCATATGACAGCGCCACAGTTGCGGGACGATCTGGACAAATATGAAATGCTAAAAAGTTCTGCAATGACAAAGAATCGGCCAGCGTTGCTAGAAACATAGGAGTGCTCTTTAAAAACATACTAAACGAGTTGAGTATTGGTAACTTACAATTAGTGAATCTAACCACACACACACACACACACACACAAAACAAACAAAAAAAAAAAAAAAACATGTACAATCAAGTCTTGCATAATAACTTTAAAAACAAAGAAAGACTTCAAGAAATGTCGACAAGCGGTATTTTTACAGAGAGTTTGGTTTGGATTATGAGGACGTAGAAACGATTATGGCAGTGATGGCGCTACCTGATATAAAAAATCTTCATAATGATCCGCATCCACAACCTGCAGCAGAAAAACCGCAGCCACAACCGAAGCAACCACAACCAGAGCCTGAAGCTGAAAAACCTAAACATGAATTAGTTGAAAAACGTAAAATACCAATGATAGTTGGTCTTCTACCAAGAGATGAGATCCCAGAACAAACGGGGGAAAAAAAGAAATAATTGGTGAGGCATACTATCACGTATTAAAGTATTATACAAAACATGAATATGATACAAATGTGCTTTCTTCAACAATAGACTACTTTACTTTGCTTCCTTATGACATAAAAATCCTTCCTAACAAATATGTCTTTATGATATATAAAGTGCATACATATGACAGCTTCATAAATCCACCAGAGGCTCCTGCTGCTAGAAAAGAGGCTTTTATACTATATGATAGAGATATGTTAATCAATATTCTTTCTGGAACCCAAGGACTCTAATTAAGTTATATGCGTCAGGCTGTATTTGATCAAGTTCCTTGGGTATATCACAGAGACGGCGAACAAATAAAAAGATAAAAACTAGCTGAGGTCTATTATCTGATTACAAGATATTTGATGCGACTTAATGTTGACATTAATTCGCTTGCTGCAGCCATTAAATACGCAAAAGTGTACTCAGTTGATGGAAGATTTACGGAGCTGCCAGATAACATTTTCTTCAAGGATCCACCGCAGGCTGATGCTCAATTCAAAAAAGTAATAGAAGACCAAAACGTTAACAGTTGCTTTTTCATAGAATTTTCGGAAAGAGGCCCAACTCTTTTCAAACTAGTACACAGTATGCTTGCAGCAAAGTGATTTGAAGCAGAAAAGCCAAAACCTGAGCTTGAGCCTGAACAATCACAGCTGAATCGTATTCCTGCACCTGATCCCATTCCTGTTGATGAAAAACAACCTGAAGCAGAAAAGCCGCAGCCACAGCTTGATGATGAAAGAAAAAAGTTGCCCGAAGCGCTCTACAAGGTTGTTAAGTATTCACAAAGACGGATCAGAATGCTTTTTCCTTTAAAAGAACTGTACTATATTAGAAAATGACTAGAGCAGGACTTAGTATCAACGCTCTTCACGTTTCAAAAATACCTAGCGGATGCTTTAATAATGAACCTGTGCTTACAAAAAAGCAGATAAAAGAACTTGGATGTTATCCAGAAGTGTATATTGATAGTTCTCTCAGACAAGTTCAACTGTCCAATCTGATTCTTTACCAAAATATAGTAAACAAGATTGATGCGGAATTTCCACATGATGAACCTCTTCTTCCCAAAGAAGAGATACAACCAGAGGGCGAAGAAATACTTGGCTAGCGTTATCATATAAGGTGAAAGATATCATGGGCTTAAATCACATTAGCAACCATCTTGACAAGGAAACACGCGATGAACTTTTTGCATATTATCGCAGCTATCACAAATGAGCTTACTTTTTTACGAAGTCGTACAAGCATTACAAATGCCTATTATTCTTCTTGTCTGCTGTTCCGTTGGCGATCACTGCGGCCGGAGTTGCCAGTACAGGTTCTATCTTAAATCATTTTCTTCTGGTTATATCTGGTGTTGGCATTTCAACGCAAGCTTTTTGTAGAAAGCTAGAACCAAAAATGCAAACTAAGATGGCTATGTGCAAATACACTTACATCACGTACACAAAAATGTTAAAATCTTGCCCGCGTGGTACCGCGTTTAACAAGGACTTCTTGCCGCCAGGCTTGTTGTACTCTTCTCCTAGCGCTTGGATCTTTCTAGTTCCTATGCAGCCATTATTCGTCTTGAGTCGTGTTCGAATATTATATATTACTTATTTTTAATTGTCTCTAATTCACTGACGATCTGCTGTAATTTTAATATGGCGCCCTTGATTTTTGTTTTGTCATAGCCTAATTTGGGTGCAATATAGTTATAAGTGATTTTAAATATATTCCATGGCAGCACTGCAACTCACTTTCTATCAGGACATTTGCTTTGTGATGTCATCAGTCACAATTGAAATGCAATCAGGCTGGTCTTAAATATCAGTAATGATATAATCATGCTCTCTGTGCAGATAGTTTTTTTTAAGTATGATAACAAATCAGCTTCAGAGGATTCATCAAGATTAACGAAGTCGTCGAAATTTCCACAAAATCATATGACACCTATAGTTACTGGATCCTTGCCATAGCAACCATAATTTCCTCAATGTAATTTCCTGTCATATTCAGGATAAAATTCAGATTGTTCCAATGAGCATTTGCGAAAAATAGTGTCAACTAGCAAACCTTATGAAATCACAACTGAAACCTCAAGACCTGATAGATAATGTGGCAGATAATAATTTGACAGCTTGCTAATGTCTCGTGTAAAAGGACACTTAAATTCTAGCAGCACAATTTTGTTGTCATTAACAATTTAACAATCAGCACTCTGTCTGAAGCTGTCTATAGCCTGAATGCAAATATTGTTGCCAACTACCTTTTCGTTCACGGTAATCTCAACATATCTTATGATGACAGGCTCAAATAACGTACCCGAGAGACATGGCAAAGTTACATATGGCGGCTGCGTACTAAGCTTTGTTTTAGCAATATCATGCATAGTTGCAAACGGGCAAGATGCCTAGGACCGTAGCCATTTCAGAGCCATCCATTGCTGCATATGACAAAGAATACCATCCTGGCGATTTCTGTTTTATCTGATGAGATTTTACGAACGTATCCAAGATTGAATTCGGATCGATTATACTATATGAGCTATTCAAATCAGAAAGTGAACATGCTTGGTGCCTGGCGAGCTGGTGCAAGGACTCCTTACTTTTTGTTCAAGCTCTTTTTCTAGTATGTCATATTCAAAAGACCATTTCAACCCAGTTAAACGGGAAAACGTTTCTCGCTGCAGCCCTTTGCAAAACCTACTAACAATCGCTGGGGCAACACCAGTTCATATCGAAGCATACTTTGTTGTTTTAAACTTACGTCTGAAATCATTTTCAAGACAGTGCGCGATAACTGGATGAGCTGTTACCTTATATTGCACACAGTTTGCGTTGTAATACGATTTAGGCATAATATATAAGTATCTTTCTATCTCTAATTAAAAAAACTTTGCATTTTTATTTAAACCTGATATATAATGGGAGGCTGGTTGAATGATGTTTTTATCTAATCTTGATATATAATGGGTGACTGGTTGACTATGATAAGCAGTCACGTCTAGTTAGTAGAAAGTGAAATGGAGAGACTCCGGCGCAACGGCACGATTCCTCAAGGAGTCACTGAGCTTTTCAGATAAAAAAATGTCGCAGACCAAAAATCGGAGCAGAATTTGCCTGCGACCCCATGATGGTCTGCTTTGCTATTGTTATCGTTGAAAAGCTAGGTGGGCCCTTGAGCAATCATAATGTTGCGGATCAACTCTCCATTTTACTTACTACTTATAGCAGGCATCGGTAACCTTTTAGAACTGCTGTGCCAGATTCGCTCAATTGTATAGTGCTGTGTACAATGCTGCGTGCCATGAGGCAAGTCATATTTCAAAAACTTGGCACATTCCAAAGAGTCTGGCGTGCCACCGTTGGCAAGCGTGCCATAGATTGCCGACACCTGGTATATAGGTTGATGTTCTTGTAAATTAAATTGCAAAACAACTTGCAAAGTAATTCCACAATAATTATTTACATCACGTGTTATACCCTTCTTAAAACTCTGAATGATAATGCTCTTCGACCACTATTCACTATAGTTTTCAGATTTAAATATTGTATTAAACAGTTGGACTAATCTATTAACAATCAATTTACACGAAACTATAAAATAGTCATTTACTAGATTATCTCCAGAGGCGTTTCTATTTGTTTTAAAAACATGGATAGCCTTGTTTACGTCATTGCTAACAAAATCCAAATCCAGTGCTTTGAAAGTAACACCATTATCACAACAAAAATTATTGTCACCACTTCATCTATTTGAGCGTCGATAGATAAGCGTCGTTTATTTACCAAAATTCTTAAGATATTTATAAAAAGGTGTCAGTATATATTTCTTGGCTTTCTTTAAACGATTTCTCTACTCTACTATAAAAAAGTATTTTATGAGCTTTACATATCGTTTATGCTGACTTGTTTCTCAGTCAAAATATTTCTATTAGAATCACTTTTATTAGAATCAAACATTGTTGGGGCATCTAAATATTCATTTTTCTTTTCTGTACAATTTCTATCAAGCCATGAAATTATTTTGTTAAAGCACCAACAAAATATGTATATTGTATAACTGATGCAATAATGTTACTAAAACTATTTACAGCGTTATTGATACTATCTGTATCATCCAAAATATTATTTGCAATGTTATCCAACTCATCTTATTTCTGTATTAAGCTATTTTTAAACGCATTGTGGTATTCACTATTCCATTTATGTACATTACATTTTATAGTTTAAGCAGGCTGAGCGTTTAAAGTAGGGTGACACCGTAAACAAAATCTAATTGGTTGGTCCGAAATTGTGCTAAAATGAACAGTACAAGCAGGCTGGGTGCTTAAAGTGGTGTGACATAGTCAACAGAATCTAACTGGTTGGTCCAAAACTGTGTTAAAATCAATATAACAAAGGGGCCGAGTGCATAAAGTATTATGACATTATCAACGAAATCTAAATGGTCTAAAAATGTGTTTAAAATCAATAGTAAAAGCACGTTGTGTGCTTAACGAAATGTGACATCGTAAACAAAATCTAATTGGCACATGATCCGAAAAGGTGTTAAAATGAATTATCTTAAATTTACTCCATAGTTCTAAGCAGTTTTTCTTTTAATAGTAAATAGTTAATCACCTACATCCCATACAATCAATTGACAATCCTACTATCAATGTGCATTCTTGTCATTAATGTATTGATTTTCACGAAGAACAGCTGTCATGAACAAGGTGACTTATTCACGAGAAAGGTTTCTTTTCACGTAAAAGTCAACTTTTCGCAAACATAAACTCTTTTAAACGAAGATTTGTTTAGAAAAATGTAAAAATCTTCATGAAAAAGTTTTAACTTTTTTAACGAACATGTAAAAAACATGGCTTATGAAGAAAATTGTTCTAATGAATCCCCTTTCTTCACAAAGAATTTTCCGGTCTTCTTGAAGATTGTTACTCTTTCCGTGAATAATTAAAATTATTCATGAAGATTAAACCTTTGTGCAAATAACTTAAGTTTTTCGTTAGAAAAACAATTTGTATCGACGAGGAAGATCAAATGTTTGGTTAAGTTAGTGACATTCTTCAGGAAAATTGCATTTTTTGTGGAAGAAAATTACATTTTTCGCGAAGATTACACCTTTATTTTAACGAAAGTAGTGAATTTTTGTGAGAAAAATTAGCTCCATGCATAACGTAATACGGTCACGTGACTCGTTATTCCACTCCTACAATTATGATACTCTAATGAACAAATATAAAAATTCTTATGATACTCTAATGAACTAATATAACGCTAATTCTTATGATACTCTAATTAACTAATATAAAATTCTTATGATACTCTAATGAACTAATATAACGCTAATTCTTATAATACTCTAATGAACTAATATAACGCTAAATTCTTATGATACTCTAATTAACTAATATAACGTTAATTCTTATAATACTCTAATGAACTAATATAACGCTAATTCTTATAATACTCTAATGAACTAATATAACGCTAAATTCTTATGATACTCTAATTAACTAATATAACGCTAATTCTTATAATACTCTAATGAACTAATATAACGCTAATTCTTATAATACTCTAATGAACTAATATAACGCTAAATTCTTATATACACTCTAATGAACGAATATAACGCTAATTCTTTATGATACTCGAATGAACTAATATAACGCTAATTCTTATGATATTCTAATGAACTAATATAACATTCTTATTTTACAATATGATACTCTAATGAACTAATATAACATTCTTATTTTACAATATGATACTCGAATGAACTAATATAACGCCAAATTCTTATGATACTCGAATGAACTAATATAACGCTAAATTCTTATGATACTCGAATGAACTAATATAACGCTAAATTCTTATGGTATTCTAATGAACTAATATAACGCTAAATTCTTATGATATTCTAATGAACTAATATAACATTCTTATTTTACAATATGATACTCTAATGAACTAATATAAAATTCTTATTATACAATAGGATAAAATATATGGCAACATTTGTTAAGTTTTTTTATGATACTCTAATGAACTAACATAACGCTAAATTCTTATGATACTCTAATGTACTAATATAACGCTAAAGCATTCTTATTTTACAATATGATAAAATATATGTAAACATTTGCTAAGTTTTTTATGATACTCTAATGAACTAATACAAGGTTAAAGTATTCTTATTTTACAATATGATAAAATATATGGCAACACTTACTAAGCTTTTTTTCATTACTGAGCTTAACGCATGACTGCACTTCACTGTTTCCATATTCCACCTTGGTAGTGGTGTTACATCATGCCGGTCAATCATGAAAACCATATTACATTGACCTGTAATGACACTCGTTTCGTGGCAAAAGTGAGACTGACGTATACAAGCACTTTTTTTTCGTGAAGAGATTGACATTCTTCATGAACATATTATTTTTTCTTCACGATAAAAGAAATCTTTTGGTGAAATTTTCAACTGTCTACTTTCTACATAACAACTAAAAAGTCTTCATACATTTTGTATCATTTTTGTGCATAAAACAATTTTGCATTACGCTTTTACGATTTACGTAAATAAAGCACTGTTTTCACGAAGAAATAAGCCTTTGCGAAGATTGTATTACTGGCCACTCATGTTCGTTTATTCAGAGATATCTAGATCTGATTTTACTGTCAGCTTTCATGTATTACACATGAACCTGTGGGCAAGCCACAAAGATTGGAAACCTGGATAAAGCAGGTAAAGACAGATAGTTATAGAGTCTGGTTACACAGCCATTGTGTAAGCAGGGGTGGGGTTAAATAAATTGCACCAAGCAAAATGTGTGATGATCGTGAAGAATGTCAATTTGGTTTATGAAACCAGATGCCTTTACTCACTGATGCAAATCTTTCATGAAATAAATTACTCCGTTTGCAAAATTGTTAAATCTTTTGTGAAAAAGTGCAATTTTTTTAAAAAGAATATAACTCTCTTCACGTAAAACGTGTGCGTACATGTTGATTGTAAGTTTTCACAAAAACGACAGTTAAGTCGTTCATGACAAATGTCTTCTTCATAAAAGATGTGATTCGTTCCACGAAGAAAGTGACAATCTTCATGAAAATATGTAATTTTGCTTCGTGAATAAAGGTAACTCATCGGAACCAGATTGTGTGGAAAAATTCCTTTATTTGCGAAATGTACTGTCAGGGCACACACTATTCATTCTTTATTTGTGACATGTACTGTCTGTGCATACACTATTTATTCTTTATTTGTGACGTGTAATGTCAGGGCACACACTATTCATCCTTTATTTGTGACAGGTACTGTTAGGGCACACACTATTCATCCGAATATATTATAATCTTTTTTGTCAAGACTACAGCTGGACACAACGTTCATGACACGAACGGCCATATTACAACTGGACACTACGTTCATGACACGAACGGCCAGTCTACAGCTGGACACTACGTTCATGACACAAACGGACATTATTATCTTACTACAGCTGGCTCTTTATAGTTATATTAGTTGCGTACCAAAGTTAGTTTTACCTGTATAGTTATATTAGTTGTGTACCAAAGTTAGTTTTACCTGTATAGTTATATTAGTTGTGTACCAAAGTTAGTTTTACCTGTATAGTTATATTAGTTGTGTACCAAAGTTAGTTTCATCATTGCTATCTATAGAAGCCCTCTAAAGGGGGTGTTCAGATTCATAATCATCATGATGAATGAACACTAGAGTATGTATCACAAAACTTGAGAGCTTGCAACTCGTATATTAAATTCTCCGGCAATGAAAACATTTCATGTATCATATAAAAATATAAAAAAAATCGTCTTCAAACAATTTGTAAATGTCTATGTTAATTAAGATAGATTTACTCGACCCCCTGGCCAAATATGAACACAACACAAATACACCTCATGTTAAGTAAGATAGATTTGCTCCAGCCCCGGGCCAAACATGAACAAAACACAAATACACCTCATGTTAAATAAGAGAGATTTACTCGAGCCCTCGGGCCAAAATATAAACAAAAGACAAATACACGTCCTGTTTAAAGAATAAAAGAATGATCAAATTTTAACCAAGTAAAACAATCATTACAATTTTTAACAATAACAACACCATAAACTTGTATAGTATTATGTTGACGACCCTCGGTTTCCTTTGAATTTTCTGAGTACATAATTCCTCTGGAAAGGAGCAAACAGCAGCAGAAGTTTCTAATTTAAATTTGCTTTGTATATTAATTCATGTTTCACTTAAGCAAAGGGTATCATCTTGTTTCAAAAGTTCTACAAAATGTGCATCTTCCTTTTGGGATTCTGTAAGACCATTACAGTTTGAAACAAATATATTTAGTTGATCCTCTACTGCTTCCTTCCCGGTACAAAGTGTCTTGTGCTGAACTGATAGGCTGTACTGATGTCTATCAACATAAACTTTATTGTATACATTGAAGTTTCTTCTTCTCCTTGTTCAGGGTCAGTTTCCCTAATTGGATACAGCTTACGTCTTTTCTTTTCAAATTTTTTTATCATTTATGCAGATTTTCGTTCCCTTTTTTTCTGATGTTTCCCTGGCCGTCAAAGTTGTTCAGCTTCGCTCCAGTTGTCTACGGTTTCTTGTTCGTCTCATTTTTGCCCCGTATGCTCTGCCAGTTTTATTTTCATCCAAAAAGTGGTCCCCAGAAAATTTTAATTTGTCCACAAAGAACTGTCGCAGAACATCTTAAATTTCTTTTCAACTGACCCAGAAATAATAGTTTATCCCCCATTACTTTTAGATCTAATTCTCCTTCATGTGCGCATTGTCAATCTCCAAATTTGGCACTCTGTCATCAAACATCCCTGTGGCAAATTTGGTCGCATCTACGCGATCTACCAAATTGGTTATCCGCTCCTCAGATCACTTCTCTATGTCATGGCAGACAGTTGTACAGGGATCTCAATTCACTTTCAAACGATGTCATCTTTGTTCAAAGTTTGAATAAAAAACTTAGCAAATGTTGCCACATAGCGAACCTATCAAGTTTTTAATTTATTTTCTTGCAGCATTTTATCAATGTTGACAAGTTTGCCAGAAATATCAATTCGACCTATGCCACTGACACTGTGAGGTGACATCACGTGCAATACATGCGATTCAGGAGTGTTTGGTCATGTATATTGTTGTTTCAAGTTTATGTCATAAATGTAACATATAAAACGGTAAAAAAGGTAAACATCCTTAACTTTAGTCGCCTACACATGCATGGTGTAGCTAAGAGTCGGAACAGTGGCAGCGCGAGTGTTTCAGGCCCCCGGGGGCAATGCAATTTAGTGGCGCCCCTACTTTGCTATAGAGAACAGTTTTCATGCCAGTTACGCCCCCACCCCACAGACCCCCACCCACCCAAATATAAGTTTTGTGAAGAATTGTCCCCGTTACACTAAGGTGAAGGTGAAATACGATGAAAGTTTCAGCTGAAAAAAAAAAAATCGCGGCAGCGTTACCGCGTCCATCTTCGCAAGGCGCCATGTGGCACTTACCCCCCCCCCCCCCCTTCCCCTCGCGCCGCCACTGGTTCTGAACTAATATATATGTTGTAAATCTCTCTCAATATCTGGGTGACTTCGACGTTTTGTATGCCAGCTGAATCTGGTTAACAAACTTCAGCAATTCATGGCTTGTACCTCTCCTGCGAGCATGTACTGTTTGGTGAACACTTCTCTTCACTGCCCGGTACTTGTGTCTCGCACAACGACACGCAGGTAACTCAAGTGGTGAGTCAAAATTTTTAGCATACTGGCTTGGTGACTTTGGTTGGTTGGTACGCATCATATTTAACAAAGAAATATAATTTACTCCACTTATTGCAGCACTAATTGAATTGCCCTCCACATCAGATTTAGTCAGTCCGTCCGAGTGATTACAAATGTACACCAGTCCATACAAGTGATTACGAATGCAAACCAGTCCATCCGAGTGATTACAAATGTACAACAGTCCATCAAGTGATTGCGAATATAGACATTTTGTGACCGACTTTGAACCTCCTTACAGTCGCTAGTACAAGTTTGCTTTTCACGCTTTCTCTTTGAGATATCCTACTTAGGCATATATTTTTATCAAAAAGTTCAACCATGGGCCCGCCACATTAAAATTAATGTCCAAAACACTTGTCAAACCTTTATACTGTTTATAAACGCTAATATTGTCTTAGATTAACCGTACCCTGCATTTTCCGTCCGCTTATCAACTACTGTAATGAAAAATCTGCATTGTATGGAATCATTCGTACATGTTGTCAGCCTGTGAAGGATTATATATTGTTATTTGTGCATTGTCATATAGTTTAAATCTATATAAAGGAGCATCCTTTGTTTGTATGACACTACATACATGCATAACTGATAAAAGTGTATATCGGACAAATGATATAAAACATGATAGTCATTGTCTTGCGTATACACATTAATGAGACACATCAATCAACCTAAGCTTACATCAAAGGTTTGAACTGTCCTTAATCGACAAGCTGCGAGACAAATTGATCTTTTACTTATATCTATCCTATCTTTATGTGCGGTGGGCCATGAAAACATTACTGGGGAATATTAATAATGAATGAAATGAGTAAACATGACAAAATAAGCAAATATATAAGAAGATTCCATAAGACAATAAGAAGGTACATACATATATAGTTTTTAAAAAGAGTTCATAAAATACTATACGGATAAGTTGGTTCAGTGATATAATAGAATTCCGTAATTGACTAAAAAAAAAAAAAAAAAATAGAACTAATTGAAATAAACAAACAGGGTTTGGAGTTGTACTTGTATGCAATATATTGTTACGACTATAGGTTTTAAAATAATGTAACAGAAAAAAGTGAACCTAACAATGTAAGTAAAATCAACAAACAATTTATTTCTAAACAATTCAAGTGAAAATTCAAAAGACACTTACAATAACGTGAATTAAAGTCCAAATAATACAATAATCCTAAGTGTCCTAATCACAATTCCTAAATATATAATGTTCCGAATGAATTCAAGTTGCCTTGAATGTCATGATGTGCTAGTAGTCTTGAATGTACTGATGTGCCACTAGTCTTGAATGTCCTAATCTGCCTGAATGATGTAATCCAGAATATCTTTGAACGAATTCACATAAATCCCAAAGTCAAGTATTAATCCAAAATGTGGATGAGCACTTTTAGTAATGCCAATGACTATTTCAAATAAATAATTCCTCTCTCTGAATTTGCTCTGATTTTCACAACTGTAACATCGGATTACTAAAATAAATTCCTTAATAGACTGATCTGTATAACATGAAGTTTAGTATAGGAATGGAATCTTGTTTACCAAATGCTCTATAAATATAAAGACAAGTCACCGGACAGAATATTCTAGAATATGAGTAACTCTAATGGAAAGTTAATGTGCGTATCTGACTTTTATCACATCAAGATATGGGAAATTCCAATTTAAGTACTAAATGCTATGTAAACAACACTAACCTTTAACTCTCAAATGCAGTAAATATGTTATTTAAAAAATGACCACTCTCTCTCTCTCTCTCTCTCTCTCTCTCTCTCTATATATATATATATATATATATATATATATATATATATATATATATATATATATATATCTGGTTCGTTAACTGTCTAGATGTATATTTGTCTTACTGTTTTGCGTTTGTTGGGTACCTAAAACAAGTTGCTTGCAAACGGTATTCTATATTGTAGTTCATAATTATATAATGGCTAGATTTAAAAGACAACTAGGCTTATTGCCCATTCCGAAATCTTCGTCAAGATAAAGTTGTGGTTTCCGGAGCTTGAACCTATATTTAATTTTACTTATTTTGTTCTTGTCCCAGATCTGTCTTCTACCGTGCTGAAATAATATATGATGTACTAAAGATCTTTTATGTATACAATCATGCATTTTCTTGCTTTCTGGAGATCTTCTGTGAACTTACCTAACAATACAAGAAACAGAAAATAGTTAATGAGACCAATTCTGAGGAAATTATAGAGATCCGAACAAAGATGTTTTTGGTGATATAAATCTTGTTGAAATTATCAAGAAGAAGCAGAACCTTTTGATGGACACTGTTATAAAGTGCAATAAAAATGTTCTGATCACTGTTTTTCCAAGTTTATAACAACCACCCCTCACCCAACTAGTTATTATGTGCAGATTATATTTGAACAAATAAAAAAAGTAGTTTGGAAAAATTAAATCATATTAAAACCTTTACTTGACTAAATATAAATATTTGCTTAGACACAAAATCGATTTATATAAGCGATGACATTTGTATGCGAAACATTTTTGTTGCACAGCAGAAACTGATTTACTTCATATTGCATTTATTTTTCACTTTACCATTCCTAGTTTAAAGCCTTCATTGATGTAACAAACGTCCTGGTTTACCGTATTCAAACGGTATACCTCACCTCACTTTGCCCGAATGACTTTCAAATTATATTTCAGTGTCTACACCAACTTACAGATGATATACACCTACGTTTAGAACAAGGAATCTAATGACTTGGTTCATAAACTAATTTTGTACACATATGCAAAATTCACAGAAATAATGAGCTGTCATAAAGACACTAGCTTTGTTGACTCATATCTTACTCGTAACATTCCGTCACCTATCAATTTAAGATTTTCCTAATTTAGGAACAAGTAAACAAACGAACCAGTGGAGCACAAAATTGCCATCAAACAACTTTTTTATTGGGAGGGGGCCCCAGAATTAATTTTTTTGCGTGTGTGTATGTGTGCAGAATTTCTGGCTACGCTACTGAAACAAACATACATAATACGGAAGGGGATTGTTTGGGAATCGGACTCTGTCAAGTCTTTACATACCATACGACAAACAAAGAAACAATCAAACATACGCATCCTAGCATGTGTTCCGAAAAATCAGGTTGTCTGAAAGCAGTGATTGGAATTTCGGATGATATTCGGGATACGGAACCTGCTAAAGCTGAATAACTCGACAGAGACTATATTTTAAAGAATATTAAGAGTAGTTGCTCTTGCTTTAAATTAAAGTAAAACCAGGGGTCAGTTTCACAGAATCTTAATGAAGAAGTCGTTCATAAGGCATATCTTCGGAGAAAGTTCTTTTTTCGGATTGTTTCTCGAAAGCTTTCATGCATGGAATATCCACAAACGGTGAAACATGTTAAGCTTATGATAGCCAAATATCAAATAAGTGTACAAGTAGCGGCGATGATGGTGTTGACGACGACGATGATGAAAGTAGACGACGGCGACGGAGACGCTAAAGCGGTATTTCAGATATCAAAGTTTCTTTCAATTTTAGCATATTTATGACTTACATTTTGTCATATTTACAACTTGCACAATAACTTCTCTAGGGTTAAAAAATGTCCAAGATTTACTCCTTTGAGTTCTTACTGCTTGCATGATTTTCTACGTCATGGTGAATGAATTCGTCGATGTTGTTGTCGTATTCATTGTAATTGTTTTAAGAGACTTTCAAAATTTTATAAGCTTCGCTTTGTTATAAAATGATTTGTCCAAACACTGTACCAAATTAAAAAAAATTATGATATATTCCTGATGTTAATAGGTGAATATTTGCTAGATTTATTTTTGATGTACTGAAATGTCTATCGCTTTATTTACGACATTGTTGCAACTTTCTCATATTGATATCATTAATAATATTAAATACTGTGTCACTTTCGCTCATCTCAGTATTTCGAGAGAGCGAAATGCTAAGGTTGATTAACATCCCCCCCTCCCCCAAACAAACCAACCAACCAACAAACAAAAACAGACCCCAAAACAAAACAAACAAGAAAAGCAAACAAGGCAAGCAAGCGAACAAACGTTGGTCATGAATTGTGGGCAGTCAAGTTTCAGCAACGTGTACATATATAACTTAATGTAATATGCATCGTTCGTCTTGATTCCACTGTACATTCCTGATGAAACAAAAATAGCGCTCTAGATTATTTTCCAGTCAAGAACAGCCTATTTTTAAAATAGCACGAAATTGATATTATGGGTTTAGTAGAAAACACATTTGAAGGATATCGCTAGTGGTATCTATGGTGACAAAGATGGATTTACGAGTATGTAAACGTCTTCTTCCAGCATATACAAATTAGCATACTAAGGAGTGATACAAACTTTTTTTTTTTTTTTATGGCGGCGAAAACCTATAACTTTCTTTTACCACACAATGCATGACATCCTAACAATACATTTATAATGAATTAGTTTCCTTTACTAGAGAAAATAGGCAAGAATATGTAGAATACATAAAAACGCATTACGGTAAATAACACAATAATCAGTACATTACAGACTCTGATGATCATTTGTGACGAGCATAATTTACATTTGTCGAATGATTGATCTTTTTTTGTATACAACTGTTCTGTTTTATTCGTTGATAGGCAGTAGAGGGCATGAAATGTCACTTTCTTACTTCTTCAGACATGTGTCTTTCTAATATCTGCACATCGTGAATTCACTATATTTCGTAGGTGTGGTGTGGTTTGTGTTTTACGGCACATACATGCAAGAAGGTTATTTAGTATAAAATGAATTTGGAGTAAGGTGTCTTGATAAAGGACACACCACGGTAGCCAACAATAGTTGGTTTGATGGAATGATCCGAATTTTCACCCGTGTGGTCGCGAGTCCAATGCGCAAACAGTTACTGTGGATCCTCAGAGTATCAAATGTAAAGCACCAATAACTAGCCTTTAATGCATTTCATGTCAAACAAATATGCCGTAGCTCTGTCAAATACATTCTCAAGTCATATTTGCTTGAACTCCGACATTAAATGAGGACTACAGAGCGTTCACAAGAAAAACATTTGGGCGTCTACCCGCCTGTCGCACGTCAAACCACTACCAAAATTATAACTCATCTCATGAACAGAAGAAATAAAATAAGATAAAATGTACCCAGCTGAAAAGACGACATAGGGGACAAGATACGCGTAAGAACTACAAGTAAAGATGTACTTGTTAACCGCTTTAAGTCGTAAAGACGATCTTTTCTGGATCAATTTCATATGATTTACTCCCATATAGTATTGCTGCTGGGAGCGGTTCTACATGACATGTTATTGAAAATAAATGTATTTGAGAACAATATTACATACATCAGTTATATCGTTAAAGATGAGGGGATATTTACAAGTGCAATCATCTTCAGAGTACACAGGGCTGACGAACTCCACTTTCATACATTCATCCAACTGAGTAACATTTTTAGTCAAGTTGCTTGGGTACATGAATGCCTAATGAAACATTTAGATCGACTTAATTTAAACCAATACAATATTCTCGGAAAATAAATTCTACCCCTACCACCACCCCACAACGGGATCAGGGAAAACATTAGCCAGTCAATCTTGCTGTTTCAAATATATTTTGATAGAGAAACGTGGCCATCTTTGTATATCTAGCGGCAAATGCATTGTTATCTTAGTGAAAACTGAATGCCAAATTGCTTTGAAAGATCTGATCATCAGCTTTCTCGATTTTCTACTTCATCTCATAAATGTTATGCAAACCGAGGTTTTACGGGTCAATGTAACCAGACTGACGAATGTATATAAGAGGAGTTTGTCAGACCTTGGTATGTGAGGATGAATGAAAATATGTTACATGCATTTGTTCATTTGCTCGTGCTTCTCAATGTTTAGTTTGTGATAACAACTCTTGTGAAGAAAATACAGTATCTTAACTAGTATTGAAAACTGATGCCGATGCAATTGGATTTAAGTGGTTTGCTTAAAGATACAATACAACAGTCTACAGAGGCTGGACTGGACGTAATTTGAATATATAACCCACTGGTTGTGAGTCTACGCTAATGACTAGTGAGACACCACTTCAGAAAGAAAATATAGGACGTGAAAGATATGTGTGTGTCTGTGTCTGTGCGTGTCTGTGTCTGTGTCTGTGCGTGTAATAAAGATTCCTATACTCGTGCTAAGGTTTGGGTGACGTATGGATGTTCTGAATGTCTGTGTTTCTAGTTCTGTATATTGCTTGATACTCTATGGAGTTTTTGTAACATGGCATAGACTGCAGTGTGGTCAAAGTAGTAGCAGAAGAATGTGTCTGATACAATAGATTGAATACTACTAGTGAATATATGGTTAAAAATGCCACCAAATCTATGTGTCGCTTCTGGGACATGTTTTTGAAGTCCGTGCTGTTGAAGAAAATCCACAAAGAGTTATGAAAGAGGTAGCAATTTAAATATCCCAGATGAACTACATGACCAGCGGGTTGCAACTGGAGTGGTATTTGCAGCGCTTCAAGGAATGTGTTCTTGACGTCTTTGGTGGCTTGTAGCATACCAAAACAGTAGTTATCATTAGACATATTCACATGTAGAAACAGAACTTTGAATGACGTAGTCTCCAAATGTTGTAATCTATGTGGCTGCAGGGAAATTATTACACGTGCCACTAGACCATGTTAAGAATTTCTGTGTACATTGTGTTGTGAAATAATGACATACTGATCCTTGTGTACATAGTGAAGTCAGATAATGACATACTGATCCTTAATACATATGACTTTGTTAGAGTACATAGTGTAGTCAGATAATGACATACTGATCCTCGATACATAGGGTAGTCAGATAATGACGTAGTGATCCATGACACATGACTCTGTTATGGTACATAGTGTAGTCAGACAATGACATACTGATCCTTGTGTACATGGTGTGGTTAGACAATGACATATTGATCCTTGATACCTAGTGTAGTCAGATAATAACATACTGATCCATGACCCACGACTCTGTTATGATACATAGAGTAGGCAGACAATGACATACTGGTCCTTGATACATATGACTCTGTTAGGACAATAAAGTCTGCACACTGAATACATCTGTCAGCAACATTGTCAGCATTATGTATGTTAAGGTGAAGTAGTATGATGAGCTTCAAGCCTTGTATATGTAAATGTTAGATTTTCACAAAAAGGGGCGATTCTGTTGTAATATCTGTATCTCGATAAGAGCTGTTCTGTCTACTTTAATTTTATCAGGGTAAACAAAAATGAGATGAAGTTCAGACTAAGATTTAACGTTGCTAAGGGTTACATAAACTTGTCCTGATGTGTAACTTGCAACGCTGCTAAGGGTTACATAAGCTTGTCCTGATGTGTAACTTGTAACGCTGCTAAGGGTTACATAAGCTTGTCCTGATGTGTAACTTGCGACATCAACAGATACAATAACATTTGTTGCTGGTCAAACCTTAGATCTTGTGTATTGTAATACCCCAAGTGTTTAGATAAAGTTGCTTTGGATTCTACACAAATCTCTGTACTGTGCAATCAACTAAAATGGTTCCTTGGTCAATTTGCGCGATTATTTGAGCAACTGTGTCCATATCCTGGTTAGTTTGCTTGCCTTCACGTATTCAGTTTAATATGCACACAAAAAGAGGGTCACTTCTCTGTCTCTGCATTTCTGTGAGCTCAAGAAGATGGAACTATTTCTGCCACAAAGGCATTTTAATTCATTAAAGAGTGTTATATAAGTTTGCATACACTGGGTAATCTCCAATAGAAGGTAGTTTTTGCAACTCTCCTACAGCCAGGACGGAAATTCCTCCAAATGGCCCTCATAGTTGATGTCTCAGATTTCCTGACGACTTTTGTACATGTTAGATTTTGCGAAAAAAAATAAGAAAAAAAAAAAAAAAAAAGAACGGGGAATTCGTTCATGATAAGTGCCTTATGGTGCTGTATTTTGCGCATCCGTACTTATTCTTTGTGCGTTCGAAAATGGTATGTAATCTGACTTACTTGTTCTCTTTCTCGTCTCGAGTTGCCAACTGCGGTGCTGACTGAATAGTCATTCGCATACACATGAGGAGGATATGCAGTGTTTGAATTATGCATGGAAGCCAGCTGCTGGAGCATGCCATTTCGCAAAACTAATGAAACTATATGAACCTATAATGAAAGACATTGACACGTCTTTGCAAAAGTTCTGATATTTATCTTAGAATCAAATAGTAAAACTGATGCTTATTTCAAATGAATGGAGATAGCATCCAAAAATAGTTTCACTGTGAATGTCCAGGACATTCCTTTAATTCCGACATGTCTTGTTTGACATGTATAGAGTCCTGAGATGACAGCAATGTGTAGAATCCGGGAATAACAGTATTGCACGTAAGTCATCAGTGACAGGTCTTTATAACATTGATAAAGCTTGCAACTCCAAAGTTTGTGACTACTATGATGTCATGAAAAATATGATCCAGAGTCTAAATCATTCTTTTTACAGATGCCCCCTAAGTATCATTGTAAGGTGCACAGTTTGGTTTTCAAGCTGTAGTTTTCTTCAGTGAGAAATTTCTCCATTGCTTCCAACACGCTCTCTTACTGCAAAGAGAAACTGAATTCCTCATCAATACTATTAGCCATTTCCGTTGTCTTCTGTGCAACGTAACGTACAAGGCGTCTAACCGTCTACAATGTGTGTGTTGCAACTTCAATATATTTTAGAAGTCATGTAGCAAGCATGCCTAAAATTACATCAATATTTCAATCAGATTCTGCAATTTTGTGAACAAATCTGTCTAATTTGGGTTTTTTTACGGGCAAGATGAGATATCAAAGGTCCACTACTTCTCTTGGATATCAAATAAAAATGTATTTGTCATAATGTGAAGACAATCAAATCCTCTACATTGTTAATAAATTCATGTCTGTTGGCAAATGTTAACAAAGTATAACATGCAATCACCGATGTCTTTCATTATGTACCATCTTTGTGGAAGATCCGGTTGCTACAAGGTACTAATTAAACATCCAATTAAAAAGATCAACGTAATACAAAAATAGTAAACCCATTCTCCCCACTGTGATATATCTATATGCAAAATATCTGCAAAATATAAATTTGAGCAAAAACAAAACTAAGAAATAAACACTATATATGAAGATAATTTAATTCACAATACATAGAATTTAATAAATTACTAGGCTACAGACACAAGTCCATATCTCCAGATAAAGTTATATTTCAAAAGCCAATGAAAAGATGACGTAAATGAATAAATTACCAATAATGTCTTACAGCATGGCATTACCATAGTCTCTTCGCACGGGAGGACATAGTGTAGGCCCAGGAGGAATTCAATGAGTACAGATGAATAAAAAGCGCAGATGACTCGGTCTCCACATCTCATACCTCTTTTAGATTATATTGTTGCATTAACGATACTCTGACCCCAGGTCATGGAAGACTCAGTTTATCGTCTCTGCGGATTAGTTGAATCTTGATATGGTCCTACTGTCGCTCCTCTTTAATGCATTGAAATCCGATCAAAAACGAGGAGAAAGAAACAAGATTAAATATGACGGCTTTGATACGTTATTATGACGTTATTGGTATATATGACTTATGCATATATGATGCCTTAAAATGCCATCGGTCTCGCGTTTCATCAATGCAGGCAATGAATTCTGTGAGTTTTTGCTCCGACATAAATAAAATCTTTACATTCTGCATCAAAGCCACGTGAGAGAAAAGATCACAGTAAATACAGTTTAAATGAAGTGTCAATTACATTATCAAAGAGTACAGTTCCTCCAGGTGCCGTTTCACCACCAAATTTACAGCAGTGAGGCAATGGTGTTATAGCACCAGTGGGATAGAATCCTCTGCGATGAGTGTGCACACATTGTATAATCAGCATTCTAATCTACATAGTCAGTAGAAAAAACGGGTTTGATATGGAGTAGGGTACGTCAAGCCGTCAAACGGTTTTTCCCCCGCCCCCAGCCCCCTGCCCCATGTCCCTGCCCTTAATTCGGAATAATCTACTCATATGATTTGCTATTCATTACAGACCGCCCATTATTCGCTTTCCGAATATTTTTATTTATACAGTGTGACTTGTTTTTTGGATATATAGATGTTAGATTATGTGCATCTCAAAATACCGACGCACTGACTTTCATAGAAACGCCTAAATAGTTCCAGTATGGGTGTGTGATACAGAAATAGGGCTTGGAAATCCGTATCCAACACCTAATCAACCAATTAAGATTAAATGGGTATGTAATAAAATAATATACCGCACTTAAATAGTTCTAAGCTCAATGCCATTGAGGTATGACGTATCTCCAAACCAGTGGAACCATTAAGAGTGGTCCTTCAGTCATAATTGAATCTGCTAATGCTGTCCACGCTTTTGCATTACCACTGTTGATGGGCTGAAGAAGAAAATAAATACATATGTAAATAGATTGAAATAGAATATAAAATACTGAATTCACCCAGAACGTTAGCCGTTGTTCTGTGTGTATGAGAAACGGTACCACAATGAAGTGACATGCCTGGGAAATTTGAACGGTACCACAATGAAGTGACATGCATGAGAAGTCAGAACGGTACTACAATGAAGTGACATGCATGAGAAGATAGTATGGTACCACAATGAAGTGACACGCATGGGAAGTTTGAACGGCAATACAATGAACAGTATCACAATGAAGTGACATGTATGGGAAGATAGAATGGTACAGGATTTGCATGGGAAGTGTGAACGATACCACAATGAAGTGACATGCATGGGAAGATAAAACTGTACCATAATTTTTTGATATGTATGAGAAGATAGGACGGTACCACAATGAAGTGACATTCATGAGTTGACAGAATGTTACCACAATGAAGTGACATTCATGAGAAGATAGAACGGTACCAAAATGAAGTGACATTCATGAGAAGACAGAATGGTACCACAATGAAGTGACATTCATGAGAAGATAGAACGGTACCAAAATGAAGTGACATTCATGAGAAGACAGAACGGTACCACAATTTAGTGATATGTATTGGAAGATAGAACGGTACCACAATGAAGTGATATGTATGGGAAGATATGACAATAATGCATATTACAAATTATTAATAAGAAACATTGCACATTAACAAGTTATGATGACTAGAGCTTTCATTGTAAATTCCTGGATTTTCCACTTGTAGTCTTCAGTTTTCGGTGCATTAGAGACCTGGCTAGTATATAGGTTGGCATACATTTTATAAGTGTAGGGCATGTAATATCAGACATATGGGTTGAAAATGTATCTTAGTTTTAAAAATGTCTGAAGTAACAAAACTTGGTCAACATAACTTGATGCTGGTGCTGCAATATGCTCCTTGAGATGCACTAACATACAAAGTTTCATCATTATTGGGTTGAAACAAAGTTTGGTTAGTCTAAATGTAATGAAATTAAAAATGCAGAGGATTAACAAATAAATCGCTGAGATACAATAGTAACTCAAGAGAGAAATGTAAGTCACATTGACCTACTTTTGGTATGATCCAGTTACTCTCCTTGAGATGCATTCCAAAACCATATTTCAGGAATGTAGGCAAAACAGAGTACTAGATATTTGGGGTGTAACAAACAGATAGCTGAAAATATAATGGTCACTAAAGCCTGAAAATTAGATAATAGTTACCTACTTTTGGTATGGTCGAGTTATCTGTCCTTGAGATGAATCCAAACACCAATTTTCATGAGTGCAGATAAAATAGGATGCAAGATATAGAGTTTGCAGTGAATTGAAAACTGAAAATACGAGGTCACCGAAGCGTAAAAATTATATCATAGTGACCTACCTTTGGTATGATTAAATTACCCACCTGCAGATGCATCCAAACGCAAACTTTGATAAGTGTAATAGGGTCAAAGATATTGAGGGTGTAAGGAATAAATGGCTAAAAACAAAAGTTACTAGAAAAGATTGAAAATTAGTTCACAGTGGCCTTATTAAGTAATTATTTACTATTCTTGCAATGGATCCACATACCAGTTTTCATGCGTGTAGGTGCATTAGGGTTGAAGATATTAAGTGTGAAAAAGAAAAGCTGAAAGTGCAAAATTAACTCCGGTGTGAAAATAAGTCGCAGTGACCTGTGTTTGGATAGATTGAGTTACTGTTCCCTTGAGGTGGATCTACATACCAATCATAATGAGTGTAGGAAAAATGGGCTCCAAGATACTAATGGTGTAACGAATGAATAACGAACGAAAGAAGGAACGAACACACTAACGTACGCACAAACGAACGAAAGAGAAAAACTTTATATCAGTCGCAACTTTACATTACTCTTGAAATTATTTTAAACCTTTCAACGAATAAGTGGCGGAAAACGTTACATTTCAACGAATACATACCTAATATACTCGCGTGAAAGTAGGATCCAATTGCAATCTGCATAGATACAGATATGCCGTCGCGTAATGCTCAGGCAGATATGGGTCTATGCTGTCTGTTAGGAGCAGTCAGTACAGCAAATAACATAGACTATGATCTGCCGGCGAATTATACGACGGCAGATCAGGGTCTATGTTGTTTGCAGTTGGACTCGACTTATAAGCGAGTAATACGGTACAGTTTGATATCTTAAAGCTGCATTCCTTCGAGAATAATCGGAAGTTGAGATATTTGTTGATTATTCCAATTAGGAATAATAAAAATATATTATTGCGAAATTATACCCCTACGATGGGGAATCTTAGTCCTAAATGGGTGCTAACCATCTTACTGCTATGAGCACACATGTTTCCGAAACACATACAAGCCACAAAATATGCATGGATAGTGATAAGACGACAGTAAACATTTTCTTTTTTTTTTGAGACATCCCCCACCCCCACCGCAAAATTATTGTTTCTGTGAGAAAGAATAAAGATGGTTTCCTGAAAAAAGGTGGTTGATGTCTAGAAAGTTTCAAGATGATGGACTATATAGCAAAGTGCCACTTATGTCACATAAACAACTATGATAGAAGCAATAAGTGTCACAGCAATGTTTACTCTACGTGGCTATAACGTACTGTCAAAAACACTTGACGCAAAAGAAACCACAGTGAGTCGACAAAGGTAATTGGGTTTTTCCCCACAATAACCCGTTTGTGCAGGTCTCAAAGCCTGAGCAGGGAACGATACAAAATTAGGCCGATTTAAATTGTGTATTGTCCTTATATACTGTACTAATCCTGCAACTAGAGCATTCACTCGATATAATGTATCACATAATTTAAAGCTTTGTTGGGTTAGTGCCAAAATAAAGCCAGGTGCGACATCTTACTTTTGATAACCTCACGCTATTTTCAACAGTATATATTTTGATATCCTTTCCACACATGTAAATAAAACTGGTTATGTTTAGTTATTACCGTAACAGCTAAACCACTTTGGTAACAATACATGTTTATATTTTCAAAATGCTTATCATATCTAGTTTCAATAAATATTCAAAGAGATCATCATTTTCTGTAACAGAAAGAAAAGTATTTAACCCAATGCGATAATCAAGCCTAATACACTTACGGCGAACTGTACTGCAAAATAAATTGTCTGCAATCGTTGAAAAACAGAAAGAAAGAGGAAAAATAGGAAAGAAAGTCGAACAAAAAACAAGAAGACGGTCCTTGATTTTGTGAGAAATGACTGTTGAAGGTGGTTAATTTCCCAATTTTAATCTAAACTATGAATTTATGTTGGCAGTTAGGGAAGAAAAATTAGATGAATGAACATTTTTCATTCAAGTATGAGTCTAATGTCATGAGTGTAGGTGTCTCTACAATAAAAATGAAAACCAAACATCAAATCTCAACCCAACCCAATACGTTTTGGATCTTTATGTTGATGTATTCTCTGACTATGACGGAAATCTGATTGATGCGGTCGTAGGGCTATAGCGGCTAATTTCGGCCCATGGTTCAAAAAAGGGCAGTAAATAAAGCTTTGAAAATAATGAACCACCTTGTGGATCAAATCAATGTGCGAAAATGAAAGTTGCTGGTGTCCGTCAGTTCATCCACAACCAGGAAAATCAAAACACTGCTACCCACCCCCCAACCCCACAAAACCTTTGTTCGATATTTTATGAAAACGAAAAAGATACTCGAGATATCCACGAAATTCACCACAACAATGTTGACACTTTGTTGTTAAATATCATCATGTCCATTAGGAAAATAGACCGTCAAAAGTATGAGACCCGATGATCAATCGTCAGCAGCGTGGACACAAAACTGAAAAGACAAAAATAGGCTCTAAAGGACTAAGATGAATCATTGAAAACGGAAGGCAAAGCAACCGTTGAAACAAGTCTCAACCAATATGAGACGAAGAAATTAACATTCTTTATGAAAAGGGTTTAATAGAAAGCAAATATGTCGAATCTCTGATTAACACAATGTGACTGAGTAACTGTTTCATTTTGATCTACAGAGTGTGAAGGAACACTACATGTAGAAATGGTGACACGAGATGCTCAATAAAGCATCATATGGGCTTGAGTATTTGGAATTCCCGTGACACCAAAGACCTTTTCAATGGATTGAAACTGAGAAGCTGTTTCTGCGCACGCATAAAAACGCCCTGAAGGTTTCTCAAACGAAAATGTCCCTTTCTACATATCAACACGAGCTATAACAATGGAAGATCACATAACAGAGAAATGGTTCACTAAACAATAGTCGCAAAAAAGTTGATCTTGACTCAAAAAAAGATTAAGAAACAACAATGCCCTCTAACATCTGTTTCGAAACCTGCGATCAGAAAATGTGCCTACAATATACATAATTCTAATTAGTGGATATACAAAGGTACAGTTTATCTTAATCCTCATCACCATAACCGAATAGCAACAACCAAACTTATCAAATATGCTAACCAATACACACAGATCCATCCACATAGTTTAAAACCCTGCACGGAATACAATCCAAATTCCCCCAGTGTGAAACAACGAATCTGTTTTTCCTCGAACACTTTGCATTTGCAGCTATATTCCATTGTTTTGGTGCAACACTCCATGTGCAAAATTTGAATATCTACACAACCACGAATACACATACAGCGACAAATAATCCAATGTGATTGTGAATAAAAATAAAATCAACGCAGTGCTTCCCCAAACAATCATGTTCTTGATCTTTTGACAATACTATTTAGAACTTGTCCATTTTATTCAATAGCATCCCTGTTTTTAAAGTTAATTATACTATTTATTGTAATATTTTTTTTGTTGTGATCATGACTGATTCATTGTTTGATAGTTTCTTGACAAATGTTTGGAACGTTGTTAGAACTAAATTAATGTAGTGTATTGAATCGAACGACAAATTGATGAGCTTAACATTCAAAGTCTTCCACGGTGATACGGTCATGCTCAGACCGGGATAAAACTAACCATACCTGCAAAGGATTTACTTCTTGTTTTATTAATCTTCCTTTGTTGTAGGAATGCAGGATAAATAAAATACAAAATCAGTTTCCTCGATTACAAGGCTTCTTGGGTCTCAGGGAGAAAACCTTAGGACAGCTCTGTAAGCCTTGATGTCATAATGTTTTCTAACCATCAACCAAATAAACCTTGAATTCGACGTCACTAACATTGTATTCTATATTTATTGAACTATTGCATTCTCTTTTTCCAGAATTGATTTAAAGAATAGCTGGTTGCTGTTTCAACTCTAGGTTGACCATTGATCTTCCGTATTTCGGTGTCTAGAGGGTTGACCTAAATCAGACTTCGAAACAGAATTCATAAACTGTGTGAAAAAGTTGAAAATCGTGTTTTCAAAATAGAGTGTGAATACATTGAAAGTATATAACCAAATGTTTAAAAAAACTTACCCTGTTTTCATATATTACCATTTATGACAAAATGTTTTGAATGTCTCTCGTAAACCAATAATGGGATAAACGGTTGGAGGAAAACAATACCAGACTGTATACATGTGAAATGGATCTTAATTTAGAATCCCTTTAAAGCTGTAAAACTTCGATCGCGATAATTCAAACATTCATCTTTCTCTCAGTGGAGTAGAATGACGTACAAATTTACGAATGTTATGAGTGTATAATCTACCTTACGTTCAGGTAGACAGGTATATGTGCACACGGGCTGGCTTAAGACTGTCAGTTATAGCGTGTCGTATAACAAAAAAGACGACTGCACGTTACAACTATATGCCGCTTCATAGATAAGGGAATAATAGTAAACTTTGGTGCATAGACTGTAAGTATACCACTGACACGAACTGTTTGACATCTAACAAGGTAAGTTAACTTAATAAAGTACTGCGAAACTAATATTAGTGAGCACAAAGAATTAATTAACTTTCTAATTATGTCAGACAACGTTCTTCTATTTTTCATTACCTGTCAAGTTCACCAATAGACTGAAAAATACTTTTGTTTTGTATAAGAGACGCACGGCAACATTTCAGGTTTGGTTGGGCAAAGTCCACATGACGGTGCTTTGGCTAGTGGTTTTAGTTATTTTATTTTTGCGTTGCGCTGGGGAATGAATTTTAAAGTGCCTTGCCCAAGAACACAACACGGAAGCCAAACCAGTCGGTCATCATATGTTGCAAGGGCTTTGGGGGACACACTCTCTCTCTGCCCCCCCCCCCCCACTCTTTCTCACTTTCACATTAACATCATATTTATACAATTGCAAACTGAAGCACCTTTTATGTGTGCGTTAGAAACAGAGATTTAAAAGAAGTTTTTTTTTTTTTTTTTTTTTTTTTTTTTTTTTTTTTTTTAAATAAAGAGCAAAGTCAATACTCGGTACAGTTCGGTAATATTCGGTCCAACGACAGCGGCATGGATATTTAGCACGGCTGTACTCCTCGTTTAAAAGTTTATGCTTTGTTTTCAAGTTAGTCTTTGACAAGAAAGATATGAACAAACAATTGCTTTCATTATAAACGGTTCAAGTTCTCAATAGTCCATTTTTTAAAATAATTCTGCATATACTGACACAAACCTTAACAGTTCAGCTTCAAAGTTGTTAGCTTTCATGTATTCGGTTGCAAAGAGAGCAAATAATAATACAAGGAAAAACAGCCTGGTTGGCTGTATGAATAAGCTGTTGACGGGATATCATAGTATTATGAGGCTGAAATGTAATAATTTCAAACTTGTAATAACTGTATTTTATGACATAACATATCAGGGTCAGGCCTTGATAGGCATACGTGTAATAACTGTATTGTATGACATGGATTATAGGATGCATGTACGATCGTACTTGTAAGTATGTAAATTGACACCTCTATGTATGTAAATCTCGATTGCAGTCGTTTGAGTACCATATTAAAACATAAATTAAGTTAGAGACATACTGTCATATAAGCCCGTACAATTAAATTCTTTAAGAGACGTTTGTATGCCCTAGTTGTCATAAATGTACATGTATGGTGGATAGGGAAGACGAGTTTAAATATGCTGCCTATACAAATATTACATGCTCTAGAGGTTTGCATAAATATACTCTGGTGAAGAGAGGTGTTAACACTTATCGTCATCTGTTATACGTATGTTTACATTTCTATCAATGATTTATCTTCAGACACCAGGTATGTCCATCCATAGTTTTATGTGCATACAGATAAGGTGCTGACTGGCTCAGTATATTATTAATATTATGTTATTGCAGTTTTAGATCATTATTTACAGTAACATTTGTATTATATACCATTACTACCGTTACTATACCAATATCATAATTGTTATATATATATATATATATATATATATATATATATATATATATATATATATATATATATATATATCATATGTATAATTACGCTTCATGACGTTACAAATAATGAAAAGTAAATTCTTAACAGCCGACGCATCCGAATATATTTGTAAGTCATTTCACTACGCAAATCTGCAGTTTCATCAAATAAAACCAGTAATTGCCACTGCTCGCAAATATAGAAATTATTCAACTCGTTTCATAAATTTCATTTGAAACGATCAATCATGTAAGATCCTGTATATATCGCTGCCAAATTTCATAACACTAAATGAAGGCAACTACATTGCAATAAAGTGAGCAAATCATGTTTGAAATTCATTATATTATTAAAGAAATGCTTTTAAGTTAGGGCGAGCAAACTGTATTATATATTTGAGGATTTGTTTTAAGCGTGTTGAATTGCAATGAATAAGTTTGATTTTAAATATAAAACCAAAATTCTTTGATGAGTCAAATTTATCGAAATATCATTTATCTTTTGAGTTGATATACTTAAATTTAATGTGTTTTGATAATTGCATACTTTCAGTGATTTATCATGTTTTTTATTATAGATATATTTGTTAGAGGCAGGTATGTGTGCATAGTAGGTTTTATTTTGTATTTGCCAAAGTAAGGAAGCTAGAAGATTGTAAAAACAGAAACAAGTAGGGAAATACTAGTCTTGCAAAACAAAATTATTAGATGGTCAATTCTCCTCGGTCAAGTAAACAAATAAGCAATATTTACATTGTGTGCTTTAAATATGTCAGGAGTTTGTACGACAGATTAATTGCTTCAAAAAAAGGCCCAAGTCGTATCTTTCACCACTGAAGATTAAACACGACATACATTATGCAACATTATTAAACTATTGTTGATATTTTGTCGTTATGATCTAACTTGCCAAGGTATATCTAAACGACTTAGCACAGTTAATCTAGATGTTATGATCTACCTTGCCAAGGCATATCTAAATGTCTTAGCACAATTAATCTAGCTGTTATGATCTACCTTGCCATGGCATATCTACACGAGTTAGCACAGTTAATCTAGCTGTTATGTTCTACCTTGCAAAAGCATATCTAAACGTCTTAGCACAGTTAATCTAGCTGTCATGATCTACCTTGCAAAGGCATATCTAAATGTCTTAGCACAGTTAATCTAGATGTTATGATCTAAATTGCCAAAGCATATCGAAATGTCTTAGCACAGTTAATCTAGCTGTTATGATCTACCTTGCCAAGGCATATCTAAATGTCTTAGCACAATTAATCTAGCTGTTATGTTCTATCCTGCCAAGGCATATCTACATATAAGCACGTTAGATTATTGAGCTATGCACTGATCTTTCTTTTAATGTTTATTGGTAAAATATGTGTTTGAAATGAAAATGATGGTTCCAATCGTTGTTCGGGAAGAATATTTGCATGCCTAAAGCCTCGATATTTGCTACACTTAACCCCTTCCATCAGCAGCAGCATCATCACTATATTGTCACAGAAACCAAACTATGCATGTGTTCTCAATAAAAACGTTAGATTTGGAACATTTTGTTCAAAGTTCCACTAAACTAAATATGTCCCAAAATATGATTTACATTCAACATTTTGATCATATTTACATTGATTGCTTGGCTTTATATGTTTTAGAATGAGGCTTTGTACAAGAAGCCCTACCTCTAGGCCCATAGCTAAAGTTATTTACTCCTACCGAACAACTGGTGGTACAATGTAGTTTATACTATAAATATAGCGATGTCTTCAAATTTTACAAACAAACGCTAGAAACTTAGAACGTTTCAGGCTTCTTCGGAGCCTAATATTTTCCAAAGATAGGACATGACATGATCATTTTTAAAGGCAAATAAGGTATAATCACTATATGATAATATATGCTTATATTATGTGAAAAGAAAATGGCACTGGTCATAAAATCGAGGCCTACTTTTGCAAATGGAATGAGACACAATTTTACATTGTATCAATCATACAAGAGATTTTCTTTGTGAAATTACATTTTTTAAATTCTAAACTTGATGACTCGCCATACTAACTTATGAGAAAAAAGGCACAACTGTCACCAATGAGGTTTCCACTACGTAAGTATCACCACGATCCCAAAACCAATGATAGTAACGAATATAACATAGCATCGGTTACATGATTTCTCTTTTTTATGATAATGCGCCCACGTACACATCCAATCGTACACATGATACTGCAGTATCATTCATCGTCTGACAGATATCTCAACATTGTAATTATTTCTCTTTACATTTAGAGTCATTTGCTTTCCTAAAGTTTTGTAACATTATTATTGCAATTTACTTACATTAAAATTATGTTTAACAATTCATTGATACCATTACCAGTTATATATTAACAACTCCATCACCACGTTTATGGTTCTTATGTGTGATTCAAACTCCGTTGATCTGAATCAGTAAACATAAAATACATCATTGTAGTCGTCGTAATTATCATCTTAATAATCATCAAAATATTCTTCTTTTTTTCTTCTTCTTCTTATTATTCCTCTTTGCTGGTATTCGGACAGTTCTCTTTTCTATTGAGCCCACTTCTGTAGCCTTATATCATACAGATTTTGTACTTTTTCACGACCCAATAAGGCCGCTTTCTATAGTAGGTCCGAGTTCAGTGTTAAGTCCGATTTTTGCTGATTATCTCCGAGTTTGTTGGGTATTATTTTATGGTATCACTCCCAGTGTTTCGTACCATGTCAGTATCTGTGTTCCGAACCGTTCCCAGTCTTTTGAGTAGATCTCTATACCTTACTATTTTCCTTCTTCTTCTTCTTCTTCTTCTTGTTATTCTTCCTCTTCTTCTTCTTCTTCTGATTATTATTATTATTATTATTATTATTATTATTATTGATCCTGTGATTGCTTAATACTGTGAAATTCAAACTAGACTTATATGCCAAGCAGAAGGGGGTGTGCTACAATTTTGCGTCTCCAGTGACAGAGGTATCGTCGTCTACTCCCAGCTTTTGTCCGCTATCAACAACTATGTCATATATGTTGATGTTTTATAAAGTGTATCATGACTTATCACATACCTAGCTACCAAATAACTACCTAACTCACTAACTACATACAAGAAATTGAAGACAGACAGTGAATTACGGCCACTGGTATAGGAGATATGGTTGAGACGAAGAACTAATAGGTCAAATAGATAAACTCTTTTGATTAGAACATTTAATATCATGCATTAGGTCATTATCATGTACTTAGTTTATCAACTCTGAATCATTAATATGATATTTGAGATCATAATTTCAACACCAGATTTGTACCATCAATTGGGATGCAAGTATATATATATATATATATATATATATATATATATATATATATATATATATATATATATATTGTATCGTATGCATCACAATTTGTTTTAAATATTTCATAATAAGATGAAGTCTAATAAGAAATATGGATTAAAACCCTTGACTGGATGAAACTGACATTAGTCTGACTCTAAACATTTTAACGAAGACTTAACTGGGCCTTAAATTTAAATCATAAATCTTACCATACATAAGGTAAATCAAGCTCATCGAAGTTGTAAAAGGGGTCAGAGTATTTTAAATTCCGCTTGATATCACAAAAGACCGTTTAGGAATGTTTTTCAATCCGAGTTCAGGCTCTTATTTCTGCTATTTTTTCTTGCTCTTTAATTTAGTAAAAAGATGAAACAATAAAAAATAACAAATGATAAAGGTTTCCAGCAGAGGTATGCATAATCATTAAAGTTCAATTACAATTTTATCATTGATAGGAAAAATTAAATTATCTTTATGATCCGATTGGTCTGTTACTCGTGTGAAACGAGGATAATAAAAGAAACAAAACTTTTGACGATTCAGCTACTCTTTTGTGAGCTGCAGCTAGAGAAAGCGATTTCCTAGCATTGAAAATATGGCCTCTGATTCGTTGATAAGAGACAACTTTTATGTGCTGACATTCTAGCTAAGGTTATCGAAATCAGGGTAGAAAATAGGAACACATTGGTCGATCCCTCCTCTTTCTCTCGTATCAGCAAATAAAACATTTCTTGGCTCTGCTTATAAAATCCTCTAGCTCTTTATTAATGCAATTTATTTTCTTTCTGAATTTATAGTGCACTTTCACTCAAGTTGTGTATTCAGCACTTGGGAAATATCTATGTTGATGACATAAAACGGCTTTGTCTCTATGGCTTCACAATATTGATGTCCTCTCTGATGTTCGTTTGGGACAGAAACTATTCAAATATTAGACGCCTCAACTTCCTAGTTATTCTCACCCTTTTGATCTCTCGGTTGGTTAGTGTCGACTGATTTTCCGTGGCTATTGTTGCTTGCCATTTTATCTGATAAAATCCCACTTCACCTCCACTCCTCGCTCCAGTCACTGCAAGTATGCTTGGGTAAAATGTCAACTCGTTTCCCATATTGTGAAATAAAGACATATTCAGCGTGGCTTCTCAATCGTCTGATCTGAAGTATGCGCTGAATTCAAGAAAACAATATAATTCCTCCGTGATTTGCTCATGTTCAATACTCATAATGTATGGCTTTAGTGCTATAAAGGTCAATGACATTTTCCCAAATGTATATTATATCGTTAAATTATCTAAATGCTCTAAAAAATATTGTAATTGATAGTAATATTGCAAACAATTTGTACGTGTGTAATAAACTAAATTCTCGCATATAAATGTAATAATGTTGTTCACCAAACGAATGCTCGTCATAGTCTATAGGATATCAAACCAAAACTACATATTACAACATGGTCTTCAGACAGATCTAACAGGAAATTACATAATATAATGAAATTCTTGAAATATTTACATTTCTGTCACGGTATTTTCTGCAGATAATATCTGATGCAGTCCCATTTGTACATACTACCCTGACGGTTTATTGAATATAAACAAGTATTGTTCAGCGTTCAGCCTTCTAAAACGTTGGGAAAGGCACATTAAACTGTAAGTTATAGTAAATGTTTAGTACTAAACAAATTTTGTATTATTATTTCATAGCGGGCTCGCTACTGTTCTGTTATCTACCTATTCTTTGTGAGCTCGGTACTTTTTCACAATATATTCATTCTTAGCCGCCCCGGTATTGGTCCACAATCTACCTATTCTTAGCCGCCTCGGTACTGGTCCTCAAGCTATCTATTCTTAATGGGCTCGGCACTGGTCCTCGATCTCTCCATTCAAAGTTTTCATGTCGTCCTTTATGTACCTTTGTCATCATCAGGTACAGGTCACTGATTCGGCATTAAAAGCAATAAATAAAAAAGTTGGAACTTGATGACGACCTTGAAATATTTCGTTTGAAGCATATTTATTTCAAGCATTTCAAGGCATACAAAGTCCGCATTATGAACACGGGATTTGGAAACAAGTGCTTCTCATACTTATCTAAGTCCATCTCCTAACAAAATACTTTTCATTCACAAATTGAAACATTAGGGATACAATATAGAAGTCACATTTATTTTGGAGTAGATGAATGGAATGTACATGCAAAGACAAATATTTCATATAGTAACAAATAGTATAAATATAGAAACACATACCACGGTATCCATTCAAGAACAGTAGGTACAGAAAAATGATTTGCAAACGTTTATAAGATATTGAAGCAAGAGTTATCACAATCTTATGGTTGAGAATTTAATATATTATGTAGAGATGTGGGTTGGTGGGGTTGGGGGTGGATGAGTGGTAGGTTGCGCGCGCGCGTGTGTTAGCGTGTGTGTGTGTTTGTGAATATACCATACTTAGATACTAAGGTATAGTAGTATACCAATGTGTTGACATTAAACCCATCTTTACGTGTCTTACATAATTATGATAGTACATGACAGATAAACCATGTCTAAATATTTACTTAATTACCTTAAAAAGTCTAATCAACATATTCTTAGTTGATATACTGCTTAGTTCTAAACAGATGAAGGATTAAAAGAAGGAATATTGACGTTGCTGCTTGCTTAGAAGTCGTGAGATCAAAGATTGCTGAAATAGTTAATATTTGGCTTTGAATCAGGAAATCATACACTTTTAAGATGTCCCCGTGTTCTCTGCTTGTTACTTAAGGATTACCATATAAGATGTCCTCGTTTTCTCTGCTTGTCACTTAAGGATTACCATATAAGATTTTGTTTTTTCTGCTTGTTACTTGAGGATTACCATATAAGATGTCCTCGTTTTCTCTGCTTGTCACTTTAGGATTACCATATAAGACGTCCTGATTTTTTCTGCTTGTTACTTGAGGATTACCATATAAGACGTCCTGGTTTTTTCTGCTTGTTACTTGAGGATTACCATATCAGACGTCCTGGGTTTTTTCTGCTTGTTACTTGAGGATTACCATATAAGACGTCCTGGTTTTTTCTGCTTGTTACTTGAGGATTACCATATAAGACGTCCTGGTTTTTTCTGCTTGTTACTTGAGGATTACCATATAAGACGTCCTGGTTTTTTCTGCTTGTTACTTGAGGATTACCATATAAGACGTCCTGGTTTTTTCTGCTTGTTACTTGAGGATTACCATTAAATCTAAGTGAGTAAGAATAAGACTAAGATGGTTTGTCTAGTTACAAACATAATTTTTACAATGTAGAAAAAATTGTTCCGATCTTTCGATTTAAGGAAAAGTAAAATTTTTGCAGTAGTTTATGGTTGTGCCATATACTGTCTTAAGTAAATGTCAGGCCAAAATGGCTATGAAAGTCAACTTCATATATCAAAGAGATATTTAAATACATAGTTGGATGAAATGGTTAAGTGAAATAGTCAAGAAAAGTATTTTAAAACTAAAAATATGAATGCTATTATACAACCGCAGTTCTTCGATTTGTCTCACAAAATTAACATTAAAACCTATATTGATGTGGCAGAGTATTCGATATCAAACAGGATATAGTCTCTTCCTGGTAAATAATGAATGATTACTTTTACGTTAAAGTCTTTTTCTTTTTAACTCGCATATGATTTATCTCAAAGATACATTGGCGTGTTTGACAAAGAAAGTTACCTTACTGTGGCGCAGTTTTAACACTTGTTACATTCTTGAGACACACTAAAATCAGCCCGACCAAACGAATTTATTTGAGCAATTTTTAGATCATTTGCATGAAAAGCATTTGGTCTACTGATGAACTTTCGCTCCAGGATAAAAGGTCATAGTGGGTAACTCCGGAAGAGATATGTCTGAAAAAGGATATGCATAATCACCGAAAATGAAAGGAAATGAAGGAAAGCTAAACATAATTCGCTGAAAATGAATTTAAATGAAACAAAATTGAACTAAGTGCAACGTAAAGTAACTGAAAATAACGACAAATGGGCATTACAAAAATATTATTAATGAAAATAGTAATTTTTAGTGAAACGTAAAGGAACATTCGTAATACTGTTTGTGTTATTTTGAGGTATTGGGAAATATATAAACTGAGTAAACTATGAAGGTAATTTAGTTGACTATAAAGTAAACTTCTTAAGTTGCTGTGTAGTTAGTTTTTAAAAGTGAGGTGACATTGCAAATCACTTTGCATGTAAAATTTACCAACTTCCGAGCGCATCTGGTCGACCACGGTTGCATATATATTTCGGCGATAATCTTTTTATTTCTAATCTGGTAGAATCAGATTAGGACGACTACAGCGAACTTCTTCACAGGTTCTCATCTTTATACAACGTTAACGTGCGTCGCTAATCAAATAACAATTTTGCACATGTTGACATTTTATGCAATCCGTAAACCATGACCAACACCTGCATCATGTGGACTAAATTAATATAAAGTGTCCTTTTCTATTGAATTACATTACATCAGATAAGACTGGACTTGAGAACATAATCATAACAAACAAAACACGACGAGAGACTTTACCCGCTTGAATTTTACAGAATGGTTTGTGTTCCTTCACAGAGAAGAAAGGAACAGAACAAAACTTTATTGAGAAAACAATCATACTCAGGCAATACATATATGGCATATGAGTGAAGCACAAACAAATTTATATTATATAAGAAGCCACCACAGTGTAATATGAATTAGAGGCAGATCAGAGAAAACGGGAAGATACAGAAGAGAGAGAGAGAGAGAGACAGACAGACAGACAGACAGACAGAGCGAGAACATGGATTATCTTAACATTACAAGTTCATCTAATATCAACAGAAATGTGAACTATCAGGGATTTAAATTAAACGCTCTGATATTTTTACAATAACGTATAAGAGTCGCAAAAGATCGAAAGGAGAAATTAGCATATGTAGCTATCCAGGCCTTTATTCAGTTTTTACTTCGTTCATAATTGTGCTAACAAATATGTTTCATTTTTTACTTTTATTTTATTTCTATTTGTCGTTAAATGTTGATATTTCACAGTAATCAGACGTATGTAATAATATTTCTTCATTACATTTGGTTTGGCCTCACGATTTCTGAGGTGTGGGGCCCTGCGAGAGGATTAACGATTTAGCACAGATAACTATCTTCTCATAACAATGTTTTACAAATTGTAAATAGTGTAATTAATTAATATTACGAAAAAGAATTCAGTCGTATGTCGCAAAAAATGAGAGTTACTATGCTAAAACAAACCACCGTTAAAAATTAGTTCTACTGATAGCCAGAATGGACTAATACTGTCTATATAATGTTACGACTCTGTGGTCTAAACAAATGTAACAGAAAGAAAGTGAAACCAACAAATCAAGTAAAAATCAACAAGCAATTTATTTCTAAACAATTAAAGTGAAAATTCAAAAGACACTTACAGTAACGTGAATTAAAATCCAAATAATCCAATAATCCTAAGTGTTCTAATCACAAGTCCTAAATATAGAATGTTCCGAATGAATTACTGTATCCTTGAATGTGCTGATGTGCCAATAGTCATTAATGTCCTGATGTGTAAGTAGTCTTTAATGTGCTGATGTGCCAAAATGAAGTACTCAAGAATATATTTGAATAAGTTCACAAAAATCCCAAAGTCATCAGTTATAAATCCAAAATCCAAAAGTCTATGAGCACTTTTATAATCCAATGAACATTTAAAATAATTCCTCTCTCTGAATTCGGAATGATTTTTCACAGCTGTAATGGCTCTTTAAAGACTGATGTTAAGGTCGAAACTGAAAAACTGTCCACTAAACATGGTATACATAAAGATAGGTCACATGACAGAATTTTCGAGAATATTATGGTGTATGTGACTTTTGACACATAACTCTAAAGGAAATTCTAGTTTTATCTGTAAACAAACTCAACCTTGACCTCAAATTGAATCAACAACTTGTTTACCAAAACCATCCTTTTTACTCAAATACTAAGTAAACAACCTGATTCAAGGACAATAGCTAAACATGTCAACATTATACTCAACATTAAGGTTTAAGTAAATATTAAAGTTAAGAAACATTTATAATTTCCTAAAATATTTATAATATTATATAAACATTATACATAACAATCATGTGGACGTGTGCAAAGAGTTAATTTGGTTAATTTAAGTAGCTACTGGGCGTGTTTAAGGACTTTTTATGCGAAAATGTTAAAATGTGAACATTTTGGTCTGATCAGCGACGTAAGTTTAGGTTCTATAAAGATGTGACCTCTTTGAGAAATTGGCAGTAGTTATCCTGAACTAACGTATTCACCGGCACTTTCTATCAGATTACAAATAAAAAAGCCAATGAAACATTGCAAAAACGTATTTAGACAAAGATTGTTTAGGGTCAAATCCATTACAAAATGCAACGTAAAACCTAATCAAATATGCTAACCAATACTAACCGATCCATCTACATAGTTCAAAATCCTCCCACGAATACAATGCACATTCCCTAGTAAAGTGTGAAACAACGAAAGTCTGCGTTTCCTCGAAGACGTCACATTGACATCTACATTCCATGGTTTTCGGTGCAACACTCCATGTGCAAAATTTGAACATCTACAATGAATCCACACGCAGTGTCAAATAATCCAATGTGATGGTCAATCCAAGAAAATCAACGCAGTGCTTCCCCAAACAGACATGTTCTTGATCTTTCTACAATATCATTTGGAACTCGTCGATTCTATTCAATAACATTCTAGTTTTCAAAGTTAATTATACTATTTATTGGGATATTTGTTTTATTGTGATCATGATTGATTCATTGTTTGATAGTTTATTGACAATTTTTTGGTACGTTGTTAGAATTACATTGATATAACGTATTGAATTGGACGACAAAGTGCTGATGTTACATCTGTTTAACATTCAAATTCTTCCGCGGTGATACGGTCAAGCTTAAACCGGGATAAAGCTAACCGGAGTCGAAATGGATTTACCTTTGCTTAATTATATTTCCTTTCTTACAGGGTTGCACAATAAATAAAATACAAAATTAGTGTCGTAAGGTACAAAGCTTCTTCTGTCTCTAAGCGAAAACCCTAAGACAGCTCTGAAAGCCTCGCTGTCTTAACGTTTTCTAACCCTCGAACAAATAAACATTGTATTCGAAGACACTAACACTGTATTCTATATTTATTAAAATATTACGTTCCGTTTTTTCCAGAATTGATTTAAAGAATAGCTGCTTGTTGTTTAAGCTCTAGGTTGACCATTGGTCTTCCGTATTTCGGTGTCTAGAGGGTTGATCTAAAGCAGACATCCAAACAAAATTCAGAAACTGTATGAAAAGATTGAAGGGATCGGACCACTAATTAATTTCCAATAAAACTTAATGTTAATATATTTTTAAAAAATAAAATTAAGTTCTTCATTAACTTGGCATACAAACCATTACATTCATTAGAGTTAGAGACTTTTTTCAGCCTTGAAAAACAGGTGCTTCGCAGCATGTTTTTGTGCCTCGTGATGATTTAGATGGGGGAGGGGATATCAAAATAAAAGTAAATATTTATTGTCGTCTATAGTACATAAATTGAAGTTTGTGAAATTAATAATATATCAAAATTGAACCCATTTATTACCCAATGGGCGCCTCTCAAAAAGATTTAGTACTCTATTTTTTATTCCCATACCAGTAGACTGGTTCCCTGATTCTAATATAGTTAGTGGACCCATACCTGAAGATCGTGTTTTCAAACAGAGTGAATAAATTAAAAGTATATAATCAAACGTGTACAAAGACTAACCTTGTTTTCATACATTAACATTTATGATAAATAATTTTGAATGTCTCTCATAAAACAAAAATGGGATGAACCGATGGAGGAAAAACAATATCAGACTGTATACATGTGAATGGATCTGAATTTAAAATACCTATAAAGGTCGTTCGCGATAATTAAAACCTTCATCTTTCCCTCATTGAAGAGGAATGATGTGCAAGTTTACGAATGTTATAAGTGTATAAGCTACCTTACGTCCAGGTGAGCCAGGTATATGTGCACAAGGGCTTGCTTAAGACTGTCATTTATAGCGTGCGATGTAAAAAAACAACAACAAAAAAATAAATAAATTAACGGACTGCATGTTACAACTAGATGCCGCTTCATAGATAAGAGAATAATATCCTAGCATACCTTGGTGCATAAAATATATGTGTACCACTGAGACAAAGTAGTTTTCATCTAACAAGGTAAGTAACTGATGTTAGTGTGCACAAGGAATTGATCAACGTTTCTAATTATGTCAGACAACGTTCTTCTATTTCTCATTACCTGACAAGTTCATCAGCAGACTGAAAAACCGTCTTGTTTTGTAAAAGAGACACGCGACAACATTTCTGGTTTTGGTTGGGCAAAGTCCGCTTGAGGGTGCGTGGACTAGTGGTTTTAGTTAGTTTTTGTTGGGCAATGAGAGTAAAGTGCCTTGCTACAACATGGTAGCCAAAGCGGCATGACATATTAGGTCACACAAGGGCTTTGTGCAACTCTATCTCTCTCTCTCTCTCCAACACACACATACATTACGATAATATGTATACAGATGCAAACTGAAACATCCTTGAGAGTACGTTTCGAATGGAAATTTAAAAGGAGCATTATTTATATAAACGTAGAGAGAGAGAGAGAGAGAGAGAGAGAGAGAGAGAGAGAGAGAGAGAGAGAGAGAGAGAGAGAGAGAGAGAGAGAGTGAGAGAGAGAGAGAGAAAAATAGTCATTTACAAATCCACTTGCCAGACTCCCGATACAAGTTCAAATTCGGCTCCCGCAAGCTCAAGTTTCCAAGTTACTTGCTCGCGGGCAAGTCCGAAAAATTGAGAGTTACAGGGAAAAATTGGACGTGTTCCGTTTGTAATACTTTATGTTCTGTAAGTTTTATACCCTGCGATCTTCCCACAGTACATATTAGCGTCTTTAGTTGGTTTTTATACGTACCGCATTCTTCTATTACATATCTGACAAGTTTTTTCATTTCTCGTATGTCATTTCCATCCTGAAGTCAATGTCAAGGTCAGTCTCGCATTTTATCGCGCAGACGTAATAATGTGAATATTTACTATTTAAAGCAAGTTTTGACAAATAAGGAACAAATATTTATATTTTAACTTATCAATTACATTTTAATCGTAATATCTGTAGGTTTTAACCTAGCCACGGGCAGTTTATTAGCTTGCCGACTGTAAACAATCGGCTTGTCGATGATTGTTTTGATGCATGTGGCCAGTTTTATGGTGAGTGGGCGTTAAAACAGGTAATTATATAACTCGTGAGATTTCTCTGACATGTGTTTCTGAAAAAAAGGCATTAAGGATTTCATTCAAAGCGCAATCGATGTACCGAAAATATAGCACCCACAAGCTGTGTTTGTAATCTGTTGTTTACGTCATAATTACAGGAAACCAATACATACTTACTGCTGGACCAACAATTCATACAAGTAAGTATTCTCAATCTCAAAAGTCGGCGAGTCAAATATTTTGATGCATGTTGACGATTTCAAGGTGACTACATGATAATTGTTATGGAAATGAATAAAATAAGTGTTCACAAATCCTTCAGTCGAATCTGCTATGTTATCTAGACACAAAAAAAGAAAAAAAGAAAAAAAAAGAAACTTGATGAAGTTTCTAGGTATAATGTACCTGTCTGAAAGAAATATAAATAGTATGATGTTACGAAACATGCAAGAAAGTACCAATCATCGTGGATAAATGAGTATCTCTGGCTAGAATACTGTTATTGGTTATTTGATTTTTCAGTTTAAAGTCTTTTAAATAACCGTATCTCTCTCTCTCTCTCTCTCTCTCTCTCTCTCTCTCTCTCTCTCTATATATATATATATATATATATATATATATATATATATATATATATATATATATAATGCTGAAGTCGGTTTAGGCCGAATATTTATGATCAGAGAAAAGGTTAGTGAAGATGAGTTTAAATATGGTGTCTATACAACATATTACGTGGACTTTTCTAGAGGCTTGCATAAATATTCTCTGGTCAAGAGAGGTGTTAAAACTTATCGTCATCTGTTATAAGTATGTTTATATTTCTGTCAGTGATTTATCTACAAACACCAGGTATGTCAATCGATAGTTCCCTATGCATATAGATGAAGTGCTGACTTGCTCAGTATATTATAAATATTATCTTATTGCAGTTTTAGACCAATATTTGCAGTAACTTTGTATTTATATGACAATAGTACCCTTAATATATCCATATCATAATTGTTTTGTATGTAACACGTGTAATAGCACTCAATGACTTTACAAGCAACGTCATGAAAAGGAAAGGCGTAATGGCCGAGGCATCCGAATGTATTTTAAAGTAATTTCACGACACAAATCTTCGGTTTTATCAAACAAAATCAGTATTTTCCACTGCTCGCAAAATATAGAAATTATTCTAATCGTTTCATAAATTTCATTGAAACGATCAATCACGTAAAATCCTCTATATTCGCTGATAAATTGCATAACACTAAATGAAGGCAATTATCTCGCAAGAAAATGAGCAAATTATGTTTGATATAGTTAAATTCATTGTAACTTAATAATTGTATACTTCCCTTGATTTATCTTGTGTTTTGAATATATATATATATATATATATATATATATATATATATATATATATATATATATATATATATATATATATATATTCGTTAGAGGTAGGTATGATTACAAGGAGGCGAACATATTGGGATAATTTTGTATTTCCCCAGTAATGAAGCCAGAAGATTGCCTAAACAGAAAAAAATTAGGAAATACTAGTCTTGCAAAATACTATTCGATGTTCAATTCCCTCAATCAAGTAATAAATAACCAGTGTTTGCATTGTGTGCCTTAAAAATATCAGCAGTTTGTACGACAGATTAATTGCTACATAAAGAGGCCCAAGTCATATCTTTGCAACAAAGATTAAACACGACATACATTATGCAACGTTATCAAACCATTGTTGATATTTTGTCATTTTAATGAGTTAGCACGGTTAATGTAACTGTTATGATCTAACTTGCCAAGGTATACTTAAACGACTTGCAAAAGTTAATCTAGCTGTTATGGTCTACCTTGCCATGGCATATCTAAACGACTTAGCACAGATAATAATGCTGTTATGGTCTACTTTGCCATGGCATATCTAAACGACTTAGCACAGTTAATCTAGCTGTTATGATCTACCTTGCCATGGCATATCTAAACGACTTAGCACAGTTAATCTAGCTGTTGTGGTCTACCTTGCCAATACATATCTAAACGAGTTAGCACAGTTAATCTAGCTGTTATGATCTACCTTGCCAAGACATATCTAAAGGTCGTAGCACAGTTAATCTAGATGTTATGATCTACCTTGCCAGGGTTTATCTACACAAGTTAGCACAGTTAATCTAGCTGTTATGATCTACCGTGCCAAGGCATATCTACATATAAGCACGTTAGATTATCAAGCTAATACGCTGATCTTTCTTTTAATGTTTATTGGTAAAATATGTGTTTGAACTGAATATGATGGTTCCAGTTTTGTTCGGGAAAAATATTTGCATGCATAAAGCCTCGATATTTGCTACACTTTACCCTTTTCATCATCATCAGCAACATTGCCCTATTGTCAAAGAAACCAAACTATGCGTGTGTTCTCAATAAAAACATTAAATTTGGAAGATTTTGCTGAAAGTTCCACTAAAACTACATATGTCACGAAATGTGATTTATATTCAACATTTTTGATTATATTTATGTTGATTGCTTGACTTTAAATGTTTCAGAATTATGCTTTGTACAAGAAGCCCTACCTTTTGGAAAGTAAAGTTATTTACTCCTACCGAAACTCTGGTGATGACAGAAGTAGTACAAAGAATATATTTTCTTTTCCTACGTTAATACCGGATATATTTCATTGTGTGGTACACAAAACGTGATACTTGAACGACTGGCGAAGCCACGAGTTAAAAATATGTCGTGTTGGGTACCACAAGATGAAATACATCCGATCTTTACGCAGGAAAAAAAACTTTTCTTTTTATTATATACAAAACTTATTCCAGAATCGAAGCTTAGAAGATTAAACTCACTCTTCAACACAACATCCCACCCCCTTTTCGTAAATTCACCACACTTTCTTTTGCTGATCATATAAATATCAGTGACTTAAGAGTGCGGTAGAATTGGGATGTCCTAAACTGTCGCAGTAAATTACATTTTTTACAATTTTTAAACTATTTGATCATGTCTGACCACAAAGGAAGTCTGATTCAGCAATGCATAACAGCGGGTTTATCATTGTTGTCAATAAAGTAAGGGGAAATAACTTCACAGAGACGCGAAATAACTTCAGAGACACGCAAACGGCGTCAAGTCAGATTTCTTCAGCGAAAATTAATTTCCATGTCTGAAATGTAATCCAGTTTCTATTATTTGTTCTAGCTCACAAAGTGCTCGTTTTTGTTGCTACAGGTATAACTTCTGTAGGCACATACAATCAAGCGTCCCACAGCATGATGGGAAATCTTATATTTGAAAATTTCACATGTCAAAATATAGGAATGAAAAAATATGCATATTATTTCGCCCATACATTTGTATTTTTCAAAGTTAAGCATAAGTTGTAGTTTATACTATAAATATAGATTGGTCTTCAAATTTTACAAAACAAGCACTAGAAAATTATAACGTTTCGGGCTTCTTCGGAGCTTAACGTTTTCCAAATAGAGGAAATGACATGATCATTTTTAAAGGCAAATGTGGTATGCTCGCTATTTGAGAATATGTGTTTATATTATATGGAACGATGCCAAAACCAATTACAGTAACGAAGATCACATAGCAGCGGTTACATAATTTCTCTTATGTATGATAATGCGCCCGCGTACACATCCAATCCTACACATGATACTGCAGCATCATTCATCGTCTGACCGATATCTCAACATTGTAATTATTTCTATTTGTGTTTAGATTCACTTGCTTTCCTAAAGTTTTGTGACATTAATATTGCAATTTACCTACATTAAAACTGATTTTAACTATTCATTGATACCATTACGAGTCATATAGTAACAACTCCAACCAATGTTTACGGTTCTTAGGTGATTCGAACTGCATTAGTTAATATAAGATACATCATCGCAGTCGTCGTAGTTATCATCATAATCATCATCATATGCATTATTTTATTATTATTATTATTCCTCTTTGCTGGTACTTGGCTAGTTCTCTTTTGTATTTAGCCAACGCCACTTCTGTAGCCTTATATCATACCGATTTTGTACTTTTTCACGGTCCCAATAGAGTCGCTTTCTATAGCGGGTCCAAGTTCAGTGTTAAGTCCAATTTTTGATGACTGTCCCCGAGTTTGCTGGGTATTATTTTGTGTTATCACTCCCAGTGCTTGGTACCATTTCAGTATCTGTTTTCCGCCTTTCCTAGACGTTTGAGTAGATCTCTATACCTTACTATTCTCCTTCTTATTCTTCTTATTATTATTATCATCATTCTTCTTCTTCTTCTTCTTATTATTATTATTATTATTATTATTATTGATCCTCTGATTGCCTAATGCTCAGAGATTTGCTCTAGACTTATATGCCAAGCGGAAGGGGTGTGTTACATATTTTCGTCCCTAGTGACAAAGGTATCGTCGTCTACTCACAGCTTTGTGTCCGCTATCAGCAACTATATCATATCGCTCGATGTTTTTCAAAGTGTAGCGTGCCTTACAACATACCTACCTACATAACCAACTACCTAACTCACTAACTAAACACAACAAACTGCAGGTGGACAGTGGCAATTACGGCCCACGTGTACAACCACAGATGAGTTAAGGTCAACGGGTATAGGGGATATGGTTGAGGCGAAGACCTAATAGGTCAAATACATAAAACCTTTTGATTAGCACATTTAATGTCATCCATTAACGTTGCGTTCTGCTCTTCTTATTATCTTCAGCTGTACCGTCCAAATAGGTCAATACATGTACATAGTTTATCAACCCTGAATCCCTGGTATGAAGTTTAAAGATCATAATTTCAGTACCAGATTTGCATCATAAATAGCTATGCATGCTTATATATATACATAGACATTTTTAATAATTTCATAATATGATGAACTCTGTTAAGGAAGAATTGACCGAGTCCTAAATTTAAATCCTAAACCTTACCATACCTAGGGTAAATCAAGCTCATCCAAGTTTGGTGTTTATATGCAATAGGCAATGACCGTTAATGATTTTTTTTTCAATCCGAGTTCAGGTTCTTTTTTCTTGCTTTTTAATTTAGCGAAAAAAAGAAACAATAAAAGATAACAAATGATAAAGTTTTTTTATCTTTATGATTTCATTTGTCTGTTACTCGTGTGAAACGAGTATAAAAAAGAAACAAAACTTTTGACGATTCAGCTACTGTTTTGTGAGCTGAGGCTAGAGAAAGAGATTTCCTAGCATTGAAAATATGGCCTCTGATTCGTCTATAAAAGACAACATTCAGTTACAAATTGGCCCGTGACCCTTTCATTTACCTGAAGAAAACAAGCTCCTTTCATGTGCTGACATTCTGGCTAAAGTTATCGAAATCACTGTAGAAAATAGGAACATATTGGTCGATTCCGTCTCTGTCTCTCTCTCTTATTGGCAAACACATTTTTTTTGGCTCTGCTTATCAAATAATCTAGCTTCTTATTGGCGCAATTTGAATTTCTTTTTGAATTTATACTGCACTTTCATTCAAGTTGTTTTCAGCACTTGGGTATTATTTATGTTGATAACATAACACTGCTACGTGTCTATGTACATAGACGTATATCGGATTGAAATCTGTAGTCATTTCATAGTGATAATAATTTCGTATGCATCTAACATAATATTATACTTCAACATGACTAAGCATTGTCCTAAATAAACTCAGGTTATTCTTATTTTTGACATTAGAGCTGGAATTGCGAATATAAAATTGCATAGCGTACAAAACAACTTTCTGGCTATATTATCTCGCCCAAAGCAAGAAATTCTGAATTTCGGATTCTCAAGCCTTTAAAATATTGATTTCCTCTCTGATGTTCGGTTGGTACAGAAACTATTCAAATATTAGACTCCTCCTCCTCTTCCTAGTTATTCTCACCCTTTTAATCTCTCGGTTGGTTAATGTCGACTGAATTTCCCTGGCTCTTGTTTCTTGCCATTTTATCTGATAAAATCCCACTTCACCACCACTCCTCGCTCCAATCACTCCAAGAATGCTTTGATAAAATGTCAACTCGTTTCCCATGTTGCGAGATAAAGACATATTCAACGTAGGTTCTCAATCGTCTGATCTGAAGTATGCGCTGAATACCCCCACCCCACCCCACCCCCACCTCACAAAAGCAAAACAACAACAACTAAAACCTAATATAATTCCGTGATTGGCTCATGTGCAATATTCATAATGTATGCCTTCAGTTCTATAAAAGTGAATGACATTTCCGCAAATGTATTCATGTCGTTAAATTACCTAAATGCTCGCACAAATATTGTAATTGATAGTAATATTGCAAACAATCTGTGCGTGTGTAATACACTAAATTCTCGAATATAAATGTAATAATTTTGTTCACCAAACGAATGATCGTCATAGTCTATAGGATATCAAGCCTAAATTAAATGTTATAAGATGGTCTTCAGAGTGAAAAAAGAAGTATATGGAAATTGCATAATATACATGTCAATCGTGAAATATTTACATTTCTGTCGCGGTATTTCCTGAACGGCTCTTGAGTTCAAAAAAATTTCAGGTAATGTCTCATGCAGTCCAGTGCTTACCTTCTACCGAGCCGGTTTTTTTAAAATCTAAACAAACAGTGTTCAACTCTCAACCTTCTAAAAAGTGGTCAAATGAACATATAACTGTCAGTGATCGCAAATGTGTATTACTAAGAGAAATTCTTATTGTTATTTCTTTTATTAGAGGGCTCTGTATTTGTCCTCGATCTATCCATTCCTAGCGGGCTCAATAAGGGAATTCGTGCTTCCTGCCTTTGTGCATGGAAGAAAGGAACGGTCACAGTTACCTTTTTTGCACGCTAATAACATTTCTATCCAATGTTATATAATATACTTTCTCTTTCTTTATTATACCTAACGGATTTTTTTTTGGATTTAAATCCTCGAAAAAGAGTCATTATGTTCAGGCAGAAACTTTCGAGAAAAGATACAGCTTTCCTTTTCTTTTTCCCTCATTGTTAGCATGAATAATACATGAAAGTCGCGCTACAATAATACTGTAAATCACACTATTTTCGCGTTATAAAAATTTCGCGACCTAATTATAATCACTATTTTGTGACACATCATTTCGTTATTTGCTCACGTGCAGTGCTCATAATGTGTGTCATTTGTGCTATAAAGGTGAATGATATTTTCGCAAAAGTATTCATGTCGTTAAATTATGTAAATGTGCTTTAAAATATTGTCATTGATATTAAAAAACAATGTGTGTATCTTTAGTGAATTAAATTCTCGCATATAAATGTAATCATATTTTTTGTTCACCAAACTAATGATCGACACAGTCTATATGAAAAATTGTCTTCAGAATGAAACTATAGCACACACACACACACACAAAAAACCAAAAAAAAAACCGAACTATATGGAAATTGCATAATATATATGTCAATCTTGAAATATTTACATTTCTGTCGCGGATTTCCTGAATGGCTCTTGATTTCAGAAAATATGCAGATGATGTCTTATCCAGTCCCATTTTTACCAACTACCCAGACGGTTTATTGAATATAAACAAGCACTGTTGAACGTTCAACCTTCTAAAAAGTGGGCAAAGGCACATACAACTGTAAGTGATAGCATATGTTTATTACTAAACAAGTTTATTGTTATTTCTTTAGCGGGCTCGTTACTGTTCTACGATCTACCTATTCTTTGTGAGCGCGGTATTTGTTTCACAATATATCCATTCTTAGCCGCTCCTGTATTGGTCCATAATCTACCCATTCATTGTCGCCTTGGTACTGGTCCTCAAGCTATCTGTTATTAACGGGCTCGGCACCGGTCCTTGATCTTTCCATTCAAAGTTTTCATGTCATCCTTTAAGCACCTTTATCGTTATCATGTACAGGTCACGGATTCGGCATTAAAAGCAATAAATAAAAAAGTTGGAACTTGATAACGACCTTGAAATATTTTGTCTGAAGCGTATTTATTTCAAGTATTTCAACACATACAAAGTTCCAGTTATGAACTTTGGATTTGCAAAATACTTATATCAATCCGTCTCCAAACAAACAAAACAAAAAACTTTAATTTACAAACTTAAACATTAGGGATATAATGTAGAAGTCACATTTATTTTGGAGCAGGTCAATCTATGTGTATGGAATGTACATGAAAGACAAATATTTCATATAGTTACAAATAGTATAATATAGAAACACATATCACGGTATCAATCCAAGAACAGTAGGTACAGAAAAATGATTTGTAAAAGTTTAGAAGATATTGAAGCAAGAGTTATCACAGTCTTATGGTTGAGATTACTTTATATATTATGTAGAGATGGGGGTTGGGGAGGGTGGGTGGTGGGGTGCTTGCGCGTGCGTGTGTTAGTGTGTGTGTGTGTGTGTGTGTGTTTGTGTATCGATCATACTTAGATACTATGTTATAGTAGTACACCAATGTGTCGACATTAAATCCAAAATTACTTGTCGTACGTACTTATGGTAGTACATGACAGATAAATCAGATTTTTAAAAATCGACATAAATAACTTATAAATGCATATGAACATATTCTTAGTATATATACTGCTTAGTTTTTAAACAGCTGGAGGATTAATAGAAGGAATATTGACGTTGCTGCTTGCTTAGAAGTCATGAGGACAATGTAGTAAAAGTTGTTCCGATCTTTTGATATAAGGAAAAAATACATTTTTGCAGTATTGTTGGACGAGATGAAGCTTTGCAAATTTAAATTACCAATGTGATTGTGCCATGTACTGTCTTAAAAAAAAATTTCGGGTCAAAATGGCTATGAATGCCAGCTGCATATATCGATAAGATATCTAAATACATAGCTGGATAAAATGGTAAAGTAAAATAGTGACGAAAGCTATTTTAAAAAATAAATATATTATGCAACCACAGTTCTCAGATTTGTCTCACAAAATTAACAATAAAAACTATATTGATGTGGCAGAGTATTCGATGTTAAACAGGATATAGTCTCTTCGTGGGAATTAACGCATGATTACTTTTACATCAGAGTCTTTGTTTTTTAAATGGCATACTTGGCAATGAAGGTTACCTTACTGTGACGCACTTTTAACACTTGTTACATTCTTGTGACACACTAAAATCAGGCCAACCAAAAGAAATTATTTTGGACATTTTTAAGTCATTTGCATGTCATTAGATCTACTGATGCACTTTCTCTCCAGGAATAAAAAGTCATAGTGCGTAACTCAGGAAGAGATATGGCTGAAGAAGAATATGCATACTCACCGAAAACGAAAGGAATTGGACGAAATCGTACGACGATTCGCTGAAAATAAATTTAAATGAAGCAAATGTAAAGTTACCGAAAATAAAGTCAAATGGGCATTACAAAAATAATACTGAAAATATGAATTTTAAGCGTAACCGAACAGAACATTCGTAATACTTATTGTGGTATTGGGAAGTATCAAAACTGAGTAAACTATGAAGGTAATTTAGCTGACTATCCAGTAAGTTTCTTACGTAGTAGAGTGGTTAGTCTTTAATCATTGTACGTATAATATTTACCGCGTCCCGAACGCCTCTGGTTGACCACGGATTGCACATATATTTCAGCGATAACATTGTTATTTCTAATCTGATAGAATTAGGTTAGGACGACTACCGCGAATTTTTTCAAAAGTTCCCGTCAACTTAAACTTGCGTCGCTAATCAAAGAACAATTTTACACATGTTGACATTTTAAGCAATCCGTAAACCATGACCAACACCTGCATCATGTGGACTAAATTAATATAAAGTGTCCTTTTCTATTGAATTACATTACTTTGGATAATACTGCACCTGAGAACATAATTATAAAATGAAAACGCTCTAATATATTTCACATGCTATATAGTAGTGCAAAAGTTTGAAAATGTGAAATTAGCATACATAGGTATCAAGACCTCTATTCAGTTTCTAATTCGTTCATAATTTTGCTAACAAATAAGTATATATTTTGTACTTTTATCTTATTTTTTTTGCAATTAAATTTTGATATCTGGGCGTATGTAATAACATTTCTTCATCAAATTCAGTCTAGCCTCACTATTTCTGATGAGCGTGGGACTTGCGAGAGGATTAAAGATTTATTTGAGAAATATTACAAAGCACAAATAACTTTTCTTCTCATAGCAATGTTTTACGAATTGTAAATTGTGTAATTAATTGATATTACGAAAAAGAATTCAGTCGTATGTCGCAAACAAAAACAGTTACTATGCTGAAATCACTGTCACAAATAAATGAGTTCCGTAGATAGCCAGGATGAACGAATAATGTCTAAATAATATAGCCATGTAAACAGGTGTAAAAAAAAAATAGGGTAATTTGTAATAATTTATTGAAATCTACGTAGGTATTGGGTCTGGTTACGGACTTAGTTTTTCTGCGAAAATGTAAAAATCTGCACATTTATGTTCTGATCAGCGATGCAAGTTAGGTTCTAAAAAGATGAGACCTCTTTGAGATATTGGCAATTGTTATCATGGACTAACATAATAACCGGCACTTTTCTATCAGATTACAAATAAACAAGCTATCGCCGATGAAATATTGCAAAAAGGTATTTAGACAGAGTTTGTTAGGGTCAAATGTACGAATCCATTGCTTAATCTTTTGAAACACGCATTCATGGGTGTACAAGTATTCGAAACATTTAAAGAAAATATATCATGCTAATTAGCGGATATAAAAGCAACACAAAACCTATTCAAATATGCTAACCAATACTACCGATCTATCTACATAGTTCAAAACCCTCCAACAAACGCAATGCACATTCCCCAGTGTGAAACAAGGAATCTCTGTTTTTTTTTTCTGGAAGACATCGGATTGACAGCTACATTTCCTTGGTTTTCGGTGCAGCACTCCATGTACAAAATTTGAACATCTATATCAACGAATCCAAATGCAGAGATAAATAATCCAATGTGATTGTCAATACAAGAAAATCAACGCAGTGTTTCCAAAACAACCATGCTCATGATCTTTTGACAATACCATTTTAGAACTTTTTGATTTGATTTAATAACATTCCTGAAATCAAAAACACTTATACTATTTATTGTGATATTTTCAATTGCGATTATGAGTGATTCATTGTTTGAGAGTTTGTTGAGACATTTTTGGTACATTGTTAGAACTACATTAATGTAACGTATTCAACTGGACGACAAAGTGATGAGGTTACATCTGCTTAACATTCAAATTATTCCCCGTTGACACGGTCATGCCAATTTCGGGATAAAGCTAACCGGAGCTGAAATGGATTTACCTCTTGCTTTAATATATTTACTTTCCTATCGGGATGCATAATAAATGAAATACAAATTCAGTATCCTCGATTACAAGGCTTCTTGGGTCTCAGGGGGAAAACCTTAAGACAGCTCTGTAAGCCTTGATGTTTTAACGTTTTCTAACCATCAACCAAATAAACCTTGAATTCGACGTCACTAACATTGTATTCTATATTTATTGAAATACTACCTTCCCTTTTTCCAGAATTGATTTAAAAAATAGCTGGTTACTGTTTCAACTCTAGGTTGACCATTGATCTTCCGTATTTCGGTGTCTAGGGGGCTGACATAAATCAGACACCCAAACAAAATTCAGAAACTGTGTGAAAAAGTTGAAAATCGTGTTTTCAAAATAGAGAGTGAACGAATTGAAAGTATCTAATCAAATGTTTCCAAAGACTAACGTTGTTTACATACATTAACATTTATGACAAAAAAGTTTTGAATGTCTCTTATAAATCAATAATGGGATAAACGGATGGAGGAAAAACAATACCAGACTGTATATAAGTGAGATGGATCTGAATCTAGAATACCTATAAAGGTGTAAAAATTCGATCACGATAATTCAAACATTTATCTTTCTCTCAATGGAGAGGAATGGCATGTAAATTTACGAATGTTATGAGTGTATAATCTACCTTACGTCCAGGTAGACAGGTATATGTGCACACAGGGGCGAGCTTAAGACTATCATTCATAGCATGTGACGTAAAAAAAGAAAGAAAGAAAATAACGGACTTCATGTTACGACTAGATGCCGCTTCATAGAGAAAGGTATATTTACCTAGTAGACCTTGGTGCATAAACTGTAAGTGTACCACTGAGACTAAGTATTTGTCATCTAACAAGGTAAGTTAACTTAACAAAGTACTGAGACACTGATGTTAGTAAGCACAAAGAATTGATCAACTTTCTAATTATGTCAGACACCGTTCTACTATTTTTCATTACCTGACAAGTTCATCAGCAGACTGAAAAACCTTTTTGTAAGAGACGCGCGACAACATTTCTGGTTTTGTTAGGCAAAGCCCCCTTGCGGGTGTGTTGATTAGTGGTTTTAGTTAGTTTTTGTTGGGCAATGAGAGTAAAGTTCCTTGCCGAAGGACACAAAACTGTAACCAAACCAGCATGACATATTATGTCACAAAGGCCTTGAGCGACTCTCTCTCTCTGTGCAGCCCCCCCCCCCCCCCCGCGCTCAATTTCACATTAGCATCATATTTATACAGTTGCAAATTATTCTTGATCGTACGTTTCAAATGCAAATTTGAAAGGAACTTACAAATATACTCGGTACGATTTGGTAATATTTGGCTATACGGTAACAGGATGGATATTTAGCACGGCACTTCTTGTTTAAAGTTCATCTCTTGTTTTCATATATTTCTTTGACAGGAAAAATATGAACAAACCATTGCTTTCATTATAAATCGGTTCAAATTCTCAATAATCCATTTTTAAAAATAATTCTGCATACGCTAACACAACCCTTAACCTATCAGCTGCAAAGTTTTCGGCTTTCAAAGGATTCGGTTGCTAACGAGAGTAAATAATAATGTAAGAAAATACAACCTGGTTGGCTGTATGAATAAGCTGTTGACGGGATGTAATAGTATTGCGACCCTGAAATTAATAATTTCCAACGTGTAATAACTGTATTTTATGATATGACATATACGGGATAGGCCTTGATACTTATGCATTTAAGATAGTACGTGTAAGTATGTAAATTAACACTATATATGTAAATCTTGATTGCATCCGTTTGAGTACCACATGAAAGTCTAAACAAAGTTAGAGACCTACTGTCACATAAACCTTTACAATTCAAACCTTTAAGAGACGATTTTAGCCCCAGTTGTAATAACTTTACATGTATGGTGGACAAGGTGGTAGTTGCCAACATTTGCCATTACACCACGACCTCTTAAAGCAAACTCAGAACACAAATTACTAAAATGTACACTGAAAAAAGTATTGATGCATGTTTTTGTAACCTTTTCTTGTGATTTAAAATATTTCTTAAAAGTGCCATACACTCTATATAAGCAGTAGTACAGTCTGTCTGTCGTCTACCAATACAGTTGCCGTAGACACCACAAGAGAATGTTCAGTTGAAAACCTATAATATATATATATATATATATATATATATATATATATATATATATATATATATATATATATATATATATATATATATATATAATCAAGTCTGATTAGGACGAACATTTATCAACAGAGAAAAACGTAGTTTAGATATGCTGCCTTTACAAATATTACGTGGACCATTCTAGAGGATTGCATAAATATACTCTGGTGAAGAAGCGTGTTTAACACTTATCGTCATCTATTATAAGTATGTTTATATTTCTGTGAGTGATTTAGCTTCAAACACCAATTATGTCTATCCATAGTTTTCTATGCATATACTTAAAATGCTGACTTGATCAGTATATTATAAATATTATGTTATTGCAGTTTTAAAACAGTATTTGCGATAACAGCTTTATTTATATCATATTACTACCGTTAATTTATCCATATCGTAATTGTTATTTATCAAATAGTTGGTACACTTTACTTAGAGTGTATGCAATTTAATATTTTTGATATGGTAACGTATTAACATATCACTTTATGTGAATTTGATTTGTCCAAATAAGCCATTAAATTCTTGCGCAGTATTCTCTTAACTGATTAGCTGCGACCGTAGGGATTTTCTTCACTCCGCCTTCTGGAACCTTATTTTCTTTACTATTTTTGGCAGTCATTTTCCGAATCGATTGCCCGAGGGGCATTGACAGAAAAAGGTCACGTCTGTCGGAATATGGTCAATGTACCCCACAGGGGTTCGTTACAAATAAAATTAATAGTATCGGTCAATGGATAGAGGTCTGGAGGGTCCAAATGTAAAACTGGAATATTAGTACATTTTACCCACCCCTTGTATTAATATTAGTACCCCTACTTCGTGGACCATGTCAAGGCTACGACATCTAGCTACCCGCCCCCAGGACAAGCGTGGTTTAAATGTTAACCTATAGGAGTAAATAAACTCACCTCGGTTTAGAGAAGAATGTGGACAAATGCCGGTCTCCCAACTGACAGAAAGTTTTGCAATGACTGCATTCATCCAAATCAAAATAATGCAAATATCCGGTCACAAAAAACCATTAAATCTTGAATCACTATTATACAGTAACACCTGTATAATCTAGATTTAGTAAAATTTCTGCATCCAGCCATCATCCCTTCAAATGAATATTCAACAACTGGAATACAACTTTAGTAGAATCGATGCACTTTAGGTGGAAACACTGTAAACAGAGTCATCGAAATCTATGTATATGGCGCGCATAAAATACTCAAAGCCAGCGAACTATGTGACTTAACACAGCAATTTCCGCTCCAGGTCCAGTGTTGAAAAAAATGATGTTGTCGTGTCAGATGTTCTATTCATTTGGAAGGACAGTTCTCTTTGAATTATAATTTGTAATCAAATCTGCTTTTAAATGTTACTGGTTATCGAGTTGTGCATTATTCATTCAACTCGCGTCTGGGACAATTTTTTACGCGCAAAAATTGAAAGGTGCAGCGTCTGAGCCAGAATTTAATGAATGCCGAAATTCGTCTGTTCTTCTTTCAATCCAACCTCTTTCCACTAAAATAAAAACTATGTGATAACCAGAATCTTAAATGGGTAATGATTTCATATTAAATTTATGAAACTCGTTGAATAATTTCCATCTTTTGCTCGCCAAGGCTCGCAAAAGCTGGAAATTATTCAACGCGTTTCATAAATTCAATATTAAATCATTACCTATTTGAGATCCTCTATATCTGTAACATGCATAATAAAATTTCATGACGTCACACCTAACGTCATGACGTCATGAAAAGGAAAAGCGTAACGACGGAGGAATCCTAATGCATTTCAAAGTAATTTGACAACACAAATCTGCGGTTTCACCAAATAAAATTAGTTTCTGCCAATGCTCGCAAAATATACAAATTATTCGACTCGTTTCATAAATTTCATTTGAAACGATCACTCATCTAAGATTCTCTATATATCGCTACTAAATTGCATAACACTAAGTGAAGGGATCTGCTTTGCAAGAAAGTGAGCAAACTATGTTTGAAATTCTTTAAATCTATTAAAGAAACGCTTTTAAGTTCGGGTGAGCAAAATGTATTAGATTTTTGACGATTTGTTTTAAGCGTGTTCAAGTGCGATGAATAAGTTTGATTTTAAAAATAACATAAAATTCTTTGATGAATTAAATTATCGAAAATATCATTTATCTTAAAGAGGTGAAATACTTAAAGTCGATGTATTTTAATAATTATATACTTCCTGTGATTTATCTTGTGTTTTGGATAGATATATTCGTTAGAGGTAGGTATGTGTGCAAGATGGGATCACATTAAGTTAATTTTGTATTTGCATCAGTAATGAAGCCAGAGGACTGTAAAGACAGAAAAAAATAGGGAAATACCAATATCAATCTTGCAAAACATTATTCGATGCTCAATTCCCTCGGCAAAGTAAAGAAATAAGCACTATTTAGAGTGTGTGTCTCAAAAATGTAAGCAGACTGCACGATTAATTGATTCAAAAAGAGCCTAAGTCATTTTTTTGCACCAGGGAAGATTAAATAGGGCAGACCTTATGCAACATTATCAAATTTTCGTTGATATGTTGTCATTCTCACGAGCTAGTGGGAGTAATCATGTAGCTGTTATGTTCTAACTTGCCAAGATATGGATGATGGGTGAAGATAAATAAAAGTGTTTTGCGTTAAAAAAAACCTATAGCTCTTTCGACACTTATTTTCCTTACCTTAGCACGATTGTGACCCTGTACGCAAGACTTTTCATGAACGGAAAAAATTCAATAAATTGTCCCTAATGAGCTACGATACTGATCTTCCTTTCCATGTTTATTGGTAAAATATGTGTTTGAACTGGACATGCTGGTTCCAATCTTTGCTCGATAATAATATTTGCATGTTTAAATCCTCTATATTTGCCACACTTGAGTTATTTCACCATCATTAGCAGCATCACCCTGTTGTAACAGAAACCGAACATTGCACGCATTCTCAAGATGACAGTTCTTAACTAATACCGAAAAACTGGCTATGACAGAAGCAGTAAAATGTTGTTTATAATATAAATATAGAGATGTCTTCAAATTACATATAAGAACTTGAAATTTAAAGCAGTTCAGGTCTCTTTTGAGTCTCACGTTTTCCAAAGAGGTGAAATGACATCATCATTTTAAAAGGCAAATAAGGTATGATAAATATTCGAGAATATCTACTTATATTATATGAAAAGAAAATGTCAATGGTCATAAAATCTAGGCCTACTTTTGCAAAAGGACGGAGATGCAATGTTACATTTTCAATCATAGATGAGATTTTCTTTCTTAAATCTAAGTTTTGAAATTCCAAACTCAATGACTCGCCAAACAAACCTTTGAGAAATGTGGTTTACAGTACGTGAGTATTACAATGTTGCCGGAACTAATGATAGTAAAGAAAATCACTTAGCAAAGGTTACATCATTTCTCTTTTTTATGATAACGAGTCTGCGTAAACAGACAAGCCCACACAGGATATATTTAAAAATAGCATAACAATTTGGTTTCCTCAGCCTCACTACTTACCAGGTTTCCTGCAATTTAAATTTGTTTGCCGTGGGTTGATCTAAAACAATCACGGAATGGTATATTATATGGCGCAACCTTTGATTTGCGTTGTATCAGTGTTGGAAGAAAAATCAGATCAATTATTGTGACGTATATGTAAATTTAGTGCATCTATCTATCTATCTATCTATCTATCTATCTATTTATTCGTCTGCTTGCCTGTCTCTTTTGTCTATCCTGTGTTTTCCCGACCGTTACTATATACAGCTCTATCATCCATCGTCTGACAGGTAGATTAACATTTTAATTATTTCTCTTTGTATTTAGTCACTTGCTTTATTAAAGTTTTGTGACATTAATATTGTAATATACATATATTAAAACTATTTTTAAGTATTCATTGATACCATAATGAGTTATATAGTTAGCACTCCATGACCATGTTTATGGTTCTTAATTTATTCGAACGGCATTAGTCTGAATGAGTAAATATAAAACACATCATAGTCGTCAACGTAGTTATCATCTTAATTATTATGATAAGTGTTATTATTATTATTATTATTATTATTTGCTGGTATTTGGCTGGCTCTATTTTGTACTGAGCCCGGACCGCTTCCGTAGCCTTTTATCACACAGGTTTTGTACTTCTTCACGGTCCCAATAGGTGTGAGTTCACTGTTTATTGTTGAAATATATATGCACCCATGCATACATACATAACCCTATCGTATGCATCACATATTTTTCAATATTTTCATAACAAGATGAACTCAAATAAAAAATATGGAAATCATAAGCCTTACCATACCTATGGTAAATCAAGCTCATCGTAGTTTGGTGTTTTTGCGTAAAACGCAAACGTAAAAGAGGACAGAACATTTTAGATTCCGCTTGATATCACATAATATCATTTAGAATTTTAATTCCGAGCTCCGGTTCCTATTTATGTTCTTTTTTCTTGCTTTTTAATTTTGAAAAAAAGGAGAAAATAATCAAGATAACAAATGGTAAAGGTTTTCATCAAAGGCCTGCATCATCATCAAGATTCATTTGCAAAGAAAAAATGTATTTATCTTTATGATTCGATCGATATTTTACTCGTGTGAAACTAGGATAAAAAGAAACTAAACTTTTGACGATTCACACAGTTTTGTGAGTTTAGGTTATCCAATGCAATTTACTTTCCTTGGAAAATGTGGTCTCTGATTCGTGGATAAAAGACAAAATTAGATGAAAATTGGCTACAGTGACCCTTTCATTTTTCTAAAGAAAACAAACGCCTTCCATGTGTTGGCATTCTGGCCAGGGTTATCGAAATCAGGGTAGAAAATAGGAACATAGTGGTCAGTTCTCTCTCTCTCTCTCTCTCTCTCTCTCTCTCTCTCTCTCTCTCTCTCTCTCTCTCTCTCTCTCTCTCTCTCTCACGTTAGCAAACTAAAACTTGTTTTAATTTTGCTTATCAAATCCTCTCGCTTCTTAGTGGCGCAATTTGAATTTCTTTCTGAATTTATACTGCACTTTCACTTGTTTCTCAAGTTGTGTTTTCAGCACTTGCGGATTGTGTATGTTGATAACGGAACACTGATTCATGTCTATATACATAGCCTTTAATCAAACTGAAATGTTTAGTCATTTCATAATGATAATAATTCACCTAACATAGATATATTATACTTCAACGTCACTGCGCACTGTCGTAAATGAGTTCATGTTATTCGTATTGTTAAGATTCGTGCTGCAATAATGAACACAAAATTCCAAAGCGTACAAAATAACTTGCTGGCTTTAGCATATCGACCAAATAAGGAACACTGAATTTCGGATTCTTAGGCATTCAAAATATAGAATTCCTCTCTGATTTTGTTTTTGGTTCAGAAACTATTCGAAATATTATACCCCTCCTCCTTATCACACTTTTGATTTCTTTGTTGGTTAATGTCGATAGAATTGCATTGGCTCTTGTTTCTTACCATTTAATCTGATAAAATCCCATTTCACCTTCACTTGTAAGCATGCTTGGGTAAGATGTCAACTCGTTTCCCATGTTGCGAGAAAAAGACATATTCAGCGTGGCTTCTCAATCGTCTGGTCTGAAATATGCTCAGAATCCAAGAAAACAATTTAGATCTTGGTACTTCAAGCAAGATATTCAATACTGGATCCTTCCTTAAAAATTTGAAACAAAAGTCAATCATGCATAGCCCCATATCTTGCATTACCCCACATCATTTATTACCCCACGTCTTTCTCTTTTATAATATATTAAATAAGCCAAATCGCCTATAATTCTGTTGCGTCTTCTCTCTGGAACTAGAATTCGTGCTTCTTGTGTTTGTTCGTAGGAGAAGGGGCAGTCACAGTGACCTTTTTCTACACTAATACAATTTATATTCGATGTTATATAATATCTTTTCTTTCTTTACTATACTTAACGGACTTTCTTTGGATCAGAATCCTCCCCCATCCCGTCCTCTCCCCTGTCCCAGAAAAAGACATTATGTTCAGGCAGATTCGTTTGAGAAAACATGCAATATTCCTTTTCAATATTATTACTACAGATCACACTATTTTTGCATGATGAAAAAAATGTTGCGAATTGAGCGTAATCGCTATTTTACGCCATATAATTTCGTGATTTGCTCACGTGCAGTGCTCATAATGGATGTCTTTTATGCAATAAAGTGAATGACATTTTCGTAAGTGTATTGATGTCGCCTAAATTATCTAAATGCGCGCAATTATATTGTCATTTATAGTAATATCACAAACAATTTGTAGGTTTGTAATGAACTAAATTCTTGCATTATAAATTTAATCATTTTGTTCACCAAACGAATGATCGTGACAGTCTATAGGATATCGAAACTAAACTAGATGTTATAACATGGTCTTCAGAGCGCAAAAATAAAAATCAAAACAAACTATCTGGAAATTGCATAATATATATGTCAATCTTGAAATATTTACATTTCTGTTTCGGTATTTCCTCAATGGCTCTTGATTTCCGAAAAAATGCAGGTAATGTTTTATTCAGTCCCGTTGTTACCTTCTGTCGAGCCGGTTTATTGAATATAAACAAACACTGCTCAACATTCAACCTACTAAAAAGTGCGTAAATACACATCAAACTCTCAGTGGTTGCAAATGTTTATACTAAATAAAGTTCTTATGGTTGTTTCTTTTATTAGCGGGCTCGGTATTGGTCCTCGATATATCCAATCTCCACGGGCTCGCAACAGTAGGCCGATAAATCAACCCCCAAACCTGTACTGATACTAAATGGCGGTTTGAGGGATGATCTCACCTATTCTTTGAATTCTAAAAGGTCATGCCGAAACTTTTGTCCGCACACATCGGTGTCCATTTTAGACACTTACCGGTATTTCTAGCGATTCTTGAATTACGGTCGACTGAAGGGTCCTTTCGACAATATGTACCGAATATTTCCGGATCAAATCCTATATTTGACAATTTGTAAATGCACGTGGAGCAGCTTCTTAAAGTGCAATGAATGAATTACAAAATATATAAAAAGTAAAAAATGGCTATATAATTTACCTTTTAAGTCCAGGAAGTGAAAATAACCAAGCGGAGCTAGCAGTTTGTTGATAGGTGCACATCTGAAGTAAGGCCATGTTGTATACTCTATAACCCAAATTTCACTCATGAATCATACACCAAAATAAAGGGAATTAAAAGTTCTTTTAATATTGCCTAACATTAGACAAGATCTATGTTATAAATAGCCAGGATAACAAGTGAGGAAAACCTAGGAAAGTCTTTTTCTTTAAAAATCTAACCCTATGCAAAATACGAAACTGTAGAGCGCCACCAATGCGGTGGAGGCTCATTAGTTGAATTAGATAAATGTTTTTCAACGATAGAAAGATTAGGAGATTTCGGACATCTTCAGAGATAGAGTCCCAAAATGAGTCGTAAATGGAAGAAACGACGTCTGAAAAAAGAAAAAAATGCCTGGTAGAGATGTGTGTGATGCTTATACGTAGACGATAATGCGATGCCTCATATCACCTTTGTGGAAGATGGTCGCTTAAATACTTAGGTACTTGAGTGTTTATAATCAAATACATTGAGCATAATCTCTTCTTTTTCCTTCCATGTGCAAGAGTTTCCGAACCAGTTTCTGCATAAAGAGACTCTATAGAGTAATAAATGGGTGTAGCTTCCAATTGAATTTTTTCTCTAATCTGTCGTAATCTTCAGTAGAGCAATTATTCCATACTTCAGACACATATTCTAAAATTGGACGTATGAATAGTATATATAGTTTGGTCAAAGCTGTTTCAGTCCATTTAGCATCACAGGATAATGTTAGTCCTAAGTGTCTATGACTTTTAACAGGAAGCAAATGCATATTATCAAAAGAGAACTTTGGGTTCCAAAAAGTCAGTCTGCCTGTTTGCGATTAATAAAATATCTGTTTTTGAAGTGTTACAAGTAACAAGCATGTCGTTTGCCCTAGCATTAGGTTTTTTAAGATCATTGTTCATAATCCTTTGTCCTTGTAAAGGGTTTATAGAAGAAGCAGCAAGAGAAGTATAATTAGCAAATAGCATCGCAAGTGAATTCTACTCGTTTGCTATATTGTTGAAATAAAAAAAGAAATAGTAGAGGCCCAACACATAACCTTTGGGAACCCCAGCAGTTACCTGACATTCTGTTGATAGTGAAGTTCGATAGAAAACCCTTTGGTAGCGATTTGATAAGTAGCTTTCAAGCCATGATAGAAGTTTACAGGCATTTCCATACTTTATCCACAGCTTTACTGAGATCAAGGAAAGTTACACACATGATTTCATTCGAATCAGGAGAAGAACATATTTTGTAATAAAATTAAATTAGTTGACGAGTTATTGAACGGCCTGGACGAAATCCAGATTGATATTGGTACAACAAATCATTTTCATGCCAAAAAAGGATATACATGTCTGAATATAATTCGTTCAAAAACCTTGAACACACAGCTCATTAGAGAAATTGGTTTATAATTAGACGATAGCGTTTTCAAGGCTCATGAAAAAAATTCCCCAAGCACTCGTCACTGGGACGAGTGAGTTACAAGAGTTACTCGTCGCTGTCCTTCTTATATTAAAAACTTTGCACTACTCCACTACACTGCTTGCGCTTTTACTAAAGAACGTTAGGTAACTGATGCAAGCTTGATACTAAAATGGGTAAAAACCATGAAAATAGTATGCTCTAATACATGGCTCCTTAGATGAAAATATATTAGGAGACAAGGCTTGTAACTCGAGAAATTGCAGTTGCACACATAATCCTTGATTTCTTAAGGGTTGTCGCGTTTACAGTGAAACATTTTAGTAATCTAGGTGTCATAATTTTCCTTTTCAGTGAACTATCACACATCTTTAAGAGTTAGACATTGGAGAAGTTAAGAGATAGAGAATGTCAAAAGCTTTATGATTTTCGTCTGGTCCGATATTACGCCTGTAGCTGATTACCAGTATTTTCAAGACTGTGCTGCTTTGATGGAAATCAGTGGGAATCGGCTGAGACTCTTAAAATACTCATTTCGAACGTAAGTTGGTAAGATTTGTCTGTTTAAAGTAATTAAATGCTTACAGAAATATCAGCTAGCATCCTCGCTTTCGAATGACAATGTATCAATAAAGCTTCAGTCTTGAAAATACCGGTAACCTGGGGCAATTGTAGCATTGCCTGACCAGATGTAAAAATTTTGACATTCACTGTCTCTTAAAGTCTCCGAGTTATGACTCATAAAGCTGTGTTATAGCTGGTTGACAGGGAAACTTTCTCCACAACAATATGACGCCTATATTACTAAACATTGTCACTGTAAATGCAAACACCATTAATAAATCAGGGGCTAAGTGTGAAAGTGCGATGTTCATATATGTTCATTACTATTTACCCATTTTAGTATCAAGCTTACATCCATTGCCTGTGTAAAAAAAAAAAAGAAAAAAAAAAAAAAAGAAAAAGAAAATAAAAAAAACAGTAATCGAAGTCGTTTCCTTTGCAACATGTTCTAGACTGACAGTTAGAAGGGAAATTAGGCATAGGTTATTTATAACACGCACGCCAAATGTTAAACGATGTTGAACTTTGGCGCTTGTTATGGGTCGAAAATGCACTCAGATTTGTTCTCAATGTGTTTAGCATTATTTATTATTTCTTTTACAGTTTTGAAATACGGCTTCTTTGGACGATAGCAACAGTTCCTTTAGACCTTTAATACCTTCCAAATATATTAATTTTTTAAATGCCGAAATTGCTAAAAATGACATGCATGAATTATGCAATAACTCGGAATTGGCTTCATAACTGTGAAATATGACTCCATGTGTCAATAATAACAGTTCCTATACGCCTGTTCTACCTTTATATTATCATTTTTATTTTCAAATGATTAAAAGTAACTAATCCAGCTTCTGAAATAAGAAATAAAAAAAGAAACACATACACACACACATTATTTCTTGAAAATATTCTTTTAAGGCCTACATTCCCAAAAGTAGCGCGGAGACATCATGCAACAATTTAAAACACGCTAAGGATGATTACATTGTGTAACAGGCCAAATTTGGCCTTCAAAAAGGACAGAGATCGCCCTCGACTCAGCACCAAAATTAGGAAAAAAATATAAATATTTTCATATATTTTCTAATGTTATAAATTTATATCGTGCGAAGCATACATTATTCCTGTACACCGATGAAAATATCTAAAAATGTTTTCTGATCAAGTTTGACTTCAAAATACGCCGAAAACCTCACCATGCAATTTCTCGAGAAAGACGCAATAATTTGGAATTCCAAGTTGTAGAGCGACATTTCTCAAGAAAATCTTATTCCAAGTTGTCGTCCAACATAGCCACGAAATTGGAAATGGCCACAATAGGCAGGGTATGTTATTCCACGTATATTTACAACTTGTCAAACATAGGATTTGATCCGGAAGTATTCTGTACATATTGCCGAAAAGACCCTTCAGTCGACCGTAATTCAAGAGCCGCGAGAAATACCGGTAAGTGTCTAAAATGGACACAGACGTGTGCGGACAAAAGTGTCTGCATGACATTTCACATTTTAAAGAATAGGCGAGATCAACCCCTAAACCGCCAATCTGTATCAGTACAGATTTGGTGGCTGATTTATCTGACTCGATACTGGTCCACACTCTATCCATTCTTAGTCGCTTCAGTACTGGTCCTCCGTATATCCATTCTTAGCGGGCTCGGTACTGGTGCTCGATCTATCCATTCTTAGCGGGCTCGGTATTGATCCAAAATCTATCCATTCCTAGCAGGCTCGGTACTGATTCATGCTCTATTTATTCGTAGCGAGCTCGGTACTAGTCCACAATCTATCCATTCTTAGCGTGCTCAGTACTGGTTCTTGATCTATCCATTCTTAGCGGGCTCTGTACTTGTTTTGATCTATCCATTCTTAGCGGGCTCGGTACTGGTCCTCAATCTATCCATTTTTAGCGGGCTCGAAACTGGTCCTTGATCTACTCATTCTGATCGGGTTTGGTACTGTTCCGTCGATCTATTCATTCTTAGCGGGCTTGGTACTGGTTCTTCATCTATCCATTCTTAGCGGGCTCGGTAATGGTTTTTGACCTATCTCTTCTTAGCGGGCTCGGTAATGGTCCTCGATCTATCCATTTTTAGCAGGCTCGGTACTGATTCTTGATCTATCCATTCTTAGCGGGCTCGGTATTGGTCCTCAATCTATCCATTTTAGCGGGCTCGGAACTGGTCCTTGATCTATCTCTTCTTAGCAGGCTCGGTTCTGCTTCTCGATCTATTCATTTTTAGCGAGCTCGGTACTGGTAATCGATCTATCCATTTTTAGCGGGCTCGGCACTTGTTCTTGATCTATCCATTCTTAGCGAGCTCGGTACTGGTCCTCAGTCTATCCATTTTTAGCGGACTCAGTACTGGTCCTTGATCTATCACTTCTTAGCGGGCTCGGTAATGGTTCTCGATCTAACCATTTTTAGCGGGCTCAGTACTGGTCCTTGATCTATCTCTTCTTAGCGGGCTCGGTACTGGTTCTCAATCTATTCATTCTTAGTGAGCTTGGTACCGGTCCACAATCTATCCATTCATAGCGGGCTAGGTACTGGTTCTCGAGCTATTCATTTTTAGCGGGCTCGTTACCGGCCCACAATCTACTCATTCTGATCGGGTTCGGTACTGCTCCCTCGATCTATCCATTCTTAGCGGGCTCAGTACTGGTTCTTGATCTATCCATTCTTAGCGGGCTCTGTACTAGTTTTTGATCTATCTCTTCTTAGCGGGCTCGCTACTGGTCCTCAATCTATCCATTTTTTAGCGGGCTCGGAACTGGTTCTTGATCTATCCATTCTTAGCGAGCTCGGTACTGGTCCTCAGTCTATCCATTTTTAGCGGGCTCAGTACTGGTCCTTGATCTATCTCTTCTTAGCTGGCTCGGTACTGGTCCTCGATCTAACCATTTTTAGCGAGCTCGGTACTGGTTCTTGATCTATCCATTCTAATATAATTATGATAGTAGTTGACATATATACCAGGTTTTAAAAATATGGACATAAATACATTATAAATACCAATTAAAACATTCTTAGTAGATAAACTACTCAGTTCTAAACAGACAGAAGATCAAAAGAAGGAATATTGACATTGCAGCTTGCTTAGTAGTCATGAGGACCAAGATTACTAAAATAGTAAATCTTTGGCTCTGAATCAGGAAATCATACACTTTTAAGATGTCCTCGTTTTCTCAGCTTGTTAGTTGAAGATTACCGTATAAGATGTCCTCCTTTCCTCTGCTTGTGAGTTGGGGATTACCATATAAGTATCTTCGTTTTCTCTGCTTGTTACTTGAGGATTACCATACAAGTATTCTCGTTTTATCTACTTGTTACTTAAGGATTACCGTATAAGTATCTTAGTTTTATATGCTTGTTAATTGAGGATTACCATATAAGACGTCCTCGTTTTCTCTGCTTGTTACTTGAGGATTACCATATAAGAGAGTATGTACATCTAAATGAGTAAGAATAAGACATAATATGTTGTGCCCAGGTACAAACATAATTTTGACAATGTAGAAAAACTTGTTCCGTACTTTCGATTCCTACAAAGAACACAGAGTAGAATAAAAATATTTGTATTAAAATAGGTGTTCTCTCAATTCACTGCACTGTAGCCTTAGACGTCAATGTAATTTTTTTCCAATTATTTTCCCTACGTAGAGATCTTTGCAATTATAGTTACATCCATCTTTAAGAATCGCCTAATGTTCGAAATGGAAGAATTGTTTCTTATTTCAGTCTGTATCGAATGTCAATCCCTAATTGTCGCTGGAATGAAGGGTGTACTGTATTATTGTGTTCTGCACATTATCGCATGTATATTTGCACTATTAGGGAGAAAACGCCAAGAAATGTTTCCTGGTTAGGTTTTATATCTTGTATGTACTGAGAACATCTTCCATGATACAGGTTAACCAATTATAATGATCTGTGCTTCTTTTATCTTCAAATATTGGCAATCCTAGTTTACTACTGTTACAATTCTCTAGGTCTGTATATTGTGTTTTTCTGTTTCCTGAGATTCGTCTAATGTACAGTTGATCCATGACCCATCGGCATATTCGAGAATCGGGAGAGAGAAAGAAAAGTATAAAGTCTGTAATGCTGAGCGATTTAAGGAAAATTTTAATTTTCGTAGTATTTTTAGACCAGCTGAAACTTTGGAAATTAAATTAGTAATATGATTGTGCCATGTACGGTCTGAAGAAAATGTCATGCCAAAATGCATATGAAAGTCAACTTCAGCTATCATTGAGACATTTAAATACAGAGCTGGATGAAATGGTTAAGTGAAAGAGTCAACGAAATGTTTTTAAAAAATAAATATATGAATGATGTTATGTAACTGCAGCTCTCAGATTTGTTTCACCAAATTAACATTAAAAGCTGTATTAATGCCGCAGAATAGTGTCAAACAGGATATAGTCTCTTCCTGGTAAATAATGAATGATTGCTGTTAAGTCAGAGTTAGTTTTTGAAACTGCCTATGATTTATCTCCAAGCTACTGCGGCGCAATGTAATGGAACCAAAAATGAAGTCAAATGGGCATTACAAACATGTTATTACTGAAAATAGAAATTTTTTGTTTGACCTAACAGAACATTCGTAATACTTATCGTGTGTTTTTATTTTTTTTAGGTATTGTGAAATATCACAACGGGGTAAACTACGAAGGTAATTTAGCTGTCTATGAAGTAAGTTTCTTACGTAGCAGAGTGACTGGTTTGCAATAGTGTGGTGAAATTGCAAATCATTTTACATATAAAATCGATCGGCTCGCGAACGCCTCTGGACGATCACGGTTGCACATATGTTTCGGCAATAACTTTTTTATTTGTAATCTGAGAGAAAAGTGTTAGTGACAAAAGTAGTTCATCACGACTAAAGCGAACTTCTCAAGTTTCCATCTGTATAGAATGCAAACTTAAGTCGCTAATCTAATAACAAATTTGCACATTTTGACATTTCCGAAATCCGTAAACCAAGACCAACACCTGCATCACGTAGACTAAATTAATATAAAGTGTGTTTTTCTAATGAATTATATTACTCATGATAAGACTGCACGTGAGAACATTATCATAAACACGTAGCGAGGTACCAGATTGAATATCCTGTACTTTTCTGTGTTCGTTTAACATTTCTGATGAGAGGGGGCCCTGCGAGAGGATTAAAGAGCACAAATACATTCTTCTCAGAGCAATGTTTTACAAAATGTGAATTGCGTATTTAATGAATGCTACTAAATAGAATTCAGTCGTATGTTGCAAACTAACAAGAGTTACTGTGCTAAAAAAAAAAAAAAAAAAAAAAACACCGTCAAAAATGAATGAATTCTGTAGCTAGCCATAATGGATGAATAATACCTAAATAGTATAGTATAGCCATGTGATCGGGTGAAAGGACTAATTATGGATAATTTGTAATCATTTATTATAAAATTCGTGGTTATTGAGTGTGGTTACGAACTTAGTTTTTCTGCGAAAATGTAAAAATGTGCACATTTGTGATCAGAACAGCGACGTAAGTTTAGTTTCTATAAAGATAGGACCTCGTTCAGAAATTGGCGGTAGTCATCCTGATCTAACATAGTCACCGGCACTTTTCTATCAGATTACAAATAAAAATAGTGCAAACAAGTCTTTACACGGAGATTTTTTAGGGTTAAATGCACAAATACATTGCCTAATCTTCTGAAAGACGCATTCATGACTGTAAACGTAATCGAAACAATTAAAGAATAAAAAAAAAAGTAAGAAGGAAAAAGAAAAGTACGAGACAAGTTAAAGTAAATTTCAATGCTCTTTTTAAATTACACTTGAAAATTAACTCTTGGTAATTTTTAATTTTTTCTAAATATTTTTAATTAGGAATACTAAAAGTTGTTTTCTTACTCATTTTGGTTCATTTTCATTTCTTTTCTCTCATTTTTTTTTTTCGTGTTCATTCATTTTTGCAATGTAGGCACAGCGTGTTAAGTATGACAACTGTATTTACAATCATTATGTTAGATGTTTAATGATGATAAATAGAACTAATGCAAACTAAGTAAGCAAGGTGTTTTACTTACAAGGAAATGTTCATTGTGCACTTTTCTGAAACACTGTGGGGGAATTAACTGTAAATGTTAAAAAGATTAATGACACGCTAATTTTTGCAGCGATAAATGTATTGATTTTTGCAAGCTGTATTGACCTTTCAGGAGATATACCAGCATCATTTTGTAACGTATTTATGTGCCTAACAGCGCAGTCATGATGTGTCGTGAGCTAACCTAATATCCGTCTTGGAGGTGTTTTGAAAAGATAGATACGGCCGAGTTATTAAATCCGCAAAACCAAGTAGATGACTAAGTGCTCGACACTGCTCCTCGACACCTTTGCCAACACCGCATTCTTCTGTAAATAAGAATACTAGACGTACCCAAATTTACAACTTTGATTTCACTGTCTTAGTAGGTGTGTAGTATCTTAACCATTTCGATCGACCATATAAAGGAACAGCTCACATTTATATGTGGTCTGAGACATATCTCGTTAATGTCTCTCTCGTACATTGTTTGTTCCTCGTTATCTCAGGTAAGTTAATGCTGGCTTTTAAAAGAAAAAAAGTTACATATTGAACACAATAATATATTACAAAAAATGTTGTTTTCACTGTGGAGAGGTCTACAGCAGTTGTCTTTTACTTAAAACCTGACATCGTCTTCACGTGACACACACGAATATTCATCTATCTACCTAGAGATTTGCAGAGTTTCTTCTCTATAAGTCGTTATATGTTATATATAGCGATAACGTGGCATTTAAATTAAATGAAATTAAGAATATGTTGAAACTGAGGAATGATATTTATGATGTTGATGGAATATAAACTAGCATTCAGATACTGATAATCAGGCCATATCCGAAGAAAGTAATTTTTAAAGCAGAATGATCTGATCGCAAAATCGATCGTATTTGTAACTTTGGACATTTTATGATAGTCTGAGCCCCCTCTGTATATTATTTTGAGGAAAGGAAATCTCTTGATGGTTTGGTGATCATTGCAGCGTCCTGAATGTGCCAGAAGAAGATCCCGGACTTTGAATTTTATCTTCTTTTCCACTTGTAACTATCTTATCAATCACAAAAATGTATCGTGTCTTCTGAATTGACCAACTGGGTGTACGTTGTATGCATTAAGGTTAAACAAGTCACTAAATGTTTAAGATAAAGTGGTGCACCCATGTTAATGACGTTCTCAAGTGTCATTGTTACTAGGAAAAGAAGCAGTCACATGACTTTGGATGATAAGTAAAATTTCACTACCTGCTAAAGGTCAGTTATAAACGTGAGGTCATTGTAAACAGTGATATCTTTGGGTATGTGCGTCTTATTCTCCAGTAGAGGGTAAGTACGTGACTCCATTTATGAAGGATTAATAATAATAAGAACTTCAATTTCTTACTGTTCTTTTTCTATCCGGTAATCGCCATAGGAAGATCTACAAAAAGCATTAGTTGATTTTCACAGCTTTTCCTATCAAGGAGAAAGTGTCGCTCTTTATGTCAAGCCTTTTGAATCAAACTAATTCTTTAGAATCAAAAATGTATGATCCATGTATAAAGTTCAGGACTCTTCCTTTCCTATTGAAATGCAATCTATTTTGCATATCTCTTAATCCGATCTTGTAACAAATCACATATTTTATGTTTTAAGAACTCTTTTGGAGAATTACTTCATTTGTCAGTAGGCCAACCGTCATTTGATCATGCATACAGATATGAAACAAAACTCATTGATGGAGAAACAAAAAAATCAAGAGCATCTTTTGCAACTACAATAATAGTATGATAATAATAAATTCATTGTTTATAATAGATCGTGATATATTCTATACAAAAAGATATTTTCCACTGCTTTAAAGTATTGTTTCTTCAGATAAGAGATTGATAGCGGTGCTGCTATTGGACACAATTAAGGTCAATATAGGAAATTTAATTGTTCGACATTGTGATCTCTTGCAGATATTTTACGGAAAGTGTCGAACAAAGATACAAAGATGAGTTCTAAAGAAAAAGAAGCCATGTCAAATGGCAGCACGGAGAAGAGCCTTAACGGCTCAATGGTGCCCTTGGAAATGACGTCAGGAAACACATTTAAAATGACAAAGTTTCAAATTATCAAGAACGTGCTAGTGGTCAGCTTCGGTTTTCTGTTTCTGTTCACTTCCTTCCAGTCCTTGTCCAACCTTCAGAGCAGTCTTAATAAGGATGAGGGTTTGGGGACGATCGGTTTATCAGTGATATACGCAGCTCTGGTCGTTTCTTGCATGTTTTTGCCGCCAGTCATAATCGCCCGTCTTGGTTGCAAATGGACCGTAGCATTTTCCATGCTCTGCTATATCGCATACATGGCAGCCAACTTTTACGCCACCTGGGGCACAATCATCCCTACTGCCATTATTCTCGGACTCGGGGCAGCGCCACTATGGTCTGCAAAGTGCACGTATCTGACGCAGGCAGGAGTCTGGTATGCAAAAATGACAGGTACAACAGAGGATGACACCATCAACCGATTCTTTGGAGTCTTCTTCATGATATTTCAGACGAGTAAGTAGCAGAACGTCCCTGAGGTTGTATTATGTAAAGCAAGTAAAATTTGTGTGGTTGTATAAAAATGTAAATGAAAACATTTGGTAGACAACGTGGGGCTTAGGATAAATTGACTAATTTAGGACCATCATGCGGATGAAAGCGACAATCATTGTACATCACCCTCCACTAGACAAGTTTCGTATCATCAAATACACAAGCCATATGATCTAACAAGGATAATGGTAAATTCTGTATTCATTCTATAAAATATACAGGTGATAATGTAATCGAGGAAGTCCTTAACTGACAAAAATGTGCTTTCGGGGCATGTTTCTAGTTCAACTAAAGCCAATACGAAGAAAATTACTTATTAAGTATTGGATTGCTCGCTTAATTGTTCGATCAATAAATTCTTTGAGTTGATTGATTCATTGATTCATTGACTGATTGACTGATTCCAGGTCAGATATGGGGCAACTTGATTTCCTCGATGGTGTTCAGTCAGAGACCAGCGAACTCCTCGGTTAACACAGATATAAGTCAATGTGGCGCAAATTTTACTCCATCCAGCAAAATAAATAACACCAACCTGGACAAACCTGATATAGATAAGGTAATGGCAAATAGTAAAACTCCTTCTCCAAATGGTGAGCCTTCATTTTCACTAACCCTACGATTAACATTTTTAATGTGTCAGATATCACTGTTATGTCGATCAAAATGACACCTGGGGTGGCATCGGCTTAGAGCCGCCAAACGTTGACATTTGGTTAAAATGTTGATTCAACAAGGGGATACAGTTTGCTTCTTTTTGCGTCAGCATTATACTGTTTACTTCCTATTACATCAACTGATGGAACCACGAATTTTCAGAAATCTTACAAATGGACATGTAATATTTCTTATAATCCGTTCGTTACAAGATCAGATGATAATTGTGGTAATGGTTCACGGGGATATACAGGTTGACGCAATGTGATCATGTTTTGTTTTTTATAGTCCCATCCCCGCCCCAATTTATTAAGATTCGCTTATTTATATTAGAAATAATTTTTAAATACTTAATTGCATATCTCAGCAGCCTTATTCATAATAAATACATCCAAACTCAGATAGTTTTGGTGCCGACCTACAGTAGTTATTCACGGTACACAAGTAATTTTTTTTCAGCATATATAAGGGATGTGTAATATCCTGTAATTCTGATATCCTTCCGGAGATCTGGTAAACTATATTTGCTTAATATGTCATTATAAATGATACTTTTCCTAACATAGAATCAGCATTTCTCAAAAATCTTCCACGTAAAATCATCATGCTTTTCAATATCTAGAACACTTTATTCTATTAATCAATATCTTTTTGTTCGTTTGCTTGCTCGGTTATAATCATTTATTTATTTATTTATTAAATTATTCTTTTTGTTTTAGATTTATACCGTCTGTGGTATTTACATAGCAAGCGCATGCGTGGCTTTCCTGATTATCGCCATCTTTTTGGACCGGATCGTGTTGGACAAGGACGATGAGAAGGTAGCGGTTGGAGAAAAGAAGATCTCCCCCCATCTGTTGGTAGAAACCTTCAAACACTGTTGGCGCAGCCATTACCAGAAGCTGATTGTTCCGATCACCATTTACAGCGGAATCGAACAGGCCTTTATAGCCTCTGATTTTACTGCGGTATATATAAGTCAAACACGTCAGTATGCATATTTTTGAATTGAACATGCTATTATGGCCAGATATGTCGCTGAAATATTTGTAATTACAATTTCTGAATGAAAAAATATTTTAGAAATCGGGATACTGAAATGATTATCTCATCAACATGTTTGCTTCGTTCTTCTCGTGGTCCAGAATAAATACGTTGGACTTCCATATCGTAACAACTTGTATAGCAACGCAGTTATAACTCAGCATTGATTAAATGCCATGAGAATATTAGTCCAGGTTCCTGGCAAATAGTCTTTCATCAAAATAGAGTAGCAACTTCATAATCCAAGATGTATTTCTCCATTGTGACATTTATCCGTTCTGACGGATTAGGAACCGCCAAAAAAGTCGTACGCCTGGGAAAAGACGCTTTAAAAATGCAGATTCATAGTTTGACATGGATTCCAGAAGCTCTAGTTACCACTTCTTTCCGCCCTTATCTTTGTAAAACAATCTTTAGTCAATTATTATACCTCAGACATTTGACTAAGGACGCTTTCACTTGGTATGAATCCGACCACAGATACGAGCTATGAGTAAGAGCATACAAACAACAAATGACTGTCAAAGAGCACAAGGTACCCGTTGATGACTTCTCCAGACTGGAACACACACACACACACACACACACACACACACATATATATATATATATATATATATATATATATATATATATATATATATATATATATATATATATGATGCCCGCATACAAAGTTTAATTGTATTTATAGTATTATATACCTACTTTAATAAGAACATACTACAGATTGCTATGCAATCAACATATTGTTGCCTTTTAATGGGAACTGACGAGAGCAATGCGATTTATTCTATGTAAATTGACATAGGTTACGAATTTGACCTTCAAAATTATACTCTGTTCGCCTGTAATTACACGTGATTGCAGGTGATACTCTTGTTGTTTTGTTTTATAAGATGGTCAAGATTCCGGTTCAGTATGAATTATGAAAATATTAAGCTCATTCGTTGATTAGAGAGTCATCTAGAAATCGGAATACAAAAGTTGTATCCGGTCTGGAGAAATGGGACATGGGACACTAAGGTCATGTAGCCGGTCTAGAGAAATTTGACACTAATTTTAACGTAGCCTGTCTCGAGAAATGGGACACTAAGGTCATGTTTAGTCCTTATTTGTGATAAGAATTGTATGGATTACTCAATCATTTTGGCTGTCTTCGTACCTGTTTATCGTAGGACAGATCAATTTGGCTGTCTTAAAAACTAACATACCTGTTTATCGTAGGACAGATAAATACCTTTGTACGTTAGGTCTGGAATGCATGCGAGTGATGATGTTAGGATCATGTATCTTTTTCAGGCGCATTGTAGTACCTCCAGAATTAGACATATATATTACAGGAAAACGATTCGACATAATCGATGGAAAATTTTATCATCATCTATTTCAGTCAGTTAATTACCCGATACCTTGCAAGAGCATGAGAGATTGAATACATAATTTGGTGATTAGATTCGAGTAATGACAGTACAGTGAAAATGATGAATGTTTGCTGAAATCAAATGAGGATGTATAATGGAAAACGTTTCATGACAATACAATGCGCTTAAATTTGGACATTAAGCTGACCTCGAAAAGAGACGAAAAATGTAATAATTAATACCATAAACTGGGTCTTATCTTCGATATTTTAGGGTATCATGTCAAAGATCATACTGATACGAAGGGCCATATATAACATTAATTATGCTAGGAAATAAAGAGGTGCAATATACACTCCAAATTTTTTTTTGTATATGCAGTGACTACAGTAACATTTATATTTCCATTTCTAAGAACATAGTGTAGACCTTTTAGGTCTTTTTCTACTTTATACACATCGGCAAGATTTAACAAGACAAAATAGAAAATAACTATTTTTCGCGTCTTTTTGCTCTGAATTTATGGAGATGTTTTAATCTATGAATATGAAAATAAAAATAGATAGACAAAATATTTTATATATAAAGTTGTAACTTTTGCAAGCTCGATTTTTATCATACGTTTATATCCTAAGTAAAATTATAAAAATGTTTTGTATAGCACTTTCACATTTTCATCAGACATATTTAAAGGGAATGCAGAGGTGGTCACAATACTTATTATGCTATTCTATCAATCTGGGTATGGACAAAATGAGAAAGAGAGAAATTCATATTATCAGAAATACGGAGAGACAGATGCCTGAATGGATGTACAGACATATATACAATGAATCAGAGAAAGAGAGACCGAGGCAACTACATATTATTAGCAATATTGACAAAAGAATCGACAATCGGATGGTCAGACATATAAATATAGATCCAAGGAGACAAGTAGGTTGAAAGATGGAGATAGCACGAGACATTAAAAACTTTTAAAAAAAACAACAAAAAACAACGCATTTCACGATTTAATTCTTCAATCTCTTTCATTCCTTGTTTAGTCCTTCGTCAGCTGTACGTTGGGCATCTGGAACGTGGGTTTCGTCATGATCTGTTACGGAGTGGTTGATGCCGCCTGCTCTTTTATTTTTGGCCGTCTCGTGCAGTACGTGGGACATATTCCATTCTTCGTCCTGGGTGTGTAGCATAATCATACTCAACAATGCACTGTCAACCAGAAAGAAAAAAAAGAAAAAAATTATAAAAAATAGCGCCATTACAATAATGTCAGGTTACGTTCGTCTTTATTTCTTAAGATATATGTATCTCCTTATAGGAATTTAGATCCATTTTCATTTATTTTTCTTTCCTTGTTCAGGAACTATTATGAATTGAAGTTCATATTTTACAGGATTGATGAAGTAATGAAACCCGAAAATCGATTACACATTGCATGAACGGCTGTTTACGTCCCTCCTATCCCAAAACGATACTAAACGATATTTCTGGATCCGCCCCTGGTAACTGGTAAAGATGTTTCAGGAACATTCTTTAGGAAGACCTTTCAAAAATAGTAAGGAACTATTTGTATAAATGTATAGGCTCACACATGCTGAGATAAACCACACTGACCAATGCAATACACACACTGACCAATGCAATATATGTTTCTTTCGTTATAGCATTTATCGTTCACGGAGGATGTCAGATCGCCATGTTGTTATGGCCACCAAGTACGGATGCTGTGTATATCTTTTACATCTTGGCAGCCCTATGGGGGTTGGGGGACGCTGTCATTCAGACACAGATAAATGGTGAGGTTTTCCAAATCCATGTCATGTACTTATTTTAGAGAACACTTATCTCATTTAGAAAATAAAAAGTTCAACAACTCTAATATTTTTTTTAGATAAAGTCACATTATTATTATTATTATTATTATTATTATTATTAAAAAAATGAGGTCACTTTCTTTAAAGATGACTATGACGTTTTCTTATTTGAAGAAAAATATATTAATACTAATTCTTATGCCCATCAGTTTTTTTTCCCGTAATACAAGTCATTTCGGTAATCAATGTCTTGTCCAATCTTACCGCTTGCGGAGTCAGCTTAGACAATACCTGGCGTAAAATAGAATACATCATATATTAGAGCAATAAATTTGTAACTAACATCATTACTCGTGTATTATGCCTGAAATGATTTCCTGTCTTCGTTTTCAGCACTATACGGCTTCTTATTTACGGACAATACCGAAGCTGCGTTCGCCAATTATCGGTTGTGGGAATCGATCGGATTTATCATTGCCTTTGGTTACGGCGGTTTTCTGGCTACCAGGATTAAGCTGGCCGTCTGCCTTGCATTCTTATGTGTAGGGATGTTCTTCTACGGCGTCGTTGAAGTGGCATTCAGAAGGTCCGCGAAACATTCGGCTGCCATTACTAAAATGTAATTTCCGCAGTGGCAATCTGACGAGCAATTGAATATGGGTGCCCCTGTGACACTCCCAACTTTGTAATGACGTATACAGTTCAATGCAGCAATCGGAACATCCTCGTCCTTTTCCGTCAAGTTGAGAAAGAATTTCTTTGGAGAAAAATATATTTCTCATATTAAACAAAATGTCTTGTTTGATGCTTTACTTAGATTACAATTCGTGTTGCAATCTCACTTTCTTTGGCCATTTTGGAAAATTTGGAGATAATAATGCAAGTATCAAATACAATATTGTCTTCTTGACATAATTTGGGGTTTCAAAAAACCGACGTCTTTGAGGAAAATGATTATAAGTGAGGCCTTTTCCCTTTAAGGATGTAGATGTCGAGAAATTTTTATTTCGATGAGGAACGAAAATTGTACCTTACATGTTGTTTAACTTTTCCACAAGTAATGATATATCAAAAATATTATAACGTGCTGTTTAATGTATTCCAGAAATCGTTCTGTTAAACAAACATATGATTCTTTTTCAGTAGACTCAAGAAACTAAAATGTCAACATTTTGGTTTGGTTATTGGTGTAAGTCAGAAACACACAATACCAGATTTATTTCGGCTGAGCCCGCTTTGAGGTATTTTGCCGACAAGGCTTTTTGCCCAACTTTATGCTGAGCGTATTTTGATTCATACAGATTAGCAGTGTATATTTTGTTATTGGTGTGTGTCAGATGCTTATATGCTGCTTAACATTTTCGCAAGTAATGATATATGAAAAATATTATAACGTACTGATCAAGATATTCCAGAAATCGGTGTGTTACGTAAATATTGGATTATTTTTTTTAGTAGACTGAAGAAACTGAAATGCCAAAATTTTGCTTTTTGTTATTGCTATGCGTCAGAACACATAATCAATACCTGCTTTGGTTGGGCTGAGCCCGCTTTAATGTATTTTACCTACAACGCATTTGGTCATTTCTATTTCTCAACGGCAACCTATACCACTTTATATATAATGAAAAGTGTATATCTTGGTTTGGTTGGGTTAGTTCTAAAATTGAACAATTATAGTTTATCAAGGACAATTTTTTTGTTGCTATTTATAGGTATCTCTTGCCACATTTTGATGCCTGTACAAATTTTTATACGTATTTTTAGATAAATGTAAATATCATATTGTGTTAAATCATTAAAAAAATCAACCTCATCATCGATGCTGTCTTGTGATAGATATATACATATATGCTTAAATTCCATTATATTTTATGCTTTGTAAATAATATGTAATGAAGTATTTGATCCACTATTTGATCATTTCCACCTATCTCTTATAAGGGGAATAATTCATTAGGATTATCGTAAGAAAACCTGATAACATGATGAACAGATTGATCTATTTCAACTGCCTATGTTGATAATTGCATTATCAATCCAGTTATCAATGCGCTTTCTTTTTTAAGGCGTGGACATTTTTGAACCGCATGTTTCACAGTTTGTTTGTCATTTCGTCGCTCTGTCCTAGACCGCCACTGTGTGCAAATTCATCAAACTCTTTTCTTTTTTTTATATATGGTAGATATGAGCAAGAGGGATATTAGTTATGTCTCCTTACCCTGAAGTCCCTAGAAGGGTATTACAAGATCAAATGCTTCTTCTCCTGGAGTCCCTGCAAGGGTATTTACAAGATGAAAATGCTCCTTCCCCTGGAGTCCATACAGGGTTATTACAAGACAAAATGTTCTTTCCCCTGGAGTCCCTAGAAGTGTATTGCAAGATCAAATGCTCTTTCCCCTGGAGTCCTTAGAAGGGTATTACAAGATGAAAATGCTCCTTCCCCTGTAGTCCCTAGAACAGTAGTACTAATGGTGGCTGATGGGGACTGATGGGTTGATACGAGGACGAATGAGAATTAACATTAGGCCTCCATTTTGAAACGGGTCAGTATGGGGACAGGGGAATTTAACATTAGTCCATAGGTTTAACATTATGGGTCGGTATGGGGAAATGTAATGTTAAAAGTGTCCATACGTTTAACATTATGGGTCTGTAATAGAATAAGGGGAATTTAATATTACGTCTCTATGTTGAAAAAGATTATAGAGACAAGTAGAAATGTAATGTCAAAACTACATCTACTAACCAATACGCCATTTTGACTGACCAACACTCAGTCATCTACTGACCAGCAACTAGTCATCTACAGACCAATACCCAGTCATCTACTAACCAACACATACCCATACTAACCAACACGCTGTTTGAAAGACCAACACCTATTCATATACTAACCAGCACCTTGTCATCTACTAACACAACACCCACACTTACCAACCAATACGCCGTTGGAGTGACCAACACCCACCCTTACTAACCAACACGTCGTTTGGACCGACCAACACTCAGTCATCTACTGACCAGCACCTAATCATCTACTGACAAATACACAGTCAGCTACTAACCAAAACGCACACTTATTAACCAATACGTCGTTGGAGTGACAAACACCCACAACATCTAACCAACACGCCGTTAGATTAACCAAAATACAATCATCTACTGACCAACACCGAGTCATCTACATACCAACATAGTCATATACTGATTAGCACCTAGTCATCTACTGATCAATACCAGTCATCTACTAACCAACACCCAGTCATGTACTAACCAACATCCACACTTACTAACTGTTACTGAATTATGTATTATTTCGTTTTTAAATAATGGTATAAGTTTATGATCTCTGCATAATAGTCTAACAGCTGTCGTCTTGCAGAAAAGACATATACGGAAATTTTATGTGACTCAGTACATTTGGTCGTGGGTAGAATTGTCGATTGTAACAGTATATCACGTGATTTAGCGCGTGAGGGCTGAACTTCTGACCTAGATTCTAAGAGTCAATACTTTATTGACTGGTAAAAACGTTAGTGTAAAAGTACTTAGCGATGTCACGCATAACCTAATATCTGATTGGTTTAGAGAAGGTCGTTTTCTAGAAGGATTAAATTGTTTTTAAGTCGCAATACAGTTAAATTGGTTTATCCTTATTCTGTTTTCCGCAGTAAGAAGCTATATAATAAGAAATAATCCTGTGTTTAGGCATTCTTAGCATAGTTTGACAGCCTGAGAGTTCATAAACGAATTTGGTTCATTTTGTGTGTGGTTAACTTTTGGTATATATATATATATATATATATATATATATATATATATATATATATATATATATATATATATATCAGTATACAGTACATTCTGGATTAGTACTGTTTCTTAAACTTTCTTAATTATACAGCTCCGTGGAATTATCGGAAACATTTCTAGAACTTGTGTTATTCCATATTCACAAGGACTATTTGAAATTTATAAAACTTGGATCTACTTGATTCTTATTAACACATCAGTACAGCAAAGGTTTCATTCGGAAACTACTTCATTCGGAATATTTGGATTAACTTCCGGATCAGTGAACTTTAGAACAATTTAGGACTGTTAAGGATATTCTATTCTGTAAGTCATTTTATATCTTTCACTTTAATTGTTTGTTGAAATATTGTAATATTTTAGGAAATTAAATATTTGTATTTTAAATCTTGAAAACTTGTTTGAGTCTTTTCTATTGTTACATTACCCTAGTCGTAACACTAAGCAATATGCCGTTGAAGTGACTAACACTCACTTTTACTAAGCAACGTAAAGGGTATGAATACACACACACACACACACACACACACACACACACAAATACACTTATATACTATCACACACAGGGTAGAATGTAAAAGAATGGGGATGAAATCGGAGTGAAATCCCATATAAACAAAACTAAAATTTCCCCTACTACCCCTATCTCCCTTTAACTTCCCTACTATCCCCTCTTAAATCAAACTATCACTTCCTACCACTGATATAATCCCTATAACCATAGCTACCACCCCCTTATAAACAAAACTACTACTCACTACCAGCCTTTTAATCTCTATAACACTAGTAGTGATGTGTAAGGAGAGGCAACGGTAGGAACATACACATACTATACACACAAACATACATATATACTATCATACATCGAGTGAAATGAGAGAAAAGGGTAGGAGTGCTTACACACATACTGATAGACAATCACACAAGACAGAAGGGTGCGGTTTAAGTTTTAGTTTTGAAAGACATACAAAACATGCAAACAGTTTACGATTTATAATAGTGTTTTCGTTTTTGTCATCCTAGACTTAATTCGCTCATTAAACGGATACCCTTTGTTTGCTTGATAAACATTGGCAGATCGTGTGTTGCAAAAATATCCAATGTCAATACTGTATGTACTTCGTTAAACATTTACGGTTTTCGTTTTGCCACTCTAGATTTAATACAATCATTAACCAGTTTGGTTCACTTTGTTACAAATGTTTTTGTCGCTCTAGATTTAGCACACTGAGTAAAATGTTACATTATGGTAATGCACTATTGGTGAAGAGAGGTGAGAGTTAGTTTGCCACATTGTCAAACTAGGTCAGAATTTGGGGTTAAGCTAAGGTTTTCTTGTACTGTAAGGTTGTGACATTTTCTGTTCGAGTCTGAAAACGGCTAAACCAAAGTACGTTGAAGTTTTGCATCGCACATTGAGTGTATGTGCTTATTAAGAAAATAATTTTTTTTGGTAAAAATGCTGAGTAATTCAGGTCCTATGAAAAGAAAATGAAATGATACGTAAGAGTTTTTGTTGCAATGGTTGTGACCTTTTACCTTTGCAATACTTAAACTTAAAAATAATTAAACAGAAACCTTTTTGAAGAGCTTATAGAAGCTTTCTCGCGGAATCATGTTGTATCTGCAATACATCGATATTTCTAAGTTCTTTTCTTGTAACCTGTCGTGTCTCGCCCGTAATATCTCAGACATACAACCTTATACAGTACCTACAATTTCTTAAGCCAGAATATTATATATAATTCAAAGTGGTCTACAATAACTGCAGCATCTCCCTTGAGCTCTACAGTGGTCTCTATCATGGTTTATGGCATGCTTTTTTAGAACTATATGGTTACTATTTATACATAATTTATTATGATACATATGTGAAATGTTGAATAGGTGACCAAAATCAGCCACACTTGGTACACTGTGTTTAAATATCTTATTTTGTTGCACGTGTGACAGTCTAGGTGCTGAATCCATTGATACAGAGACATTAGGTCACACAACTAGCTATCTACCACATCCATCTTTATCAACGATCCTCATCCAAAGCGAAGCTGTGTTCCTTGCTGAATTTGTTTTCATTTAAAGTCCATCTATGTTTGAACAAAAATGCTTAACGCATTTCTTTTTTTTAAAAAAATTACTCTATATAAAGTTTATAAATGGCGGCTACATAGTCATGTTTAACTTTGATATTTAATGCTCTTCTATCCCTATTCGAGATCTTGTTACACAAACATATGAGGGATCTAGTAATTTTGGATGATTTTCAAACTTCTCCAAGTCTTCCCACTCAAGTAATTTTTAAATTTTGTCTTTTAATGTTCCGTTATCCTACACGGTATGCAAAACGTTTTTTCTCAAAAAGTGCTGCTGAAATTTCTTTATGCACACTGCTTACCTAAATTAATTGTCTAGTTCGGATGACGAAACACTTTGGTTCTCTGCGTGATACGCAAGATAAACACTTCTTTGAACTTTTTTTTTTTTACACAACTTTGTTGGGCTGATGGCAGCATAACATAAATATGTAGTTCATCCGTTTTAGACCGATTTTTAATTTTGTTTTCTTACTTTCTTTTATTGCTTATCCTTTGTTTGGTTATTTCCCCGTCATTGCAACATGTAAGAGTCAAGAATTCTTCTTGGATTTGTGTTTAGTGTTTTGTTTTGTGGATGTAATTTGTTTCTTCCCCTGATGAAGAGCTGGTTTAGCTCGAAACGTTAGGAAACTGTTTTGTATTTGCGCCGATATAAATTTTTGTGTCATTATATATATATATATATATATATATATATATATATATATATATATATATATATATATATATATATATACTACTGAAACCGGTGTCAATTATAAAAGCATGATAAATATACAAGACTGCACTCTGTGATGTTTGTAAAAGCATAATGTAAGGTGAACGTGCTTTATACACTGTTAGAAAATCAATTCATGCTGTGTTCTAATAACCTTTGTACCATATTCTATCATGTTTGTAATTTGCAATGTTCCATATATCGGCGCCATTCCTTTTTGGTCGATATTCACTCATATTTTCATTTTTTTAATTTCCTTTCTTTTAAATATCGTCGGCTAAATAACGCTAGAACTAGAGCAAGCGACGTTATCAAATGAAGTAAATCTCAACTCTCTACATAAATAATTTCCGGAATACACGGTTTTTATCGTGACGCAATTGCTAGTATATTCGGTCGCATAGTGATGAATTTAATGAAGATGGCAAAGATAATGCTGAAGGTTTACAACAGTAGGGTCACTCAGATTTACGTAAATGTTGATCCTTACTTTTTCATTAACTTTTCACATATAGGCTAAATGGTTTAGGTGTGAATGTTTCTGATTAAATGACTTTAAAGGTGTTGTTCAAGCATCCTTATATATATATATATATATATATATATATATATATATATATATATATATATATATATATATAGAGAGAGAGAGAGAGAGAGAGAGAGAGAGAGAGAAAGAGAGAGTTAGATATATAGATAGATAGATATAGATATAAATATAAAGATTCTGTACCTATGCGTTTACACATATCGTTAAGCACATTAGTTGTGGTGCTAGTCGAACTAGTTGAGCTGCCTCGGAGAGAATTTTACATACGTGGAATAATGCCGATATTTGCCTGTGTCAGAATCTGATAACCCTTTGAAAAATAATCAGCAGCGAGAACCCAACTTGGCAAAAACCCAGAGGTAGGCGTGGCAGGTCTACCTACAGGAATCCATCACTATATTAAGTAGTATTTTCATTTTGAACACATGTAATTTCAAGAGATGTGACAGGGTAAAAAAATTATGAAACAATAATACAGAGCATCCTTTTCGAAAATTCAAGTTGGATATGCCATAATATGCGAGTACGAACTGTAAAGTAGCTTTATCCACAATTTTTCAAGAATCAGTTATTAAATTTGCTTCAGAAGTTATCATCATTTTCCATTCGTAAAAAGTAGATTCACTTTCTGGGAGTAGCAGCTTTGAAATATCCTTGGCGTAACATCCTCAACAACTTTTATAGAAGCATGTCTAAAAGCATGGGCATTACCTTGGTCAGCAATTACAACTACTGTTATAAGCATGTCTAAATGCATGGGCAATTTACCTTGTTCAGCCTCCACAGCTATGGCCTCACATGACGAGCATCTGTCCTAGTGCACACACATTGCTTACACAGTCAAACATGCAACAAATAATACACGTATTGAAAGTTGCCTAGCACACCATATTGTGTCTGTAGTGATTGATAGATATATCACTACTAAATAAGAATACTTGTTCCCGCCTTTTCGCGAAAAGCAAAATGGCTGAAAGCAGGGACATAATATCCGCATTTCATTTTCTCCTCTACTCTGGAACTTAAAAACTGTTTATGATAAATGGATGAAATTTGGTATACTTATAAGCTAGAAGCTCTTTTTCATCACAAATGTTTGGTCTAATCTTCAAGGTCAAGGTCACTTATCAATATTTGTAAAGTTTCTTTTGTTTCTGCTTTATACATTATAACAGTGTGAGGTAGCAGGATCAACCTTGAAACACTTATGTTTCTCAGTTGATAGCACCTCATAAATGGCAGTCAAGGTATTATCTTCAAGGTCAAGGTCACTGGTCATTTTTCCCCTTTAATGCGCTTTTAGTCTGATTCCCTCAGAGACAGAGTACTGCAACTTGGCTACTTTTCATGTCTGATCAGTTACTCTACAGCTCTGTCACAGAGGTCATAGTCAGACTTCACCATTGTATAAGTTTGTTGATTTTAGCACGGTAGCCGGAAATAAAAATTCACTGAATTTGATGTTTTTATATTTTTGACTTTACCAGGCCAGAAAGGGCCTTACAAGTCTTTCAAAAGTGGATTATTAAGTGCAGTTTCTACTAACAAAAAGTCCGGTTATGCGGTTGTTTACCATGTCAGACCAGGTCCAATACATTTCAAACTATTTGAACATGGAAAAAAAAGCTCAAACTCACAATACCAAAGATATAGATTTGATACTTCGACTACATTTTGGTTAGTGAAATTTAGCAATATAGCAGTATGATTCTAGTGAAGAAAACCATGAAATTTCTATAATTCTAATTTCATTGTAAGTAAAGTTACAGACTGTCACAATTTTGGGAGTCTGAGTGTACGTTGCGTGGTCAAAACGTTTGGAGAATACGGGGTTTGGTCAGTGCGTGCTATATATGGATACATTGACCAAGTAACACATCTTTTAGTGGCTGCAAAAATTAGAAACGAGATCCGAATAACCTTTTGCTTCGCGCTTACCTTCCTACCTACCTACATAAATACATACTTAGACATACCTGTAAATAGGGTTTCACCTTTCGTGATCTTTATTGACATCCTTTAAAGACTTTGTCTAGAAATGAAATGTGATGTAGCATGTTATTAAATGAAATGCAAGAAAAAATAATTTCTTCTCAAAATTATGTGTTTTATATCCGTACTCTCGTGAATATATTGTGATAGATCCTAGCCTTCAGTCAGTGACTGTTTTCCTTATAGCCCAGTTTCCATCTACATCGAATGAGGGAGAGTGTTCATATTTGATATGACGTTTGAGGACGATGGGTAGATGATAAAGAAGATTTTTGATCCTGGATACACTATATGGAGAGGTAGGGGTGGAGGTAACATTTTCATAGGTAATACAGACTCGTCCTTGTAACCTGAACTCCGTCTACATGAATTGATGGAGAGTGATCAGATTTAGTATAATGTTTCAGAAAGATTAGTTGATGATACAAAAGGCCTCGGATCTCGAATGTAGCCATGGTGGTTGGTGGTTGGGGTGGCGACAGGGGTGGAGTGGGGTTGGCGATAAAAAAAAATGCGGATGTTTGTGATGGCCTCTAGTCTTTTGTGCATGAAAGCAAGTAAGTCATAGGTCGCGCCACAACGTGACTTCAAAATGAAGTCTTAGCGAGAAAATGACACGATTGTTGGGTTTTGCATTACCTATTGTATTTGGATAAGGTACACAATATTACCCGTGTGCTACCGTCCATCCGTCTTTCATATATGTGGCTTCCAATCAAATTCTTAAAATTAAAATGAATTGAGGTTGATTCTGCTAATATCTACATCTCTTTAATTTTAAAACGACGGTATAGAAAGTATTCATATTATATAAAATATTAAATGAAGGATATAAGTAGTTTCTTCATTCAAAATGGCATTTTCGGCCATATGTAGAATGCGTCAGTTTGCTAGCATTTTTGTTTAGTCCATTGGGGGCTGATCTATGCCTGCTTGGAGTTTGATACACAACTAAATATCAGAAAAATTGTACATAAAACACCGTCAGTGCTGATGTAATCAGTTGAATCAAAACACTATGCATTGCGATAAATCAACTGTGTAAAGAATGACTAAAAGATATTTTCCTTCGCAAACATTGGTGATTGACAGATACCGATGAGAATAGAACCTTACATAGAAACTATTGAGGTTCAGCGGGCGGTGTATCATATTCATGTATATCACTCAATTAAAAAAAAATCATGATTGGAAGAGACATACTAGTTTTATACACTGAACAGAAGACCATAACACTGTCGACAAAATTGCTAGTAAACTAAAACAATCTACATATGACTTAAAATACCACACACACACACACACACACACACACACACGCACACACACATATATATATATATATATATATATATATATATATAAAGAGAGAGAGAGAGAGAGAGACTCTTCATTCAGCTCCATATGCATATTCTATCATTTCTATCATAAGTATAACTTGACCTCTCGTGATGAAATAGCGGCGCAATATTTTTAGAGTTACCAAATTTGTTTCATATATAAAAAAGAAAAGTGTTAAACAGATTAAAGTACATTCTTAGATTTGGTCAGAATTCTGCTTCATGAAACTTGTCAAGGTATTAAGCAGTTCAAGAATCCACTCACCTACTATAGTTCCCTACATGGCTGACTAGCTATCCAGATATATTCTGAGTTAAGCAGACATACAGATGGACGAAGACACATATATACATACATACATACATACATACATACATACATACATACATACATACATACATACATACATACATACATACATACATACATACATACATACATACATACATACATACATACATACATGCATACATATATACATGCTACACACACATACATTCATTCATACATACATACATACATACATACATTCATACATACACACACACGCATGCATACATACATACATACATACATACATACATACATACATACATACATACATACATACATACATACATACATACATACATACATACATACATACATACATACATACATACATACATACATACATACATACATACATACATACATACATACATACATACATACATACATACATACATACATACATGCATACATGTAGGGTCTTTATCATTAGTGCTTTTTAGAGGTTTTGCTTACAAATGAAATGTAATGTAATATGTAATTATAGAAAATGAGCTAAATAATTTCTTGTCTGAATAATGCTCAGCGAAGTGTTTTGATATCAGCATTTCTTTGAATTAGTGATATGTCATGCCCATGCCTACGTCAGTGTATCTGTACATCCGTCTGTCACTGTTTTCCTGAAACCTAAACTCCTTCTATATTGACTGAATCAGAGTGCGCATATTAGGTATAATGTTGTGTGTACTGATTGTAACGCATATTAGGTATAATGTTGTGTGTTCTGATTGTAACTCATATTAGGTATAATGTTGTGTGTACTGATTGTAACGCATATTAGGTATAATGTTGTGTGTACTGATTGTAACGGATGTTAGGTATAATGGTGTGTGTACTGATTGTAACTCATATTAGGTATAATGTTGTGTGTACTGATCGTAGCGCATATTAGGTATAGTGTTGTGTGTTCTGATTGTAACGCATATTAAGTATAATGTTGTGTGTACTGATTGTAACGCATATTAGGTATAATGTTGTGTGTACTGATTGTAACGCATATTAGGTATAATGTTGTGTGTACTGATTGTAACGCATATTAGGTATAATGTTGTGTGTACTGATTGTAACGCATATTAGGTATAATGTTGTGTGTACTGATCGTAACTTTCAATTAAACTGCGTATATAGTACAAGACTTTTATTCAGAATTCATTTTGTATTCATCTAATGAGTAAAACATTCATAAACAAAGATATTACATTAACACAGATTACATTCTTATGATGGTCTCAATTTTACCAATGGGGGTTAAGTGGACATAGTACTAATTGCTTCCCGTGCACCATATTCAGGACAAATTATAGGGGAGATAACTTTAGACGTGCCTGATAAACCACTTCGGCTATTTATAAAATTGGATTGACTGTGTGATTGACCGAGATATAAAGAAAAGGTTTTAAAAAATAGTTCGACCATTCGTAACTTCTAGGCCAAACCATGTTTGTAAATACCCGAAGTGATCCGAATGACAGCTATCGACATATATTCGAGGTATAATCCGTAGCATTGACTTCGAAGTTGCGAATGGGACATATTTGTATAAAATAGTTTAGCATTAAATACAATGTTCAATCTACATTAGAAAAGTAAAAAAAGAATAAAAGTGTCACAAATGCCCGATATTGAAGCACATTTAAGAAAAAGAACAATAACTCTTTACAAGGTGAATCGGAAATGACAAAATGTGTTAGTAAACACATTTGTACCAAAGTTGTTTGCACAACAAACGTCACAAGAATAACATTACCAAGCATTGATATGGCTTAACTGGCATCTTCCAATATGAAGATCTAACATCGTCTGGCTAAACAGTAAATCAAAAATGCAGACAAAAATATAGTTTTACTACAAGATAAACATAAGTTGAAACTAGAATTTTCAAGGCAATTAGCGTCCAGATATGTCGAATGGTTCATAAGCTGTGGAGTTGCAAGTAACTGCTATTGTAAAGGTTCAATTTTTTTTTCTTCCAAAAATGGTTGTTACTTTGTTAATAATGAAGAGGAAAAGACCATGCCCTTTTAAAGGCACATATTCATGTAGAAGACAGTTCACCTTTACAAGGCACATATTCATGTAGAAGACAGTTCACCTTTACAAGGCACATATTCATGTAGAAGACAGTTCACCTTTACAAGGCACATATTTATGTAGAAGTCAGTTCACCTTTACAAGGCACATATTCATGTAGAAGACAGTTCACCTTTACAAGGCACATATTCATGTAGAAGACAGTTCACCTTTAAAAGGCACATATTCATGTAGAAGACTGTTCATCTTTAAAAAGCACATATTCATGTAGAAGACTGTTCACCTTTAAAAAGCACATATTCATGTAGAAGACAGTCCACCTTTACAAGGCACATATTCATGTAGAAGACAGTTCACCTTTAAAAAGCACATATTTATGTAGAAGACAGTTCACCTTTAAAAAGCACATATTTATGTAGAAGACAGTTCACCTTTAAAAAGCACATATTCATGTAGAAGACAGTTCACCTTTAAAAGGCACATATTCATGTAGAAGACAGTTCACCTTTAAAAGGCACATATCCACGTAGAAGCAGTTCATCTTTAAAAGGTACATATGCATGTAGAAGACAGTTCACCTTTCACCTTTACGAGGCACATATTCATGTAGAAGACAGTTCACGTTTAAAAAGCACATATTCATGTAGAAGCAGTTCATCTTTAAAAGGCACATATTCATGTAGAAGACAGTTCACCTTTAAAAGGCACATATTCATGTAGAAGACAGTTCACCTTTACAAGGCACATATTCATGTAGAAGACTGTTCACCTTTAAAAGCACATATTCATGTAGAAGACAGTTCACCTTTAAAAGGCACATATTCATGTAGAAGTCTGTTCACCTTTAAAAAGCACATATTCATGTAGAAGACAGTTCACCTTTAAAAGGCACATATTCATGTAGAAGGCAGTTCACCTTTCAAAGGCACATGTTCATGTAGAAGTCTGTTCACCTTTAAAAGGCACATATTCACGTAGAAGACAGTTCACCTTTACAAGGCACATATTCATGTAGAAGACAGTTCACCTTTAAAAGGCACATATTCATGTAGAAGACAGTTCACCTTTACAAGGCACATATTCATGTAGAAGACATTTCACCTTTACAAGGCACATATTCATGTAGAAGGCAGTTCACCTTTAAAAGGCACCTGTTCATGTATTCGGCAGTTCACTTACAAAATTACACCGAATTTATATTAAAGGGTTGCTAAACTGTGCTAGTTATGACAAGTATGGACGGACACACATATGGAGGAATAGACTGACGTACGGAAAATGTTATTACTTTAGTACTGCTATGCAGGTCTTACTTATATATGTATCATATTTTTAAATTCAGTCACATTTAAAATTACTCATCCTGTGCATTTTCAAATCAAGTAGTAAAAAGACTTGCAATAAAAAATGATTTAAAATGTAAAGAAAAATTAGTCCAGTCCATAAGGGTCAATACAATAGGATTTCAATATATGTGATGTCCATTACCCATATGTCACTCTTTAGGACCCCGTTAAATTCTGTTCTGATTTCCATGCAATTGTCATAGGTCTACGGTATTTCTAACATACTGGAACATGAATGGACAATAGGCCTTCATGAAAAGCTGGTCCGGCTAGTATAATGCAAGGTGATTCCATTTTGAGTCATTATATTGGATGTACGACTGGCACCATTTTCATTTAGGACCAACTAGGTATCATAAGAAAGATATTGGTGAAACCCCATGTTGATATAGCCATCTATTTAGGAGGTGTAGAGATAACAAGATTTTCAAGATGACCACATATTGGAGATCAGATCAGCACCATTTTAGTTTAGGATCAACAAAACATTTTAAGAAGTCTTTTAGTGAAAACCCTATACTGATATTACTATTCATCTAAGAGAAGTAGTGATAACAAGATTTTCAAAATGGCCGCTGTGGTGGCCATATTGGACATAAGATAGGCACCATTTTCATTTAGGATCAGCTAGAAATTATAAGACGTTTTTGGCGCAAACCCCGTGTCAATATAACTTTCCGTTCAGGAGGAGTAGTGATAACAAGATTTTCAAGATGGCTGTTGTGTCGGCCATATTAGACATCAGATGTACACCATTTTTATTTAGGACCAATTAGACATCATACGAAGTATTTTAGTGCAAACTTCATGTTGACAGAACCATTATTTTAGGAGGAGTATCGATACCAAGATTTTCAAGATGGCGGCCATATTGGAAGTTCCTGCAGCACCATTTTCATTTAGGACCAACTAAACCATGTAATGAACGTGTGTAGAAAGTTTTATGGCAATCCTCCAAGTAGTTTAGGAGGAGTAGCGATAACAAACTTGTGCTAACTGACGGATAGACGACGGACGACAGACGACAGACTATCCCATAAGCTCTTCTGGTGTATGACCAGGAGAGCTAACAACAGGTGTACCGAGGTTTAGACTGATCTCTGTGCCTCATACAGCGCTTTTGAGTTATACAGCCATACACGCACACCGACCCCCCCCCCCCCCCCCGATTCAGCCCCCTCGCGCAGCCACTGTCGCAGTTAAATTCCGGGTATTTTTTTCTTCTCTTTTAATAGTTGTATTCATCATTTATACAAAGGAATAACACGAGACACGATTAGATAAACATACTCTTTCTTAAATGGCCTATATTCAAATGTTTCTTTAGTAACAATTTACCTTAAAAGCTTGCCCTTCTTTAAAGTCCAAAGTCTTCGGATTGGCCTTTTGTCAGCTTAATTTGTATCAGCGCGTGTCGAGGATTGTCTTTTACCTCGCGTGGCCTTGGTGCATTTCCACATGATTGACTCAGCAAACAGATTACCACAGTAATTATTAACCGTAAATAATCTGATCCAGCTGTGCCAGGAGTGTGTTTTATTTAACATATGACCCAGCTGTGCCAGGAGTGTGTTTTATTTAACATATGACCCAGCTGTGCCAGGAGTCTGTTTTATTTAACATATGACCCAGCTGTGCCAGGAGTCTGTTTTATTTAACATATGACCCAACTGTGCCAGGAGAGTGTTTTACTTAACATATGACCCAGCTGTGCCAGGAGTGTGTTTTATTTAACATATGACCATAGGCTATTTCTGGACCATAAACGTCAACGTTTCATGGAATTTAGCATCTAAAATACATTTCCAAATTTGAAGTGAGTTTCGGTAGCGGGGGGTGTTAATTTAAATGTGCCTTTACGTTGACGATGGAACCTTCACAGAGGTAGGCTAGAAAGCTTTTATTGAACATATATATGTCTACCAAGTTTCATCATTAATTTGAAAACAGCTTGTAAATTAAAGAGCAGGATATAAACTAAAATATATCGACCTGTGAACTTAACCTTAAAGGTAGGACACTCCAATGTGATACACGACTTTAGAGTAATGATACATAAATAAGATTACCAGGTTTCATCCAGTCAAGTTGTATGGCTGTAAAGCTACTGGGCGGCAATGAAAGTGTGATAGTAATTGTAAGGTACTTATCTATAACCTTGACCTTTTAGACCGGACTCTCAATGTGGTACGCGATATATCTTCTAGTAATGATGATGATGCCGACGAGAATCGAACCTTACCTAAAAACTATTAAGGTTCAGCGGTGTATTATTATCATGTGCATTATCCATTTAAAAAAAATAAAAGTCCTGATTGGAAGAGAAATGTCAGCCTTATAGACTGAACAGGAGATCATAACACGTCAATTTAAAAATTAACGCAAAGTAGATATTATCAGAATCAACTTCCATTTATTTATTTTCATGTGAAGAATTTGATTGGAAGCAACATATACGAAAGACGGATGGACAGTAAGACACTGGTAATACTGTGTACCCTATCCAAACACAATAGGTAATGCAAAACACGATTATCGTGTCATTTTCCGGTAAGATTTCAGTTTGAAGTCACGTTGTGGCGCGGCCTATGACATACTTACCTTCATGCACAAAAAACTAGCGTTTGAGTCTATGACAAATATCCACAATTTTGTATCAACACCCCACTTCACCCATGCCCCCACCCCCACCACCAACCGCCGTGGCTGCATTCGGAATCGGAGACCTTTTTTTCATCTAGTGATCTTCATGAAACATCATCCTCAATCAATCGGTGTAGATGGAGTTCATGTTACAAGGGCAAGTCCACATCTCCGCCTCCCAGTGGGAGGATATCCAGGATGAAAAACATTCGTTATCATCTACCCATCCACCTCAAACATCATTTCAAATATGACCACTCTTCCTCAATCGATGTAGATGGAAATTGGGTTACAAGGAAAACAGTGACGGACGGACGGTCATGACTTATCACAATAAATCCACGAAAGTAGGATATAAAAACTCCTAATCATTTTGAACAGAAATTATTTTTTCTTGCATTTGATATAATTATATGCTACATCACATTTCATTTCTAAGCGAAATCTCACAGGAAATCAATAAAGATCATGAAAGGTGAAGCTCCATTTACAGGTATATCTAAGTAGGTAAGCGTGAAGCAAAAAGGTTATTCGGACCTCATTTCTTATTTCTGCAGACATTAAAGATAATACACCAAAAATGTTGACATTGTTGACTATATGTGTAATAGTCATTGTAAGATTAATCTGGTTGTTCACATATTTCCAAATCAAACCAATCCTAATTCAACTACCACTGCTGCTGATACTAATGATAGCTCATGCATGTCTTAATGATAGCTTATGCATGTCTCGGTATCTAACTTCCATACATCCATCAACCTATACGTCTAACCATCTCTGTATGTATGTATGTATGTATGTATGTATGTATGTATGTATGTATGTATGTATGTATGTATGTATGTATGTATGTATGTATGTATGTATGTATGTATGTATGTATGTATGTATGTATGTATGTATGTGTGTGTGTGTATGTATGTATGTATGTATGTATGTATGCATGCATGCATGCATGCATGCATGCATGCATGTATGTATGTATGTATGTATGTATGTATGTATGTATGTATGTATGTATGTATGTATGTTTGATTTGAGAACGTCCGTATTTACGTATGCATGTGCATGCGTAGCTACGTATTTATGTACGCAGATTCTAATGCTAGTATGTACGTTTGTACGCATGTATGTAGGTATGTATGTATACATGTATATGTATGCATGCATCTATCTATCTATCGTTTTATTTCTTTGTCCATCTGTATTTCTACTTAACTCTCAATATATCTGGATAGCTAGCTAGCCATCTATTGAGCTATAGTAGGTGAGTGCATTCTTGAACTGCTTAATACATTGACAAGTTTCATGAAGCAGAACTAGAACAAACTTTTGTCCATAAGACTTCCACTAAAAAGTCATCCTCTTTTATTTTCGAAAACAACGAGATCCAGAATTGAGAACACTGTCACCTAAAAATGCTCCCCAGGATTATATTCTTTGATTGCATTGACTTGTTCCATAGACGAAAATAACCTCCACAACTTGAAATGCTTGTTTATATAAGCCACGTGTCCATTTTCAGTACATAGGTCTCCTCTGATCTTCAATGGGCAGCCTTGTCTTGACTTAATTGTTTGAAATAATATCCACCGACAATGCGAGGGTAGCTACTATAGTACTAATGACTTGCCTCCCAATAATCTGTCTCTAAAACCCTTCGATACATTGATTAATACATAATCTAACAGATTTAAGATCTAGTTTAAACAAGATATTATTATGTTTAAACGAGATATTATTTTGTTTAAACAAGATAATATTTCGTTTAAACAAGATATTATCTTGCTTAAACAAGATATTATTTCGTTTAAACAAGATAATATTTCGTTTAAGCAAGAAATTATTTCGTTTAAGCAAGATAATATCTTGTTTAAACAAGATATAAGAAAATATTTCGTGACACTATCCAGCCCCCGTACAAATACAACCTCGCAGGAATGTACATTAAATTTAAGGAGCAAGGAATTGGGTCACGGCCACTAAACCAGTCTTATTTTGAACTGATATTTAACAGATTGGCAGCACTAATAACTTGGGAATATGTACGGATCATTTACATTTGCCACTCTTGTATTATGAGTGCATGTTTGCAACTTCGTTGCTGATAATATTTTACTAAGGAATCAATTTATATTGGGGGATTTAAGGGTCTAAAAAGCAACATCTTGGCGTATGCTCTTCAGATAAGGGTTTACGAAACATTTCTGCTGTCTTGTAGATGGGATCTAATCAAAGCGTGAGGACAATGTTTCAAGCACCGAAATTTTCATACATCTTTTGACCGCTCAATGTAGTATTTAGTCACAAGGTTTGAGGAAAGATTAAACATTTTAACATCTTAGTTGTTTACGGAATGGAGCCAAAGACGATCTCTGATGAAACAGAAGGCGCTTTCACGATGGACAATGGTCTAATGTCTGAGCAAAATGACACCGAAACTACCGTGGGTCCTCGAATGAGGAGAAGACAGATATTGAAAAACTTGATCATTTTACGTTCTTCGTTTCTCTTCTTGTTTACGGCATTCCAGTCCAGCAAAAATCTCCAAAGCAGCCTAAACAAGGCTGAAGGATTGGGAACTGTGACCCTGTCAATGGTGTACGCTGCTAGAGTGTTATCGGTATGTCGTGCTATATCCTGTACATGGTGACTAACTTTTACCCAGTTTGGGGTACCATGCTCCCCGCCTCCCTGTTGTTAGGGGTTGGTGCGGCGCCCCTGTGGTCGGCTAAGTGCACGTAATTGACACAGACTGGGGCGTGGTATGCCAAGTTGACAAACACAGAAAGGGATGACGCAATCAATCACTTCTTTGGAGTGTTCTTCATGATGTTTCAGACAAGTAAGTGATATTTTTTCTAAAATCATTGGATTTGAATGCATGGAACCCATCACTAAATGACATAAGATAATAACTGCAATATCTTTAAGATACCACTACACTTTGTGAGCAAAACAGCTACTATTGTATCATATTGTAATCCCTAAGAAAATTTTTCGAATATTTTCTTATTTTTTTCCTGGAGATTTGCTAAGCAGCGAAGAATGTTACTTGCACCCAACAGAGATCAGCATTAAAGCCTAAACAGAAAATAAAATGTTTACTGGGCTCAGCCTCTGGGTTTTTGCGTAGGATGACAGAGCAAATAGGCATGATTCGGCCAGTTTAGTTATGGTCACTTGCTCTAAAAATTCCAGCCATTTATTTTAAATGCAACTATTCCAAAAGATGCAACATAATCTATGCTGATTTGTAGATATATTATATCCAAGTTAGTGCCTAGCATAAGTGAGATAGTCTTTGTATACTTGAACGTATAACTAAAGCACTGGATTTCATAAAAATGTGGACAAACGAAGAAAATATGTAAGGAATTTAATTAGTCCAGTGATACCTTAACACGTCTTTGGGAATCCTAGAAAGCAGCATTCAAATCTAAACAGAATATAAAATGTTTATTAAGCTCAGACTCGGGGAGTTTGCGTAGGATGACAAAGCAAATAGGCCTGATTCGGCCAGTTTTGTTAATTTCACTTGCTATAAAAATTCCACTTATTTCTTTCAAATGCAACTATTTCTAGATATAGTATATCCAAGTTAGTGTCTGACATAAGTAACATGATCTGTGCATATATTTGAACTTATAACTAAAGCACTGGATTTCATAAAAATGTGGACAATTGAAGAAAATATATAAGGAATTTAATTTATGTTGTGATACATTTAACACGCTTTTGGAATCCTAGGTCAGTTCCATTCACGAACGATTCGTGCACACCTAAACAATACATGCAGGCATCCTTCAAAAGTTTGTATTAATTTGTGCATCCAGCTTTTCCATCCTGACAAGTATCCTTGCAAAGATTAAAACTAGATACAAATAGTCTGTTGGGTAAAATATCGATGTAAGCTTCAAAATAATTCTCAATCAGGATAGTCTGTTGGGTAAAATATCGATGTAAGCTTCAAAATAATTCTCAATCAGGAAATGATGAAAGTATTCTTCGGCTTTAGAGGTCATCGCACTTGTGTATCCTGTGTGTAACATGTCAAGAGACTGGGGGTTAATTCAGCACTTGTGTATCCTGTGTGTAACATGTCAAGAGACGGGGTTAATTCAGCACTTGTATATCCTGTGTGTAACATGTCAAGAGAGACGGGGTTAATTCAGTACTTGTGTATCCTGTGTGTAAGAATATTAAAAGTATCATTTCAGCACTTTGCCTTTATGGTAGGTTTCCGTATTGATTGCAAGAAAAGAAAATTATTTGATGTATTGTTCCATCGCCAGATGATGATAGAAATCTAAATCCTTTTATAAAAAATTTTTTTCTTTTAATAATTTGGAATGTTGGTATTAATCAAAATTGTTTCTAAAGTAATCTTTGATCGTTTCGATGCACAGAAGTTGCATAAAATACTGGTAATGGTGTAATTTTGTAGAATATATCAGACAGTGAACATATCGACTTGAAGTATGTCCTTTTTTATACTGTAGATAATTGATAGATTATCTCTATAGCATTGTTACAGTACATTGTTAATCAATTACTATGCTAGATCTGAGGCAACCTGGTATCTTCCTCTGTATTCACTTTAAGGAAGGACAGCGCCACTGTGGATAACACAGTATTACTAACTGTGGGGCCAAGTACTGCCCAACTGGGGACGATAACAACACAAATCTAGACCGGCCCGATACGGACAAGGTTCTCTCTCTCTCTCTCTCTCTCTCTCTCTCTCTCTCTCTCTCTCTCTCTCTCTCTCTCTCTCTCTCTCTCTCTCGTAAATCACTGTTCGCCTGTCAGTCTTTCAATATTGTTGGTGGAGAGGAGCATTACTATATAATAGTACACTATCAATTCAATAGATTGAAATGGTTACAAATTCTGAAAGGAGCGGTGCGCACCTTAGTCACTCATTCAACATCAGATGGTAAACTTTAGGGACTTTTAAGTAAATTACATGCAGTGCTGTAGACCAATCAACTACGTACCAGTTCCAAAGTTATCAGATATTAGTTTCTATAATATACAGGCAGAGGCACAGTTTGTACCACTTTACTGCTGCGATCCGTGCTCAATTCTAAAAGCAAATAATATTTACTTACTTTAAACAGAAAATAGCAAACCAAATGATAGAACATTCCTCAATGATTAGGGTTGAAACCATGAAAGATGCAGGTAGTTATTCAGATGCGTCAAGTAAAAAAAAAAGGATATAAGACATCTTACATTGGTCATCTCCCACTAGTTTATGCCAGTAGGGAATCGTTTATTGCCAGCCTTCTCGTGCAAAGTGTAACACGATTTGATCTCTTTATCCTCATGGGAAGTACGTACGGGTTCAAATAAATGTATAGCTAACTTGTATTTGAGGATTTTGATTAATAGCTGTTTTTGTGCTACACTCAAGATTCAATGACGACAAGTACAAATAATATATAAAACTGAAACAACCACCTTTAAGTCCCCGATACCTCAAACAGTAGTTTTTTATCCACATTCTACCTCGTGGAAAAAATGAAAAATGTTGTACATATAATTTTTGTAGCACTATATCTCAAAAGCATTGTAATTTCACAATGGTAATAATGTTTCTAACAACTGATGATGGATTTCCCCTCTGAAAATTTGGATCTTTCGCAATCTAAAGCGTTCATTTCGCTTGTCTATTTGTACGCAGATTCAAGCAAAACAATTATCGTATTCTACTTTATTTGCTTATGGTCTATCTACATCTCACATTTTAATTTTGATTGAAGATTTATACTGTGAGTGGAATGTACCTGGCCTCGGCTGTGATCGGATTTCTCACAGTTCTCTTCCTCCTGGAATGTATAGCTCTGGATAAAAACAAGGAAAGAGATGGGAAACCCGGGAAACAGGAGCATATTCTGTGCATCTGCTGTGGGAGATCGTCCAGCACTAGAGAGACTCCCGATAGCAGAAACTGCTGATCCCACTTACGGTGTACAACGGAATCGAACAAGGGACTTTTCCAAGGTTATCACCACCACCAACAACAACAACAGCAACCCCATCATCATCATTATCATCTACTTCTTCTTCATGGGAATCGTCGTCATCCTCATTATCCGAGTCAAATATCGATGTAAATCCTGATCTCGTGATCCTCCTCCTCCTGCTCCTCCTCCTCAGCGATGCCAGTAACTTTCTTAAAATTCAAATTGTACGCACCTTATTTATGTTTTTTTTCATATATGTAAACTGGCGAACGACAGACACATTACTGACAGAACATTGAATTATTCATACTAATAAACACTTATCATCACCATTATCGTCCTCGTCTTCCACATTGTCATCGTTTTCGTTGTCACCATGCCCTCTTTCGTCATCTAGTTTCGTTGTCGTCTTCTTTCTTCTCTTGTTCTACTTCCTCTTTGGCATCGTCGTCTTCCTTATCTTTCTCATGACAATATCGTCGCCTTCGTTATCATCGTCGCAAGTCCACATCATATCGTCGTTGTCGTTATCATCACACCATAAAAATCATCATTATTATCATCAATCAAAATCAGTATGACACTATAATCTCGCTCACATTTGCAAACTTAATCCACCTGATTCATGTCATCTTCAATTTCCAAGGGTCGGCGATCCACTTTCTTGTCGATGAGGAACGAAGTGATCGACGACCTTGGCTAGCGAAGACAGATTCATATTTATGTATAAGCAACTTGGCGACGGTATAATGGCAGACACATTATTAACAAAGTATAAAATATTCATATTAGCTTATTGTCCTCCAACGTAAAGGCAAGGGAACACAGAAATGGTCAGTGCCCGCATGTGCGTCAGCCTCTGCACGAGCTTGTTAGCACTCTAGCATCCACATATTTAATTTTCTTTCAACTAAATTCTCCAGTGAGCTCCAGTTCAAAAAGGTGTCGGATGGTTTAAATGATGAGCAGATTTGTCTCGTGTTTCTAAGAGTTATTTCCCTTAATCGAATACCCATGGCTTATTGAACACCTTAACATTCGCACTTTTTGAAGCTTTATCATCACAAGAGCCCTAATAAGTTCGACGATGACCCGATTTCAGTTGCGGTTTCTCACTTGGTAGAGCGTCGGTCTCGTAATCCAAGAGTCGCGGGTTCGATACCCGCCCAGGCCAGTACGGATTATCTGCTTTGGTGTGTCCTCGGGAAATGCACTTAGCTCCAATTTCTTCGGTATGATATAGCCAATAATAAAAGTGCCGTTAGAAACCACAAAAACAACAAAGCAAAACTGATTTTGACCATATTTTGCAAGGTTATGTCCTTTATTCAATTGAGAATAGGCGTAAAATTGGTTGTGAATACCAACATTCGTTTTTGTTTTTATTTCAGCCAAACTAGCTGTGTAGCTTCACTTCAACTGGGTCTCAGAAGAGATCTTGGATGAGTAGATTTTTATATTTCTTACAGAGTTATGGTCCTTGGTCAGTTTCGAATAAGCGTCCCATTGACGTTTTGAAAAGTCTAATCATCACACTTGTTATTTGATTCCAAGTTTGCAGTGAAACGAAAACTTGACAACATCTTAGATGAGTTCAATAATAATCAGATTTTGACGCTAGTTTACATGAATATGCCCCTTGATTGACTTAAAATAGACATCCCAAATGTAATGTAAACACCCTAACATTCACAATCTTTATTTGATTTGAATTCATCTTAACAAGGTCTGTGATGACTTTGATGGTAATCAGATTTCACAGACTTGTGCCTCTTGAACAGAAACATTGGAATTATAATGGAGTTTGAAGAGGACAAAACGCTATGCGTGGTATTTGACAAACAATGACGAAGACTATTTACACACTAGATCAACAATGCTTATATTCCGCTCACGATACAGACGCCAGAAGGATTTTGCATGGCAACTACGAACCATAATTCCTTTTATGGACGATAACGACAATGAGAAAGTTAGTTAACGGAAAAACAGAAAAATCGTAATCCTGGCTACGCCAACATCAGCTAATGATGCAGCAAACAAAACAAACCTGGACACTCGCGTACAAAAGAGCGCCAGCACCAAGTTTGGATCAGACATTAACATTGTTTTAAACGCGTCAGTTGGCACCAACAGAAACATTGGCATGCTTGCTGATCTGCCAGAGGGCAAGACAGTCTGCATCGTATTTGGCTCGCAGACGCAACGCTCGTTTGTACAGAAAACTGGGCCAACATCGTATACGCAATTAATATTACAGGCGCCAGAGGGTTTTAGAATTATTAACGGATGGAACAAACCTGTTTCCGAGATTATTGGCGTTACCGTTGACGTAAAAAAAAAATGCTATTGTAGAAGACTTGGGTGCACCTGCAGTAGCAACAAATGCGGCAAACAAGCAGTACGCAGATTGCCAACGGGTTAAAAGCAATATCGGTTCCAACGTTAACATCTATCGTAGGTAACCGCAGCGGGTTTTCCATATCTGCTTCTTCGGAGTACTCTGCGGCTTACCAGGCATACTTTGCGTTCACCACATATCTTGCTGCCATTAGCGCAGGCAATGAGTGGTCAACAGATGGCTCCTTCACCAATTTTTGGATTCACGTACAGTGCCCAACAGCTGTATCAATATGGTAGTTTCAACTGCGAGGACACAGGGGAGGTGCAGAGAGGATAACCAGCTGGCGACTAGAGGCACAAAACAATCCTGGTACCTGGACTACTCTACATACCAGGGTGATGCCTATTGTTTGAGCATTGCTTGACTTCTCTATAGCTAATCCGACTAGCACAAGGCATAACATCTACCTCTTGTTCTGCGTTTCAGCAGATCCTGTTAATCCCGGTCTCTCGTATTTCCAGCTGTTCGTGTTTGATGACGTTGTATAAGCAGCTATTGATTTATGTACCCGTATTATATAATGTCTGAAATCGTCAGGATTGCAAAGGACCTTCACGCGCTACTGTTTGGCGAGGCGCACGATGACACGCCAGAGGAAGACGCGGCTAAAATACACTACGATAACATTGCCGGTTGAAAAAAAGGGCGAGCCGCGTTCAAAGCTGCTCCATCTATCGCAAAAAGCGAAGAAGAGTTACAAAACTATCTGTCACTGGCAACAATGCGCGCCGAACTGTTTCAAGCTGAGATCTCGCGATACGAAGCTGTAAACACGTTTTATAATAACAAGGGCTCTGCTGCTTTTTAAAAGGGTATATAAGTACTGATAAACAATATCATTGCGGAATTAAATTTGAGTATTGCAAATGGTAGCACCAGATCAAAGAAAAAAAAAATCAGGCGAAGAAAATTTATTAGAAAGCAAGACGACGAGGATCATAGGGCCGACTATGAGTGCAAGGACAAAATTGTCAGGCTAAAGAAATCTAAGAAGCAAGCGACCACTACAATACAAGATTGCCAAGCGTAATTTTCACCAAGAAGTTAGCCTGTATTTTGATGATATAGATTATATCGTGCAACTGATGGCAATGCCAGACAAGGAGAGTAATCATGGATTCCGAACTTAGCAAAGAGAGCAATCCTGGTGCCGAACCTGATGCCGCTAAGTCAGACAAAGCAGTAGAACCTGATGCCGCTAAGCCAGAACAGCCACAATCTGATCAGATTCCAGAGATGTTGGACAAAACAGCTGAAGCCTACTACATCACCATGACGTACAAAGATTATAACGTTTACAATCCGGAGGAGCTTGCCGAGGCCTTAGTTCATGTAGGAAAATTAACACCAGAAGAAAAGCTGGCTTTTTCCACACTTGGTTCCAAGCTCGCTACAATACATGACAGCTACTTTAGTAAACCACAAAAAGCACACGAAAAGATGAGTCTTTATCTTCATGATCGATTTGTTGTAGTGGCGCCACATGAAGCGGAACTTGACAAAAGCGCAAAACACGTTCTTAGGCTAATAAGAGAGAGGCCAGATGAAGACCTGTTGCCACTAGCAAATAAGATAGCAGAAGCGTACTATCATATTATCCGCTACCGCATACAATATTTGTACGAAGATGTTGCGATTTCCTATCATGACTGAAAACTTGATGCTGGAATAGAACTAATGAGAACATTTATCAAAGCAGACACAAAAATACTCCTTGGAGCGTTTGTTGGCGCGCGAGAGGCGTCAGAAGATGACAAAGTGACATTTAAAAAACATGTCACCTTTGTCGTGTCGACAATTTTCCACAACAAATTGCAGGACAAGGTGCCAGATCTTAACGATAACTTAGTTGGCAGATTAGATGCCGAAGAGCGGCCTGTTGCATTGTTATGTATGATGTTTGTATAATATTATAAATACTTTAGGAAATAATAAATGTTTCTTGACTTTAATATTTCCTTAAACTTTAATGTTGTGTATAAGGTTTACATGTTTAGCTATTGTCCTTGAATTAGGTTGTTTACTTAGTACTTGAGTTCAAGGACGGTTTTGCTAAACAAGTTATTTATTTAATTTGAGGTCAGGGTTGATTTTGTTTACAGATAAAACTAGAATTTCCTTTAGAGTTGTGTGTTAAAAGTCACATACACCATATAATTTTCTAGAACATTATATCATGTAACCTATCTTTATATATACTATGATTAGTGGACAGTTTTTACTTTCGACCTCACCATCAGTCTCTAAAAAAGATTCATTACAGTTGTGAAAAATCATTCCAAATTCAGAGAGAGGAATTATTTATTAAAATATTCATTGGATGATAAAAGAGCTCATAGACTTTTGGATTTTGGATTTTGGATTTTGAATTGACGATTTGGGGATTTATATGAACTTATTAAAGATATTCTGGAGTACTTCATTACACATTACAGACTACTGGCACATTAGGACAGTAAAGACTATTGGCACATCAGCACATTCAAGGATACCGTAGTTCACTAGGAACATTCTATAGTTTAGGACTTGTGATTAATACATTCTTTATTAATTTTGGAATTTAATTCACAATATTCTAAGTGCCTTTTGATTTTCATTTTAATTATCTAGAAATATATTGCTTGTTGATTTTTACTCGATTTGTTTGTTTCACTTTCTTTCTGTTACATTAGTGCTTAGACCATAGAGTCGTAACAACATGAATAAGCTAATTATGTTATATAGTGCAAGACGTTGTTGACTTTAATCACATAAGCATCGACCTTGACAAAGAAGATCGTAGAAAACCTATCGCGTTTTACCATTTTTATCACAAGCGAACTTACTGTTTTTAGATATCTTATAGGCACTATAGACGTGTACTATTTATTTTAACAGCTGTTTCAATCATACTAACAACAACAGGAGTTGCCAATAGCAGTGCCTTGTTAAATCCTTTCTTACTAATAATAACAGGCGTTGGCATCGCAGCACAGGCAGGATTTAATAAGCTAGAACCAAAAATAAAAAAATAAGGGAGCCATGTGTAGGTACGTGTATGTTACATATACAAAAATACTTGACCAGATCAACGCATGTTTGCGCGGAACCACGTATAGCTAAGACGACCTGGTTGAAGAACTCAGGGTCGTTGACAATATCATAGCTGACGTGGCACCGTTGTGCGTGGGCAAATATGAAAAAATATACCCCCAAAAAATTTAAAAAATGGTCAATCCAACAGTCTTGGCGTTTGCAAGAACATATGGCTATCTTAACAACAAGCAGGCAAACTAAACGTTGGTGCCTTCAAACCTGGTCGCGATAAAATCATACAATGATCCCCTGCCACTAAGCTTGTGATATTTCACGCCTAGCAATCTTCGCGACTTTTCTAGTTGTATGTCGATAGCTGCGTAGTAATCAAAATACTCAAAAATGTCTTTTGATACCTGATATATCATCTTGAGAGCGGTCTTAACAAATATGTAACATTCATTTAGCGTTTTTATCGCAGATATCATTTGGTGACGTCATCAAGCGCTCACCATGGTGAAAACAATACGTTAGCATTATCTGCATTATCATACGCTAAAACTATTGGACACGGGTCGAATTTGAACATCACTGATCTGTATCCTGGCTGTCTTGCTATACAGCTTAGAAACACCTTAAACATTTTCCACGGCAGGATTGTAACTAATTTTTTGTCTGGACACGCTTCTGCTAGCAGATATAAAATGGAGTCAATACTATTTGGATAATTTGCCGCGCCATCACATACGATATAATTGTGCTCTTGATGCAAGTCCATCTTTAACCACAAGGCTAGCTCGTCTTCTGATGAAGAGCCCAGGTCAAACAAAATCATTTACGCTGCCAAAAAATCCAATGACACCAAACGCGACCGGATTCTTACTGTACTTGCCGTAGTCTCTGTTACGAAAACTTTTATGATTACTCTGGATAAAATCCAAGTTGATCGAAATAACACTTCCTAAAAAAATTGCGTCAACAAGAAGACCACGTGACGCTACAACTGATACCTCTAGACCTGATAATACATGCGATAAATAATAATGTGGTACGTTATCAACATCACGTGTAAAAGGACACTTGAACTCGAGCAGTATTTTTTTTTTATTGTCGTGGACGATGTAGCCGTTGGGGCTATATCTGAATCCTTCAATATCTCTGATGCAAATATCAATTTCAATAACTTTTTCATCAAATGTTATTTCTGTGTGCGTTCTAATAACAGGTTCAAATAATGTGCCCCACAAACATGGCAAAGTCGCGATCATTTTGCTGGCGTCTGTTTTCTTTTATACTACGTCGTCAATCGCAGCAAAGTGGCATATTCCAAGCACTGTGACTAAATCAGAGCCGCCAACACTCTTCGCCATGATTTCATACCACTCTGGCGTCTTTTTGTTTTAGATTGTGCAAGCTTACGAAATGGTTCAATGTTTAATTCAGATTCATTTTTTATACAATAGGCATATTTAATTTAGAAGAATTATGTAAACAATAATTGGTTACCGCTAGAACCAAAAAAAAAATGAAACAAGTACAGGCATCGCCTTGGTCTGATCAAACCACAAAACAAAGGGTGTACCTCGCATTGTTGACAGGAGAAAACAATATTTTTTGTTCGCCAGCACAGCAATGACGAATCGCGACGTGATGTTTACGCAGAGTCTTGCCCGCGCATAATATTGAGGAACAATTTTCTGTCGCTCCTGTTGTTATGTTCGTTGCAGTGACTGGTCGCGCCACCCTCATTAGCGCGAAGACTGTTTTCTCTGCGGGTAACCGCTTCAAGATTATTTAGTCTGGTATAAGTTCAAATGCTATTTAAGTGATCAATTACTAATTTCTCTCGTATAATCCCATGGCGGCATTCATAAACAAAGCATGCGAACCTAAAGTTTTTCTTGGCAAACAAGTACCAGCAACGCCTATCAAACAATAGCCATTGTTGTTTTGGCTATCCGTGAGAATATTTTGCCTGATAATATGTCGCACCTCGCCTGTCTCATTTGCTTCTTAAAATTGACAAACAGGATGAGTCTTCCACATGATTATATAATCCAATTTTATTCTTTATTTACAATATCAAACATGCCAGCAAAGTGTTTTAACATAGCGGCTGGGATTTATGTAAACAAACAATCAAGCACCCTGGTCCAACTTATTCGCAAGCTCAGGTAGTAGACAAGACTGCCGCCTTTGAGCGTATTTTATGGTTTTCGAGATGGTTCTGACAACAGGTTTTGGTTTCAATTTTTGAGGGGAAATTGTACTTGGCAAAACCTGCGACCATAAGATCAGGGACGTCATTTGGAGTTGCACCTGAACCATCTCGAAACGCCATAAAATGCGCTCATAGCAGCAGTCTTGCCTACTAACTCCCATTAAGCTGTAGCTTGTACCTTTAAAGATGTCGAGAAATATTTATTCCAATGAGGAACGAAAATTATACCTTATACGTTATTTAACTTTTTTAGAACTAATGATATATGAAAAATATTATAAGGTGCTGTTCACAGTATTCCAGAAATCGATGTGTTACATAAACATCTGATTCTTTTTCAGTAGACTCAGTGATTCAAGAGTGTCTGTATTTACTTTGTCAAAAGTAGCTGATGATCTATTTGTCTTCATTTTATTTTCATTAAGACTAGGGGTAAATGTAGCAAACGAAAGAACGGCTCAAACAAGCTTTCACAATTTCTCAAATACAAATTCAATTTTCTAAAATATAAAATATTTTAAACAAACAAAGTGAAAGAATTAAAAATAACTTACAGTTTAGAATTTCCTTAGTCCTAAATTGGCCTATACACTTCAATAATCGAGAAGTTAATCCAAAGTATTCCGAACGAATGAATGTTCTGGGTTAATGCATGTTCCGAATGAAAGATTGTTCCGAATGAATGGGTCTAGAATGTTATGACATACCAATGATTTTCAGTTCTAAATCCAAAATATTAATAACCCCAGGTAAACTCCTGTGAATGTAGAATATTGTTAAGTTGCTTTTACAATTTTACTAAATTCCAAAATGTACTATGTAGAGAATAGATTTTCCACCAGCTGATTTTACAAACAATAGATAAACTTCCTCTTGCGAACTTCTAAAGAGTGAGGAAAGCAGTGGTTAAATATCATTATATACCAATCTGCTGCGCAAAAGCGAATTAAAATCTCTAGTACTACATTCGTCCTGTTTATCCAGTAAACAAGTTATTCTAACCAATCAGAAAACAGGTCACGCATGATACCAATGAATCAATCGCGTGATTACAATGTTATGTTGAACTGACCGACATAATTATTGATTTCCCTGGACATAAACACTGACTCATTGTTGACGTACATATGTACTTTACAAATAACGTAGGCTACTGAATTAAAAAAGTATAATACAATGGTTATAAACCCAAATGAAAACTATAATTTAAAAGATGATACATAATTCCGTAACAATATATATATATATATATATATATATATATATATATATATATATATATTGTTTAGAGCATATTTAATATCTACGTAAAAAAAGAAGAAAAAAAAAATACAGATTTCATTAACTGCTTTAGATCCCATGCTACAGAGCTGCAGATCAAGAAACAAAAATGACATTATTTAGGTTTTGTTGGGCTAGTTCTTAAATTGAATGATTATAGTTCATTAAATAGAATATTCTTATTGCTACTTATAGGTGTCTCTTGCCACATTTTGATGACTTTACAATTTTTTACGTCTTTTTACATACTTGTAAATATCATATTGTGTTAAGTCATCAAAACATCGAGTTCATCATAGATGCTATCTTGTGATAGATATATACGTACATGTTTAAATTCTATAACATGTCATGCCCTTGTAAATAATATGTAACACAGTATTTGATCCACTATTGTATCATTTCCACCTATCTCTTATAAGGGGAATAACTCTTTAGGATTATCGTAAGAAAACCTGATAACATGCTGAACAGATTGAACTATTTCAACTGCCTATGTTGATAATTGCAGTATCAATCAAGTTTTCCCGCGCTTTCATTTTTCCTAGAGGCGTGGAGGACACTTTGAAACCCATGTCTCACAGTCTGTATGTCTTTTGGTCGGTCTGTCCGTTATGCATATTTCGTCCTATACAAATTTACAAACTTGTTTCTTTTTCCATATGGTAGAGATATGCAAGAGGGATATTATTTGTGTCTCCTTCATCTGGTGTCCCTAGAAGAGTATTTCAAGATGAAATGCTCCTTCCTCTCGAGTCCATAAAAGGGTATTATAAGATGAAATGCTCCTTCCACTGGAGTCCATAGAAGGGTATTACAAGACGAAAATGCTCCTTTCCCTAGAAGAGTAGTAGTAATGGATTCTGATGGGGACAGATGGGTCGATACGGGGACAATAGTAATTAACATTAGTCTTCCATTTTGGAATGGGTCGATATGGGGACAAGGGAAATTTAACATTAGTTCATAGGTTTAGCATTATGGGTCGGCATGTAGACAAGGTGAAATGTAATGTAAAAGATGTCCCCATATTTAAGATTATTGGTCTGTATGGGGACAAGGCGAATTTAACATGAGTGATCAATACCCACACTAACTAACCAGCGAAAAGGGTATGAATATATATACATACACACACCGTACACACAAACACACTTATATACTATCACACACAGGGTAGAATGTAAAAGAAGGGGGGATGAAATAGAAGTGAAACCCCTTATAAACTAAACAAAAGTTTCCTCTACTACCCCTATCGTTCTATTACTTCCCTACCATCCCCTTATAAACAAAACTTCCACTTGCTACCACCCTTATCATCCCTATAACCCTACCTACCATCCCCTTATAAACAAAATTACAACTCCCTACAACCCTTATAATCTAAATAACCATATCAGTGAAGGGTAAGGAGAGAAAAGGGTAGGAACATACACATACTATACACACAAACATACATATATACTATCATACATGGAGTGAAAGGAGAGAGAAGGGTAGGAGTGCTTACACATACACAAACATACATATATACTATCATACATGGAGTGAAGGGAGAGAGAAGGGTAGGAGTGCTTACACATACACAAACATACATATATACTATCATACATAGAGTGAAGGGAGAGAGAAGGGTAGGAGTGCTTACACATACACAAACATACTTATATACTATCATACATAGAGTGAAGGGAGAGAGAAGGGTAGGAGTGCTTACACATACACAAAAATACATATATACTATCATACATAGAGTGAAGGGAGAGAGAAGGGTAGGAGTGCTTACACATACACAAACATACTTATATACTATCATACATAGAGTGAAGGGAGAGAGAAGGGTAGAGTGCTTACACATACACAAACATATTTATATACTATCATACATAGAGTGAAGGGAGAGAGAAGGGTAGGAGTGCTTACACATAGACAAACATACATATATACTATCATACATAAAGTGAAGGGAGAGAGAAGGGTAGGAGTGCTTACACATACACAAACATACTTATATACTGTCATACATAGAGTGAAGGGAGAGAGAAGGGTAAAACTGCTTACAAATATACAAACGTACTTATGTACAATACCACCTGGAGTGAAAGAAGAGAAAATAGTAGGTGTGCTTACAAATACATAAACATACGGATAGACAAGCACACAAGACAGAAGGTTGCAGTTTAAGTTTAAGTTTTTAAATACCTACAAGACATACAAACAAGTTACAATTTGTAATATCGTTTTCGTTTTTATTTTCCTATTCGCTCACTAAATGTAAACCCATTGTCGCTTGACAAACATTGGCAGAAAGTGTGTTGCAAAAATATCCAATGTCAATATTGTATGCATTTTGTTTCAAATTTACGGTATGCGTTTTGCCACCCTAGATTTAATACATTCACTGACCAGTTTTGGGTTCATTTTGTTGCAAATGTTTTTATCGTGCTAGATTTAATACGCTGAGTGAAATCTTACCTATGGTAATGCGCTGTTGGTGAAGAGAGACGAGAGTTTGCCACGCTGTAAAGCTAGGTCAGAATTTGGCGTTAGCTAAGGTTTTCTTGGATTGTAAGGTTGTGACATTTTCTGTTTGAGTTTGAGTTTGAAAACTGCAAAACTAGAGTATGGAGTATATTGAAGTTGTTCATCTTATATTAAGTGTATATGCTTGTTAAGAAAAGAATTCTTTTTCCGTAAAAAGTGCAAAGTGACTCTTGTCCAATGAAAAGAAAATTGAATGATAGAGTTTTTGTTACAATAGTTGTAACGTTTTATTTATCTTTACAAGATTTAAACTTTAAAACAATTAAACATAAACTTTTTTAAAGCGATTTTAGAAGTATTTTGCTCAACCATTTGTATCGACAATACGTCGATATTCTTAAGTTCTTTTCTTGTAACCTGTCTTGTCTCGCCCGTAATATCACAAACATACAACCTTATACATTACCTAAAATTAATTAAGCTAGCGTATCATATTTCATACAAAGTGGTATACAATAGCTGGAGCATCTTTCTTGGGCTCTACAGTGTTCTCTATCATGGTTTATGGCATGCTTTTCTAGAACTATTTGGTCACTATTTATAAATGATTTATTATGACACATATGTGAAATGTTGAATAGGTGACCAAAATCAGCCACACTTGATACATTGTGTTTAAATAACTTATATTGTTGCACGTGTGATAATCAAGGTGTTGAACCCATTGATACTGAGCCAATCGATCATACAACTCACTTTCTGCCATGACCATCTTTATCAGCGGCCCCCATCCAAAGCGAAGCTGTGTTCCTTGCTGATTTTTGTTTTCATTTAATGTATATTTATGTTTGAACAAAAACGCTTAATGTATTATTTTACTAAATTACTCTATTACAGTTTATAAATGGTGGCTACATGAACCTGCTTCTACGGATACACCGCAAAGCAAAGCAGTCCCATATAGACATTACGGTAACAATTGTTTTTCCACAGACCTCAATTCTAACGTTTGGTGAAATGAATAAACATTATATTCTACTTCAGGATGTGTATCGTGCACTGTCATAGAGAGCAATCTTATATTGTCGACTTCATGAGGACAGAACCATGTACTCTACAGCACTTAAGAGAGACAACTCTGCTGGAACTAGACAGGAGTAGGAGTTATCATGTCACAACAGATACGTTTTCACTGATGTATGTTACATTTTTAAAAAAATGAAAGAAATACAAAACATGATCTAACTGTAAGTTAACATAATGTCTCATATAGCCATGGGCCCAACTGAATTCTGAATTTACTATTAGTAAGAATTCAAAACATAGGTTTCCTCTCTGGTGTTCGTCTGGTACAGAAACTATTCAAATATTAGACTCCCCCTCCTGCTTCTCCTCATTATCACCCTTTTGATCTCTCGGTTGGTTAATATAGACTGAATTAGCACTGCATTCGTTTCTTAGCATTTAATCTGATAAAATCCCACTTCACCTCCACTCCACAGTCCAGTCACTCCAAGCACTCCACATCCTAATCACTGCAAATTTCGTGAATTGAGTATGGTCACTATTTTACAACATATAATTTCGTGATTTGCTCACTTGCAGTGCTCATAAGATATGTCCTTTGTGCTATAAAGATGAATGACATTTTCGCAAATGTTTTCATGTCGTTAAATTATAGAAATGCGCGCAATAATGTTGTCATTTATAGTACTATTAGAAACAATTTGTACGTGTGTAGGCTAACAAAATTCTCTCATATAAATGTAATAAGTTTGATCAGCAAACGTATGAACCTCTCAGTCTATATGAAATCAAAAAGTCCACTAAATTTTATAAAAGTGTCTTGAGAGTGAACAAATAAGAGTTTTTAAAAAACGAACTATATGGAAATTGTATAACATACATGTCATTCTTGAAAGAATTACACTTCCGTCCCAGATTTATTTGAATGGCCTTTGATGTTTGAAAAACAAATGCAGATAAAATTTATTATGCAGTCAAGTGTGTTACTACTACTAGGCAGGTTTACTGAATATAAACAAACACTGTCTTGAATACATATTGAATATAAACAAACAAAACATGGTCTTCAGAGTGAAACAAATACAAATTAAAAAAACGAATTATATGGAAATTGCATCATATACATGTCAGTCTTGAAATATTTACATTTCTGTAGCGGTATTTCCTGAATGGCTCTTGATGTCCTAAGAAATGCAGATGATGTTTTATGCAGTCCCGTTTTTAACAACTACCGAGCAGGTTTATTGAATATAAACAAACAGTGTTCAACATTCAACCTACTAAAAGGTGGCAAATACACATACAACAGTCAGTGATGGCAAATGTTTATTACTAAAAAAGTGTCTTATGGTTATTTCTTTTCTTTGCGGGCTCGCTACAGATCCTCGATCTACCCAGTCTTAGCGGGCTCGATACTATTCCTTGGTCTATCAATTCTTTGTAGGCTAGGTACAGGTTCACAATCTATCCATTCTTAGCAATCTCCGTATTGGTCCAATATCTATGCATTCTTAGTACGCTCGGTACTGGCCATCAAATTATCCATTCTTAGCGGGCTCGGTACCGATCCTCGATCTTTCCATTTAAAGTTTTCATGTCATCTATGTACCTTTATCATCATAATGTACGGGTCACAGGTTCAGCATTAAGAGCAATACATACACCAATTCGAACTTGATGACGACCTTGAAATATTTGGTTTAAACTATGTCTATTTCAAACATTTCATGGCATACAAAGTTCATATCATCAGCATTGGATTTGGATACAAGTCCCCATCGTATTTATATTAACCCATCTCCAAACAAAAGACGTTACATTCACAAATTGAAACATTAGGGATACAAAATAGAAGTCACATTTATTTGTAGTAGGTCCAGAATCTGTGAGAATGAAGTGTATATGCAAGACAAACATTTTATATAGTAACAAATATTATGAATATAGAAACACATATCACGGTATCCATTCAAGTACAGTAGATACAGAAAAATGATTTGCAAACGATTATAAGATATTGAAGCAAGAGTTCTAACAGTCTGTTGGTTGAGATTACTGCTTCTCATTCACGCTACAGAGAAACCTAGCTGATTTTCTAACCTTACTTTTCTTATCTCGGTCCGGTTGTCTCAGTCATGGTGTCCATGCGCTTGGGCCTACTTCAAGGGAAGTAACCGTTGTGTCTTTTGCTGAGCCTGATGGTGTCATTTTGAAATCAAAGAACCACCGATACTTTAACAAATTTATGAAAATATTTTGGAAGAGAGAAACCAATAACTTAAAAAATAAAAAACAACAGCAAGGATAAAATGAAAAGAAAATGGATTATTTAGAGTTTCACGACAGACAAAAAGTAAGAAACAAAAGAAATGAAAAACAAAAGATGTACGATAACCCCACAGAAGCTCGTATTGTTGCTTACAATTTACCTATGAATAACATATGTGCATATAATAATAATAATAATAATAATAATAATAATAATAATAATAATAATAATAATAATATAGTATACATATATTTATTGGTAAATTGAAGGCGATGATAAGAACCCCTGCGGCTGACCCCATCTTTCCAGACAGGTGTCCTGTAACTATCTACCTATGTTTTAAGAAAAACGTACCAGTGATTTTTGTGACCATGACCAACTATTCTACCTTACCTCTGTGACTCACGCGAATGTACCTGGGACAAATGAACAATGGTTTTACAGGCACAAGTTGGAGCAAGAAAGTTTAGTACCTTAATTTTTAAAAAATGTCTATGCAAGTAAACTTCGCTGAGTTGGCTTCTAAACGCATTGCAAACTGAAACGTGATAAAATACTTATATCAGAAAATAATAGAAAACATGTTCCAGAGAAGGAGGTAAAGGTGGTACTACCGCCTGCAAAAATGTTTGCGAAGACGATAGCAAATCGCACAAAGTCAAATTGCAGTCATTCTGTTTTAGGAGAAAACCTGCTATAGCGGCAGTAGTACTAGTCGGACTATTACTCCGGGTATAAGAAGTATTAATTGCAGGCGCACTCCAATATATCGTCTCCATGTTATCAGACATAGCAATTGTATTTAATTTTTCCGCAATGGTAAATCGTAGGAACGCTGGTGCGTATATATATATATATATATATATATATATATATATATATATATATATATATATATATATATATATTGAAAGTGACGTACGTTGTCTTCTGATTGGAAGGGATACAGCATACCCTGCCAGAATTATGTTACACACATTTTTATTGGTGGAACATTCCAATCCGTTTCGATCCGGTCCTAGACTATATGTAGAGGTGCGTTGTCAAATTGTGTCATCCGTTCTCAAGACAACCTGACAAGGTTTTGATAAAATTGGAGCCTTCGACCATCATTTCCAGCATGCTGTTTAATCCAGACTTCCTGGTATATGTCAAGGCCATTACCAGGATCACATATACAGCTATATGGAAGAGACGAATCTATGTGGAGAAGTAATGGTGCCTGAAGCGTGTCTAAGTCTACAGACCGACTGTGAGGAAGAGTTTACAGCGAAGAACTGCGAAGCGGTGTAGTATGTTGACAACCCAACCTCCCTTTTCAGGGCCACCCAGATCTCTTTAACAGCGTTACTATTCAAAATAAGAAGAATCTGTGTTTTATGTTATATGTTTGTGTATGTCTATGCCTATGTCTCTTCACAATCAACTAAAACTTTTTAAAAACCTCTTGTGTGTGATAGTATGTTTGTGGGTATAATATGTATATAAACACTCCTATCCTTGTCTTGATTGTGCGTGATAGTGTGTGTATACTTCATCCCACTTCTTTTTACATCCTACCTCTTCTTATGTGATAGTGTGTGTGTTTGTGTGTGTGTGTGTGTGTGTGTGTGTAAGTATAAACATCTAAGTATTTATCACTACATACAAGGTGTTGATAGTATAATGCAGAGTATTGGATAGTAGATAACTAAGTGTTGGATAGTAGATCACTCAGTGTTGTGTAATAGATCACTGGGTGTTGAATATATTACCAGAACGATAAACCTATGGACAAACAGAGTAATGTTAAATTCCCATTGTCACCAGAGTCGCATCTAATGTAAGCCTACGGCGTAATGTTAATTCAGTTAGTCACCCAAGTGGCGCATATTACTAAATCATTTTGCAACGTGTTTATGTACTTAACCGAGCAATCAGGATGTGTCGTGAGTTTCACATAATATCCGTCTTGCAGGTGTTTTTAAAACCTTGATGCGACAGAGTGATTAAATCCGCAAAACCAAGTAGACGACTAAGTGTTCGATACTGCTCTGATATAACTTTGCCAACACTGCATTCTTCTGTAGATAACAAGACTGGACTTACCCAAATTTACAACTTTGATTTCACTATCTAAGTAGCTGTGGAGTATCTTAAGCATTTCGATTGATCTTATAAAGGCACGACTCACATTTATATGTGGTCCGGGACATACCTCTTTAATGTTTCTCTCGTCCAATATTTGTTCCGCGTGATCTGATTAAAGTAAACATAAGTTAATGCTGGGTTTTCAAAGAAAAAGTTATGTTTTTTTCAAATGTTGTTTTATCTGTGGAGAAGTCGACAGTAGTTGTCGTTTTATTAAAACGTGACATCGTCTTCACTTGATACACCAATATTCATTAAACTACCTAGAGATTCGCAGACTTTCTTCTCTATAAGTCGTTATAAGCTATTTAAAGAAATAACGTGGCTTTTAAATTAAATGAAATTAAGAATATGTTGAAACAGAAGAATAATATTTATGTTGCAGATGAAATATGAACTATCATTCAGATAATAAATGACCAGTCCATATTCGTAGAGAGTAATTTTAAAGCAGAATGCGGTGCTGGCAAAATCGATCATATTTGCAACTTTGGACATGTTATGACAGTTTGGACCCCCTCTGTGGATTCTATTCAGGAAAGAAAATGTATTGATGCATTGACTATCATTGCAGCGCCCTGAATGTGCTAGATCAAAGTCCTTCGTCTGCTGCAATTATTGAATCCTTTTGTATAATTTCACACCAGATGTCGAATTTTTCGGGTGTGTGTCTTACTGATATATGAAGAAACACACAAGTCACCCCCTACTATTATTTGGAATTTATTTTGTCAAAGGCTTTAATGTGATATTTCGGTAGGCATTGTTTGCGTTTGATTCGATAACATCTGCCACGGTAGTGTCATCCGAGCGCATTCCGAGAAGTGGACGAGCCTCATAACAAGTTTTGCTGAACTGCTTATCTACGGCGCTGTGATTGTGGGTCTTTTGTTTTATACTCTCTTCGTCACAAATAATCTATAATGAACCAGTGCTTGCAATATGTGCACTGACTGTATCTAGTTTTTAGAATAAAACCCTTAGATTCTTCAACTTCATAAGATTTTTTAAAATAAGCATTCTTCATGCGGTCAATCAAATTTAGTTCTGCATCGAATAGGGGATTTTATCAATGATTCCTTAGAAGTTTGGTATACCTTAAAACGTCTCGACAGCATGTAAGAAAAATCCATTATCTATTTTTGTCTTTGTTTACAGCTCTGTATATTTGACAGTTATTTACCTTGAGAAACTTGTATCTGTTGAAAAGTTGGAGAATTTAGATTTAAATGTCAGTAATTTTAATGAGCAATATTTACCACAAATACTAAGATCCCAGTCTTTGAATTGTATTTTCTGTTCTATTTGTAACTATCTTATCAGTCACAACAATTTATCGTGTATTCAGGATTGACCAACTCGGTGTACGATTGATGTAGTAAGATTAAACAAGTAACGAACTATATCAGATAAAGTGCAGCTGTTTAAATGACGTTATATATCAAATGTCCTTGTTACTATGAACAGAAGTAGTCTGTCACTTCCTGCTAAAGGTCAGTTATAATCAGTGATATGTTTGGGTATGTGAGTGTTATTCTCCGGTAGAGGGTAAGTACGGGATTGCATATACAACGGATTAACAATAATAAGAAATACAATTTTGTTACTGTTCTTTTTCTATCTGGTAATCGTCATAGGAATATTTGCAAAAACATTGCTTCAATTTCATAGCATTTGAAAAGACCTTGTAATCCTATCAAGGAGAAGTGTCGCTTTTTTAGTCAGAATCAACCAAGTATTATCCAGGTATAATGTTGAGGACTCTTTCCTTTGCCATTTTCCTATTGGAATGGAATCTCTTTTGAATATTTCGTACTCATTTATAAAATTCAGGACTCTTCCTTTCGCTATGCACATCTCGTAATCCGATCTTGCGGCAAATCACATATTCTATTTTTTTAGGAACTCTTTTGGAGAAGTACTTATTTTGCCAGTAGGATAACCGTCCCTTGATCATGCATACAGATATGAAACAAAATTCATTGATAGATGAAAACAGGTATCTTATAACGAATTTTACAACTACAATAATACTATGATATTATACAAAATCATTGTTTATAATAGATCATGATATATTATATGCCATAGGATGTCTGCCGATGTTTTAAAGTATTTGTTGCTTCAGATAACAGAACAATAGTGGTGCTGCAATTGGACACAATTAAGGTAAAGATATGAAATTGAAATGTTTTTGACTTTTTATCTTTTGCAGATATTGTACGAAAAGCGGCAAACAAAGATACAAGATGAGTTCCAAAGAAGACGCAGCCAAGTCAAATGGAAGCACGGAGAAGAGCATGAACAGCTCGACGGTGCCCTTGGAAATGACGTCAGGAAACACATTTAAAATGACAAAGTTTCAAATTATCAAAAACGTGCTGGTGGTCAGCTTCGGTTTTCTCTTTCTGTTCACTTCCTTCCAGTCCTTGTCCAACCTTCAGAGCAGTCTTAATAAGGAGGAGGGTTTGGGGACGATCGGTTTATCAGTGATATACGCAGCTCTGGTCGTTTCTTGCATGTTTTTGCCGTCAGTCACAATCGCCCGTGTTGGCTGCAAATGGACCGTAGCATTTTCCATGCTCTGCTACATCGCATATATGGCAGCCAACTTTTACGCCACCTGGGGCACAATCATCCCTGCTGCCATTATTCTCGGACTCGGGGCAGCGCCACTATGGTCTGCAAAGTGCACGTATCTGACGCAGGCAGGAGTCTGGTATGCAAAAATGACAGGTACAACAGAGGATGACACCATCAACCGATTCTTTGGAGTCTTCTTCATGATATTTCAGACGAGTAAGTAGCAGAACGTTCCTGAGGTCGCATTATGTAAAGCAAGTAAAATTTGTGTGGTTGCATAAAAATGGAAATGAAAACATTTGGTAGACAACGTGGGGCTTAGGATAAATTGACTAATTTAGGACCATCATGCGGATGAAAGCGACAATCATTGTACATCACCCTCCACTAGACAAGTTTCGTATCATCAAATACATAAGCGACATGATCTAACAAGGACAATGGTAAATTCTGTATTCATTCTATAAAGTATACAGGTGATAATGTAATCGAGGAAGTCCTAAAATGACAAAAATGTGCTTTCGGGGCATGTTTCAAGTTCAACTAAAGCCAATACGAAGTAAATTACTTATTAAGTACTGGATTGCTTGCTTAATTGATCGATCAATATATTCTTTGAGTTGATTGATTCATTGATTCATTGACTGATTGACTGATTCCAGGTCAGATATGGGGCAACTTGATTTCCTCGATGGTGTTCAGTCAGAGACCAGCGAACTCCTCGGTTAACACAGATATAAGTCAATGTGGCGCAAAGTTTACTCCATCCAGCAAAATAAATAACACCAACCTGGACAAACCTGATATAGATAAGGTAATGGCAAATAGTAAAACTCCTTCTCCAAATGGTGAACCTTCATTTTCACTAACCTTACGATTAAGATTTTTAATGTGTCAGATATCACTGTTATGTCGATCAAAATGACACTTGGGGTGGCATCATCGGCTTAGGGCCGCCAAACGTTGACATTTGGTCAAAATGTTGATTCAACAAGGTGATACTGTTTGCTTCTTTTTGCGTCAGCATTATACTATTTACTTCCTAGTACATAAACTGATGGAACCACGAATTTTCAGAAATCTTACAAATGGACATGTAATATTTCTTATAATCCGTACGTTACAAGATCAGATGATAATTGTGGTAATGGTTCACGGGGATATACAGGTTGACGCAATGTGATCATGTTTTGATTTTTATAGTCCCATCCCCGCTCCAATTTATTAAGATTCGCTTATTTATATTAGAAATAATTTTTAAATACTTAATTGCATATCTCAGCAGCCTTATTCATAATAAATACATCCAAACTGAGACAGTTTTGGTGCCGACCTATAGTAGTTATTCACCGTACACAAGTAATTTTATTTTCAGCATATATAAGGGATGTGTAATATCCTGTAATTCTGATATCCTTCCGGAGATCTGGTAAACTATATTTGCTTAATATGTCATTATAAATGATACTTTTCCTAACATAGAATCAGCATTTCTCGAAAATATTCAACATAAAATCATCATGCTTTTCAATATCTAGAACACTTTATTCTATTAATCAATATCTTTTTGTTCGTTTGCTTGCTCGGTTATAATCATTTATTTATTTATTTATTAAATTATACTTTTTGTTTTAGATTTATACCGTATGTGGTATTTACATAGCAAGCGCATGCGTGGCTTTCCTGATTATCGCCATCTTTTTGGACCGGATCGTGTTGGACAAAGACGATGAGAAGGTAGCGGTTGGAGAAAAGAAGATATCCCCCCATCTGTTGGTAGAAACCTTCAAACACTGTTGGCGCAGCCATTACCAGAAGCTGATTGTTCCGATCACCATTTACAGCGGAATCGAACAGGCCTTTATAGCCTCTGATTTTACAGCGGTATATATAAGTCAAACACGTCAGTATGCATATTTTTGAATTGAACATGCTATTATGGCCAGATATGTCGCTGAAATATTTGTAATTACAATTTCTGAATGAAAAAAAAATTTAGAAATCGGGATACTGAAATGATTATCTCATCAACATGTTTGCTTCGTTCTTCTCGTGGTCCAGGATAAATACATCGGACTTCTATATCGTAACAACTTATATATCAACGCAGTTATAACTCAGCATTGATTAATGCCATGAGAATATTAGTCCAGGTTCCAGGCAAATCGTCTTTCATCAAAATAGAGTAGTAACTTCATAATCCAAGATGTATTTCTCCATTGTGACATTTATCCGTTCTGACGGATTAGGAAGCGTCCAAAAAGTCGTACGCCTGGGAAAAGACGCTTTACAAATGCAATTCGTTTTTTGCCATGGATTCCAGAAGCTCTAGTTCCCACCTCTTTCCGCCCTTATCTTTGTAAAACAATCTTTAGTCAATTATTATACCTCAAACATTTGACTAAGGACGCTTTCACTTGGCATGAGTCCTACCACAGATACGAGCTATGAGTAAGAGCACACAAACAACAAATGACTGTGTCAAAGAGCACAAAGTACCCGTTGATAACTTTTCCAGTATGGAACACACACACACACACACACACACACACACACACACATACATATATATATATATATATATATATATATATATGATGCCCGCATACAAAGTTTAATTGTATTTATAGTATTATATACCTACTTTAATAAGAACATACTACAGATTGCTATGCAATCAACATATTGTTGCCTTTTAATGGGAATTGACGAGAGCAATGGGATATATTCTATGTAAATTGACACAGGTTACGAATTTGACCTTCAAAATTATACTCAGTGCGCCTGTTACACGTGATTGTAGGTGATACTCTTGTTGTTTTGTTTTATAAGATGGTCAAGATTCCGGTTCAGTTTGAATTGTGAAAATATTAAGCTCATACGTTGATTAGAGAGTCATCTAGAAATCGGGATACAAAAGTTGTATCCGGTCTGGAGAAATGGGACACTAAGGTCATGTAGCCGGTCTGGAAAAATGGGTCACTAAGGTCATGTAGCCGGTCTGGAAAAATGGGACACTAAGGTCATGTAGCCGGTCTGGAGAAATTTTACACTAATATTAACGTAGCCTGTCTCGAGAAATGGGACACTAAGGTCATGTAGCCGGTCTGGAGAAATGGGACACTAAGGTCATGTTTAGTCCTTATTTGTGATAAGAGCTGTATTGATTACTCAATCATTTTGGCTGTCTTCGTGCTAACATACCGGTTTATCGTAAGACAGATCAATTTGACTGTCTTAAAAGCTAACATACCTTTGTACGTTTCATGACAATACAATACGCTTAAATTTGGACATTAAGCTGACCTCGAAAAGAGCCGAAAAATATAATAATTAATACCATAAACTGGGTCTTATCTTCGATATTTTAGGGTATCATGTCAAAGATCATACTGACACGAAGGGCTATATATAACATTAATTATGCTAGAAAATAAAGCGGTGCAATATGCACTCACAATTTTTTTTGTATATGCAGTGACTGCAGTAACATTTATATTTCCATTTCTAAGAACATAGTGTAGACCTTTTAGGTCTTTTTCTACTTTATACACATCGACAAGATTTAACAAGATAAAATAAAAAATAACTGTTTTTCGCGTCTTTTTGCTCTGAATTTATGGAGCTGTTTTAATCTATCAATATGAAAATGAAATTAGATATACAAATATTTTACATATAAAGTTGTAACTTTGCAGCCTCGATTTTTATCATACGTTTATATCCTAAGTAAAATCATAAAAATGTTTTGTATAGCACTTTCACATTTTCATCAGACATATTTAAAGGGAATGCAGAGGTGGTCACAATACTTATTAGGCTATTATATCGATCTGGGTATGGACAAAATGAGAAAGAGAGAAATTCATATTATCAGAAATACGGAGAGACAGATGGCTGAATGGATGTACAGACATATATACAATGAATCAGAGAAAGAGAGACCGAGGGAACTACATATTATTAAAAATACGGACAAAAGAATAGACAATCGGATGGTCAGACATATAAATATAGATCTGAGGAGACAACTAGTTTGAAAGATGGAGATAGCACGAGACAAAAATAAAAAACAAACAAAAAAACAAACAAAAAAACATTAAAACACATTTAATTATTCAATCTCTTTCATTCCTTGTTTAGTCCTTCGTCAGCTGTACGTTGGGCATCTGGAACGTGGGTTTCGTCATGATCTGTTACGGAGTGGTTGACGCCGTCTGCTCTTTTATTTTTGGCCGTCTCGTGCAGTACGTGGGACATATTCCATTCTTCGTCCTGGGTGTGTAGCACAATCATACTCATCAATGCACTGTCAACCAGAATAAAAAAAAAAAACGCCATTGCAATAATGTCAGGTTAAGTTCGTCTTTATTTCTTAAGATATATGTAGCTCCTTATAGGAATTTAGATCCATTTTCATTTATTTTTCTTTCCTTGTTCAGGAACTATTAAGAAGTGAAATTCTTATTTTACAGAATTGATGAAGCAATGAAATCCGAAAATCGATTACACACTGCATGAACGGCTGTTTACGTCCCTCCTATCCCAAAACGATACTAAACGATATTTCTGGATCCGCCCCTGGTAACTGGTAAAGATGTTTCAGGAACATTCTTTAGGAAGACCTTTCCAAAATAGTAAGGAAATATTTGTATAAATGTATAGGCTCACACATGGCGAGATAAACCACAATGACCAATGCAATGCACACACTGACCAATGCAATACACACAATGACCAATGCAATATATTTTTCTTTCGTTATAGCATTTATCGTTCACGGAGGATGTCAGATCGCCATGTTGCTATGGCCACCAAGTTCAGATGCTGTGATTTTCTTTTACATCTTGGCAGCCCTATGGGGGTTGGGGGACGCTGTCATTCAGACACAGATAAATGGTGAGGTTTTCCAAATCCATTTCATGTGCTTATTTTAGAAAACACTTATCTCATTTAGAAAATAAAAAGGTCAACAACTCTAACATTTTTTAGATAAAGTCACATTATTATTAATATTATTATTAAGATTATTATTATTATTATTATTATTTTTAAAAAAATGAGGTTACTTTCTTTGAAGATGACTATGACGTTTTCTTATTTGATTAAAAATATATTAATACTAATTCTTATGCCCATCAGTTTTTTTCCCCGTAATACAGGTCATTTGGGCAATCAATGTGTTATCCAATCTTACTGCTTGTGCAGTCAACTTAGAAAATACCTGGCGTAATATAGAATACATCTTATTTTTATAGCAATACATTTGTAACTAACATCGTTATTCGTGTATTATGCCTGAAATAATTTCCTGTCTTCGCTTTCAGCACTATACGGCTTCTTATTTACGGACAATACCGAAGCTGCGTTCGCCAATTATCGGTTGTGGGAATCGATCGGATTTATCATTGCCTTTGGTTACGGCGGTTTTCTGGCTACCAGGATTAAGCTGGCCGTCTGTCTTGCATTCTTATGTGTAGGGATGTTCTTCTACGGCGTCGTTGAAGTGGCATACAGAAGGTATGAGCAAAGTGTGGCTGCCATTATTAAAATGTAATTTCCACAGTGGCAATCTGACGAGCAATTGAATATGGGTGCCCCTGAGACATTCACGACTATTTAATGACTTTTTCAGTTCAATGCTGCAATCGGAACATCCTCGGCATTTTCCGTCAAGTCGAGGCAGAAACCTCGGATGTAATTCACCGGCATTGAGAACTATAGTATGAGCTACTTTTGCTCACATTGAATAATATGGTGGCAAAGGGGGACAAAGTCACAACCGGAACATTGTCGGCTTTTGCTGTCGTAGCAGCTGTAGCGCACTCCGACTGAGGCTAATCACCAAACCCTTCAAATTAATGTGTATTCCTACAACTATTTCCGAGGTTATTTCTTGACTTGACGGAAACGGACGAGCGATGTTCCGATCGTTCAAAGCTGATACACTGAACTGGTTGTGCGCTAGGAAAACAAAGCCTTCAGATTAAGAAAAAAAGAAGGAAAAATGAAAACGATTTGCACCTTTGTCAAACTTCAGGGTCGTAATATTTAGATAGATATGCCAATTGCAAACTGATAAAAATAACTGAATATAAACACAAATTATTGTTGAATATTTTGAAACAATTTATAAATATTAGCCAGCTGGTATAAAAAGTGACAACAGGGTCCGTCATAAAAAGTTCAAAATTGGAAAACGTAACCAACTCAAAATTATTGATCTCTGCTACGTCGTCTTATCGTTAGGAATGTTCATCTACAGGGTCTTGCAGGTCACCGACCGGCGGTTCAAGAGAAGAATAACTATTATGGATTTCGATCTCAATATCTGTCGCAAACTGTCTTTGCACGCCAACCACTGAGCTATTCAAAACATGACATCTGGCGTGGTAATTTCGGTCTATGAGCACAAAAGAACTACAGGTTTGAAATCACATATTTCATTTTGGTGAAAAAGTAAACATTCAGGAAAGAGCACATCCGCGTACTTCCGAAACGTATCGCTAAACTTATGGTATTTTATTATACATTTCTTTGGAGAAACATATATTTCACAAATTAAACCAAATATCTTCTTTGATGCTTTACTTAGATTTCAATTCGTGTTGCAATCTCGCTGTCTTGCGCCATTTTGGAAAACTTGGCGATAATAATGCAAATATCTAATAATATATTTTCTTCATGGATATAATTTTGGGTTTCAAAAACCGACGTCTTTGAGGCAAATGCCCATGAAAGAGTGTAATTAGTTCACTAAGAACCCGTGTAGATGGATTTGGTAATGACAATAAGAGATGATTAATTCTGGAGACAGCTAAACGTTTTATTACTGCATGTTCTTAATTTCTCGAATTTTAGATGGGTAATTAAGACATGTAATGTTTTCCAAGTTAGTTGAAAACTTTACATCTAACACAACAAACTCAGTATATACCAAATTAAATTTATATTCTGGACAATATTTCATATTACAACAGTTGTACTTTCGATCCAAACCACCTTTGTTTTGTTTTTTCAATATTTATACTAGGACCAGACAATTTAGAATATTGATATCAAAGATGTTAAGCAGACATCAGAGATTTCTTCGAACCATGAAGAGTAAGTTACATATCATCAGCCTATTGAGAAAGCGTATTTTATATTACCTATATTTATTCCCCTAATATCTTTATTTTTTCGTATCATATGGGCAATAATATCTGCACACAGAATAAAAATACAGAGAGAGGAGCCAAACCAATTGGAGACTTGACCATTAACAATTATACAAGATTTGATGTTACGATAGAAAAGTTTTATCCAATTTATTATTGATCCTTCAAAATTGAAAATATTCATAACTTTCTCAATAATAGGCCATGCAACTAAGTCAAATGCCTTTTCAAAGTCGATTGAAAGGAGTAGTCCAGGTATATTGTGCTTTTTTGTCTAAAACATTCAGTAACATAAATTTCTTATTTTCGCTCCAATATATCGTTCTTTTAGAAACCCTGTTTTATCCTTGTGTATGATTGTGTGTAGCATAGTTTTAATCACGCTTGCAAAACATGCAGAAGCAATTTTATATAATACATTTAGAAGTGAAATGGGTCTCCAATTTTATATAATACATTTAGAAGTGAAATGGGTCTCCAATTTTATATAATACATTTAGAAGTGAAATGGGTCTCCAATTTGAAATATACTTATTAGGTTTATCACCTTTTAGTACACTTATAATGACTGCTTCTTTCTGTGTGGAAGATAACTCCTCACGTTCATAGCCACAGGTAATAACCCTCACTTTAAACTGTCCAATATCCTTCCAAAACATTGATAAAATTATGTGGTGAATCCATCGGATCCTGGACGTCATAATGAGGCATTTTTTGTAAAACATTGGCAGCTTCTATATATGATATAGGGTCATTTAAGGAATGTTTCTGTAAATCATTCAGTCTTGGAATGTCAGAATACTTAAGTAGCATTTCAAGATCAACAGGATCAACTTCACGATTTTTTTTTACATAAGTTTATATAAAGTACTTTCCCTTCATCCAACATTTCTTTCTGACTGTCTGTTAAAGAACCATTGCTTATAAAAAGAGGCGGCATCATTTTACGTATGTAGTTTGTATTTTCTAAGTTACAGAAGTATTTGGTCACTTTCTCTCCTTTGTCAATCCATATAGCTCTAGACCTAACCCCCATTTTGTTTCTAAGATCTTCTAACTCTTTTTTTTTTCTTTCCAAATTTGGTAATTCATTGACATCGCTTCTCTCTTCTAAACTGCTTGTATCTACATGATCATAGTTCGTAAGTACAGTTTTCTTTTGCCACATTTTGATAGCTCTGCAATTTTTATACGTCTTTTTATGTAATTGTAAGTACTATATTGTATTAAATCATTAAAACATCGACTTTATCATCGATGCTGTCTTGTTCAGATATATTAAATTTAAATTTTATAATATTTCATGCTTTTGTAAATAATATGTAATAATGTGTTTGATCCATTATTTTATCGTATCCGCATATATCTTATAAGGGAAATAACTCTGTAGATTTATCGTAAGAAAAGCTCATACCATGATGAAAAGATTGATATCTTTCAACTGCCAATGCTAATAATTGGATTATCAATCCAGTTATCAACGCGCTTTCTTTTTTTAAAGTCGTGGAGGACATTTTTAAACTCATGATTCACAGTCTGTTTTTCTTTTCGTCGGTCTGTCCGTTACCCATATGTCGCCTTAGACCGCCACAGGGTGCAAATTCGTCAAACTTTACCCTTTCTTATATATGGCAGACATATGCTATAGGGATATTATATATGTCTCATTCCCTGGCGTCCCTAGAGGGGTATTACAAGATCAAATGCTCCTTCCCCTGGAGTCCCTACAAGGGTATTACAAGATGAAAATTCTCCTTCCCCTGGAGTCCCTGCAGGAGTATTACAGGATCAACTGCTCTTTCCCTGGAATCTCTAGAATGGTATTACAAGATCAGAAAGGTATTACAAGATGAAAATGCTCCTTCCCCTGGAGTACCTAGAAGAGTAGTAGTAATGGGGACTGATGGGGGGTAATGGGTCGAAACGGGGACAATAGGAATTAACATTAGGCCTCCATTTTGAAATGGATTTGTAAGGCGACAAGAGGAATTTAAGATTAATCCATAGGTTAAACATTATGGGTAGGTATGGAGACAAGGGAAAATATAATGTTCAAAATGTCCATATATTTAACATCATGGGTCTGTATGGGAACAGGGAGAATTTAATATTACGCCTCCGTGTTGAAAAAATTATAGGGACAAGGGAAAATGTAAACTACACCTACTAACCATTACACAATTTGGACTGACCAACAGCCAGTAATCGAATGACCAGCAACTTGTCATCTATAGATCAATATCCAGTCAACTACTAACCAACACCAACCCTTACTAACCAACAGGCTGTTTAAGTGACCAACACCCAGTCATATACTGACCAGCACCTAGTCATTTACTGACCAGCACCTAGTTATCTACTGACCAACACCCAGTCATTTACTGACCAGCACCTAGTCATCTACTAACCAACACCCACAGGTACTAACCAATACGCCACTGGAGTGAACAACACCCACACTTACTAACAATTACGCCTTTGGAGTGACCAACATCCGCACTTACTAACCAACACTTCGTTTGGACTGACCAACAGTCAGCCATTTACTAACTAGCACTTAGTCATCTACTGCCAATACCCTGTGAGATACTAACCAACACCCACACTTACTAACTAATATTCCGTTGGAGTGACCAACACCCAGTCTTACTAACCGTTGGAGTGACCAAGCACTCAGTCATCTACTGACCAGCATGAACCATCTACTGATCAACACCAGTCATCTGTTTACTAAAACATAGTCATTTACTGACCAGCACCTAGTCGTTTATTGACCAATACTGAGTCATCAGCTAACCAACACCAACTCATGTACTAATCAATACCTACACTTAGTAACCATCACCCACATATATTAACCAATACGCCTTTGAAGTGACCAATATTCACAATTATTAACCAACGGAAAGGGTAGTAACCCATCTACCCCTATCCACCTTTAACTTCTCTACCATCCCCTTTTAAACAAAACTACCACTCCCTACCACCGTTATAATCCCTATAACCATACCTACCATCCCCTTATAAACAAAACTTCCACTCCCTACTACCATTATAGTCCCTATAACTCTTGCAGAGATGTGTAAGGAGAGAAAAAAAGTAGAAATATACACACACGATACACACAAATATACTTATATACTATCATACATGGAGTGAAAGGAGAGAAAAGGGTAGGAGTGCTCACACACACACAGACATTCTTATACACTATCACACATGGAGAAAAAGAAGAATAAGTAGTGGCAGTGCTCACACATATACACAAACATATCACACAAGACAGAAGGGTGGGGTTTAAGTTTAAGTTTTGAAAGTCATGTAAAGCATGCAGATAGTTTACAATTTGTAATACTGTTTTCGTTTTAGATTTAATTCTCTCACTAAACGGATACCCACTGTCGCTTGATAAGCATCGTCAGAAAGTGTGTTGTAAAAATATCCAATATCAATACCCTAGATTTAATATACTCGCTGAACAGTTTGGTTCACTTTGTTGCAAATGTTTTTGTTGCACTAGATTTAGTACGCTGAGTGAAATGTACACTATGGTAATGCACTGTTGGTGAAGAGAGGCGAGAGTTAGTTTGCCACATTCTCAAACTAGGTCAGAATTCGTTAGTAAGCTAATTTTTTTTTTTAACTGTTTGGTTGTGACATTATTGTTGGAGTCGGAAAACGGCAAAACTTGAGTACATTGAAGTTGTCCATCGTACATTAAGTGTGGATGCTTGTAAAGAACATAATTCTTTTTCCATAAAAAAAGGAGTTCTTCAGGTCCAATGGAAAGAAAATGAAATGATACGTAAGAGTTCTTATTGTAATAGCTGTAACTTTTTACCTTTACATTACTTAAACTTAAAAGAAATTAAAAAAAACATTTATAAAGAGCTTACATAAGTTGTCTCGCTCAACCATTTTGTATCTACGATAGGTCGATATTCTTAAGTTCTTTTCCTGTAACCTGTCCTGTCACGCCCGTAATATCGCAAACATACAACCTGATACATTACCTAAAACTACTTAAGCCAGCATATTATATATGATATAAAGTGGTCTGCAATAACTGGAGCATCTTCCTTGATCCCTACAGTGTTCTCTATAATGGTTTATGGCATGCTGTTCTAAAGTTATATGGTTACTATTTATACATAATGTATAGTGACACATATGTGAAATGTTGAATAGGTGACCAAACTCAGTCATACTTTGTACACTGTGTTTCAATAACTTATTTTGCTGCACGTGTGACAATCTAGGTGCTGAATCTATTGATCCAGAGACATTAGGTCATACAACTCACTCTCTACTACGGTCATCTTTATTACGTCCCCCACTGAAAGAGAAGCAATGTTCTTTGCTGAAGTTTGTTTTTTCGTTCAAAGCCTGGGTTTGAAAAAATGCTTAAATTTCTTTTTATTACTAAATTTCTATATTAAAGTTTATACAAGGCGGCTACATAAACCTGTTTCTGACGGATACAACCCAAGGCTGCAGTTCCCTATAGATATCACGTTACCAATTGTTTTTCTACAAACCTCAGTGCTAACGTTTGGTGAAATAACTAAACCTTCTATCCTGCTTGAGCATGCCTGCCATGCACTGTCAGACAGAGCTGTCTTCAATTGTCGATTTCACGAGTACAGAACCATGTACTCCATAGCAGTTAAGAGAGACAATTCTGCCGGAACTAGACAGAATTAAGAGTTATCCCGTCACTCGTGTCTCTTACATTGTAAAAAATCGAAAGAAATACAAAACATGATCAAATTTAAATAAACATAATGTCACATGTATCAAAGGGACCAAACTTTTTAAACCTGATATAAACTACTACTCTTACATAATGCACGAATCACAGCTTGCCTTGTAGTGTTTTTCTGAATCCAATATTCCCCACACATTTAGCTCCACCCCCTGGCTTTTCGCAATTTCGTACCGTTATACCCTCAGTTTAGGCCTGGTGTGAGTATTTCCATTAATTAATGTGGGTGAACATATGGGAAATATTCCCATAACCTGGACTAAAGGATAGGAAACTTCGAGTCAACATATCTCATACAATTCAGCGTGATTTTACTCAAGATTTTTAACTTTATTTCCTTTTGTTCGTGCAATAGGTCTGTAAAGTTGTTATTTTTAACGCATTAGAACAGATTGTCTTATGCAAATGAGCGTGGGCGGGGAGCTAAGAGCAAATTTGGGAAAGGTCCATTGTCCGAAGGACGTAATTTGGAAATGGTCTAGCTAAAAAGGCTTCACACGGCTTTGCACCAGGGATTTCTAAATTTTCTCTTTGGAAATTGAAAGCTTAAGCGACATAGGCAGGTTAATTTCAGTCGAACTATCTTTGATTTTTGAGCCATTCAGGCTGTCCACATTAAAGAATTTTCCGCTTCATATATTCCATTATATCAAAAGCTACATGGGTGGCATTTATGGGAAACGTGTTGATACTTTTTAGTAATGTCATATCGTATAAAGATTTTAATATGGACAATATTTTAACTACATTCTATAATGATTTGTATCTAACCACATGACCTATCTGTTCCAAAATTAAGCCCAACCTTGAAAAGATCAATAAGTTATCGTAGGGCTGATCAAGAAAAGCCCAACATAAACAGCAGTTCCCGGATTATTATATGTGTCGATTGGTTGTTACCTTTTAGTAATTGTATTAGTCAAGATGAGAATACAAATCTATATTTGGGTGCCTCAAAACCAGTCGTTCTCAAACTTCTTTTGTTCGCGGACCACTTGGTGATTAAACACAATCTTTCATTTAGGATATGAATGGAGCTCGCGGACCACTGGACACAGTTTGAGAACCTCTGCTCTAAACAATGAATATTAGTTTATTGCTCGAAGCAGCATGGCACGTGTCTTTTTTTAAAGGTGAGCAGCTACGAGTAATTCGAATATGCTCTCCTTTCATACTGGATTCCTGAATTTTTAATTGCACACATTTAATTTGTTACGGTAATGGCCGTACAGACCATACCACCTGCGACAGCCTACGTATAAATGATGTCTTTCCGATTAGGACCCCACGATCAAAGTACTTGAATGGGCTTAATGCGTGGGGGGGGGGGGAGTGGATTAGAGGGCTTAAATTATATTTACTGCAATAACGCTCCGTGTAAAATGCCCGTGGAGATGAAACGAATATGTTCTGGTTATGTATCGAACGGTTTTCAAGCACTTTCGCTGGTTGGTAGAGTGTCAGACTCGTAATCAAAGGGTCAGCGTACATATAGATGGTTCTGGACCAATCATATATCCCATATATGAACATTAGCATCAAAACTAAAATATTACTAGACATTAACATTAACATCAAAAGTAAAATATTACTAGACCAGCAAAACGTTGGTTTTAAAGATCATTAAAATGTACTAGACCACTCAGTTTTGAGTACCACCGTCCTGTATTGGGATGCGCAAAAATTTAAATAACCTTACTGGACCAGTCAAACTCAACGCTGTTATTTCACAAATTAAAATGACTAAACCAGTCGATAAACAATAAGAGAGGCGAAGAAAATCTCACATTCGACTTGAATAGGCATTGGTCTTGAAAATTTAGAATATCATTTAATTGCTAAGTTTTTATTTAAAAATACGGTTCTGCCAAATGTTTGCATCCGAATTAAAATATCCGTTGTTACGTAAAAGCGAACATGCACTTCATTTCGCTACAAATTTTTCGGCATTATTTGCAAAAGGTGGTTTATTTAATATATAGCTGAGTTTATAAGAATCACAATCCTTTTGCTTGTGATTCTCATAGACGAATATAAATCAACCATTTGCCATTTATGATGCTTGGCATTTAGTTTTATTTCTTTTTATTACGTTTGGGCTTTTCATTTATTTGCATGGCAACATGATTGCGTTTAATATTAGTCTTAGGAACCCCTTTATGTGCAAATTAAATTCCTAGTATCCTAATGACCTTTTGGAAAATAGCTAATAGTTTCTTTTGAGTTCCAATATTCTTTTGAGTTCCAATATTCCAAAAATTGCTTTTAACTGTAAGCATTATATTATATGACAAGTACATAAGATTAGTCTTTTTGGCAGATTGAACATTTCTTTTATACTGTTAGGATGTGTACGTACGATTATTAGTAACGAAATACTTGTAGCTTTTTCTACTTTCTCTGTGCATAATTAGATATCAGATCTGCACAAAATTATTAAATTTACTATTACGACGATGAATGATGTTAAAGAAGAGGAAGAATGAAACAAAAAAAAAAAAAACAGTTCGAATTCCAATATCAGTACTCTCAATATTATGGTGACGTTGTTTTATATGCTATAATAAATTAAATCTCCGATGGAAGTAAACCTTTTCATCGTCAATCAAGCTTAGAAGCTTCAGCTGCGTTCACCACAAAGGGTAATGCACGCATACAGAAACGCTATGATAAAAGCTGCTCTGAATAAAGCATATTACCACTGAAGTACAACAAGAGATTAAAGCTTCATCCCTAAAGTGGATTATACGATTAAAATGTTCTTATTTGTAAGTGCTTAGAAAAGATATTACCCCACCACCACCACCACCACGTATAATAGTTTACCTACTTGCTTTCAAAGAACCTGGTTCAAATGAAAAAGCAGATGCTTGTCGGAGAATATTGTCACAGAAGACTGGATCTTACTATTTTCATGTTGAGGAAGTAAAGATGAAGTAAATTGCATCTTCAACATCATGGATGAAACAAATTCCATAATAATTTACCGATTTATTTATGTCTTCTTTAAGAACTATGTATGTTGAGTTGGAGCGGCACGACTTTATAATATGTAAAAATACTATATGGACAAAATATGCCAAAACGTTAGGTAAACAATAATATCACATTTGATAGATACACTTTCGTAAGGAATGAGTATGCCTTTCTTCACGCAGATGCACACGTGTCTTAATTTACTCATCAACGATTCCTCCATGCGGACTAAAATTCTCTGAAGCTATATTATTGGTTTTGATATTGATGGAATTTTTGCTTTTATTGATAACATTCGCTTGATTTCTTAAGTGTGCATAATGTTTATAAAAGGGACATAAGTAGATCATTAGAAGATTGGAAATGTAAAACGGTCGAACTTTTATTCAATCTCGAAAACTCCTAAAGGATTTTTCGAGTACAGTATACGTGAAATGGATATTAATATAAATAGTACAACAAATGAAATATTAAAATGAATTAATTTTTATAAGAAGGTAAGCAAATAAGTAATATGCAGGCAAACATTTTTTTTTCTCCATCTTTAGGACTTGAAACGATTTGCAAAGGAAACCATACATACGATTGGGATTTGCTTTTAAGGGCTCCTTATGGATAAAATTCTTCACGTCATTGGTGTATTGAAAATATTTGTATACGTTGCGTATTTTAGATTTTCGATTAAATAGAACGTGAAAACGGTATTGGATTCTTGTGAAATGAGTGCCCTCCTACAACTTGACGCATTGACGCATACTTTTGATTATTTATAGATTGGCTGCTGATAAAACCTATGAAGATATTCAAACGAGAGGCCAGCCAGATAAAAATTATTCTAGGATAAATGGTAAGCGTGATGAAACCTATGAAGATCTTCAAGCGAGAGGCCAGCCAGATGAAAATTATTCAACGGCAAATGGTAAGCGTGATAAACCCTATGATGATCTTCAAGCGAGAGGCCAGCCAGATGAAAATTATTCTAGGATAAATGGTAAGCGTACACGAGAAAACATTAAAAGCGTACTTATGTTGTAAACGTAAATAATATTTAAGTAGAATAAAAAAAAAGAAAAAAAGATTATGCATTAATCAATGAATATTAAATTGCAGTCTTCTAGTCTATTATATATGTTATATTTGTTGAAACACGAAAACTGGTTTACGAATGTTTATGGCAGAGATACTACTACTATTACTACTACTACTACAACAACAACAACTACTATTACTACTACTACTACTACTACTATTACGACTGCGACAGAGAAGTGGACATCACAACGACATATCCTCGACATTGTGGTGAATAGTCGTGCCTCGATTAAAGCCACTGCCATTTAGCCTTTATCTTCATCGAGATCCATTTACTTAAAACGTAAACCGACTTACATCTGTCCGGACTATTATAATGTCTTTATTTATATGTGTCCTTAATTTTCAAATATTTTGTGCAATATATGAGTCAATATCAAAATCCGCAGTTTTTTGGGTCAAGTAAAAAGCCAAAATATCTTCATAATCGTATCAGCATTTATCTTTAATTTTTCTTCGCCAAAAAAGGAATTTAGATTTGGTCCCGACCTGGTGCATGCACTCAACATACAGATCTTCCTCACCAGCATCCTCAACAAAACCTGGATAAGCTCTTTTACAGTATTTAACAATGACATATTTACTCACACAAAAAGCAAGTTCAGGTATATTTTTCCGTGTACATACATTCTCAGTGATCTTACCCTCCACCTTCTTGCCTGTCTTCTACATCACATTCTCACCTGTCTTTCCCATCATTGCATTACCTATCTTACTATCAACTATCTTTTCTTTACATGTTTTGTCCTCCTCCATCTTTTCTTTATCTATCTTATTCTCCTCCATCTTTTCACCACCCATCTTACTCTTCTCCATATATGCTTCACCTGTATAACGCTCCTACATCTTTTCTTCACCTGTCTTACTCTCCTCCAGTTTTTCTTCACCCACCTTTACTTCTTCCAACTTGTTTCACTTGTCTTACTATCTTTCATCTTTTCTTTACCCATTTTACCCTCTTCCATCTTTTTTTTTTTGCCCATTTTACCCTTCTCCATCTTTTATTCACCCGTCTTACCCTCCTCCATCTTTTCTTCACCCGTTTTACCTTCCTCCATATTTTCTTCACCTGTTTTACACTCCTTCACCTTTTCTTCATCTGTCTTATCTTCCTCCATCTTATTTTCAACTGTCTTACTCTCCATCACCTTTTCTTCCCCTGTCTTTTTCTCCTCAATCATTTCTTCATCCATCTTACCCTCTTCCATCTTTGCATCACCTGTCTTACTTTCCTCTATCTTTTCGTCACCTGTCTTATCCTCCCTCAACATTTCTTCATCACATAGTTTGAATGACAGCGACTTTATTTTGTATTTGTGTAGTACGATTCCAGACATCATTTTTGAAATTATTTGTTTTTCTCAATTTCCTAATGCAGAATTGTATGTATGTTTGATTTGGTGTAATCTAGCAGCATGGAATACTAGCGTTTTCTTTACTGCTTTCTCTGAAAGATGACGCAAAATATTTTTAGTTTTTGTCCTTAGTGTTCAGATGTTTTGTCATTGGCTGTTTTATTTTCTATTGCTCTGAACCATCTTTTCTTATAGTTTTCAGCCTTCCGTTTTATGACCTCTAAATGCTGTTTAAGAAGTATATTATCTCTGTAGCACTTTGCAGCTTCTCTGTTTTTCTCTCACATACTTTGTATCTTTTGACGTGAAGGACCTTCTTTTCCATTCAGTTCAATTCCAGTTGGTGAAGCAGGTGGTGTTAATACATGTTGCATATTCTTAAGATTTGCTGTCTTTTACTTCTGAATTCTCCATTTTTCCTTGCGGAACGTAGTTCCATGTTTGTCATATCCTTTACACGTTCTTTTCCTCTCCGTTTGTGTTTGTCATTGAGGTACATTTTCTTCTCGGTGTCCAGATATGCCTGCCAACATTCTTGATTTTAGTCTCTGTTTTGTCTAAATTTTCTTTCGCATTCTGTATTTGACATTACTATTTTACCTGTGAACATATTGTATCAAGAATATAGGAACAGTACATGGCATAACCGTCAAATTTAATTAATTAGTTTCACTCAATATTAATTACTAGTATAATGAACTTGGAATTTAATAACAATTATTCATATGGTTTAAAATATTTAAAAAATACGAAACAGTAAAGAATAGAACATAGTTCTAAATTAAACAGTAACATGAACAAATCTGTCCCTCCTGTAACGATTATTCTAATAAAATAATCGCACTACTCATAGAAGTTTAGAAATGGATGAACTGTAGCAATTAGAGCAGCCAAGTTTTAAAGAAGGGACACAATAAATACAAGAGTAATATGTTGAAAATGTAAACATTATAATGTAAAGCTTATATAAATTTAACTTTTATTCCCGATATTAAGCAACATTATGAGATTTTCAGTCATATCTAAATCAAATGTTATACAATATTTCCTATTTTTGTATACTTTGGCGATGAAGACACGATTATTGGCATATTTTAATATTGACTCACATAACGAGTCTGGTTAATTTGGTGTATCATAGAAGGACGCTTAAATTAAGAGAAAAGTATGAAACTTATCCTAATTGATACATAGGAAAAGAAAAGAAGAAAATCATTAAATAAACTACACATCAGTGCTTGTTTATCTACATCATTTTCATCACTGTTGTAAAAAATATCTGGCGACTTGAATTATAAAACGAAGAGTTCACAGGAGCTCAATAAAGTAATGAAAAGGGAGATACGAATGTTAGTTATTGAGCATAGTGTGAAGTAAACGACAATAGCTACGATGACTACTGCTGATGTTGCTTCTACAACCACAACAGTAACAACAAACAACAACAACAACAAAAGCAAAAACAGCAACAACAGCAACTACTGCAAATATAACTAATACTATAACTATAACTACAACCATTACTGCTTCTTCTTCTTCCTTTTTTATTACTAGAAAGCTGCTGTCGCTGTTCAAAACATATATTTTGAATATTATAACTACTGCTGTTCTATTGCTACTACCATTGTTAATACTAATACTACTGCAGCTACTACAACCACCACCACCAAAAGTACTGCTGCTGCAGCTACCAGAACAACCGCTGACACCACCAGCACAACTGCTGCTGCTGCTACGAATGTCACTACTGCTATTGGTACATTTTATTAATCAATCATGTAATAATAGGAGTGGAAGTAATAATAGTACAATAGTAGTAGTAGTAGTAGCAGTAGTAGTAGTAATATTATTAGTAGTATAGCATTACTAGAAGTTGTCTTCAATTATATAGTAGTAGTAATATTATTAGTAGTATAGCATTACTAGAAGTTGTCTTTAATTCTACTCAAAAGTAATTCTAGCAATACCCGAATCAAAACAGCAATTATAAAGTTGTGCAGAATAATAAACGTACTAGTATATTAGTACCACTGGTAGAATATTCAGCAGTAGGTAGATATCATAAGATTTCAACTGTGCAGAGCTTTTTCTAACTGTAATATACTAGCACTTAATTTTATTTTATAAGGTATTGGAGACATTGCATTAGAGAGTACTCCAAAAACAGAACGAAGCCCTGAAGAACATTGCATTCCGATAGGAAATTATCTTCAGTTTTATGAAACACTTATGAAGTCCAATTTGAGAAGCGGAAAAATGAATTTCTTACATAGTTTTGAGGTAAATTACAGATAGCTTTTTATAGAATATTATTTACGTATTCTATCCGATTCTTGCCTCATACCACTGTTAGGATCCACGAAGAGTGATCAAATTAGCACTGTTAGTTCTATATAATCTCGTTTCCGTCAATCAAAGTATTGAATCTTTACATGCACACGAAAGGCATGCTAAAGGCAACAGTAATTAAAAAGTCGGGGAAAATCTCATTAAAATCTTATTATAATCGTCAGTACAATATCAAGTATCAACACCATATCCCTCAATAGAACCTCCACAACTATTGGGAATAAAATATGCTTAAACAAAAAACACCCCCACCCCCCTCCAGAACATATTACCTGGAACAAAAGACTAAAATATAAAACGAGACACGAAGAAGATACATACAGTGAAAGAAAAGTTTTGTAAGAAGTATGTATATGTGTGTGGATTATTGGACCAAGGGATAGATGGTTGAATAGATGCATCCATGCATGTAGGTAGGTAGGAAGTTAGGTGTGCATGAAGGTAGGTAAGTGGGCACTAAAACTGCAGGCAGACAATCAGGCAGATACCTAGATAGATGCGATATGATCTATATACCTCAATAGTCCCACACAATGTTTAGTACAAAAAGGATAAGTACAGGTTTGAAAAGAACAAATAGCATAAATGGTACAGGTTGAAGGTCGAGATTACATCGTCGATGAGATTTCTAAATTAATTACAGCTCATAACAGATTAAACCACATTTTTTTCTATCCTCATTAGGCCTGCAGATGTTGTGCTCAGAATGAGTCACTTTTAAATGATCTTTAACTAGAGAGTGTGCTAAAATGTTTAGATAGATGTTTTATTTGTCTGTGCAGTCCTATGTCACAAATTCCCCTCAATTCTAAAGCGTACACTTCTTTCAGTTTCACCTACATATTGCATTTTTTACTTCAAACAATACACTATAAGGATTTAATTATGCGTATCGCATGACATATGTTGTTTAATTTTAAAATTTCTATCTTGTTTTCAAGATTTTACTATGTAAGAATTAATTAGAAAATCACACAACTTATAACTATTAACTTCACACATAAAACAACCAGGTTTGCCGATACTTGGTAGTTTGGGTCTAACTAAAACATCACATAAGTTTGCATTTGTAAGCTGTAACCAAAGTGCATGTTCCAAAAAATTTTGTTGCAAACGACACAATTGTGTCTAGCGTGCTTTAATAGAGAGGCCGAACGTCTATTGAAATGAACAATGAATAGAATTATTTCTTCTGTTTTGCTGTGAATATTAATTCTTAATAATGTCTCGAGTTTCCTTCTCCTACATTTCCTGATTTTGAAACCTCTTTCTCGTAGTCCTGCGAGAAGTAATCCTGAAAATCTCGTTCATTGTTGTAAACCCGGCGGAATCCCAGTATTTGGAATTTAAGATCGTTCCTGAAAGTATGATGTGGATGGAACCTATTTTTATGTAACAATTGATGAGCATCAGCTTTATTAAAATACATCAGAGTATCTAGATTATCTCCATTTTAAAAATTATTTCCCGTGTAGATTGTTACATTTAAGAAGTTTACACTTTCCTTACCAATTCTGGGTTTATTTTTAATTCATGAGTGGTGGTTATTCATCTACTATGATACTCTTTTAATTCATCTTTCGAACTGGTCCAGATTGTTATGAAGATTGAATTTATAATATGTGTCCATGAGGTAAGTGGTACTTTAGTCATTTTGTAAATAACATGTTTACTGCATCTAAGTTCAAGGTTAGTCTTGTTTACATATGTTCTAGTACTTAGATTGAAATTTTCCATGGTTGACATGAGAAACGTCAGGTATACCAGTAAAATTCCATTTAGTGTTACTCATATTCTAGAATATTCTGTTATGTGACTTGTCTTATATTTATACAGCCTTTGGTAAACAAGATTTCACTCCTATACTAAACTTCATATTAAGATCAGTCTATTATGGAATTTATTTTAGCAATCAGATGATACAGTTGTGAAAATCAGCAAATTCAGATAGAGGAATTATTTATTTGAAATATTCATTGGAGTTACCAAAAGTGCTCATTCTCATTTTGGATTATTACTTGACTTTGGGATTTAGGTGAATTGATTCAAAGATGTTCTAGATTATATCATTCAGGTATATCAGAATATTCAATACTACTGACACATCAGAACATTCAAGAGTACTAGCACATAAGGGCATTCAAGGCTACTGGAATTCATTCGGATCATTCTATATTTAGGACTTGTGAGTAGGACACTTAGGATTATTGGATTATTTGGATTTTAATTAACGTTACTGTAAGTGTCTTTTGAATTTTCACTTTAATTGTCTAGAAATAAATTGCTTGTTGATCTAACATACATTGTTTGTTTCACTTTCTTTCTGTTACATTATTTTAAGACTTAGAGTCGTAATAGAAATTGGGGCCCTTTCCAGGATCTGAATTTCTTTAAATTACAATTTAAATTGACTTTGTTTTGGAATTTTCACTGTCCCTGTTAAAGATTTTCATTTCACCTATTTGAGAAATCTTTAGTAAAACCAACAAGCATTCACAATGTCATCTAAGATTGAGAACTTTTTTTCAAGTCCTACCCAGGTATGGTTGGAGTCTATGAAAAAGGAAGAGTTTCTTGAGCTTGCAAGACATTATGATCTTTATGAAGCGAAAGCGTCTTTGACAAAGCAAGAGATAAAGAATATTTGAATTACATATCTGGTGGGAAAGGACATTTTGGATAATAGTGCTTTGGGTTTAATTGGAAAGTCTGTATCTGGTTTTGATTGGAAATTAAAGGAATTACAGCTACAAAAACAGATGGAATTGGTATTAGCAAAGCTTCAGCTTCTGAAAGAGGAAAGGGAAATAGAAATGCATATGCAGAGAGAGAGAGAGAGAGAGAGAGAGAGAAATGAAGGAAAGGGAAATGCAGATGCACAGAGAGAGGGGGGAAGGGAAATGCAGATGCAGAGAGAGGAAGAAAAAAGTGAAATACAAATACAGAGAGAGGAGAAGGAGAGACAGATGCAGATAGAAGAAAGACAAATGAAATACAGATAAAAAGCATTAGAACTGACAAGCAGAGGAATCCCCCTCCCCCTTTACACACAAGTTCAGGTTTTGATGTTACCAGATATATTAAGTTAGTACTCCTTTTTCAGGAAAAAAATGTTGATAAATATTTTCTTCAATTTGAGAAAATTGCTGAAACTTGAAATGGCCAAGAGAGCATTGACTTTGTTATTTTAAAGTGTACTTATTGGCAAAGCTCATGAGGTCAACACTTCACCGTCAGTACAACTAAGCACTGATTGTGATGTGGACAAGAAGTACATCTTAAAGGGTTATGAGTTGGTACTCGAGGCATATTGACTAAAGTTGAGGAATTGTAGAAAAGAAACTGGACAAACTCATGTCGAATTTGCAAGGGAAAAAGAACAACTATTTGATAGGTGGTGCTCAGTCATGAAGGTTGATCAAGATTACGATAACCTCATACAGCTCGTATTAATTGAAGAGTTCAAGAGGTGAATCTATGGGGATGTTAAGACCTATCTTGACGAGCAGAAAGTGGACACTTTGGAAAATGCTGCTCGTATGGCTGATGATTATTTGTTGACTCTTAAAATTTCATTTGGCAATAAGTCTTCCTCTCAGCAGTTTTCTGGTAAAAAAAACCATTTCAGTCTCAAACGAGTTCTTACAAATTTCAAAACAGCACAACTGTTAGGAATCACACATCTGATAAGACTGATCAGAAATCCTTATCTCTTCCTATGTTCTCTTATTGTAACATGAAAGAGCACGTCATTTCTGATTGATTCAGGCTGAAAAATAAGCAACAGAATAAAGACAGAGCTTTTCCAAATGTTCTTATTTCAAAGAGGTCCAGGTCACGGTCTTGTAGTGAAAGCAATACATTTGTTGTGTCAAACAAACACCAGTCTAATTCTATTTTGGAAACTTATGAACCATTCACGTCAGACGGTTCTTTATCACTTATTGCTGATTAAGCCAAACCTATCCCTATTAAAATATTAAGGGACACAGGAGCTTCTCAGAGTCTTTTGCTATTAGGTACTTTGCCTTTGTCTGAGAAGTCTTCTTCTAGTGAAAGTGTACTTATTCAGGGAGTAGAGTGCGGCTTTGTAAATGTTGATCTCCATTGTGTTAATTTTGCATCAGACTTAGATTCTGGACATGTGACTGTTGGGGCAGTGACCTCTTTACCTATAGAAGGTATCCATTTGTTACTAGGCAATTACCTAGCTGGAGATAAGGTCGTGGTCAATCCACTTGTAACTGACAAGCTTTCTTTGGATCAAAGAGTTGATCCTATTGAGATTGAAATCCCTGATTTGTATTCTGCTTGGGCAGTTGCCAGAGCAATGGCAAAAACAGTTCTTGAGAATGATGTTGATCAGGATATTATTCCTTTAGCTGACACATTTATTGATCAGTCTTTTGATGAGGTCATTTTTTCTCCTGATATTGATCAATCAGAAGGTATTGATCCCAGTGATCCTTTTTTTATAACTCATTCTCTTTATTCTAATCAGGGTGACAAAAGACAATCACTTATTGTCTTACAAGAACAAGATTTCGAGATCTCCTGTTTGTTTCAGAGGGCTATCGGTGAAACTGAAGCCACACAAGTTCAAGTGTGTTACTTTGTAAAAATTGGGGTTCTTATAAGATAATGGAGACCACCTGAGGTATCCGCTGGTGACGAGTGGTCAGTGAACTATCACATTGTCGTTCCTAAGTCATATCGACAGGAAATTCTTAGTCCAGGTCATGAAACTCCTTTGGCTGGTCATTTAGGATTGAATAAGTCTTATCACAAGATCTTAAATGATTTTTATAGGCCGAAACTTAAAAGTGATGTCTCTAAATACTGCAGATCTTGTCACACTTGTCAAATGGTAGGAAAACCCAATCAGAAGATACATAAGGCTCATCTGCAACCTATTCCTGCATTGACGAACCATTTAGTAGAATAATGGTAGACTGTGTCGGATCTTACCTAAGACCAAGTCAGGCAACCAATACGTGTTGACCATAATGTGTGCGTCTACAAGATTTCCAGAGGCAATTCCTCTGAGAAATATTAAAACAAAAACCATTGTGAAAGCTTTGGTGAAGTTTTCTTTACACTTGTTGGCCTTCCCAAATCTGTCCAGTCGGATCAAGGGTCAAATTTTATGTCTGGAATTTTCCAACAAGTTATGCATAAATTAGGCACCCAACAATTTAAATTTTTTGCCTATCACCCTGAAAGTCAAGGAGCATTGGAAATATTTCATCAAACTTTGAAGAATATGATTAGGTCATATTGCATAGATACAGGAAAGGATTGGGATGAATATGTTCATTTGTTGTTGTTTGCTGTTCGGGAATAAGTTCAAGAGTCATTGGGTTTTAGTCCCTTTGAACTGTTTTTTGGACATACTGTCCGCGGACCATTGAAGTTATTGAAAAAGGAACTTCTTTAAAATGAAGATTCAAAGATTAATCTTCTTGATTGCGTCTCTGATTTCAAATACAAGTTGTCAAAGGCCTGTGAAGTAGCAAGAACTAAGCTTCACACTATCCAGTCTAAAATGAAATTAAGGTATGATAGAAATACACAGGAAACCTGGTGAGAAAGTTCTGGTTCTCTTGCCCATACCTCAAAATCCTCTTCGGGCTATATTTTATGGCCTTTATACCGTTGAAAAGAAAGTAAATGACTTAAATTATATCATTAACACTCCTGGGAGGAGGAAACAGAAACAACTTTGACACATTAATCTGTTAAAGGAATATTTCGACAGAGATAGCCCAGTTAATTATTCAATTAATTTAGTTGTACCTATCCCACACAGCGAGGATTTCAGGGATGGAATACAATCTGACTGAAGTGATTCCGGTTTAACCAACCTTCGGAATTCAGAAATATTGAACAATCTGGACCAGAAACTATCACATCTACAACAAACGGAAAGAAATGAACTTAAACGGCTATTACATGAGTATGAGCACTGTTTTCCTGGTGTACCTACACAAACAAATAAAATTGTAGATTGTACACCTGTGAAACAGCATCCTTACAGGATGAATCCTCTCAAACAGGAATATTTGAAGAAAGAAATTCAGTATTTACTGGAGAATGATTTTATAGAAGCAAGTAAAAATAACTGGAGTTCACCATGTATTCTTGTGCCTAAGCCAGATAATACATTCCGCATGTGTAGTAACTATAGAAAAGTCAACAGTGTCACCATACGGATTCATTTCCAATACCAAGAATGGACGATTGCATTGATAAAATTGGAAATACAAAATATGTCGCCAAGTTTGACCTTTTAAAAGGATTGTTGCAAATTCCACTCGCGGAAAGGGCAAAAGAAATTTCAGCATTTGTAACTCCAGATGGACTTTATCAATATAAAGTCATGCCATTTGGAATGAAAAATTCTCTGGCAACGTTTCAACGTCTGATGAACATGATACCATCTGGTCTAGATAATTGTGACGCGTACATTGATGACGTCATTATCTACAACGACTCCTGGGAAGATCACTTGAAAACCATTCGGAAATTCTTCGATCAACTTAGCGATGAAAATCTGATGATTAATTTAAGCAAAAGTGAGTTTGGCCATGCTTGTGTCACAATTTTAGGACATATTCTGGGACAAGGTCAAGTTAAACCTCTAGAAGCTAAGGTCAGAGCTACCTCTGAATTCCCTGTACCTGTTTGTAAAAAGCAACTAATGCGATTTTTGGGTATGGCTGGATATTATCGGAAATTTTGTTCAAATTTTTCCATAATTGCAGAACCTTTGAAAAACTTGTTGAGTAAGAAATCCAAGTTTCATTGGTCTGACCAGTGTCAGGAATACTTTGATAAATTGAAGGCCATGCTTAAAAATGACTGTTGATGCAAGTGATGTAGGGGTTGGTGGAATATTGATTCAGGAAGACAAACATGGTGTGGATGACCCTCTGTGTTATTTTTCTAAACAACTAAACAATCACCAGAAAAATTATTCCACAATTGAGAAGGAATGTTTGGCTTTGATATTGGCTTTACAACATTTTGAAGTGTATGTTACCTCGGCTCTTTCTCTTGATTCAAAGATATTCTGGATTACATCATTCAGGCATATCAGAACATTCAATACTACTGACACATCAGAACATTCAAGAGTACTAGCACATTAGGACATTCAAGGCTACTGGAATTCATTCGGAACATTCTATATTTAGGACTTGTGAGTAGGACACTTAGGATTATTGGATTATTTGGATTTTAATTAACGTTACTGTAAGTGTCTTTTGAATTTTTACTTTAATTGTCTAGAAATAAATTGCTTGTTGATCTAACATACATTGTTTGTTATACTTTCTTTCTGTTACATTATTTAAAGACTTAGAGTCGTAACAAGATGACAAAAATATCATCAATAAATCTTATATATAGAAATATGGTAGCTCTCTAGCTTGTGCAAAAATTTCTTTCCCCCATTCAGGTACATAAAGTTTGGCATAAACTGGAACAACTTATTCCCCATAGCTGCACTTGTCTTTCAAAGATCAATATGTTCATTAAAAATAAAGTCGTTCTTTTCAAGACAAATGTTTAGCAAATTTAAAATTTCTTCATCCGGTCGATTTGGATCCGGATTAGCAAGCAACACGTTTCTACAAACAGCCAAACCATGATCGTGCTCGGTGTTAGTATAAAGTCTTTCAGTGTCTGTTGTAACCATAATACAATTTTTAAGACACTTAATTATCCTCGTCTTTTCCAGAAAATCATTTGTATATTTAACATATGAAAAGTGTTTCTAAGCCAAAGGGTTAAAAAAAACTCTCTATTTGGCAATATATTCAAGCTCACTTGAACACTCTGAAACAATAGGAGTACTCGCTTAAACACTCTGAAACAATAGGAGTACTCGCTTGAAACAATAGGAGTACTCACATGAACACTAAGGAACACTTGGAAGGCTCTCTTAAACACTCTGAAACAAAAACTTTTCTTTATTGAGTACACTTTTCCAAGGATTTGCGAATTTTCGAAAGATGATAAAAATAACTTGGCCTTGACGTGTTCGGAATCAAGTAGTCTAATTCCCTTTTGTTCAAAACTCCGTCTTCACGTAAGGTTTCAAGTTCACGTATGATTTTCAATGCTGTATTATGGTAAATTGGTTTTGATTTTCAATGTTGTATTATCGTAAATTGGTTTTTATTTTCAATGTTGTATCATGGTAAATTGGTCTTGATCAAGGGTAATCATACCCCAAATTATTTAATTGTAGATCCGCTTTCTAAATATGTAGCTCTATATCGATGACATAGGTGGCATTTCCCTTACCTGCTTTCTTTATTAGCAAATAATTTTTTCGATCAATTTTGTAAAGCCCTAATTTCTGATTTACTGAGGCTTGAATTCTGAATAAAAGCGTAAGGTACACTTTTGTTCCTGATATCAGAATGCAAAAGGATAGTGACACATTCCATAGCAAATTGCAACGAAACTCACATTTAACCTTTACAGGGAATACGACATCGAGTCTCCTCTTTCGTCACCATTATTATGTAACGTCATCAGGAAGCGCACGTGATTAAAAAGTAATAATTGAGATTTTACAATGACTTCAATCCATTGTTTGTACATTACATTAGAAATTCCAATAATGATAATGATATTAGGATTGGTCCATATTTGTGTTTGAATGAGTTCTTCTTTGTTTCCCACAGTTAAATAATTATAAAATTTTATCTATTCAAAACTCATTCAGGCATTTATTAGCTCTTTTAAGAAAATCTATTCCAAATAGGACAATTTTTTAAGGCCATGCCTATTTAAACTCGATTAAAAAATATTAGTAAGATGTTTCATTAAAAAGGATGTAAACAAGTTTGATAATCAACAGATTCAACATGAATCATCCTCTTTAACAAAAATTCGGATGCCGACGTCTGATTGTGAGCGAGCTTTATTCGTTTTATAGAATAATGGACATTGAATTTTTCTTATTGCCAATGACACTTTTAAAAGATACCAGCCCTTTAAATAGTATATAACCAGATAATGGCAACATGAACATATTATTTATGATGACTGGAACAAGAACGAAGTTAAAAACACATTATTGTGCTTTGTAAACCTGACTAAGATATTTGTGGCAGGAAGTGAGGAAAGGACGAACTCTGACGTTTGGTCATTTTAATTATTTTCGAGTCAAGTCATATCACCTTTCAACGACGTTGATATTAATGCTGTTCTTAGTTCCTGCAATTCGTATTTACCAATGATGACTGCAGTCAGTTGTAACAATTTAGACTTTATTTTCCTTTGGTATATTCTAAGATATTACTTTCTTAAGTATAACTAATATGACTTTCGTTTTAGGATTATTTGACCAGGGCGAATCGAGACCAAACCTCCAGACAATACGACTATCCAAGCTTCATTTCAGGTACAAGATAAAGAAGAAAAATAAATGATTTTGCAAATTACATCGGGTCATTTATATTTATGTGAATGTATATATCAGGCCAAGAAAGGTTTTCAGAAAATTCATTCATGCATATTATCTTTGCCTAAGTTTTTTCAAGCCTGTATAAAAGAAAACATGATTTTGTAAAGAGCATATAAAAAGGACATTTTTAAGGACATATTAAAACTATATATTCGGTCCTTTGATCGATTGTTTATGACTAAGAATAGCACCATGAGATTGGGCACGCTTTCAAGCAACATTGCGTCTCTGTCTGTCTGTCTGTCTGTCTCTGTCTGTCTGTCTGTCTCTCTCTCTCTGCATGTGTATGCAATCAAATTTCAAACCTATATATAAATTCCTCTCAGTGAGGGATTTCAATTGGGCATAATAAGTCCTTGGTCTATATTATACAGGTAGAAATTCAATGGTTTATGTATAAATTGGCTTAATAAAACAGGCAGCAATACAACGGCGGTGTTTCTAGACGTGTATATATTAAAGTAAATTTAGACAAAATAATTCCTTGAATGATTTTTTGTAAAAATTTGGATGAAGTTAATAAATGTTTTCTTAATTTCAACAGATGAACCTGTATCCAAGGGTGGTGCTGATGCTATGGACATATATCCTGTGAGCTATTTCATTTTAACACGCATTTTATTCGCATGTAATTATCATAATTATGTCATAATCGTAAAATTAACAGAAACTATAAATCTGGAATAGGGTTGCCAACACAATACATGAAAAGTGAAAGCAATGCGTAAATAAGGTGTGACGGATTTGGGACAAAGGTAATACACGATACACTCAAGAGATTAAACAACATTTAGACAAACAGACATACAAAAAAAAGAAGGAAACGGAAAAGATATATAGACATTTCCAACATCCAGAACATAAAGCAAAAGGATTAATGACATAGACATGGATCGATAATTGCACACACACACACACATATGTGTGTGTGTGTTATTTGATAATACTAAAGTTTTTTGGGAATGTTTGAGTAATAAGCTGTTGAAATGATTTTGATGTTTGTTCCCTTTTTTATACACATTTGTGTACGTTCATGCGCATATAAATCAATAACTTATATAATGACATACATGCTCATGTTCACATATACAAAATGTCTCTTTTAACTTTTGTTTAAAGGCGGATGTTTGCTATAAGATTAAAAATGAAATCAAAATTTTGAAATACGTTTAAAACGTTTTTGTTTCTATACTGAATTGCATTTATGTGTTTCTGTTTTGTTGCAATAGCATTTATGTAGTTAGTATACGTACAATGTTATATGTTGTAATTTGTAACATTGTAATATTTGCCCGAGTAACATGTAAATTTATAAATACATCCCTACATTTCAAAGAACACGATGGATTTAGGACTAATATTAAAGGTCAAATATGGAGATTTCTGTCCAAGCTCATTGTTATGTTCCTTACATGAAAACCCTGTATTCGGTGTTATTATCAATTAATATTGTATCGTTTAACTGTGTATAAAAGTATGACCTTCACAAAAGTTTGCGCATGTATTAGTTGCCCGCGATATGTATGCGGAAGTGACGTACTACTAAAACAAAGAACACGATAGCGTAAGCATTATAGCGTAATAAATTTGCGTTAGGCTATACAATGAACAGTGATCCTGTAGAAATTTAAGACATTGAAAGGATGAATGCTACACTTAAAGCCAATTTGGACATACGAAAATCAGCAAATTCAGATATGACAACGCCTACTTATTAGCAAATGAATTTCTTTAAAATAAAATATTTTAAAAAATTAAAGTCTTTTGAGCATTTAACCACTTTATTCCAAGGTGTTTCTTGGTTCATAGTGAAAGTTTCATGAAAGTCGGTGAAAGACAGTGAAGTTATAACAGTGTGAATCTGTACATGTTATATAGTATAGCTGACCAAGGGTACAAATTATCACTTTGTTAGGCCTCTTTGTAGTCTATGTTACGACTCTATGGTCTAAGAAAAATGTCACAGAAAGAAAGTGAAACCATCAATGTCATTAAAAATCAACAAACAATTTATTTCTAGACAATTAAAATGAAAATGCAAAAGACACGTACAGTAACGTTAATTAAAATCCAAATAATCCAATAATCCTAAGTGTCCTAATCACAAGTCTTAAATATAGAATGTTCTGAATGAATGAATGTTCCGAATGAATGAATGTTCCAAATGAATGGGTAGTCTGGAATGTCCTGATGTACCAACGATAATGTAATCCAGATCATCTTTGAGAATGTCGACAAGTATCCAAAGTCATATAGTTAAATCCAAAGGTTGATGTAATCACTTTAGATAACTCCAATGAATGTTCCAATAAATAATTCCTGTCGAATTATGTATACAGCAATACAGTATTACGGCATTACAGTACTACAAGGTCACAGGATTACAGCACAACTATAATTCCAAACAATGTGATGCTTCCAAAAGACTGATCATAAAAAAAGAATGTTTTCAACACAAGATTTAAAATTTGAATGGAATCTTGTTTACCAAATACTGTATAAATGTAAGACAAGTCACATGACAGAATGTTCTAGAATATTAAATGGTGCTTGTGACTTTTAACACATAACTCTAAGGAAATTCTAGTTTTATCTGTAAACAAAATCAACCCTGATTTCAAATGAAATAAACAACTTGTTTACCAAAACTGTCCTTGAACTCAAATATTAAGTAAACAACCTAATTCAAGGACAATAGCTAAACATGTCAACATTATACTTAACATTAAGGTTTAAGCAAATATTAAAGTCAAAAAACATTTATAATTTCCTAAAATATTTATAATATTATATAAACATCATACATAACACTTAGTGCACCAGATATTATTACATAATAAATCAAACAGAACCAGGGATAAGAACAGGCGGCGGTCCAATGGAATGCTAAATAAATGACGCTTTACCGACAGCTGGTGGTAGGTAGGTGGAGCTTGGGGACTCGTCAATTTTTGGACAGAATTACGAAAAATATTGTGTATTTAAATATAGAAGCGCGATCTTGGCGTATTGTCTAACTTTTATATTATATAGGACGTAATAAATGGATCCTATCCCTATTTTTAGTCTAAATTATCGACAATGACTCCTCGAAAAAAAATTCAGTTCTATGAAATGGTTCTGGGGGGACCCCTCCCCCTTTAAATGGAACCCCTTATCTCCTAACATAATATTTATCTTTGTTCCACTTGACATTTTATGGCCTTATTTCTCCGTGATAATTGTATAATATAAAGTTTTAATTAAGATATGTGCCTGCAGTTCAGATCTCTATATGAAAGGGGACGGCTTAATTTCCAATATTCTTCATCATCATTTTCTTCTTCTTGTTCTTCTTCTTCTTCTCTCACCCTCTTTTTCCTCAGATGATTGCCTAAATTATTTATCTAAATCATTGTTATCAACATTTTTATAAACATTTGTAATCATCTGATCGCTTGTAATACGCTTGGAACAAGATAAAATGAGCAGTAGGGCATAGTCGGAAAGTTTTCAATAATGCTTCTCGGTTTGAGACAGTATAATTGGTAGATCGCTATTTTCTATGTCTTTCTGTGCTTAGAAATTAAGGAAAAGGAAAATAATAGCTCATAATTTGTGACCGTATACTGCACAAAATACGTAATGTTCAATTACAATGAATGTGTAATCAGTACACTTCTACATTAGTGGCTAGTCAGATTGCTCTGGAATTACGTCAGGCATAATAACAAACCGAGCTTTAGTGAAAGGAAATAATCCTGTCGGTAAGTTTGGACAACCTAACTCGTCATTAATTTTAACAATATATTTTTGGAATTCGATTGGAGCAAATTTTGCGGGAAAAACGGATGCTTAATCTGCACATTTTGTCGTAAGAAAGCATGCAAAATTTACACTTTGAAGATTTTTTGTATAATTGACCTTTAAACTTCATTTAGCTTCGAACGTTACGTAACAATATTTGCTAAATATCTAGCTTGGAGAGAAGGGAAGAGTCTGCATAGTAGCATCAACGTCGGTGATGACTTCAGACTTCTGGAATACAATTGTGGAGAACAATATAAGGACCATTGTGGCCCTTGATGACGCCGAGGTAAATGTTTTCTCTAAAAAGCATGGAAACCTTATAAAATGTTAATTCTGTCTAAAGCCAACTCTTTATTAGTTTGTGTATAGTACGATAATCACCAAACATTATGCATGATATCTGCAATGCACAAGTATATACATGTTGATATTTTAACATAAATCTCTGATTTATTCATTTTTAAGAACTGCAATTTATGTAAAATAAAATAACTAGTTCTTTCAGTCTTCAAAATATATATGTAGTAATTTTACGCCTTTTGTGTTTTTTTCTCAGAATTGAGCAGATTAATACCTTGTGAAAAATGGAGAAAATCCTATGCAAAAAACTCTCCGTTATTTGTTTTCTATTAACCTTTCTTGGGGTCAAAACGTTGTCCTGTTATTGAGATATAATCTGGCTAGGTTAATCACCTTTAATCTTTGTGACACATGATGGGGAAATTATAAAAATGTGTTAATTAGATCGTTCGATGATAGCAAAAGGAAATTAGCACCATAAGACTAGCACAGTATGTAAATCCATTTTTTAGAATAATAACGATACAGTTAGTAATCCAGTCGTGACCTTCAACTGCCTCTCTTTTTAGATATTTTTTTAACCTTACGTTGCGCATTGTATTCATGTAAATTATATAATCCTTTTTAACACGAGCTGACGTTTATCTATTCATTATTTCAGGGAGATGTGGAGCTGAATAAAAGTACCAACATTTGTTTCAAACAGGTTCTAGTAGAAGGAGTTAATGAGAGATATTTGTCGGGTATACATTTTGTGCAACTCCAAATAAAATCTGGAAACAAAGTATGTACCTAATTTTACTGGTCCATTTTCACAATGTTGTATTGCTTTAAGTTCGAAATATTTATTTACATTCAATAATGGTATAGACACAAAGAATAAATAACAACATCTCTTGGAAATCAACACAGCGTTCTTGAAACTTTCTTTGTTAATTATATATAGCACATATGTAACAAAAAAGTTGAACATAATAATTATTTAAACACTCGGAAGTAATTAGAAATGTTGATCTCGATCTCGATCTCTCTATCGATGTGTGTGTGTCTCTCCCTCCATATATATATATATATATATATATATATATATATATATATATATATATATATATATATATATATATATATATATTACGATTCAGAGGGAAAATTAAGCCGATGTTGTCATGAGTGTTACCAAGTGGGTACAATCTGATTTAAGCTAGAGGGAAAATTAAAACCGATGTTGTCATGAGTGTTACCAAGTGAGTGCAATCTGATTTAAGCTAGAGGGAAAATTAAGCCGATGTTGTCATGAGTGTTACCAAGTGGATACAATCTGATTTAAGCTAGATTTGCCCTCATAATCTATGCTTTCTGAAATGAAAATGGTGCCATAGTTTAATTTATTTATATAATTTTATTCACAAGAAAACTGAAAGAGTAAAACATGAGATTGTATGACAGGCATATAAACAAATCTTTCAAAAGCCCCAAAATAATGATATACTGGGGACAAGAGAGACACTATTTTATTTACTTCCGTTAGTCCATTTGGAGTATGAAGACACAAACTCGGTGCATAAATAGCAGATAGTGCAATGCATGAACATGGTTACAATGATATACATTTAAAGTTCAGAATCTTCGGAAGCAAACAATAACTATATAAAAATTGTGACAATCAGGCATTAGCAGCACTTTCATTCACACACACAGACACACACACATACACATGTACCCTTGACCCCAACGCGCGCACACATTCTTCTGTCAAAGATGATATAGAGCCTTAAATATATTGGCACATAAGTAGAATATAATTATAATATTTTCTGAATTTTGAAGTTCAATAAATTGAAACGTATTTGGTCTTTTCCAATAATAGGTTTTTATATACTTAGTCATTCAATCGTTGTATAACTGACTCTCTAAAGTAAATGAAGTTTATTGCACATTTTGATTTATACAGTCTTGCTAGATTACCAGCCTATATTTTCAATCTACGGGATGATATTTGCAACTGATATATAGCACTTCACAATTTTTTAATGTGAACATTATCAAGACACACTTTAGGCCAAAAGGAAGCAATATTCACGTACAAAGGTACTATTCAAACTCCGTAACCTTTACATCAAATTTTGAATAAAATTGACGGTCTATCTTTGTTTGAAAGTACCCATAAATATGTCAATATTACCCAGCTGTTACGACTAGGGGTAATGTAACAAAAGAAAAGACTCAAACAAGCTTTCAAGATTTAAAATACAAATAATTAATTTCCTAAGATATTAAAATATTTCAATAAACAACCAAAGTGAAAGAATTAAAAATAACTTACAGTATAGAATATCCTTAAAAGTCCTAAATTGTTCTAAAGTTCAATGATCCGGAAGTTAATCCAAATTATTCCGAATGAAGAGTATTCCTAATGAAACCTCCAATGTGCTGGAGTGCCAACAAGAATCAGTTATATCCAAATATTATTAATTCCAAGTAATCCTTGTGAATATGGAATATCACACAAGTTCTAAAAATGTTTCCGATAATTCCAACGGAGCTGTATAATACTTAAATTTTAAGTAGCAGTACTAAATCCAGAATGTGCTGTATGATAATCTCTGAATCAGAACACCACACACAAAATGAACCAATCTTGTGTATGCCCTCTCAGGCTGAACGTACTATAGAAGAATGACGAACGCTCTGATTACATCTATTTTATAGTTTCTGTACTGCGTCATTGAAATACAAATAAAACCCATTTCTTAATTCCGTCTTAAATCAACATCTCGGTATTTACGAACTTATTCTACTTCTAGTCAACAGAAAATGAATCACTCACTGAACTAGGAAATCCAGGTGAGAACATTGAATGCAGGTCAAAAGGACAAATCTCACGCGCTGAATCATGTGATATGATTCATGCTTTAACCGACAATATTGAATTTACCGTATATGTGCACTCTGCAAAACGACACCTATTAGACTATTATACACAAGTCATAAACTAATAAAACTATACCATTATTTAAAGAAATTATACATAATTCCGTAACACAGCACTTGATTGATCCAAAAATCATAGAATCCCAGTCTAAACAACAAGTCTCTAAATATAAGCCCAGTTTACCTTATATGGTGACCTTGCTAAATCATCCAGCACCATATTATAAATATATATTATGTACTTTCCATCTTGAGAAATCAGAATCTTAAATCGGGATTTTTATTACAATATAATATCATTTCGTAATGAAGGAAGTTCTTCCAATTTCACCATAAATAAAATCATTTTGTCTATTTCTCTTATCTCTTAATGACATTTTACAAAACTATAAATGTACTATTTCAGTAATATTAGCAGGTAAATAACACTCCATACTTCACAATAATTGTTTAATATTGGTGATATTAACCTAGCTAGCAAAATGACGTATCTTCAAACTAGTATATATATATATATATATGTATATATCTTGCAATAAAAATGTTACTGTACGGGCCTGACCAGCTAACATTATCCGTGCTTCATTAAACCATCTGCCAGATTTCTTAGAACAATGCCAAGGTATGTAAATGTACTTACTATTTTTAGTATCGTGTCAATATAAGTAAACTCCATATTCATGGTAAGCTGCTATCTTTCTAAATATCACAATCATTGTCTTAGAAACGTTTTTACTTTAAGTTTCCATCTATTGCAACATTCGTTCAAAAAACCCAACCCCTTTTCAAGCCCGTCCAAAAACTCGAAAACATAACGATAACGTCATCATAAAGTAAAATGAAAAACTTTAGCATACTAATATCAAAGCCCGCCATACCAACTAGTATAATCTTTATCTAAATAGTTTAATAACATGGAATATAAGAAAAGTGACAGTCACTCACATTGTCTTGCTTCAGTAGTAGTATAAAATTGGAGAATGCTGGGATACACAAGCCAACGAACGCTTTTAGTGAAATTTAAAAATTCTACAACAACCTACTAACATGCATAGTATGCAACGTTATTTACAAATTCTACAACAACCTACTAACATGCATAGTATGCAACGTTATTTACAAATTCCAAATATAAGGGTAGCCTAGTAAAGTTAACATGTAGGTGACTTATCGTCAAAGCTGTGCAGACATTAGAGTGACATGATAAAAGGTGTGGATTATAAATGATACACACACATTCCAAATATTAGAATGATTTTGTACAAAGTGTTGCTTATAAATGGTACACACATTCCAAATATCAGAGTGTCCTTGTACAAGGTGTGACCTATACATGCTACACACATTCCAAATATTAGAGAGTCCTTGTACAAGGTCTGACCTATCAATGCTACACACATTCCAAATATTAGAGTGTCATGGTACAAGGTGTGACCTATCAATGCTACACACATTCCAAATATTAGAATGTCCTTGTACAAGGTATGGCCTATAAATGCTAAACACATTCCAAATATTAGAATGTCCTTGTACAAGGTGTGACCTAACAATGCTAAACACATTCTAAATATTAGAGTGTCATGGTACAAGGTGTGACCTATCAATGCTATACACATTCCAAATATTAGAGTGTCCTTGTACAAGGTGTGACCTATCAATGCTACACAAATTCCAAATATTAGAGTGTCCTTGTACAAGGAGTGGCCTATCCATGCTAAACACATTCCAAATATTAGAGTGTCCTTGTACAAGGTGTGACCTATCAATGCTAAACACATTCCAAATATTAGAGTGTCCTTGTACAAGGTGTGACCTATCAATGCTAAACACATTCCAAATATTAGAGTGTCCTTGTACAAGGTGTGACCTATCAATGCTAAACGCATTCCAAATATTAGAGTGTCTTTGTACAACGAGTGGCCTACAAATGCTACACACATTCCAAATATTAGAATGTCCTTGCACAGGGTGAAACCTATAAATGCTACACACATTCCAAATATCAGAGTGACCTTGTACAATGTGTGGCCCTATAAATGCTAAGCATATTCCAAATATTAGAGTTTCCTTGTATAAGGTGTGGCCTATAAATGATACACACATTACATATATTAAAGTGTCTTTGTGCAATGGGTGGCCTATCAATGCTACAAACAGTCCAAATAATAGAGTGTCCTTGTACACGGTGTGGCCTATAAATGCTACACACATTCCATATATTAGAGTGTCATTGTACAAGGTGTGGCCTAACAAATGCTACACACATTCCAGATATTAAAGTGTCCTTGTGCAAGGTGTGCCCTAGAAATGCTACACACATTCCAAATATTAAAGTGTCCTTGTAGCCTATAAATGCTACACACATTCCAAATATTAGAGTGTGCTGGTACAAGGTATGGCCTATAAATGCTACACACATTCCAAATATTAGAGTGTCCTTGTACAAGGAGTTGCTTATAAATGCTATACAAATTCCAAATAAATAAGAAATTCCGGTATAAGACCAGCTGGATTATTCCTAGCTAATTATATGAAAGCAACATTGTGGGGCCTGATAATATAAAAAGGTGGTCTAAATTACAGAGAAAATGAAAAAATATATGTTTGTATTAGGCAGGTATGTTATGAAATGTATGTTACTAGGAAGCGTGACATAATAAAATAATGATTTTTGTTTTATATTGATAAATATTACATTTCAATATATATTATTCAGGATTGGTCCATGAGGAATGTGCTGTAAATTGCAGCAACATTTCAGCTGGATGAGGAATTACTGGTCAATGTCGAGAAGTTGGCTATAATTTATGTCCACGGTGTCAGGGCTACTCCTGAAAGTGGTGCCGAACAAAATGTTTTGATTCACTCCAAGTAATTATTCACTTCTTGAGCTAACTTAATTTGATAAAGTTACATGTTTTTCATTTTTTTAAACAGAAGTTCAGAAAATGTATAGCAAACACGAAATAAAACATTATTTAAATTATATTACATTGATAGATTTATTACTGCGTGTTTCTACGTACTTCAATAATTACTGAGCTTGGAAAACATTTAAACAAAAAAAAAAAAAAAAAAAACCCCACAGAAATAAACCCTCTTCGTATAGTAAGCGAGACGCGGAAAAGGTATTTCAGAAATTTATAATAATACTGTGTAAAAATATATTCTATTTTAAAAGCTTTCTATTTTCCTCTTTCCAGATTGATTTGTTTGAACTTTTTCTTCCCATTTCTTATTTTATGTTTTTTATCTCTCTGATCTTACAGCTGTATTCAGCTGAATAGAAGGGATGTAACTCTTGTGTTAATCTTACACGTTTAGGACAACGGAAAATCCACTCACAGTAAAAAAAAGAAAAACAAATCTGTGGGAAAATTGTGACCAAAGGTACTATAAGCCCGTCACGTCAAAATTCAAATTTTAAAACTTCTGAACTTTTGAACACCATCCTGTTGCATATGATACCTATTTCAATGTTTCAGGGAGACCAGACTAAACCAACATGGGATATTGTACGGCGTATTTTCTGTGCTGCATCATCTGGATGAGACGGGATTTTTTGACCTGGACGAATCATTGAAACACACAAGAGAAAAGAGAATTTTTGAAGTTGACACATTCGTAAGAAAAAACATTTATCATATACAATACCTTCTTTTCCATTAAAAAAGGAAATTAAAACAGGAAAGTAAGACCTATTCATACGTTGCTCATAAATCCAGCAGGGAAGAGGGGACCCCTTCACACCTTCCATAAATGTATTTACGCAAGTGTAAATAGTTTTAAGTATTAGAATAACCGCCTTTCTGGCTATAGTTCTCTGGTCCTACCCAACTCGTTTTAATGTACTTTGATCGATGCAAATTGCTCAACTTTCACTGCTCAGGACAGTAGCCGTGCTATTTTCTTATTTGCATTATTTCAACAACATCAACAAAATTTCAATCTATTCAGTATATCCGATCTGAATTTAATCAATACGAATGAAAATAGAAACGCTACAAAGAAGAAAGTTTTTTATTAGTAAGATGTATTATCAGCACAAAATAATTTAAGTCACCAGACTTAACAAGGGTGTGAAGAGTTAAATTCCCTTCGTTAATACACAACATCATTGCTGTCAGTATTTAACTCTCTTGGAACTTTAATTATATGCATTTCTACGTGTCATAAATAAAATATTCATGCTTTATCTATGTTATACCTTTGCTTCAGCATTCGTTAAATAAGTTTATATTTTTGTATTAAACAGTGATAAAGAGACAGTGTACATGCTACACAGACACATGCACAAACACACACAACCACACGCATATGCATACAATATGATATACTGAAAAGCAGATTATCTTTACATTCTAGGAGAAGTTCAGGTTTTTGCATGATGTTGCAAGACTGTTCATTCTGAATCCAGAGGGAAAAGAAAGCGTCATGGGAACACAGTTATAAAATTATACCCATATGCATATGCCCATTTTAAGTGATGCACTCATAAGAAGATAAATGTAATACAGATGTTTTCATATTTGCATCCTGCGTTTTTGTGTTCCTGCCTGTAGTTATTTTGAGTTTTATCTTTAAATTTGTACATATGTTTTAATTCAGAAATACACCGATTTTTACTACTGAAGCATATAATTCAATTTAATACTGTGATACTTGTGATACATCATTCAATATAACACATCTTTAGGATTTTACTGTCATAAACCTGGGTATGTGCTATTTTCACGTCTCCGTTTATTAGATTTGTTAGATTTTAGTGACTATTTGTTGATCATAAGAAGACGGCGTTAGGAAGATATTTCATAAACCGAGTAATTAGCCAATGTCTAGGAGCAGACTTCATAATGTACCGTGTTCAAGAGACTTTATGATAGCATGGCTCATCTTAACATAAGAAATTCGCGGGATATTTTGATGCATAAGTGTTTAGTAATTTGAAATATAAATAATTCTTTGTATTAGGTGTTTGGTTTGTGTTTAGTGGTGCGTGGCGTCAAGTAACAGCCTTTGGCTTGGAAAGGCTTACTGATGAGTCGTACAAATATGAAGCAAGAAAAACCATGCAAGTATGAACTTAGAGTTTCGTGAAGTGTGGTCACTAGGTGATTAGAGGAAAATTATTTATAGTATTTGATTGTTTAAGAACCCTTCAGTTGACAACGATTGTTATCTTGAGATCATTGAAAATAAGGAAAACAATGGACCTCAAGCCAGACTGACGCAGGTGTTTGATTCTCTCGATAATGAGATCCCGTTCTTGTAACATTACATTCAGATATGTGTTAGATGGCCGCTACTTTTAACTTGTATTCATAATTTATAAAGATTTATCGGATGTCAAGGTGTTTTTTCTTTAGCTATAGGTTCAAATCAATGTTATTGTAATTAAGTGATTGTCCTTTATTAAAGTCAGTCCGCTTTTCTGTAAAAATGTTACTGTTGACTATTTTATATTTAATATCAAACTGGTTTACTAATATCCAATACCTACATACATTAATAACCTGTTTTGCTTCAATATACATGTATCAATGATAAACTTACCTGGAATATCTTGTCATAAATAATGCTAAAGACGAACAGAATGAATTTCACCAAGTACCGTATTCGAAGTAATACACTCACCTTGGGCTTAAAATAGATTATATTGGTAAATTTCGTGAAACTAAACCGCATTATAATAAACGCCCACCGATATTGACAGACGTGCACACCGACATTGACAAACGCGCACACCGACATTGACAAACGCCCACCGACTTTGACAAACGCCCACCGATATTGACAAATGTGCGCACCGACAATGTCAAAGACAATATTCGTGTCAGATGTATGTAAGTACTAGAGGAATTAACTCCCCTTTGGCAATGTTCAATTTGGAGGTGCAGTCTCTCTCCCAACATGATGGAGCCGAAAAAAAAGCACAGGCAAGAAGCATTTCTGAGATTTATTGAACCCACAACATTATGGTGTGAGGAGCCACCAGGCAAGCATGCCAGTAAATTCCAAGAAAATCACGTATCTGCCGGGATCGAGATACGAGCGTTCATAATGTATTGATTTTGTATAAGAGGTTTTAGCAAAGAGGGGTTTGTGCTTTTATTGAGGTATATTATAAATTACGTCAAATACTGCATATGATAGCTTATTGTATTTTCCATTAATTCTTTTTATTACCTGACGTGTAACAGTCACGTTCTTGTCATGATTTGGAATAAAATACAATTATAATGCCTTAACATTAGTCTTACTTTTCCCTGTCTACCGCATCAAATGTCCTATATTATATGCTTTCTACAAATGCCACAGCATTCATTTTGAATTAAAAGTATATTAGCAACCAGCTCGGGGAATAACGATATTAATAAACTCGTTTCATATCTTTCATACACCATGAATACACAAATAAGATGTTCTAAATATACACTTTAACCCCACATATTTAGACTCATATATTTAAGCAAATCTACCACCAGCCTCCTAACGACAACCACTATTATAATTGGTGATGATGTAATTATAAAAAGGTGCTGAATATTAGGTCACATACAATATTGTTCGCAAAGTTCCAACTCAAGAAAGCAATAATTAACACATGTGTACAACTTTTGCAACTATTATGTCTAATAAATTATTTTAATTATATTCGATATTCAAAATTATTCATTTGGAAATCTAGGCGACTGACCTATAATACAATAATAAATGCAAAGACAAAATCCAGCAACTGAAGCACACATGTGCACATTGTGCTAATAATAAAAATGTATGTTGTTTCTTATCTACGTAGTAAATGGTAGATACATACTGCAACTCATCAAATAACACAAGGATTTGTGTTGACACCAAACAATACATTTCTTGTCAAGTTTGTAATGTTTCTACCTTTAACCTGTAAATAGAAAATAAATATCTCCTCCATTCTACTTCTATTGAAAAACATGTACACTGTACACCCTTTGGTTTAAGTTGGAAAGGTTTGTAAATTATCAACATTAATGTAAGACACATCTTATCAAAAATCGACGAACTAAGATTTACCGTACAAACTGAATCCAGCCTTTAAGTAATTGGACTATGTGAAACGTTTCTTGACTGAAAAGACAATACAGAGACCAAAGAACGGGAGGGGGATAGTTATGTATGTTTCAAACAAGATAACATATATAAGAAGAACTGATTTTGAAATATCCGCTGTAGAATCAATGTGGATCGAATTAAATTTCATGAATAGCGAATCTATTTATATCTGCTCTGCTTACCTCTCTCTCTCTCTCTCTCTCTCTCTCTCTCTCTCTCTCTCTCTCTCTCTCTCTCTCTTTCATCATTGATCAATTGTAACGCGAGCTATAGGCCGCTTTACCTTTTAACAATGGAGTTATCATCATGGGAGATTTTAATATTGATTTCATTTTCGATATTTACACCGAATCGCTTCATATAATACAACTGAACGACCTTACAGTTACTCAACGTTCCAACAAGACTAACAGCTCATTCTGCTACCCTGATCGACCACATCTATACTACCCACACTGGCAACCTCCATGAGATTGACGTACTTTGCTTCTTGATTAGTGATCACTACTCCATTTGTGTAACTCGTAAACAGCCAAATGCAAAAAGGAACAATTCACATTTCTAAAACAGCACCAGATTATGACTTGCCTATCTGGAACCACTATCTTCTTATTATCCCCACGCTCCCATATAAGTTTCAAGAACCAAGTGATCAAAACAACTACGTTAGTTTACTCGTGAAACCCCTGAAGCGCAACGTAAACGGGACTATTATCATAAATGTACAGATTTTACTAATTGTCGTTTATGGCCGGACAAAGCCTCAGAAGTAGTAATGGGGAATACCGTTGGGGGAAAACTGGAAAACATTACGGATGCCATCTTGAAAATAGTACCCTATGCGGACAAGGTGAATTTAGCATTAGTCGATAGGTTTAACATTAGTTTAACCATTGTGGACAAGGGGACTTGTATGTGAAAAATGTTCATAGTTTGAACAGATTGGGAAGGTCGGCGTACAAGGGAAAGAAAATGTGAAAAACACTTACACTTTCAGACCATCAACCACACCTACTGACAAAAACAGTCTTACTGACCAGCACCCACACCTAACGCCCACAGCCACAGCGACTGACCAACACACTGTCTTACTGACTAGCACTCAAATCTAATCGCCAGTACTCCTATGGGAATTAAAAACTGAGGGACATTATCGCGTCTAATAGACATTGAACGGGATGGATAAAAGAGAAAAGACAACGTTAATGACAAACAATCACCCGATTTTACAATCCAACACACGTTTTTATATTATTCAACCCTGGAGTAAATGGCAATTTTCATTTGCAAGTGTGTTGCAAAATATCCAATGGCAATTTGGTGCACCTTGTTACAAATGTACTGTGTTTGTCTTTGTCGACCTAGATGTGATACGTGCACTGCACTGCTACCTATTGGAATGCGCTGTTGGTGAAAAAGACAACGAGACATTGCTGTACTGTCAAACAAATTTAGAATTTGGCGTAAGATAAGGTTTTCGTGCACTTTGCGGTTGTTGCATTTTCGTTTTGTTTTTGGAAACAGCAAACAGCATAAATTGTTCTGCTACTGGACTGATTTATCGAGAGAGCAAATGATGAACAAGACAACGAGACATTACTGCGCCAAACAAGGCCATAATTTGGCCTAAGATAAGGTTTTTTTGTTCTTTAAGAGAGTTACATTTTGTGTTTGTTTTTGAAAACAGCAAACAACATACATTGTTTTGTTTCTTGAGTAATGTATCGAGAAAGCAAAACATTTGGGTCCATCACTTTATTGAAATATAATTTAGTCTTTGTCCTTGCCAAACGTGTATCTACAATGCGGTACTATTCTTAAGTTCCTTTTGGTAAGTTGTCCTTACAGTCTCGCCAGTAACCTTGCAAACATACAACTTTATAATGAAACTGCTGGGAAAGCATTTAAAATATTAGTTTCTTGAAATGATGAACTGAAGGCCTAAGTGTTTTAATAAGAGAAGCCTGCCAAAATGCGCGCTTCCTTGTACATTCTGTCATTGCCTTCTCATTGATGATCACAAATGGGGAAACAAAGGGTTTATGAAAGCTGGAGGAATTCATTATGATCCTAAGACTTGATGAGTTTCAATAATACTAATTATATATAAAAAATTGTATGTATCTATATATGCACATTTGTTATATTTTGCACTAAATCACACGGTACAAGACTACACGTCAGTTATCTTATTTGAAACAACAGTGTACAGATGAATATCCAAATGGGCACCCAAATACTTACATTCTAGTAGCAAGTATCGAGTTGAAAAAAGCGAGAGTTGAATCGAGAAAAGCGAGTATCGAGTTACAAAAAGCTAGTATTGAGTAGAGAACTAAACAATGAGAATAAAAAAAAACTATACAAAGAAAGAGAACATTCACATATTAATAACTATCCTTATGGCCCATTGCTCAGTGTTGCGATATTTTCATCGAAATAACATAACTTTCAAGATTGTTCCATTATATGAAGGCAATGAATTGACACATGCAGATAGGAAAAGCGCCTTTTTGTTATTATCTACATTTCATTTCTTCCGGATCATCGTCTTCAAAACTAAATGGTTCTTATTTAATTAGTGAGAACATATGATAATGGCTGTTATCCAGGAACAAATCCAGCTTTGCTCTTGCTCTATCCACGACAGCTGACACGAAATATTCCAGATCTCGATCTTAAGTTACTGTAAGATAGTAAAGTAACAAGTCTAGACACACAAAGGACATACATGTATTAGTTATATACCTGTATGCTGCAACTTAGTAAGCTTAGTGATTTAAAATTAACAGAAGTCTCATACTGTCATCTTCGTGGAATCGTATGAGTATCTCTATAACAGCGTGGTCATCTGACATTTGGCAACATTTTGTTGATATCCCTATATTATTACACGGGTTACAGTCAAAATACGGCGGTCGCACACTATCCAAAAGAAGCACTTAGTTCAATAGTGTATATATAATACATGCCAGCAGCGTAATCATGTTGCGTAATTTAAGAATGACTGAGATTACGGAACTAATGAGAGAGCACAGCAAGCCAGCAAGCCCCTTGACCTTAGAGACGAGTGAATTATTAAACATAATAACTGGGCTAACATATATGATGCTATGTATTATATATTATAAGAAACATAATTCTCATCTCTCTCTTTTCAAGGTCGAGCAAGAAAAAAATAGACTCATTGTCTCCATGCTGAGAGTATGAATCAACTGATCTAACTGTCATTTGACCGATCATGTACTAGTGAATTATTTGCAGTCATTCACGAGCGAAATTGTAAAGAATAGAGGCAAAAATGTTTCTTATGAACTGACCGCAGGCAAAAAATAAACGGTGTTTTAGCAGGGTGTATGGGGATTTCCAACGTATGTGATTTCTTGCACCCTGAGGCGAAGGAGATGGGTGCAATGCAGTAAAGCAGGTTGAAAACCTTCCCATCCTGCCCGCTAAAACACTATGCTACAAATTTTATCCAAATTTATGGGAAAACCTCTTAACAAACATTAAACTATTATAGTGTTTACCACTCTAAGTGCGGAAACGACGCCGGACGTCTTAATTTAATTTATTTTAATATTTAAGTATCCAAATTGTGTGCTTGAAGTACTAGCAATAATAAGTTTTTCTGTAGGGTTTCTAGTTTCCAATTCACCTCTCCTTTTCTAGGTAAAATAAATAGGTGTTTTTTAATTTACTAGCTAATGTTACAGAGGTATCATTTTTAAATGTATATATGTTTCGTACGATTTCTGATTTAACTGTGTCAATCATTTCACTTGATGTTCTAGTCTTTTTTTTTATCTATTTCATCCTTAATTCAACCTGTTTCGATTAGGAACTTTTTGTTCAATATCATAAACTTTTTCCTTAATCGTTTCACCCTTTAATAAAATTCGTCAATACTTCCCTGCATCACACCAATATTATTAACCAGTTATCGCTCTGTATATTCTTTATTATCTGTTTTGTAATTGTTTAAATCTATCACTAAGTTAATTCTTAAGAGCTGCTAACTCCAGATCTTTAAGATTTTTATTTTGTCGCTTAAGTCAAGTATTGATAAATTGCATGTAGTTATCGTAGATCCAACCATAATTTCGCAAACTTTTGTTTTGTTTTCAATGATCTTTTTGGCGGATTCTGTTGCTCTTTTTTTTCTTTTGTTGTTTCTTTGCAACTGCGACGAATTATTACTTTTTTCTTTATCTTTTCTTACAATTTTACTAAAGCACCTTTAAAATCATTAAGTTAGTTTCTAATTTCTTGATCGTTTTCCTGTATTGTTTTATTTAATTCTTTGAAGCTTTTCTAACTATGATTGTAAAGTACTATAACCTTCTTTATATTTCTTTATTGTTTCCATGTCAGCCTTTAATACATCTATATCTGAATTTATCCTTTGTTCGGTTGGTTGCAATTATTATGGAATATCATCTGGCTCCTTGCTTCCTCTCTTACAATTGTTTCATAACAGTAGTTAAATTATTAAATCTCTGCTTCAATATATCATGTGCATCTAAAATTTGTTTCTTTTTATCATCGATCTATTAGTGTAACTCTTGAATTTTAGTAGCTCGTTCTTTAATACTCTATTTCACAAATGTGACTTTATTATCAACCTATTCTCTCCAGCTTTTATATATTTCAAATTCTTATCATCTAAGTATTATTTATTATAATCTAAAGTCTTACGAATCTATGCGTCTTTGTAAAACTACATAGTAGCTGCATGCGATAATTTTAGAGCATCACCTAAATTTGGAATACGATTGCAATTCAAATTGAAGTCACTGCTTAGTGATTGACCTAGTCTTGGATCTCCAGGTTTTGCCGTATCATCGGTTTTTTAAAAATTTAAAACTAAAATCAATAGGTTCTCTTAAGGATATGTATCCATTCAGTAATTCTATTTACTTAACACGAAATTAGCAGCTTGCTGTCTTAGCTCGCATAATGTTCGCGAACTTACCATATTTTTGAAGCTTCAGATATTATGGTTCCTTCGCAAGTTACACAAAATACATACGTTACAGTCGTATCTTGAAAATCTATTACTGTTCCTCTTCATATCTAATGCTGATATTTAATTGGTTTATAGTACCTCTTTGTCACTGTTTGCAATTTCCATAAATATTGTATGATACAAAGTCCCCGCGGAAACATTATTTTACAAGTAGAGACTCTAGTAGGGACGAATAACTAAATGTCGAAATTTCGGCTGAGCTGCCGTTGTGGTAATCTCTCCTGTAATTTGTCTGGTCGAGGAAAATATATTAATGTTTATGTTTCAAAATTCCACAAACTGTATCCGATTCAGCAGTTGTCTGTATAGATTTCTGACTATTCGTCTTCCCTTCGCCATGCATATCTCGTAATCAGATCTTGTGGCAAATCACCTATTTCATTTTTTAAGAACTCTTTTGGAGAAGTACTTCATTTGTCGGTAGGCCAACCGTTCCTTGATCATGCAAACAGATATGAAACAAAATTCATTGATAGAGGAACACAGAAATCAATAACAAAACAAATTACAACTACAATAACACTATGATAATAATAAAAGCATTGTTTATAATAGATGAGCAAGTAGCAGAACGTTCCTGGGGTCGCATTATTTAAAGCAATTAAGACTTGTATAGTTGTATTAAAATGGAAATGAAAACATGAGGTTGACAACTTGGGTCTTGGAAAAAATTGACTACTTTGGGACTATTATACGGATAAAAGAGACCAGGATTGTACATCACCCTCCACCAGAAAAGTTTCGTATCATCGAATACACAAGCGATAAGATCTAACAAGAATAATGGTAAATTCTGTATTAATTGTATAAAGTATACAGATGATAATGTAATCGAGAAAATCCCTAAATGACACAAATATGCTTTCGGTGCATGTTGCTAGTAACACTAAAGCTACTACGAAGCAAATTACTTTTTTAGTATTGTATTTCTTTCTTAACTGATCAGTCAATAGGTTCTTTGTTGTGCTGATTCATTAATTGACTCATTGACTGATTGACTGGTTCCAGGAGAGATCTTGGGCAACTTGATTTCCTCGATGATGTTTAGTCAGAGATCAGTAAACTCCACGTTTAACGTGTCGTCTGCAGCTCTCAGTAGATGAAGTGCCAATTTCTGTTCAGGCAACAAAGAAAATAATACCAACCTGGACAAGGCAGATACAGATAATGCTAAACAGTAAAACTCCTTCTCCAAATGTTGAACCTTCATTTTCAATATCACAACTATTACATTTTTTAAAAATGGCTTTGATGTGTCAGATGTCACTGTTATGTCAGTCAAAATGGCTTCTGTTTACATCCTGGTACATCAAGTGATGGAACCAAGAATTTTTACAAATGGACATGACAGATTTCTAATAATACGTACGTCACATGATTAGATGATAATTGGAATAAGGGTTCACGGGGATGTACCGGGTGACACAATGTGATCATGTTTATTTGTTTTCGGTCCCATCCACTATTTTAAGATTCGGTCTTTTGCATGAGAATGAAATCTTTAATACTTAGTCGCATATATCAGTAACCTTGCTCATGCTAATATATCCAAACTCAGACAGATTTGAAGCCGACCTTCAGTAGTGATTGAATTTTTTTTCTTCAGAATATATACGGGATGCGCAATATCCTTTAATATTGATACCCTACCTGAGACCTGGCGCAATACATTTACGTAAGATATCATTATAAATGTAACTTTTTCTACCATGGGTACAGTCTTTCTCGAAAATCTTCGTCGTAAAATCATTGTTTTCACTACCTAAAACACTTCATTCTATGAATCAATGTTGTTGTTGTTGTTGTTGTTGCTGCTGCTGTTGTTGTTTTGTTTTGTTTTTAGTTCGTTGATTTTCTTGAGGATAATTATTTATTTACTTATTATTAGATTATATTTTTATCTTAGATTTATGCCGTTTGAGGTATTTACATAGCAAGCGCATGCGTAGCCTCTCTGATTATTGCAATCTTTCTAGACCCGATCGTGTTGGACAAGGACGATGAGAATGTGGCGGCTGCAGCCAAGAAGATCTCCCCTCATCTGTTGATAGAAGCCATCAAACAGTGTTGGCAGTGTCATTACCAGAAGTTGATTGTTCCGTCACCATTTACGGCGGAATCGAACATGCATTTATAGCCGGAGATTTTACAGTGGAATACATAAGTCCAACACGTCAGTATGGATATTTTTGAATTGAACATGCTGTTACGGCCAGATATAGCGCTGAAGTACTTGTAATTACAATCTTGAATGAAAAAACATGTTTTCAGAAGTCAGGATACTGAAATGATTTTCTCATCAACCTGATTGTTTCGTTCTCATGGTGGTCCGACATAAATTACAACTTGTATGGCAACGCAGTTATAATTCAGTATTGAATAATGCCCTGCGAATATTAGTCTAGGTTCCTCACAAATCGCCTTTCATCAAAATAGAGTAGCAACTTCATAACCCAGGATGTATTTCTCCATTGTGACATTTATCCGTTCTGGGAAAAGACGCTTTAAAAAAATGCAGATTCGTAGTCAGCCATGGATTCCAGAAGCTCTTGTTTCCACTTCTTTCCGCCACTGTCTTTGTAAAACAATCTTTAGCCAATTATTTTACCTCATACATTTGACTAAGGAAGCTTCCATTTGGCATGAATCCTACCACAGATCCGAGCTATGAGTAAGAGCATACAAACAACAAGTGACTGTGTCAAAGAGTAGAAGGTACCGCTGAGGAACACACACACACACACACACACACACACACACACACACTGTTATCATACAGGTTAGAGCATTTTAATTCGTACTCTACGGAGATTCGAACTCGGATCCGCGGGGTTACGGCACCTATCGCCTTGCCTGTCAGTACCAACCCCTACACCATCTCGACCATGCACACATCACTAAAAACTAATGCTACAAAGATGGTGGTATAGGCATTCGTGCGTAGTAGACATACCCGCATGTCGACCCAGTAATTAATTCTCATACAAGTACACAGTCCATCTGGATTGTTACTACAGAAATCAAGGTATATAGAAGTTATTATTGAGAATTACAAATATGCACCAAACAGAGCGAAAGTGCTATCCCTGTATAATAACCTGTATAATAATATTATTCTGCTAATGTTCTCAAGCATTCTCTTGTAGGATCTAGGGATAGCACTTTCCGCTCTGTTTGATATATTTGTGTGTGTGTCTGTATATATATATATATATATATATATATATATATATATATATATATATATATATATATATATATTTATATATATATATCATGCATACATAAAATTTTTTAGTATTATATACCTACTTTAATAAGAACATACTACAGATTACTATGCAATCAACATATTGTTGCCTCTTAATGGGAATTGTCGACAGAAGTGGGATATATTCCAAGTAAATTGACACAAGTTACGAATTTGACCTCCAAAATCATACTCAGTGCGCCTGTTACACGTGATTACAGGTGATAGTACTGTTGTTTTGTTTCATAAGATTGTCAAGATTCCGATTCAGTATGAATTGCAAAAATATTAAGCTCATTCGTTGATTAGAGAGTCATCTAGAAATCGGGATACAGAAGTTGTATCCGGTCTGGAGAAATGGGACACTAAGGTCATGTAGCCGGTCTGAAAAAATGGAACACTAAGGTTATGTTTAGTCCTTATTTGTGATAAGAGCTGTATTGATTACTCAATCAATTTGTCTGTCTTCGTGCTAACATACATGTTTATCGTATAAATAAATACCTTTGTATGTTAGCTCTGGAATGTGTGCGTGTGATGATGTTAGGATCATGTATCTTTTTCAGGCGCATTGTAGTACCCCTCCAATTAAACAGGATAAGGATTCGACATAATCGATTGAAAATTGTATTCATCATCTATTTCAGTCAGTTAATTACCCGATACCTTGCAAGAGCATGAGAGATTGAATACCTATTTTGGTGATTAGATTCAAGGATTGACAGTACAGTGAAAATGATTAATGTTTGCTGAAATGAATTAGGTATTTATGGTGGAAAACTTTTCATGACAATACAATGCTCTGAAATTTGGACATTAAGCTGACCTCAAAGAGAGCCGAAAAAATATAACAATGAATAAGATAAACTGGGCTTTATCTTCGAATTTCAGGGTATTATGTCTAAGATCATACTGACATGAATTGCTATACTACATTAATCATGCTAGGAAATAAAGAGATTCAATTTGCACTCAAATTTATTTTACTGTGCATTGACTACAGTAACATTTATATTTCCATGTCTAAGAACATAGTGTAGACCTTGTATGTCTTTTATTACTTTCTATACATCAACAAAATTTAACAAGACATAAGTTGTTGATATCCAAGATGAAAAATAAATGTTTATGGCGTCTTTTTGCTCTGAATTTATAAAGTTATTTTAATCTATGAATATGAAAATAAAAAAAGACATAAATATTTTACTTATAAAGTTGTAACTTTGCAGCCGTGGTCTTTATCATACGTTTATATCCTAAGTAAAATAATTGAACTTTTTGTATAGTTAATTGATAAAAAAAAAATTCGTATTTCATCAGACAGATTTAAAGGGGATGCGGAGGTTGTCACATTAATTATTAGGCTATTCTGGGTATGGACGCATTGAGAGAGAGAGAGAGAAATTCATATTATCAGAAATTCGGAGAGACAGATGACTGAATGGATGGACAGACATATAGACAATGAATCAGAGAAAGAGAGACCGAGGGAACTACATATTATTAGAAGTACAGACAAAAGAAAAGACAATCGGATGGTCAGACATATAAATATAGATCCAAGGAGACAAATAGGTTGAAAGATGGAGATAGCTAGAGACAAAAACAAACGATAAGAAACACGAATTTCCCGATTCAATTCTTCACCCTCTTTCATTTGTTGTCTAGTCCTACACAAACTGTGCGTTGAGCATCTGGAACGTGGGTTTCATCATGATCTGTTACGGAGTGGTTGACGCCGCCTGATCTTTTATTTTGGCTGTCTCATGCAGTACGTGGGACATATTCCATTCTCTGTCCTGTGTGTGTAGTACAATCAAACTCATCATGCACTGTCAACCAGAAACACAATTCGTTATTGCAATAATGTCAGGTTAAATTCGTCTTTAATTCTTCAGATATATGTATCTCCTTATAGGAATTTAGAACCTTTTTTTTATTTATTTTGCTTTCCTTGTTCAGGCACTATTAAGAACTGAACTTGATATTTTGCACGATTCATGAAATCATGAAACCTGAAAATCGATTACACACTGCATGAACGGCTATGTATGTCCCCCTCCCACCCCCAAACGACATTAAAAGATATTTCTGGATACGCCCCTGGTAATTGGAAAAGATGTTCAGTAACCTACTTTTAGAAGACCTTTCAAAAATAGTAAAGAAATATTTATATAATTGTATAGGCTCAGAAATGCCGAGATAAATCACAATGACCAATGCAATACACACACTGACCAATGCAATACACACAATGACCAATGCAATATATTTTTCTTTCTTTATAGCTTTTATCGTTCACGGAGGGTGTCAGATCGCCATGTTGCTATGGCTAACAGATCCGAATGCCGTGTATATATTTTACAGTTTGGCAGCCCTATGGGAGCTGGGGAACGCTCCCTTTCACACACACCTACATCGTGAAGTTTTCCAAATCCATTTCATGTACTTATTTTAGAGAACACGAATCTCATTTAGAAAATAAAAGGGTTAACAACTCTTATATTTTTAGACCAAGTCACATTATTATTATTATTATTATTATTATTATTATTATTAGTATTATTATTATTATTATTAATGAGATAACTTTCTTTAAAGATGACTATGATGTTTTCTTATTTTAAGAAAAATATATTAATAATGCTTCTTATGCCCATCAACTTTTTCGCTATTTACGAGTCATTTCAGTAGTCAGTGTGCTGCCCTATCTTACTGCTTGTACAGTCAGCTTAAAAAAATTAATCGTGTATTATGCCTGAAATGTTTACTTGTCATCGCTCTCAGCACTATACGGCTTCTTCTTTACGGACAATACCGAAGCTGAGTTCGACAATTATCGGCTCTGGGAATCGACCGGGTTTATCATTGCCTTTTGCTGCAGCAGTTTTTTGTGTACCAATGTTAATCTGTACCTTTGTCTTGCATTCTTATGTGTAGGGATGTTCTTTTACGGCGTCTTTGACGTGGCATACAAAAGGTCTGTGAAACGTTCGGCTGCCATTAATAAAATATAATTTCCACAGTGGCAATCTGACGAGCAATTGAAATATGTTGCCCCTGTGACACTCTCGACTTTTCATTGACGTATTCAGTTCAATGCTGCAATTGGAACATCCTCGGCCTTTTCCGTAAAGTCTACAAAAAAACTCATATGTAATTCGTCGCCATAGTTACCTTTGGTCACATTACACAATATGGCGGCGAAAGGAGACAAAGTGACGATCCGAAAAGTATCGGCCTTTACTGTAGTAATATATGTTGTGCACTCTGACGGAGACTAATCACCAAACCCATCCTGAGTATGTGAGATAGCTTGCCAGTAGCTTCCCGTGGGTTTGAGTCTTTTACCTGGGTTTTCTCGTGTTCTTCCTCTGCTAAATATAATGGTCGCCATGTATAGCCTATCATGTGCTGAAAAATGGCGTTAAAAATGGCGTTAACCCACATAATTAAAGTGATTTTCACCTTTGTCAAACTTCAGGGTCGTAATATTTAGATAGATATGACAATCGCGAAATGATAAAAATAAATGGATATAAACACAAATTATTGTTGAATGTTTTGAAACAATTCATAAACATACTTATACACTAACACACATGGACTGAAAGAGGAGAAAATAGTAGGAATGCTTACACACATACATACAAATACTGATAGACTATCACACAAGACAGAAGGGCAGGTTTTTTTTTTTTTTTTTTTTTGGGGGGGGGGGGTTTGTAAGGCATACAAAAGATGTAACCAGTTTACAATTTGCAATATTGTTTTCGTTATTGTCGTCCTACATATATTTCGCTCACTAAACGGCTACCCATTGTTGCTTGATTAACATTGGCAGAAAGTGTGTTGCAAAAATATTCAATGTCAATACTGCATGCACTTTGTTAAAAATTTACGGTTTACATTTTGCCATCCTAGATTTAATAAACTCAATGACCAGTTTGGTTCACTTTGTTACAAATGTTTTTGTCACTCTAGATTTAGTCCGCTGAGTGAAATGTTACCTATTGTAATGCGCTGTTGGTGAAGATAGGCGAGAGTTGGTTTGCCACATTGTCAAACTAGGTCAGAATTTGGGGTTAAGCTAAGGTTTTCTTGTGCTGTAAGGATGTGACATTTTCTGTTTGAGTCTAAAAAAAGTAAAACTAGAGTACATTGAAGTTGTGCATCGTACATCGAGTGTATGTGCTTGTTAAGAAAAGATTATTTGCGTAAAAATGCGGAGTGAATCTTGTCCTATGAAAACAAAATGCAATGATACGTAAGAGGTGAGATCTGTGAGTGATCTGTAAAGGAGACCACCTTAGACCACTCAGTCACCCGGGGCCCCCTATTTATACATAATGTATTATGACACATATGTGAAATATTGAATAGGTGACCAAAATTAGCCATGTTTAAATAACTTATTTTGTCGCACGTGTGACAATCTAGGTGCTGAATCCAATGGCACAGAGACATTAGGTCATACAACTCACTCTCTGCCACAGTCATCTCTATCAACGGTCCCCATCCAAACCGAAGCTGTGTTCTTTACTAAATTTTTTTTTTTCTTTTTTTTTTTTTTTTATTCAAATTCAATTTATGATTGAACATAAATGCTTAATGTATTTCTTTTTTTTATAACTAAATTACTCTATTAAAGTTTATAAAAGGCGGCTACATACACCTATTTCTGCGAATACACCACAAGGCTGCAGTTCCCAATAGATATCACGATACCAATTGTTTTTCCACAGACCTCAATGCTAACGTTTGGTGAAATAAATAAACCTTCTATCCTACTTCGGGGGTGGGGGGGGGGGAGGGGCGGGGGGTCGAGTGGTCTAAGGCGCTCGCCTTTACAGATCACTGACATCTCACCTCTGTCCGCGTGGGTTTGAGTCTCCGGCTCGGCCAACGTGGGTATGTGAGAAAACTTGCCAGTAGCTTCCCGTGGCTCGGTGGTTCTTCCCGGGGTTTTCTCGGGTTCTTCTTCCACCAAATAAACCGGTCGCCATGTATCGTGTGCTGAAAAATGGCGTTAAACCCATAGCAACCAACCTACTTCAGCATGCGTATCACGCACTGTCATATAGAGCAATCTTAGATTGTCAATTTCACGAGGACAGAACCATGTGCTTCACAGCACTTAAGAGAGACAACTCTGATGGAACTAGACAGAAGTAAGAGTTATCCTATCACAAGAGATACGTTTTCAATCTTGTATATTACATTTTTTTAAATCAAAAGAAATACAAAACATCTTAATATAAATTACCATAATGTCACATGAAGCCAAGGGACTCAGCTTTTTAAACCTGACAGAACCTACAACTCGTACATAATGCACGAATCACAGCTGTCCTTGTTTTTGTATTTCTGAATCCAATATTCCCTACACATTTAGCCTGCGCAGTATGTACCGTTGTACCATTAGCTTAGGGCCTGGAATTAATATTTGCCTCATGTTAATTAATGTGGGTGAACACATGGGAAATATTCCTATAACCCGGACTAAAAGATAGGAAACTTCGAGTCAAACACACTTCATCAACTACAACGTGATTTTATTAAATATTTGAACTTGAATTTTATTTCTTTTTGTTCATGTAATAAGTATGTAAAGTTTATTATTTTTAATGCATTAGAACAGATTTTCTTTGCAAATGAGCTTGGGCGGGGCTAAGAGCAAATTTGGGAAAGGTCCATGTCCAAAGGAAGTAATTTGGAAATGGTGTAGCTAAAAGGACTTCACACGACTCTTTCTCTTTGGAAATTGAAAGCTTAAGCGACATAGGCTGGTTAAGTTCAGTCGACACTCTCGTTGATTTTTGAGTCATTCAGGCTGTCCACGTTTAAGGAATTGTCTGCCTCATACATTCCATTATATATAAAGCTACATGGGTGGCAATCAAGGTAAATGTATTGATACTTATTGGTAATTGTCATTTCATATATGGACAAGATTTTAACTATATTCTGTGATGATTTGTATCGAACCACATGCCCTATCTATTCCAATATTAAGCCCGACCTTAACAAAGATCAGTAAAGTATCGTAGGGCTGATCAGAAAAAGCCAGATTAAAAAATCAGTTAGAAGATTATAATATGTGTCGATAGCTCGTTACAGCTAGACGAACGAACCTTTTCAGTCAAGATGTATTCGTGTATTAGTCAAGATGTATTCGTGTATTAGTCAAGATGTATTCGTGTATTAGTCAAGATGTATTCGTGTATTAGTCAATATGTATTCGTGTATTAGTCAAGATGTATTCGTGTATTAGTCAAGATTAAGATAAAAAGCTACTTTTAGGTGCTTTTAAACAGTGAATATTCGTTTATTGCTCCAAGCTGCACGGTACGTGTCTTTTTTTAAAGAGGTGAGTGACTACTAGTAATCCTAATATGCTTAGCTTTAATGTTGGGTTCGTAAATGTTTCAAGGTATACATTTAATTTGTTACAGCCATGGCCATACAGACCGTGCCACCCGCGAAAGCCTAGATATATGTGATGTATCTCCGATTATGACCCCACGGTCAAAGTTCTTACAGGCGTTTCATGCGTGATGTGGGGGAGTTGAGGGCTTACATTACAGTTTGGAGAGTACGGGGATAGGTCAGTGCTTGCTTATATATGGATATCTTGACCAAATAAACACACGGGGCATGGTCAGTGCTTGCCATATATGGATAGTATCACCATATAAAGAATCTCCTTATATTCCAATTTACAACTGCTGTTCCAGGTTCTGTGCTTTTCATAAGTAAATGATGCTCTTTTTTAATAAGTAACTAATTAAATAATTTTTTGTTTTGTCGAAAATTCTGATTTTCTATGTGAGGGTTGTATGAAGATGAAAAGAAATACCTTAAAATTTCAGATTTTTCACTACTTAGTATTTTAATAAGATCAAAATTGTTTTGGCCCTGCCAAATATACGTTGAATTTAACTCCAAAATGTCTCATTCAAACAAATTAACACACGTTTATCTACTATATACAGTGCAGCTTTCCTGGTATCAAGGTACTAATTGTTTCCCATAGACCGCAATGCTTTTTTTTTGATGTTATAAGTTTGTATATTCATCCCTACTTCAACATGCATGTCACACCTTGTCATAGAGAGCAGTCTTCGATTACCAATTTGACGAGGACAGAACCGTGTACCCCACAGCATTTAGAGAGATAATTTTGCCTGAACTAGACAGGGATACGAGTTATTCTGTTACAAGAGATACATTGTCACAGATGTATGTTAAATTATTTTTCCAAATTAAACTATAAATTAGCATAATCTCACACGTAGCCAAGTGACTCCTCTTTGGTAAGCCTTATAGAAACTACAACTCTTACATAAAGCACCAATCACAGTTAGTCTTATATAAACTACAACTCTTACATAAAGCACCAATCACAGTTAGTCTTATAGAAACTACAACTCTTACATAAAGCACCAATCACAGTTAGTCTTATAGAAATATAACTCTTACATAAAGCACTAATCATAGTTAGTCTTATAGAAACTACAACTCTTACATAAAGCACCAATCACAGTTAGTCTTATAGAAATATAACTCTTACATAAAGCACTAATCATAGTTAGTCTTATAGAAACTACAACTCTTACATAAAGCACCAATCACAGTTAGTCTTATTGTTTATTTCTGAATCCAATATCCCTTTAGATCAATCACCCACACACACACACACATTCACACCCAGGTCCGGGCTTGTGGAGTTGGTGCCATTATACCTATAGCCAACCTTGTTTATAAAATAATATTAGTATAGTTCTAGACTGTATAAGTAACAAGTGTACTTAGTCTCACTTGTTAAAAACAATTTTATGAAGCACTAAGCTATGTTCTATATCAATGTGTATGAAAATGTAATGGAGATGTTCCACTGTTCTATATCAATGTGTATGAAAAAGTAATGGAGATGTTCAACTGTTCTATATCAATGTGTATGAAAATGTAATGCAGATGTTCAACTGTTCTATATCAATGTGTATGAAAATGTAATGGAGATGTTCAACTGTTCTATATCAATGTGTATGAAAATGTAATGCAGATGTTCAACTGTCCTATATCAATGTGTATGAAAATGTAATGCAGATGTTCAACTGTTCTATATCAATGTGTATGAAAATGTAATGCAGATGTTCAACTGTTCTATATCAATGTGTATGAAAATGTAATGGAGATGTTCAACTGTTCTATATCAATGTGTATGAAAATGTAATGCAGATGTTCAACTGTCCTATATCAATGTGTATGAAAATGTAATGCAGATGTTCAACTGTTCTTTTCATGCCTGTGCTTTACTAAAGAAATTATCTATTCTGAACAAAATGAATTGTTTTAACTACAAGCTGTGTTTTATTCATATCAGCACCTATCGAACTTCACTTTGGTGATGTGGGATAAATTGCTTTCTGTTATATTATAACGGGGTCAAAGGTCAAAATACTAATCAGTATGTACCACTTCTACTTCCAAAAAGAGATTTGATCTAAAATAAAGGACTTGCTATTTGTTTAGTAGACATATAACTTAACTTCAGGGACAGGTGGATATGACCCAATCTTATTACAAGTATAGGCTTTCATCACTTTTCACTTACCGCAGATACATGAGGTCACTAACCCCAATCCTCACACAAAGGTCAGCCTCCGGCATCTTCTCAGTAACAAGCTGTCCTCCTTTGTGTAGTAAACAAAACTGGGGCAATAAGTCACTATGTCAACAAATAATAATAAACCACTCTGTCAACAAAAAATAACCCACACTGTCCACAAATAATTATAAGCCACTCTCTCAACAAATAATAACAAGTCACTCTGTAAGCAAATATAATAGATCACAAGCTTTTAACACTTATTTTGTATTCTGGGTGAATTTTTTGGTAATAAAAAAAAACAAAAAAATGAAAATGAAAAACAACAAATATAGCAAGTCCATGGGAGTAAAAAGTAGGAGGAAAATTTGCTTCCAAGAAAGGTACAAGAGCGAGGAAAAGAAAATTGAGTAAAGAAAGTTTGATTGCCGTGCCTTAGACAAATATGTGAAGGCAGTGCTCCATTAGTCCAAGGAACACCACAAGGCACATAGACCACTACATCCGTAACGTGCACCAAACTGCAATGTGTATTTCCATCTCAAATTAAAGGGTAAATACTATTAATCATATAGATGCATGTAATTAATGTTGGTCCTATACATTAAATTCAAAATAATTAGCTCCACTTTTCGCCCCTGGTTTGTGCAATTGGTACCGTCATACCTTCTAGCCTATTCGGTACTTATTTCAACCCCCGTAGTAAACCTTTGGAAATATCATCATATAAACATTTAATAACTTGATCTTTCTAAACACTCATGATCAAACCTATGTCACTTAGTATAGACCCATCCTTGATGCAAGCTTCGGCGTGGAGAAAACCATATGAGCTGCGGCATTTTGTTTTTATCTACTTTTTAAACTTGTGTTTTCAATTCCGCATTTAAAGGATCAGGTGCTAATTTCAGTAATGAGTGTTCCAAAATCAAGTCTGTAAAAGGACAGAAATTGAATTAATAGATCATTGTCTCTAGTTTTTCAGTTACAAATTTGATAAGCTCTCCAAAGATTCTTCTTACTAACATTTTACTTTTCATTATCAACCAATCATGGCCCTAAAAACCCATATATACTCTATTTTATCGTCACCCATTTCTAGACTGGTTTCCATTTTTCCATATAATTAGTACCTCCTACAGATGTATTAATGCGTGTTTTGCTCTCAGTTACAATCTTCCATTAATGTACATTAAATTTAAGGAGCAAGGAATTGGGTCACGGCCATTCAACCAGCGTTATCTTGAACTGATATTTAACAGATTGCCAGCACTAATACCTAGGGAATATGTACGGATCATTTAAATTTACCACGCTTGTACTATGAGTGCATGTTTGCAACTGGCCCGGAGTGGTGTGGGAGGCGGTGGGAACTAATCAAAATGTCACATTTTGGACCAGCTTGGAAGGACCAAATGTGAGCTTACGACATTGTGCTCAGTGATAATGATATTTTATAAATTTCTGGATTTTTTCTATGAACTATTTGAAGTTCATATGGTTGTTATTAGTTCGCTAACATGCTTTCTTGTCCTTCTCCTTTCTCTTCCAAGCACTCTTCGCAGGTAAAAATGTACAAGAATGCACTTCTTCTAGAACGATTAGTTTCAAGAAATTCTTATCAGTATCACTGATACGCCATTTGTCAGGACAAACACTTTTACGCGTACAGCATTCATAAAATGCACAGAGTTTACAGTTTCGCCGATTTGTTATTCGCACTCTATGACGAATATAGGCAAGTCCATTCGTTGTTGATAATCTTGTACTAAGACATCAATTTATGTTGGGGGATTTAAGGGTCTAAAAGGCAGCATATTGGCGTATGTTCTTCAGATGAGGTTTTTTTCTCCCCTGTATTGGAGATGGGATCTAACTAAAGCGTGATAAAAATGTGTAAAGTATCTACATTTTCATACGTCTTCTAACCACACAGTGTAGCACTTAGTCAAAAGTTTTGAGGAAAAATTAAACTTTTCAACAGCTGCGTTGTTCAAGGTATCGAGCCAAACATGATTTCAAATGAAGGAGAAGGCACTTTCACCATGGACAATAGTCTAATGTCTGAGCAAAATGATACCGAAACTACCGTAGGTTCTCGAATGAGCAAAAGACTAATATTGAAAAACTTAATCATTTTAAGTTCTTCGTTTCTCTTCCTGTTTACGGCATTCCAGTCAAGCCAAAATCTCCAGAGCAGTCTAAACAAGGCTGAAGGACTAGGAACGGTGACCCTGTCCACAGTGTACGCCGCTAGCGTGTTATCGGGACTTCTACTTCCGCCTCTCGTTATCCGCCATCTTGGATGCAAATGGAGTCTGGTTCTCAGTATGCCGTGCTATATCCTGTACATGGCGGCTAACTTTTACCCAGTTTGGGGCACCATGCTCCCAGCCTCCCTGTTGTTAGGGGTTGCAGCGGCGCCCCTGTGGGCGGCTAAGTGCACGTATTTGACACAGATTGGGACGTGGTATGCCAAGTTGACAAACACAGATAGGGATGACGCAATCAATCGATTCTTTGGAGTATTCTTCATGATGTTTCAGACAAGTAAGAGATATTTGTTTGTAAAATCATTGGATTTGAATGCATTGAACCCATCATAATTGTCATAAAATAATAACTTTAAAATCTGTATGATATTGCTACACGTTTTGAGCCAGTCAGCTGTTATTGCATCATATTATAGTCGCTAAGAGAATTATTCAATATTGGTTTGATTTTTTTTCCTCCGGATATTTGCTAAGCACTGAAGAATGTTACTTGCACACAATAGAAAGCAGCATTAAAGTCTAAACAGAACATAAAATGTTTATTGAGCTCAGACTCGGAGCTTTTGCGTAGGATGACAAAGCAAATAGGCCTGATTCGGCCAGTTTTCTGAAGGTCACTTGCTATAAAAATTAGACTTATTTCTTTCAAATGCAACTATTTCTAGAAATATTATATCCAAGTTAGTGCCTGACATAAGTAAGATGGTCTGTGTGTATTTGAACGTATAACTAATGCGCTGGATTTCATAAAAATGTGGACAAATGAAGAAAATATATAAGGAATTTAATTACTGTCGTGATACATTTAACACGCCTTTGGAATCCTAGGTCAGTTCCATTCACGAACGATCTGTGCACACCTAAGTAATACATGCAGGCATCCTTTAAACGTTTGTAGTAATTTGTTCATCTAGCTTTTCCATCCTGACAAGTATCATTGCAAAGATTAAAACTAGATACGAATAGTCTGTTGGATAAAATTTGGATGTAGGTTTCAAAATAATTTTCATTCGGGAACTGATATAAATATTCAGCGGCTTTAGAGGTCATAACACTTGTGTATCCTTTGTGTAACATGTTAATAGACACGGGGTTAATTCAGCACTTGTGTATCCTATGTGGAAGATGTTAAAAGACACAGGGTCATTTCAGCACTTTGCCCTCCTGTTAGATTTCCGTATTCATTACAAGAAAAGAACATTCTTTCTAGTATTGTTCCGTGGCCTTGCTCAGCTGATGAGAGGAATCTAAATCCTTTATTAATCTTGCGCCGATAATAATTTGGAATGTTGGTATAAATTAAAATTGATTCTAAAATAATATTTTATAATTTCTGTGCTCAGAAGTAAAATGCTACTGATGGTATCATAGAACATATTATTAACTCTGCTTGAAGTATTTACTTTTTTTAAATTGGAGATAATTCATAGATAATTTCTATTTCAATTACTAGGCCAGATCTGGGGGAACCTGGTATCTTCAACTGTATTCAGTTTGAGGAAGGACAACACCACTGTGGATGAGACAGTTATTACTAATTGTGGAGCCAAGTACTGCCCAACTGGGGACGATAACAACACAAATCTAGATCGGCCTGACACGGACAAGGTCCCCCCCCCCTCTCTCTCTCTCTCTCTCTCTCTCTCTCTCTCTCTCTCTCTCTCTCTCTCTCTCTCTCTCAGATCTCCGTTCTCAAGTCAATATTTCCATATTGCTGGTAGCAAGGAGCATTACTATAAAATTAGTATACTATCGATACCATAAATTGAAATGCTTACAAATTCTGAAAGGAGCGCACCTTAGTCATACTCATTCAACATAACAGGGTAAAACTTATAAACTTTATAGTAAAGTACACGCAGTTCTGTAGACTAAGTAACCACGTACAGGTTTCAAAGTTAATATATATTAGTTTCTTTAACATAGAGGCAAAAACACACTCTGTACCACTTTACTGTTACGAACCATGATCAATCCTAAAAGCAAATACTATTTACATAGTTTAAACAAAAAACAGAGCAAACCAAATTATAGATCATTCCCCAATGATTAAGGGTGAAACCGTGAAAGATGCAGGTAGTTATTTAGATGTGGCAAGTTAAATAATAATAATAATAATAATAATAATAAGATATCTTACATTGAACATCTCCCATTAGCTTGTACAAGTAAAGAGTCGTTTATTGCCAGCCGTCTGGTGCGAATTGTAACACGATTTGATCTCTTTATCCTCATCAGAAGTACGTACGGATTCAAAACTAAATCTATATATAAAAAACTTAATTAGGGGGGTTTGATTAATAGCTGTTTTAGTGCTACTCTCAAGATTCAATGGCGACTAGGACAAATAATATATAAAACAGAAACAACCACCTTTAAGTTCCTGATACTTCAAACAGTAATTTATAATCCTTATTCTACCTCGTGGAAAAACAAATGTCATACATATCATTTCTGTAGCTCCATATCTCAAAAGCATTGTAACTTTAAAAAGGTATTAATGTTTCTAACAACTTGTGATGGATTTCCCGTCTGAAAATTGTGATCTTTTACAAACAAAAGCGTTACCTTCGCTTGTTAATTCTTACGTCGATTCAAGCAAAACAATTATCGTATTCAACTTTATTTGTTTATGCTCTATCTCTCAAAATCTCTCATTTTCCGTTTGACTGAAGATTTACACTGTGAGTGGAGTGTACCTGGCCTCGGCTGTGATCGGATTTCTCACAGTTCTGCTCCTCCTGGACCGTATAACTCTGGATAAAAACATGGAAAAAAACAGGAAACCCGGTGGACATGGGGGAGATTCTTTACATCTGCTGTGGGAGATCGTCAAGCACTGGAGAGACTCCCGATACCAGAAACTGTTGATCCCACTCACGGTCTACAGCGGAATCGAACAAGCTTTTATGGCCGGCGACTTTACCAAGGTTATCAATACCACCACCACCATCATCAGCAACATTATCATCTACTTCCTATTCTTCTTCTTCTTCTTGGGCATCGTTGCCATCCTCATCATCATTGTCAAACATCGTCGAAAATTCTGATTCCGTGATCCTCCTCCTCCTTCTCCTCCTCCTCCTCAGTGATGCCAGTACCTTTCTTAAAATTTCAAATTTTACCCACCTTATTTATGTTTTTTTTAAATATTTGTAAACTGGCGAACGAAAGACACATTAATGACAGAACATTGATTATTTTAATAACACGTATCATCATCATCATCATTATCGTCCTCGTCTTCCACATCGTCATCGTTTTGGTTGTCACTACTGCCTTTTTCGTCGTCTTTTATCGTTGTCGTGTTCTTCCTTCTTGTATTGTTCTACTTCTTAGACGTCGTCATCTTCCTAATCTTTCTCATGACAATAGCATCGCCTTTGTTATCATCGTCGCAAGTCCACATCATATCGTCCTTGTCGTTATCATCATCATCATCACCATCAAAATCATCATTATCATCAATTAATTAATCAAAATCAGTATGACGCCTGAACCTCACTTACATTTGCAATTTTGGCGATATTTTTACAAGAGTTATGTCCCTTGACTGACTTAAACTAAATATCCTAAATGTAACATGAACACTCTAGCATTCAAAATATGTATGTGACTTGAACCAAATTTGATGTTTAGTTCCATCCTAATAAGGTATGTGATGACTTTGATGGTGATCAGATTTCGACGAATGTCACAGAAAAACTTAGATTGAGCATCCCACTGGTAAGTGAACAAGAAGTATTCACATTTATTGTTTGATTTCAACCAGATTTAATAATACAGCTCTCCTCAGTGAGTTTCCGATGGGTTCGATGATAACCAGATTTTGACCATATTTTACAAAGTTATGGCTCTTAGCCGCCTTAGAATAGCCATGCATTCCAAAATCTTTGGAACGCCCAGGCATCCACATCTGATTTCAACCAAATTTTAGAAAAGCTTTCTCTAAGAAAGATCGCAAATATGTTTGATGATCTGCACATTTTTAGCATATTTCACAAAACTTCTGGACCTTGATTGACTTGTATTATCTTAGTGGCTGGTGGAAACTAGCATTTAAATTCCTTTTAATTTGAATTATATTAGTTATGAAGCTTTATATTAGCAAGATTATAGAATAATTAACTTTCAAGACATATTTTGGCCATATTTTACTGAAATGTTGTCCGTCATTCAGTATTATATCCAGTTTCCAGTGCTCCAGTGACAGGTGTCCGGGGACAATGGCCATGTTAACGGTAACCTCTTGTTCACGTTAGGCAATACAGACGGAGTTTATGTAAAACTTGTTACATTTGCGTGGAACTTATATTGTGTCATTACATTTCCAGTCCTTCGTCAGTTGTACAATAGGAATCTGGAACGTTGGTTACGTCATGATTGCGTACGGAGTGGCAAATGCCTTTTGTTCTCTGTTGTTCGGACGCTTGGTGCAATATGTCGGACACGTGCCTTTCTTTGTTTTGGGTCAGTATCTTTTATCAACTTATTAAGAGAAAAGTTAGTACAGAGTACATAGCGAATGTTCCAATATGTGTGAGAAAATAATACACGTTTTTCTCAATTATGAAAATGTAAAGTTACATAATGCAAAAATCCACTGCATAACTCTTGCATTCAATTATTCGTTCATATTTAAGTTCGTGTTCTTGGACATTGTAATGTATATGTTTTATTCATCATTTACCTGGGGAGTTCTCGTAAATTTTCGACTGTAAATATGAGATGTTTGAAACAAATGGGTGTTTCTTATTTAAATAAGAGATGTTTGAGATAAATGGGTGTTTCCTTTCTGTGTTCTTCATCAGCATCAACTTCTCCACTTATTTCACATTAAACGTAAGTTGTGTTCACAATGAGTATATAATCTCATTTAACATTTTCAGAACCCATGTTTATTCTCTGTTTTAACTGATTTATACTTTGGAAGATACATTAACGACAAGTGAAATTCATGTTCATAAACTGTTGCGAATTTTTTAAAAACTGTTGTTCCGAATCTACGTTAAATGCACTGAAATCTTTATAAATAAGAATAGTTTTGTTTGTGTCGTTTTGTTCTTTACGGCACATCAACACTTAGATGGTTATATCGTACTGAATCTTGTAGAATAAAGTGCTCAAGGACACACCACAGAAGCCAGTCCGGGCAGTTCTAATCCCAAGACGAACGCCTTGTCCACTGTGCCATTGCCGCAGTTTTATGTGTATTGTGCATTATGAATTATGTGTATTGAAACTCGAGAAATCCAAGGTTTACTAAAGGAAGCATCTTCATAAAAAGAAAATATATCATATTTGCCTTTTATCAATGAGTATCAAACTCCGCACACTTCGATTTACGCGGTTCAAAGAAGCATAAAAAAACAACTGTTAAAGTAATTCTTTTTACCTCGTTGGACTTACAATACAATATTTCTAGAACTTAGAGACACGTATGTTCATTCCATACAAAATGACTTTGAAATATACATTCTTCAATACAGTACCCATTATTTAACCAATGTTCCTTTGTCTACAGCCTTTATAGTTCATGGTGGCACACAAATCACACTACTGGTTTGGAAACCGGATAAGGAACTGACGTTTATGTTCTATTTTCTGGCAGTTCTATGGGGGATTGGGGATGCTGTCATCCAAACGCAGATAAATGGTAAGTATTGGAAATAATACTAAACTTGAATACAAATAACAGTGGATACAGCTCGAATCAGTTATACAGATCGCAACACTATCTCACTAATCAGTACATATTATTGTATGAGTTATACAGATCGCCACACTATCTCACTAATCAGTACAAATTATTGCATGAGTTATACAGATCTCAACACTATCTCACTAATCAGAACAAATTATTGCATGAGTTATACAGATCGCAACACTATCTCACTAATCAGTACAAATTATTGCATGAGTTACACAGATCGCAACACTATCTCACTAATCAGTACAAATTATTGCATGAGTTATACAGATCTCAACACTATCTCACTAATCAGTACAAATTATTGCATGATGTCTGTACATATTCACTGACAGTCTGTGCATCTAATAAAAATGGGTTTGCCTGAGATTGTTTAGCAAGTCATGTACAAAAAATCTCCCGCACCCCCTATATAAAAGAGCATGTGCTATACTTTATGCTAAATTGTGCATTGTGTCATTAAATTGTATTACTTATGAAATTCATGGTTATAAATATATTTTATTTCCAGTCCAATTTACTTTCGCTGCAAATAGCTCCCTGCCACCGTAATGGTGAACCTTCCTTAGTATTACTATGGACAAAATTAGTAATTTGTTACTTGCTATACTGTATGGTCTGCGAAATACGGTTGATCTTGTATATGCTACTAATTAAACGCTTATAAAACTTGTATTCATGTTTCATCCTACTCACATAGAATATTTAAAATTGCGTAAATTTTCATGGCATGAATTACTTCCAGAACTTTCCTTATTTGGATTGCCCAAAATGATGGCAGATGATGAAAACTAGCTATTGACAAAGGAAACAATCATAAAATGCAAACAGGAGACACGGTCTAAACATTGTTTGAAAACTACATTTTGAAAGAACTTGTAGTCGATATGCGATGAAACATACGGTTGGTTTGTAATCAACAGATATTCTTGAACATTTTGAGTACAAAACTCAAACTCACGATCGGTAGCCTGCAGTCTGGCTCCAGTTTCACCAGCAAAAGTCCAGGATATGTCAGTTTAAATAAAGCGAGATCTGCTATAAGGCGTATATGAGATACGCGCCGATAAAACTTCACGCTCTGGTGACCTCTGGAATTCCCTGTCCACTTCTTGTTGTAGATTATCAGATAACGCCTTGCATATCGTGTTTGGGAGAGTCATTTGTCACTAATAGATGATCCGAATGACGTTTTGTACCTTTAGAAAATGGCATATAATTTATATGTTGACAGCCACCATAAAATGTATAATGCTTCAAAAAGATAATAAAATCAGTATGCTTTTAAGCACGACTAACGCAGGACCAAACATAATTTTCTTTTTTCTAGTCCAGCATGGTCATCTATTAATTTTATTTTAACCATATATTATAGAAAATATTAGGTCAAACAAAAAAACACCTCCTACCCCCCTCCCCCTACCCCCCCCCAAAAAAAAAATACAAAAACAACACACAAAAAACAAACAAACAAAAAATCAAACCACGAACTTTTTTTTTTCTTGGCCATCGTCATGGCAATTTTTTCAACATCAAAATCACTCTTAAGAAAACACACATACAAGGCTACTAATCAGAATTCGATACAAGTTGTTCTAAGAACAACTAACGCCTGACCGTGTTGGGTTTCGTAACACGATTAAAATATTTAGATACATGTAATTACAATGTAAAACTTTCTGATTTGTATAACATTATTAATAATTACATAATGGACTTTAAATTGAAGTAATTAACAAGCAGCTCTCCTTATCTTGGTCCTGTAATTCAGTTTAATACTGCAGTTAAGCAATGCACTGCATACACAGTTGATGAATTAAAATGTACAACACTGAAAAAATGAACGGCACATACAAGCCATTAAACATTTTTTATAACTAAATTTTATGATTTGACAGCGATGACCCTGTTAAGAGAAACATAGCACAGTGTGATACGAAATTCTGGCAGATTCAGCTTAAATTTTTATGTATAGGAACAGCTGGATGCGCAATATCTTATTGGCATTTAACAGACCAAAGTGTACCAGAGTTAGCAAAATCAGCATGCAGGTGCTATGTCTACTTTAAAATAAAAAAAATGCTATCTGACTGTTTAACACCATTATCTGATGAACATGCTTTTAATACAACTAACACAATTATAAATATGAAACAACTTAACATAATCTGCAATAACTGTAACATTCGACCAACTTATGACTGAATGCATTAATAAAAAAAGACAAATACTTGATTGATAAAGGACCTGAAGAATATAAAACAGTACATCAAGGTTATGGAGAGCTTAAACCTGCTGGTCTGATAAAGGCTTACGAAAGTTTTTACAACCATGAAGTAGGTACTGTTGAATACTGCAAACCAATGTCAGCTGATGAATTCACCTCAGTAGTAACAAATGATAAAATACAGGATGTGTATACGTCTTTGTTTCAGAAAGGAAAAAGCTCAGAGAGGATGGAATATCAAGACTAAAATGAAATTATTAGGCTTCATGTGATATGTACTTTGGCTGGTCAGCTTCAAAATAGAACATTTGTTACACTGTCATTTCCCACCCTTCAAGACACTGTGTAAAGTGTATTTGAAAACCTAATTTTGAGCGAACAAAACTGTGCCTCAGATGAAACATCACAATAGGATTTCAGCAATATATTTTAGACTACAAAGTTAGGCTTAACTATGTTGCTGGTGGTGATGGTATAATATATTTATTGTCTAGTGATATATGGCCATGAAAATGGGTAGCATTGATAGCTTTAAACTAGTACTTAACACTGCTATAAATAATGACATTGTAAAAAAATATGATTCCAGCAGTTAATAAATAGTCTGTAACAATTCGTCAAAATATAGACAATGAAATAAAAGAAGAGTAAGTGTAAAATACCGATGTTGTCAAGAAGGAAAAAATCGTAATCGTCTTGTAATTGCAACAGCGCATTATTTAAAGACAAAAATCATAAAATAAACAAGCAATCATTTATATCGGTGATGATATTTGTAGGAGCTACCTACGGTACTTTTTAAAAGTAGGTGATGACATCGTAACCGTTTTGTTGCCATGTCAACACCTTTGATTAAAACGCAAACAATAAGCCAAAATATGCTAAAAGAAGTAAAATGACATAATTAGCTTAGAAAGAAACAACTTGTTCAGCTTTTTTCATAAAACAGCTTATTACACTACCAATAATTCCAGGCATTGCTGCTTCTGTCTGTGTGTCCAAATCAAACAAATAATTGACACTATGTTTCGAGCCTTTTCCAATCACGTAAAAAGCAAACGATTCGCTTGGATTAGGACTAGGTGGAGCAGAAAGAGAAATAGGTGGAGCAGGAGAAGGGAAAACATAATTTTTAACACAAGAGTTGTTGCAATCATGCCTATAGTTGTAACAATGGTGACAAATATTACTCCTTTCTCTTTAAACGATCATTTTAGCCTTTCATCTAATTGTAAAAAATCTCTAACTTCTGAAATAACCTTTCAGTATTCTTTCTAAAGTTACGCGTTAAATCTGTTAAATGTGCAACTATTTGTGTTCTTCTACTTTCAACACTTTCAAACAGCTTTTGCAATTTAACTATCTCTTATTGCGTCTGTTTCTTTGCTGATACCTTTCTTTATGTCCTCTATCTATTTGTCATACGTACATCATCTGATTTCATATGTTCTGTCTGTCACAGAATCAGCAACGTTTGCACAATTACACAACCTCCAATTCTCTTTCTTCTTGCGGAGTAAATTATCTTCGCTCTGCAGGTGGAGTTTCTCTACTTTTATTTCTTTCATCTAATCATCTATGATAGTTTCTGGTTCTTATTTATACTGGTAAAATGGTTCATTGGTATTAATTATTTTTCATTTCTATTTCCTCGGGAACTCTCATTGACTGTCTTTGTACAGCAGTAGGTTCTATAAAATGTTGTAAGGATCAGCGTGAAGATTTGCCATTTGGTGGTATCCATTTGTTTCATTATTTTGTGCAGCCTATGGGACTTAAGTAAGCCACATCGACCTTCAGTGGGTACAGAGTTAGGCGCCAACATCTTATTTGACTGCCCGTTTTAGAAATATGTATTTGTTTTTCGCCTACTTCTTGGTAGTTTAACCGCAAATTTGTGTATCTTCAATGCTAAAATCTTGATTGATATAATCTTTGTATTCCTGTACTAAATCTATAGAGTTTGTTTGGGAGTTTCAAATCCCTCATTAGATAAACGATTATCACCGATGGGATGGATCTTCAATAATTGTGTCCGTAGTTTGTTCTTCGTAACCATCTTCATGGGGAACAGATTTTTTTCAAAAGTATGATGCATATCTATTCTACCACCTTCTTCCATTTTCACATTATTTAAATGTTAGATAAACAACTTGAACAATAATTAGGCTACATCGAAAAGACAAATAACAGTAGATTAACTTCTACTGAAATGGAAGAATACAAACGATAATTGAAAATTAGAATTGCAAATGGGACATACAAAGAAGTAACTGGTAAGACTTTAACCGATAAGGAGTTGGAAAAAATGGTCGAAAAAACAAATCAAGAAAGCCTATGAAATCTTTGATAATGCAAAATCAGCTAAAATAGTCTAGTCATTGTCATATGTTGCTATCCTATCAGCAACGACTTTGATGAGTACGTTTCTACCAGTTGATGATTTGAATAAATTGCGGGCTGAGTTAAGAGAAGATAACACAACATCAAATGATATTAGATACTTTACAATATTTGTGTCATTTAAGTTAGGAATTCTTTTACCAGGACTGAGTGCTAGTTTGACAACATTGAAACACATTGATTTCGATAAATCTGCAGAGGAAAAACATCAACAGTAATTAGAAAACTAAGTTAAAGCGTACCAAAGTATTTGTACTCGATTAATTTTTCTTTTTGACGACAATTATAACAATGGCTGTTATTACTGGAGTGTATATTTATTACATAGTTACATCTTTCAAGGAATATTTAGAAGAGACAAAACAGACTAAAGTATGTTATTAAAAATATCCGCAAAGATAATATCTGCCATTAAAAAACTTATATATATATATATGACTGGGTATCATATAGCATGTGTTCGTGTAGTATAAACATATCCTGCTGCTCAGGATCAGAAAAATCAAAAGACGAAATATATATCAAGATCATCATAATCCACATATGCAGATTTCTCACTTGCGATAAAGTCAATAGATGGAATAACCAGTATTTTTTGCATCGTATCTGATATTAAATGAAATGAAACAGTACCACATTGAATAAATGAATGTTGGTTTTGGTTTTGCTAGTTTTAACGGCACTTGTAAAACATTATTGGCTATATCAAACCGAGAAAATGGGAGCTAATTGCCTTTCCCGATGACACATTAAGGTTGTCTACTCAGGTTGATATGGGCGGGTATCGAACCCGCGACCCTTGAATTACGAGTCTGAAGCTCTACCAACTGAGCTACCGCAGCTCCCGAATCAATCAAACAATTGCAAGAGTATTACAATGAATCCAAGCAACAAAGGTACCGCATCGATGAAAACCACACGATATCTCAAATGTACACGTGTCAAAATATTAGATACGTTTTCTCTAGTACTCTTTGTTTTCTTGTCTCCAAACTCTGTGGTACTCCTTCAGACATGACTTACAATAACCGCAAGTATAGTTAAACTCAGTCATGACTTTTTTATATTTTCACATTTCCAATATGTCTTAGTATACGTTATTTAATTTTGCTATTTTATTTTCAATGAACTTCTACTATTCAATATATACTACTGTTACTTTCAACATAATTGTAAGACGAGTTTAAACCGATGTTTAGGTTATGTGGCATACGGTTTAGATTATATTACAAGTAAGCTATAGATCATGTTTGTATTTACCTTGTAAATTTGTTGTAAAGAAATGGAAGGTGGGGAACAAATTGAAATAATTTCGATGTTTGAAAAATCACCAGAAAAGGTAATTTCTCAGAAGCAGAAAGATCCATATAGAGTTGAACTTGGAAGGAAACTTTTATTCAAATCAAAAGAATTCAGAAAAGGAAAAGCCGATAGACTTAAAATAGAACATACAAATCAACACCAATTGAAGATCAAAAACTTAGTTCAAATAAGTGAACTTATTTCTGAATTGGTGGTGGCATTGTTGTTTTAGGTCTATTATTGATGTATGCAGAAAGGACTGTTGTTTACATTGTTAAATATATTGTACCTGATTAAACACTTCAAAAAAGCACAAGATAAATTTATTACTGTACCAAACTAACAGTAAAATCCCATTGCAGAAATGTTGTGAAAGTTCAGATTAATAAATGCCAAGTGAGACATGGTTCACACTATTTACCATGCAACGGTTGTCTCATCTCTTATAGTCATATACGGACTGCATTGGAAAAAAGATCTCAGTAAATGCTGTGTTTAAAAGATATACAATAGACTTCCTGATACTTAACAGTTTCATACCAGACAAAATAATTACGTAGGTACAAATCTCAGGCTATAAAACAGACTTAAGATATTTTCATTCAATGTTGAAAAGAAAGCCAATGAAAAACTGTTATCTCTTCAATATCATATAAATCTTGCATGCATATGAGAGTCCCGATTTCGACACATGCAATGACAAAGATTGCGAAAGGAAATTAGAATGATTTGGATAAATAGATCAAACATTACCGAGATATTAGAAAGAAATACAAAGCAGCATATGTTATATGATTTTAAACCACATAGATGTCAGCATGATTACAGTTTAAGTGGGATGGATGTAGCAGGTGCTGGTTTAAGAGTCATAACAATAGAAATATCAGGTATTATCACTATGGCTTTTAGAGGGTTTGGTACAACTTTACTGGGGTTTATTGCAAATGTTTCCGAGGAAGGGCTGATATACAAAAAAGTTATAAAATACGATGAGCTCATAACTTTATGCCATTTGTAAGATAAGCAATATTGATGACATGATAATCAAGGCACTTAGTGATAATGTGATTAATTACAAGGAGTTTGATATGATAGTTAAATTGTATAACAGCGACAAGAGCATACATATTGCAATCAGGACGAAAATAAACAACAAACAAAGTCAAGACATTGAAGAACTGTATCTTTTAAGTCAACGGAACGAAATTGAAGCATAAGCTTACAACAAACATAATTCTATTATGATAATGGAAGTAAATATAAAGTATATGACTTTTAGCTCTTTCAGTGTACGCTACATAAATGAAGCGCTATATTACAATAGGAGAACAACCTAATATGAGAAAATATTTTGCAAATCCAATTGATAATAGAGGTGGTAAACTATCCATTTCATTACAGACAATACATTACAATGTTTCCAATGAACTCAAATACAACATATTTTATTACATCAACGACAAGATTAAATGATGTGGTTTCTATACCCTTCATATGTACATGAACAAAGTCAATGAGGGAATGACAATTAAGAAATTATTGAAAACGAGCGCCTGAAATACAGTTCAAAGGTTCAAGTCACTTCATCCGACATATCGACACAGCATATAACCACCTACAACCGTCAATTATTAGACTTCGATAGCCAGAGAACTATACTGGCGTCTACTGAATCGAATACAGTTTGTGGGCTTTTGAAACCTACAAATGTATACATTTTCCTCACACAGATCAATATCACACAATATTACTCTAATGGATATTGCTCATGTTTGATATAGTCTCTAGAAGATAAACGTGTTTTTTTTCCTACGGTGACTATATTTCACATAATGATAATATATATAACAACGATGTACCATAATATATTAAATATCAGCATTAAAAATGAAGATAGAAAAGTTACAGATTTTCACATCATACATGTAACATATACTTTACACGTTAGTAAATAACATTAATACAGTGGAAGAGATATTATAAAGAGGATCTAGTGAATTACATTCTAGCTTAGTTTAAGAAAACTCAGATGAAAAAATAATTATAAATCAAGCAATAAAAATGACCTAAACATGAATCGATACCATACTGCTGGTTTAGGTGATCCAGTAAAATCAATTGTGCTGCAATTGTGCTACTAAACAATTTGTAAGTACTCCTGTTTGTATTCAGACAGGTACGACTTTGGAGTACACTAATTTGGAAGATATTAGGACACGGAGAGAGCAAGTAGAAATAAAAAATATTTTCTGTAGAACAGAGTGGTAATGAAAGAGCCATTGAAATTCAGGATTTAGACCAGAAAATTGACAAGAACAGGAACAATATTTTAAATGTATAGGACATGTTCCAACAAAGACTTATTACCATGTTTCATGCCAAATAAACACTATAGAATGCGTAGGAATAAAGAGATGAAATGCCAAACATTCAACACTATTTACATCCAATTGGACGAAGGATAAATTCAGAGATAAATGGCTTAGAAATTTACATGGAAAAAATAAAGAAATCTCTGTAAGACTATGACACTTTACGTTCCCAACTTGAACAATTACATAACGACTTAAAAATGCATATCAACAAATCCATCACGAAAGTTATTTTGAAAAAATAAAATAAAAAAAGAATACCAATAAATAAGTTTAGGAAGATTTTTACCAACTTGAACAACAAGGTGATTGATAACACTATTAATTTGCTACAGCTGCAAAATAAGAATGATTTTACTGTAATAATGAAAAGAAAGATGTTCAGATGACAAAAGAGGCTTAAACACTCTATTTTAACATAAACAATTGAAATGGCTGGTCCATCATATCTACAATTAATTCTTATATTAGAGTTAAACAATCAACATATAATTACTCATTAGATGTTTAAAAATTGTTTTGTTTCTATTGTCTCATCTATCAATTATTTTTTGCAATGATGATAAATCTTCCATAATTGGCATTATGTTTTCTGATGCTAATGGACAATTTTTGAAATAATCATGTAACTGCATTAGTACTTCTAAATTTACTTCTAAAATACCGCGATTTTATTTTTCATCGACTCTACAGTACATTACATTGTCTTTGATTACTTGTATTTGCTGTTTGTTTGTCCATTTAAAGTGTATAACACACTATCCCTAATGATTATTTAATATAGATGTACACAAGGAATGACCCCGACATTTACCTATCATATTTTCCTTCATTTGCAACCTTTCCTTCATCATCAACAAAGTATTTATGATTGACTTCAGCAGAGTTATTTAGTGTCATACTAATTCCTTCTCTTATATCAGACGCATTCATCAGAAACATATAATGATATGTTAATAATTAAAATAGCATCATTTCCTAATCCTGGGGTACTATAATAATGACTTGGATATAGTTTACAAATCTGCATGCAAACATTCCTAAATCCCTATAAAAATGTATCACGCACCCTCAAAGTATCTTTCTAAACGTAATAATCATTATCAGCAAGATATTTTATTTAAAATGTACCATGATATCTTTTAAACATAAGTATTCATTCTCTTTTATGTTTTCACCTCTAAGACCTAAATATCATTTTTCTATTGGTTGTGATATAGATAAATGTCATTCCTTAAAATCTGTGTTTCATTTCACTAAAATGCTTTAAATGTCTTAAACAAACAAACAAGCAACAAAAAATAAAGAAACAAAACATTTTAACACTTAAATATTTCGCAGCTTCATTTAATGAGTCGCCCATAAACCTATAACTGTCTGCAAATCTAATTGTCGTTTTGATCATTTTGATTAAAATATCCTTGCTTATTTTTTTAAATCTGTCAACTACAAAATCTTTACTAAATACAATATATTTTCTTCAATATTTCATATTATTTGTACATCTTTATTAGGATCATTTTAGCGAAAGCTTTCAAATTTGATGTGAATTCTAGCCTGTTATATTGTGACTAATAAGTGGTATGTTGTCTATAATTTAAATTACATTCATTATGTCCAGAACCTATACACGTACCAGCTAAACGACCCAGACCTCTTACTTTGTTGGTAGTAATATTATTGTTCCCTTCGCTCTCTTTAACTTTGTCTTCAGCATCTACAATTCCTTTTCACAAATATGTCTGTGAGCTATAGATTCATAGTCTTTGCCTTAGTATGCAAAATCCTGAAGAAATATGTGTCGCTGTTTTTTATTGTCCATGAATGATTACTATCTTCCTTGCAATTTTTCATTGGTTTTATAATACTTTCAAAATCGTAATAAGTTACAATAGTATCTTTCAACATATAATGTAAGTTTCTACATTTTACAACAGAACCATTTTAGACATTATATCTGTTGAATAATTTACCTGATTGCATAATCTTGTATGTTCATTTAATGTAAAGTGAACTTAAACATGATTTAAACACTTTCTGCAAATATTGTTTATACATGTGTATTTGTTTATCTGAGATGATATAAACCTTGATAAATGATTAATCCCACGATAATTATACTTTTCTTCATTCTAATAATACCAACATGTCGACAAGAAAGTCTTTCTCTCTTTCGGTGATTTTAACCGGTCCTATGTAGTTTTTCTCATCACTTTTGCTCTCTTATCTCCCTTCGCTCGCAATGTTCGCTTGGTTCTCTTCAATCACTTCGCCAAGCAGCTATCTCATGCACATTTACGGCTATATCAAATAAGTTTTCAAATTTATCAATATATTGTATCTTTATTACGCATCTGTTACACCATTGTTCATACTTACCTAGATTATATTTTCATGGTTTGTATTTGTCGTTCATTTTTTTAAACGTTAAGACAGACTTTTGTGTCATTTATTGAAATTTTATTCTAAACATGATCTTCTTCCAATAGGTTCTTATCTATATACGTGTAATGTTCTGTAGTCTATTTTATTAAACACACATTTTGTATCAACACCTAATTGCTGTCTAAATTTTGTGTATACTACATCAAACATCATATTAAGTATTTTGTTCTATCTGAACTCTGTTTATTATGCTAAAAGATGTTTATTCTGTGGCAGCAATTATTACATAGTGAGATATGTGTGCTCCTGTTTCTGATGGCAATAACTGTTTAGATATTACAAACAAATCTAATTAAACGTTTAACGAACCAAACTATCTTATTCTTCTACCTAATATCTTTTCAATGATGATTATACGCTACTAAACAATTCGTACAAATCTTGATTGTTTCCTATGTAAAATCTATATTTATTTAATCTCTTATTAAATGAATCCTGAAGCTTCGCTGTTGTAATTATTCCTTTTTCATTTCTTATAATCATTTATAAAATGTATTTTCGAGTTTGAAGATGTTTTAAAGGTATCTAACTCGTAAAGATTAGTTGAGTAGGTTTATGTATCGTCATTAGACATGAGGAACTCTTATCGCAGGCAAAAAGTGAAAAACGAGAATAGCAGAGTTTTTCCTGTGGCTTGCGACGATTAAGATTTCCACACAAAAGGATTGATCTAAATGACATTGATTATTAATGGCAGGCGTATATATTCGAGTCACAATCATGCGAGAAAGATAACAACGGATATAAATATATTTTCACAGAGATATAGAAGCATACATGAAGGATAACAACGTATATATATATATATATATATATATATATATATATATATATATATATATATATATATATCAGGATCGTAGTATAAACAGCTATGAAATTCTTCCTCTGTCATTTATTTTACTTTATTTTATTGTATTAATTATTACTTTGAACTGAGCTCAGCTGTCATAGATTATATTGCTAATTTTGGAGAAGTTATTATTTCCAAATCTATTAGCAAACCAACAATTGGTTTTTTCCCCCTTTCTAGCGTAGATGTAGTAAAAGTACACTGTAAGAAAGTCGTCTTGAAAAACAACCTATGACATAATAGAAACATCACATTATCTATCCCTGACATAAAAACGGATATCCTTCAGTGTTTCAAAAAAAAAACAACAGGAGATTTATATATAACTTTCAAAGATCGTGATATTAAAACTTTCAAAGATCGTGATATTAAAATAAGTAGCTCTTGTGTTCTCCTCAGTACACTCAGTTAAACCTTTAAAACTGTAAAGTTCGAAACAGACATTTATTTTCAATTCGATACAGATACTTTTCTAAAATCTTTTTTTCTGCTGCATTTCTTGTGGGCCCCGAAGACTTTATTACGTTTTCGAAATCTGTATAGTGACTATACAAAAATGAGTTTAGATTGAAAATTGTTTCAAATAGTTATATATAAGAAAAAAAAAAAAAAAAAAAAAAGAAAGACAAAACGGTTGTAAGATTTTAAATGTTAAAGTTTCAGTTGTAATAGATCACCTCACCTTTCTGGTCTGTTATTATCACCTCAAAATGCTTTGTCAAATGTCAAATATGCATTTTAATGCCTTTATTGCGTTTAATCCATTCCAATTTATAATCGCGATTTTATGACCTTTGATCATTATTTAAACAGTTACCAACCGCCTCCCACCCCCTAACACACACACACACACACACACACACACACGGGAAAGTAACTTTCTTTCAGTTTCAGCAGACCATTATCTACACTTCTTGATTAGACTGTATGCTCCGCATATTGTGTACACATAGCAACTGTATCACGCGGCTCTTGTGCGTCAGCTGCACAATACAAACTTGCCACACATTTTGCATACTTCGTTTCAAAACTTTTACCGTATCGGCGACCTTACTTTTGATCGCGGAGTATAATTGATCTGCATTTTACGATGTGGCCGTCTGTTGACAACGAGATGGCTATCAGTTATACAGGATGCACATTTCTTTATATACTGTCTTCAGTCATTGTTTCTTCAATGGCTGTGCGATTCACTTTCATATGTGCTTTTCTGAGAACTATTTTAAACGCATTTTAACATTTTTGATATTCTAATACAACAAGAATATGCAAATAAATTATTGATTTTTCGTTTTCTTACCCTTTTAGATTTGATCATCAATATATATATATATATAGTAGGATCAGTTAGACCTTGTACTCCAAACATGTATATTACTGATGTGTGAACATCAATATCAACCATTGTATAGATCGGGGATTTCCGGATATAATCGAAAACTGTTCAACCATAACAGGTTAACAGCGACTTTCAATAAATGACTTAAAATGTAATGCACTGTGTATGACACACAAAAATATGTAATATCATTATTTATAGGCTGTATATTCGTATTCACTCATGATAAAACTCAACGATTAGAAATGTACTTACTTTCTTCATGCAAGAATGGCGTAAGAAATCCTTTGTATCCGTCTCGTAATCAATACATTACATATTAATGAAAAGCACTAACAAACATCAACAAAGATAACAAATCTCAATTAGAAAATCCCAATTTTATGAACTTAGATCATATTGAAAGAGGAAGAACTTTTTTATTGTCACCCTTTGTGTAATATCTATACTTTGGTCTACGTTACTGTGTCTGCAATCCGTGTGTGTAGCCAAATTTTCCAGATCATATAGCAACTAAATATTTTAACAGCGCTAAATTTTATCTATTTATGATTAACTTTTCATGTTTCTTTTTTTTACAACTTACTTTAATGGTACAAATTATGATGATGCTAGCCTAGAAATGAAATACTAACTTTTTGGTTATATTCATGTCGGCCTAGAAATGAAATACTAACTTTTTGGTTATATTCATGTATGCCTTGAAAATATTATTAACTCTGTGTTTTCAGAACTTCAAATAATCGTAAATGTATGTCGCTTGGTCGGGCGTCGGTCGTGCTAAAAATGAATTATTAACTTATGTTTTGAAGCATACATTTTTAAGTGTTCGTGAACATATACATACTACTTCAGAAATATGACAGCTGTAATTTGATTGATTAATCAAGAGGTCAGCGTAACATGACTTCTTATTGGATTCCATTAGATCCACTTCTTGTAAGTCATTATTAATCAAGAGATCAACGTAACATGACTTCTTATTGGATTCCATTAGATACACTTCTTGTAATTAGATCTTAGTATTAATCAGACTGAGGAAAAGTCAGAGTAGAACAAAATATAATTCAGTCGTCATATCGTAACGTTTATTAAAGACCATTATATTGCAATAGATATATTATGTAGCATACACCATACAGTGCATTAAATGATGTAAGAAATCATAAAAGCTTTATTTTTTTAATTTCCAGCATTTTATGGATACTTATTCACGAAGAAGCCCGAGGCAGCGTTTGCCAGTTACCGTATCTTTGAGTCTGCAGGTTTTATTTTGTCGTTTGGCTACAGTAGTTTCCTATGCACAGACATTAAGATCTACATCTGCCTCGCTTTCCTCGTGGTTGGAATGGCACAGTATGCTGTAGTGGAGATAACACACAGGCGATCGGACGTCAGAACAGCACGACGAAATACGTAGTATGACTGCACTTATAACAAAGTGCACGGTAAAATATAATAGTTATGGAAAGAAGTGTGTCCTCAGAAGAAGGTTTCTTTGTGCATTCGTCTCTCTTTAACTTGCTGGTCTTTTTAGATTCCTATTGTGTCTTGTTACCTTTTATTTGACAACGTTATATTAGCATTAGCCTGCACTTACAGCAAGTGGTATCCCTGGTATGCAAAAACAATGGGAAGGATGAACACTGTGTCCGTATTGACTTTTGGGTTGCAGAAAAGCGGAATTAAGAAAGAAAGAGAAAGAAGCAAGAGACCCACATTATCGTCTAGATTTATCTCTAATAATATATAACTTCAGTTTGTTCTTACAGCAAGTGGTATCCTTGGTATGTGAGACCAATGGGAGGGAAGAACACTGTGTCCGTATTGTCTTTTGGGTTGCAGAAAATCGGAATTCAGAAAGAAAAAGAAAGAGCCAAGAGACCCCCACGTTATCTTCTGGACTTGTCTCTAATTATATACCTGACCAATTTTCAAAATTCCTTATGATATCAACTGTTACTCTGTGCGCGAGTTAGGTATTCAATTATATTTAGGGATGTCGACGATATCGTTCTTTACAAAGATGAAACTGATGTAGGTTGTTTGTTGATGTCAAAATTGTACTATATGGTTTATGGAATTATTGCTTTAACTACAAATAAACCAAGCAAACATGCGGCGCACGAATTTTCCTAAAAAAATAGTTTCATATCTAGTCATAAATTTCGAATGTAATTTTAATGTTGTGCCTAAAGATGACATATGGAATAGCGACATATATTTCAGAGCTGTTTATATTCATAATGAGAAATATTCACGATTTTATTTTATTATTTATCCACAAACTCGTGTTCCTCTTAATAACATAAAAAATGTATAATAAATGTATCATGCAATATTTTTGACCGCTTTTGGATTTGATTACTTGATGTGTTTTACACAGTGATAAAGCTTTTTGTGTATCAATCAACAAATCTCTAATACATGGGAGTCAGATAAAAAAAAAAAACCAAAGTATCAGTCAATCAATACGTCTGTCTGTCTATCTGTCTGTCTGCTGATCTATCTGGCGGTATTTTTGTAGTAGCAGTAATAGTAGCATTTATTTATCTATCTATCTGTCTTCCGTATATCTGGCGAAAACTATTGAAACGGGCGTGTGGGGGTGCGGGGGCATTATGTCGAAAGACGTTTGTCTCAAACAAAAGGAAACTATATATAACAAGCGAGGATGGCGATGCTTTCGTCTTAACTTAATATTGATGACATTGGAAAGGAAAAAAAAACTTTTGTTCCAGCAAGGGACAACACTGTAAGTGGATAAGGAAAAAACAAACTACAACGAGTATTTTCCCTTATATCATCATCTAATGCCTTGCGTTACTTCAGTTCAGACATGTCGTAATATAGAGTCTATAAGTACATTAAAGGTGAACAGCGATGAGATATTTGACATCCTTTTGATGGAGATAAATACATAGATTTTAAATGTTTAATTTTGGCACTTTGACGCGGAAATAATTCTATAATTTATTCAATTGAAATATGCATTCTGGATAAACTTGATTAAAAAAGAAATATATATCAAGTACGTGGATCTTGGGTAGATTGGAGGAAACAAGTTTAAATGCATTGCCATAATAAGTCAGATGATAAATTGTGCACTTTGTACATAAAAGCTTTACAACAAAGTCACTGTATTTTGACACAAAAATGACATCGAAGTACATTTCGTACAAAGACAGTAAAAGGGTAGCCCCAATAATGTCGAATATAATTATATATTTCATGCTTTATGCATGAGCTATATGGAACAGAGTAACATACAGTTAAATTATATTTTTACAAACGCCGTTAATGAACAACAAATTGGTCGAAATGTATTTTACACTCTTAAGGTGCGAATATTGTATTAAACAGGATGGAAATAAATATGCTACAAATATTTTGTTCAACATGGTGGAAGTGAACTTAGACAGTGCTGGACATTGTTAAAAATAAAAGATTTGTCACAGTTACTTCCCCGTTTTCACGATATTTGCTTTGAACAAGGGTTGATAATCAACGGCAGGTAAGGAAAATACGTTTGTTATTAAAAACATCCACAAACGTTCTCAACAGATCAAATTCTTTAACACCGTGTTGCCGCGCGTGTTCACATATATAAGAGCAAGAAGTTGAACGTTATTGTCACTAGTGGGATTTGGATGAGATTACAGTATTTACGTTATGGTCACTAGTGGGATTTGGATGAGATTACAGTATTTAACGTTATGGTCACAGTGGGATTTGGATGAGATTACAGTATTTAACGTTATGGTCACTAGTGGGATTTGGATGAGATTACAGTATTTAACGTTATGGTCACAGTGGGATTTGGATGAGATTACAGTATTTAACTATATGGTCACTAGTGGGATTTGGATGAGATTACAGTATTTCTTTTCTACTTTTAAATTGAAAGACCTATCATAATAAAAAGAAGAAGAAAAAAAAAAAACATTTATAATTCAAACCGAAAATATGTAGTCTATGTCACAAAATGTTGCATTCACATCGTCAATAAGCTTAGAAACTTTGCGTGTGAAATGTCACCGGTATGGGCAGGGATATATATATATATATATATATATATATATATATATATATATATATATATATATATATATATATATATATATATATATATACATTCGGATGACAAGAATGTCATTTTCGGCTAGCAACTGACCCCTCAATTATATAAAAGTTATTAAAAAGCTAATTACTCCGACATTTCACAGTCTATCATCATTAAAAGCTTTTGTCTTATTTGTCTTATGTACAGCCAATAAGGCCAGGTTACAAGTTTCGAAAGAAGCCGCATTTCCTAGTATGCTGATGATAAAGTTATTGGTCAACATAGTTCAGTAGCATCAGTAAAATCCTATAACTTCCGTAAAGTCGATGGTAGTGAGAGAATGCAGGTACATGCAAATTACAAAGCGGCATATATGTTTGCTTCATTCTTTGATATTATTTGAAAATCAAATCATATTTTTGTATCCTCTTCTATCTCTCTTAAAAACACTGCCAGCTAAAATATGTATCTACAAATCTTGGCGGTTCACATAACTCAGTTGAATGACCTGAGTGTTACGTGCTTGACTTTTTGAAACCATGCTTCTATGAATCTGATTTGCCCGAGATATAGCTAAAGTACCTCAAGTGCATCTATATCAATTAACACACGTGAGTTATCTCCTGCAGAACACGCCAGGAACAGGTGTCTAGTCGAGATGGATGGGATAGGTCGCACCTAGCTTCGGAATTAATTAAAAAACTCACCCTTGATTGCCAGCGCCAACTAACCAGTACACATCACATACTAAATGCTTCATAATGTCCGTAAATCAGGACAGTTCATTTCCTTATTTTCCCCTCTAACTGCACATTTTTCTTACACTACTGCTACTACTACTACTACTATTACTACTACTGCTACTACTACTACTACTACTACTACTACTACTATAGAAAACCCTGATTTGAAAGACCATATTTTTGATGCACGAGGAAATGTGTTATATCATACGATGATCTCGAATGAGAGACCATCTGTCCATGGGCGTCCGCAGGAAATTTTCCCGGGTTTGGGGGGGGGGGGGGGGGGGGCAAAGCCAAATCAAAGGTGATATATATATATATATATATATATATATATATATATATATATATATATATATATATATATGCTGCACAATGGACGCCCATGCATCTGTCTTAAGAGATTACTTTTGTTTCCATAAGGATTGGCTCTCTAGATAGGTTTAGTTTTATTTCTACAACGACGACGACGAGGACAACAACAACAACAATTACTACTACTACTACTACAAGTGCAAGCAACTGGAGCAACAGAAGTAATATCAGTAGTAAAAACACACGAGCAGTAGTACTAAAGTCCATTCCGAAAAGGTTGGATAGGTATAACTTTCCGGTTTTCTGAAACATATACATCACCAAATTAAAATAGCGACAAAATCTTGACAATATTATGGCACAGTTATTTTGAACAGGCTAATGAATGTCAATTTCAGCAAGAAGTACAATTTATAGGAGACAACGGTGGACAAGGAAATTCCCTTATAAATCGGACACTTTTTGCAAGTTTATTGTGGGTAATTTTCTGCAAGGCATTGTGGTTAAAACTTTTACAATGTTATGCTTTGTCTAATTCTCCGTCTATATCAATGAAATTTTTACCACGTTAGTACCTAACACCAGTCTTACCCATAACACCTTGCAAAAATGTATCCACAATAACTGGTAAAGATGGAGCCGAATTGTACTGGAATGTCCGTTTCGTAGGCCGTCGTCTGATAAAAGCCGTACATCTAACATAAATTGACATTCACTTAACTGCTGAAAATAATTGATTCTCGTGTTGACAAGGTTACTGCTTATCATTTTAATTTGGTGAAGTATTCATGTTACAAAAAAACTGGAACGATATACACATTCGTTAGTGTTGAACTATAATTTACCAAAAGGAACATCACTGATAGCAGAGGCAATAATTATATAGTACATGCATTTTGAACAATATATAGAAACAATAAACTAAAAGAATAGTTTAAGTGATATTTATGTAGCTTGAAAAGAACATATAGAATTGTTATTTCTTCGTTATAACTCTCATTTTTCAGTAATGATTAAAAACAATATGAATATTTGTGGAAATTACATTTCTTGTTTACTGCTAATTTGATTTGCATAGATTTCTCAACGAAACGACTGTGAACATTTTAGCAACATTTTAGACAATCATGACAAACATGATGACTTGATACATAACGTACATTGATTTCGCACCAAAAATCACGTGAAACCCAAATAATATTTCCAGATGACGATCTAGGCAAAGAAGTTTGACAAAAGGAGACAACTTGACCTAATAATTATGGACTTGAGTAAAGTTTTTAGAAAAGCCTTTTGATAAAGTTTCCCCAGCAAATATAAAATTTCAATATTCCTTCACGCCATGCTTGTACCATTGATATGACGCTTCATAAGCCCATCTCATATTGTTATATATTAATCATATGTAATATCACTTTATGTCCTGACGCCACATATGACTCCATAACTTCTTATAAAACTAGGGCCTAATATTTAAGAAAATTCGAATGCACCTCCAAATTATTTCACTACATTAATTTGCGATTTTATTGAACAAAATCAATCATTCGTGTCATGTGATGAATATAATTTTAAATTTGTGCTCAATTGGAATTAAATTTAATAAACTCGTGGAATAATTTCAATCTATTGCTTACCAAGGCTCGCAAAAGTTTGAAATTATGTAACTCATTTTATACAACATATAAAATTGTCCCTCATGTATGATCCTCATGAAAGGTTTCGATAAGTTGTTTAATAAAGACGATACAACACAGTAAATGCACTACAAATGAACATCCTGTTTAATAAAGACGATACAACACAGTGCATACACTACAAATGAACATCCTGTTTAATAAAGACGATACAACACAGATAATGCACTACAAATGAACATCCTGTTTAATAAAGACGATACAACAAAGAAAATGCACTACAAATGAACATCATGTTTAATAAAGACGATACACAGTAAATGCACTACAAATGAACATCCTGTGCACTAGAGACGATACGCCAGGGGTGTCAAACTCATTTGCTATGGCGGGCCAGATTTTATATAAATAATAATAAATAATAATAAATAATATTAATAAATAATGAGTCTGACGGGCCGTATGTTTGACACCCCTGCGATACGCAGTAAATGCACTACAAATGAACATCATGTTTAATAAAAACGATACACAGTAAATGGGCTAAAAACAAACATCCTGTTTAATAAAGACGATACACAGTAAATGCACTACAAATAAACATTCTGTCATCAAATTAACAGGGATACAGTTATACATCAATTGTAAGTACAACAATTTACCCAAAAACTAATTCTTTCCATTAATTGTGTCAATATATTTTCCTTGTTTCTCTCGATCTATGGATGACCATACTAACCCTATGTGTAGAATTAGTCGTTTCAGTTTCTTAAATTTCCACAGGATTGCAGTTCATTTCATAACTTATATCAGATTCTGTACAATATAATCTTTACGTTAGCAACCACTTTCTTCTAGTGATACGTCACTTCCGCATACATATCAGGGGCATTAATACCTGCGCCAGCTTTTGTAAGTGTTTTACTTTTATATGCGAATATTCGCAAGCGATGAAATATAAATTTATAATGACGAAAAATATGTGTTTTTCACGTATGTGATATTCCAAAATAAGTTTCAAAAGAAACGTATGTATTCTGCAGTAACCATGTGGAACACCCACGCCGACATGCGCTGACTTTGGCACGAATGCGTGGGTTACTATATAAGCTCCATTATTGGAATAGCCGAGCTAAAAAGTAACATCATTTGTTAACCATTATGACAAATGCTTCTAACTATTACCTCTTTTCAAGTTATATAAATACTTTACTGACCTTTAAATTGGTATAAGTTCTAGTTACAGCAAATTGATCGCCACATAAATGCTGAGTCAAAGAACCTGAATTACCTGTTTAACAAGTTACTTTGTACTGTTATAGAAACACATGACAAACAAAAGACTGCATTATTTGATAGCTCATATCAATATTAAAATAACAATTGCTATGTTGAAAACTGAAGGAACTGCAAGGAAGCAAGTCAATATGTTGCCCTGTCGGAATCGTAAATGCCTGTGGTTCTCATCGTAAATGCCTGTGGTTCTCATTGTAAATGTCTGTGGTTCTCAAATTATAATTCATATACGCATTCTGGTGAAAATTGATGATGATCCAGTATCGTTTATTTCGTGGTAAAGTTGGCGAAATGACCATCACTGGTTTATATATCAAAAGTGAAGCGGGTATTCTGATTTTTATTTAAGAAGCCTATAACAAAAATCATGAATACTAGAAAAATCGTTCGAATGAGACGTTAGATTTAAGTGATGTTAATACATCCATATATTAACCTGTTGTATATGAAATGTATGGATAAGTTTTTCAAGTGTTGCAGGCGACATGTCTAGAAATTTCTAACCAATGACATGACAGACATGATTGACTTTTAAGGTATCTTATCATCGACAGATGTGACTGATTGGTTAGAAAGAGTCTATACTTTGGCAGAGCAAAATTTTAGTGAGACCTTTCAAACAGTATGCCAAAAATCTTGTTATATAATATGAAAGTGCTGCAGCCAAGTTGTGCTTGCACAGATATGGATGTAATATATTCATTCATTTATAAAACAAATAATATAGAGAAAGTAACTTTGTGTTAAGACTGTGCAAACAGAAGTCTCACATATCGAATACAAGACACAAGATACACGAGTTTTAATTTCTCGCTTTGTCTTCCGTAATCGACAATGCATGGTATTATAAGCTTTTCACAGGTGAAAGCAATAATAGTCTGTACTGTGACGTTGCTTAGTCCATTCCGGTTATGCGACAGGTCGACAATCGTTTGAAAGTGACTCGAAGTTTTGCTAGAGTAAGATATAACCTAATTTTAATAGACTGCAAGGTGATTGCATAGTAAAAAAAAAATAATAAGGAAATTAGGAGTATAGCGGAGTATCTTGGTAAGCATTTTTTAACGAATCTTTAATTGTCATCTTACTAAATTGAAAAGCGGTAGGTTCCCTGAGTAGGTTGCACAAATGACAGCCTTATAAACTGTTTCTGCGTGTATCCATAATCTTAATTCATTTTTATTATTTACTATCTAGTCTAGCATCATTGTTCGGTGAGATATTTGTTTTCAGCAGTTTCCTAAATTTAAACTTTATTGCACCAGCAAACTGGTAGACCAATGTATGGGCTATAGACTGGATGCAATCTAGTGACGTCACAAATACATACAGTTCTGGTATGTCCGAAATTTATCAGCCGTATCTTTTAAACAGCCAAGTTGATTGGATTAAAGTTTTGGACGCTATTTCAGTTCACTTAGTATATTCATCCAAGGCGCATATGCAAATCAGATTTCTTTTTTCTTGAAGACCGTGCAAAACAAAAGTATCATATGTTGAATACAAGATATAATATACGCAAGTTTTATTTACCTATTCATGTCCACAAGGGGCAATATGAAATAACAGGCTATGAAAGTAAAGAAGGAAATAAAATTGTCCAAGCAAATATAGGACAATAATGAAGGGGATTACACCATCGCAACTTTCAACCTAAAGTACATTCAGCAATATTCTTTAATATGTGACAAAATCTGGTATATTTATATATTTTGAAAGTCAAGCATTCAAGATGTACTTGTATAGTAATTTAATATAAATAAACAAACTTTACAAATAACAAATATGAGTTGATTGTTACAAGGATTGCCTTGATAAAAGCAGCAGCCTTATGGAATCCATTGCAAATAAAAATTATTGAGAAAATTCTCTTCAATGAGATGCATTGTCATTCACAATGGCCATTTTATGCAAAGGAAATATAATGTTGCACGTTTAACTGATGACTAAAATGATAGACTAATGTCATAGTGATCGAATAACTAGAAAGACAATAGCATCTTTGAAAGCATAAGTACTACCATTTGCATGCGGACTTTGGAGCCACGAAAGATGGCCTGTGCAAAGTGAGATAAGCGAAAGATTCTGAAGTAATAGGATCTCCATATGTCATATCTACACAGTACTAGAAGGGAAAGCTCACTGCATGAATAAATTCTTATTGACTCTTTGCGGGGAAATAATGGAGAAAGCCATGCCTTGTTGTACAGCAGAGAAATGAACTTTATTTCTTCACATATCTCATATCTTTGTGTGTATTGCTGTATTCATAACTGCAAATTTCGTTCTATGAATAGAAGTGTGTTCTAGCCCAGAAAAAAGCATTTTTTTTCCTCTGATGTGTTTTGTTATATATCAGGGGTCTATAAAACTTTTCAACCCGAGGGCCGCATTAACTATCAAACAGCAGTTCGGGGGCCGACTACACACTCGAGGTCCAAATAAAAAAGAATCAAAACATGGATGTTGTTTTTAATTATTTATTTAATATTATTTTATTCAGTTATTATTTAATAACACATTGATACACTACACATGAACACCTGTATTAGTGGGAATGGTGAAATTGTTTCCTGGATGCCAAAATAGCAGACATTTCTGGCTTTAGATTTGATGTCCCTAACATCAACAGTGACTTGAGATTATCATCGGACAAGTTTGTTCTCAAATTGTTCTTCACGCATTTCATTCTTGAAAATGTTTGTTCACACAGGTATGTTGTTCCAAAGATTGAAAGGTACCTTGATGCAAAAGTTTTGACATTAGGAAAGTCTTCCTTGGGCAAAAACTGGTAAAAACCCACCAGTCCTTCTTTGAACTTGTCCCTAAGGAGGTCATTTGCTTGCAACTCAATGACCTTCAGCTGCAGTTCATCTGGGCAACTGGCCACATCTGCTTCAAATGGGTTTTGAAACAGTCTCACTTCTTCTGCCTTTGAATCCAAGCCAGAAAACCGCTTCTGAAACTGCAGCTGGAGGTCTTTGATGATCTCGCATGCAAATGACGTGGGGAACTCAGCTGTTGCTTCAGCCATGAAGACCTTGCACTGCTGAAAGTGCGTCAAGTTGTTGGCCTGTACTTGTTCCAAAAACAAGACAAGTTTGGATCTGAAGGCCTTTAGGTGGGTGTATAGATCAGAAACTAGATTTTCCTCTCCTTGTAGTTTTAGGTTCAGAAAATTTAAATGACTAGTTATGTCTGCAGAAAAGGCCAATTTCCATACCCACTCTTCATCAGACAGTAATGGCTGTGGCTTGCCTTTACTTTCCAGGAAGTCACCTATTTCCTTTCTTAACTTAAATACTCTGCTGAGAACTTTCAAACAACTTAGCCATCTTACTGCTGTGTAATATGGTAAATCTTGCGATTCTGTGTCTGTATCTTTCAACATGTCTCTGAACTGTCTATGGTTGAGCCCATGTGACCTTATTAAATACACCATCTTCACCACAGGATTCAGTACACTGCTAATGTCCATATATTTAGCACACAAAGCTTGCTGGTGAATAATACAGTGCAGGAACATTGGTTGTAGAATGTTTTTCTCATTACACATCTGCTTCACTTGTCCAACCAAGCCTTTCTTTATGCCACTCATGTTCTTTCCTCCATCAACAGTCAGGCAACTGAGATTAGTCCAGTCCAAGTTATAATCAGCAAATGTTTTTTTTCAACTCATTGAATATATCCTCTCCGGTAACAGTGCCATACATGCTATGTAGGTAAGCCAGCTCTTGTTTTATGTTCATGTCTTCATCCACACCTCTAATGAACACAAGCAGTTGAGAGGTGGAACAGCTGTCCAGCGATTCATCCATTGCAATTGAAAAATGGCGAAACTTGCTTGCATTTTTCGCAATGTTTTCACCCATGTCTGCAACACGGCGGGCAATGGTATTTGCACCCAAAGCTACATTTTCAAATTGTTTTGACTTTTCTGGGCAAAGTTCCTCAGCCACCTCCAACAAACATTCCTTCACTACTTCACCATCTGTAAACGGTTTGCCACTTTTAGCCAGGACGTAGGCAACTTTATAACTGGCCTTAGTTAAGGATTCATTTTCATTTGAGGATTTACTGAACAATGTCCTCTGAGATGTGAGTTGATTTTGTAATTTAGAAAATTTTTCGGCACGGACTTTACCCTCCAACTGTGCATATTTCTCCTTATGTTTGCTTTGATGATGACGGCGCAGGTTGTATTCTTTCATCACAGCCACGGTTTCGTTGCAAATCACACACAATGCTTTCTCGCTGGATTTGATGAAGAAGTATTTCAAACTCCATTCTTCTTGAAATTGCCGACACTCATCGTCTATTTTTCTTTTCCTCTTCTCGGTCATCGCTGTGATCAAAATAATCAAGTCTTGAACAAGCAGCAAACCATTTAAAAACTCCGCCACTAGATGGCGTTATATCATCTCATTGACTGTGAACGGAAGTAGAAAAAGTAAGCAGCGAATAAGGTTTTGCAATGTAGTGATCGGTTGGAAAACACAACGCACTACTGCGCGCCTCTATTTTAATTCGGTAAAAACATAACGTCCACGTAAGCGGCGGCTGATCTTGGCAGGATACACGTAAATTTCCGTAATTTTTTTCCGTAGTCAAAAAGGTCTCCACGGGCCGGATGAGAGAGCCTCGCGGGCCGCATCCGGCCCGCGGGCCGTAGTTTGGAGACCCCTGTTATATATCGTGACTACACATTCCGTTAATGGAGTAAGAAGTGTGTTGGAGCCTGGACTAGAGATCTACGCTTAAAGAGCATCGTGACCTTAAACTTTAATGACAACTGCCATGCTGGACTAGCAATTGCAAGGAAATTACTTTCAAATTACTCCAAAGAAGTTGGATTTTTTTCTTAAATCTTGAGTTGACTTTGATCTAAGCAAGTTCAATAGTAAACATTTCAGTGACCTGAATATGGAATAAAGACTCATCAAAGATCTGTGTGGTGAAATCATGTGAATAAAGATAGAACTTTAGTTTAATGGTATAAAACAGTATGATGGACTGATATAATGTATGGAGCCTTGATATCAACCAGGCGGGGGTTTAATGATAAAGTGCTCGCACATAGTTTACGTCTTACGGCCGTGGTCAAAGGATGCAGAAACCAAATAATGTAAATGTTAGCGTATCGTTCCAGGAACCCTTAGATCCTGTCTGGTCCAGATAATTTTGGAATGTTATCGAAATTCCTAACATAGTTATTGTGAGCTCAGCTTTCTTGTTCTTTGTTTTATTAACAATATTGAAGCGATTTTGTAGAGGAAGTACGGTTTTACTTTAGGCGTTATTCTTTTGGTTATAAGTAGCTCCATTCAACTAATCAAATATTGTAGGTGACGCATAAACACGAGTGCTTGAAGTTGAGAATGAACTTTGGAAAGGTATACTGTACAGGGAAAAAAATAGGGATCTTCTTGTTTTTTCAGAGATAGTAGGTGTCTGAAATGCTTTGATTACTGACCCATATACCATTATTTTCTCAACCCCCTTCATGAAAACGTCTGAGAAAAATGATAAACCGCTATCCGATGACAAAGTTTGTATCCACTAATGAAGGTAATTCAAGTTTAGATAATAACGCTTCTGTTTTGTTTAATAATGTGACAAGAGATGGTAACAGTTGCCGTTCTCCTGTTTGGACACAACATATATTTTTTTTAAAGATTAATACAAATTGGACACTTTCTGACTTTTATTCCTTCGTTGTCAAAACGAAATTGTTTACTCTCCTATCATGTCATTTAGTCCACAATTTGCGTAAAATAGAAATTGTGCAGCGTACAAATAAATGCTTTATGTACGATGAAAATAAAATTGACACCACTGTGCACTCCTCATTCATTACATTTAAACTGGGCGTGCAATAATAGTTCACAACAAAGTGAGCAAGGTAGTTGACCTTGAAGTGTCCTACAGTCTATATTATCTAGGTTACTATTTTAATTATAGAACACTTTGTGTTTCTGTGTAGTCATCAGGGGCCAATCAGGAAATATCGTACAGTATCGTTTGTGAGGGTAGAGAAGGATGGTGAGTAAACAAGTAGGCGAGGAGTCTAGTCTGTGGGACGGAGCCCCCGGGCAAAGCCACCGAAGCACATGCAATTTAAGCTTTTGGAGGGCATATTTTTAATCATCTTACCATCTTACATGTAACTGTAAAAAGAACTTACTCTGGGAAACCTTCCGGTTGTTTCGCGCAAATTTTTATGTGAGGGGGTGGGGGAGGTACAGCGCCTGAACTGCACCCCGCCCACACCCCCAGGTCCGTTTTGGGGTTCTTATTTTAATATGTTTCATTACCTGAAAGTATTACAAATGAATAAGATTAGGATTAGGATTATCATACGCTGCATAATTGAATTCTGTCTATCTGTGTCCTTATGACCTTTAATTGGATTATCCGTGGTATAACACCTTGATTGTTTGACCCTGGACCATGCGTCTGCCTTATCTTGGTCACAAGTGTGACGCAGTCGAACTTAAACCATTCAATATTAATCATATTGCTTCCAGGTATTTCGAAATTAAAACACACAGTATTGCTAGACCACATCGTCGAAGTGAAGTTTGGGATAATGCAATAATATGTTTGACAATAAAAAATAGAAGAATAATATAGAAGAAACTTAAATTATCCAAATTTAGATTCGGTAGATATTAAGCAGTGGTGGATTCGCTCAGCCGCCACCCCCACCCCAACCCCAGAAAAACTTGCTTCATACCCCTGTGCAGTACATGACGCCTCTTTAAGACTACGATGTAAACCTGTATGTCATATTTTTATTGGTAATTACATAATAAGCACCTGTATTTATTTACCCATTTCTTTCCTCACGGCTGCTGTGACATATTTCCTATAGTTAACCTCTTGTTACTGCGGCTGAAGAAACACAAATGAATCCATAAAACTATAAGTTACTTTAGAGGTGTTAAGACAAAGCTTTCCAAGAATGACCAGGAAAAATATATTTATTTTAATTTTAAAATAATTATATCTACAGTAAAATGAGAATATGACAATGTATATAGTTCTCATTTTGATGACAGCTATATCTATAGCCTAATGGGAACATAACAATGTCTATAGTTTTCATTTTGATGACAGCTATATCTATAGCCTAATGGGAACATGACAATGTCTATAGTTTTCATTTTGATGACAGCTATATCTATAGCGTGATGGGAACATGACAATGTCTATAGTTCTCATTTTGATGACAGTTATATATATAGCGTGATGGAAACATGACAATGTCTATAGTTTTCATTTTGATGACAGCTATATCTATAGCGTGATGGGAACATGACAATGTCTATAGTTCTCATTTTATGACAGCTATTTCGATAACGAAGTGAGAATATGTTATCATTTTCAGCTTGCTTCGATGTGCCTATTTTAATTTATTTTAATTTAATCTATCCTATTCTATTGCATTTCGTTTTTTTTTTTATAAAGAACAGAACCACGTCTCCTCGAATCCATCAGTTCCCCTTTGTTATCTCTAAACTACTTCTGAATTACTGTTATCACTCTTGACAATTTCGTAAGGGGGTGGGGGGTGGGTCGGTAGTAATTTCGTAACCAGGTGGGGGTGGGTAGGTAGTCCTTGTAGAGAACAAGAAGAAATGAAGGTGAATAGAGACAGATAGTAGGTAGTGATGATAAAATGAAATCAAATAAACAGACAACGTAAACTTGTGACCTGAACTCCACGTCTACACCGATTAAGAAAGGGCAATCAGTTTTCATTATTATGTTTCAGTAGGATGGGTAAATGATAACGGATCTTTAATGGATCCCATGTGGTGCGGAGGGATGGGGTCAAAAGGTCGTGCGTGCAAAACTGCTGATACTTGCAATGGCCTCTACTGTTCCGGAAAATATTTGACATTTCGACTGTTTGAATATTATAAAATAACACATTCGCCTGGTTATATTGTATTTAATTTTGTGCAAATATAATGCAAACTTGTGGTTATCAGCTATATATTCCATTTTTCATCACAACTAAACAATTATTAAAGGATACAGATCTTTGGAGGGGTTATCGGATAATCTACCTATTAACTTTTGGACATCAGGGGATTACTTATCTTGACCTTATCCTATACTTTTGATCAGGGGTGGGGGGAACGGTTGTTAAAAAAATACAAATATAAAGTCATCATTAGCGATTAAGTGTATATATTGTCTGTCTATCAATATGCATATAAGATATGACTTTGTTATGCCTGCTATATTGCACATATAAGTCATTTGTGGATTCAATATTTTTTTTCTTTCTTCTGACCATTCAGTATTACATTATATACATGAACAAGCACATGTTATCTACAAAATGAACATTTGTAATGAATCGGAAACAAAATTTCAGTTTTGCAAACAACTGATTCGGGTAAGTATCGAGCGTTTAGTTCCACCTGGCTTCAGTTTTTCACCTCGTGTATACAGGTAATTGTGTTGTTGAATTTTGGCAACTGGATAGAGAAAGCGCGCAAGAGAGGTCACTCCGTGCCCCATACAATATGGGAGAATTCGACTGCACTACAATATCCACTATGCTCTAATTAACTTTTCTATCAATGCCTTTATTCTGAAATGGAAAGATAGCAATGTGCCTAACATCACCATAGCTGATTCTATGATTAGCTATCACAATCATGTTCTTTAATTTGAAAAGCAAGTTGACAAGACAGTAGACAAACAGTATGTATCTATAAATTGTAAACAATATGCTACTTGGGATAACAACACAAGAAAATGGGAGTGTTGAAGTTTTGTATACATTTTTATCAAATATAAAACGCAAAAGATACAAAATGATAGGATTCAACACGATATATATATATATATATATATATATATATATATATATATATATATATATATATATATATATATATATATATTGGGGGCGGATCGAGAATTGTTGCTTCGTATCGTGTTAGGGGGGCATAAAGAAATAGAGGAATGGTCTGTGAGACGGACCCCTCCCCCCGTGGGGGCCCAGGGAGCGAAGCCCAGGAAGCTCCAGCATTTGAAGTCTTTCTAGAGCATAATTTTAACAATCTGACTGTAATTTAGTATAGAAAACCTTCTAGTTATTTCGCGCTCTTTTTTTTGGGGGGGGGGGGCAGCTTTGCCCCCCCCCCAATCCGATTCACCACTGCGGACCCTTGTTGTAAAGAAAATTATAGACTTGTAAGCATTCTTCCTTTTATATATATAAAAGGGGGGAAAAATTGCGTCTCAACTCAGTGAGCATTTTGTACAAAAAATCGTTCATTCATATTTATCTGCTTCTTGACCTAGATAGGTAATATGGGTGTCACACTATTCTTCTTCGCCTCCTTGATGATTGGCTGTTGATGAAAACAAGTGCGCGGCGGCAATCTTTATCAGTCTATCTAAGACATTTGATTGCTTGTCCCATGAGCTTTTAATTCGAAAGATTGAGGATTATGATGTAGGTTAGAAAGTCTGCAATCTAATTACAAACTACCTTTCACACCGAAAACAACAGGTAAAACTAGAGTGACCGGCTAGACATAGTAAAGAAAGTTCCCCAAGGATCTGTTCTTGAGCCCTTGCTATGTAATATATTCGTAAATTATACAGTTTACTTTCTCAAAAAGGCAACACTGTACAATACTCTGTCTTGTATACATGCAGAAATCGCTCATTAAGAATGTGCTAAAAAGTGAAGCAATGGTCGACTGGTTTGTCCAAAATGGAATGAAGACCAACCCAGAGAAGTTCCAAGCAATTTGCATATGCAATAAAATGCATGAGAACTGCTCATAGTTCTCCACTGGGATCCGTCAGATCGACTGTGACGACACTTCCCGGCATCTTGGAGTTTACATAGATTTCCTTTGCGAATTGTATCAGCAGTGAAGTACCTATGAAATCTTCAGACAGATGAGTTGGTATGCATCTAACTTTAAATGGGTAATTTACTTTCTTTCATTCTTTTATTTGTTCGAACTTCAAATACTGTCCTTATGCATGGTATTTCGATCTTCAAATACTGTCCTTATGCATAGTATTTCGAACTTCAAATACTGTGCTTATGCACAGTATATCTGTAATAGGAACAACACTCTTAAGTTAGACAAAAATGCAACCACGAATTCTACGAGGACTACAATAGCTTCTATGATGAATTGGTAGGATAACCAACATTCCTTGTAAAACGACTCTGAACCATGGCCTTGTATGTTTAAAAAATGATATATGGCATGGTACCCATATATCTCTCAAACCTTTTATATGGCATAGCACCCATATATCTCTCAAACCTTGTATATGGCATAGTACCCATATATCTCTCAAACTTTGTATATGGCATAGGACCCATATATCTCTCAAACTTTGTATATGGTATAGCACCCATATATCTCTCAAACCTTGTATATGGCATAGTACCCATATATCTCTCAAACCTTGTATATGGTATAGCACCCATATATCTCTCAAACTTTGTATATGGCATAGCACCCATATATCTCTCAAACTTTGTATATGGCATAGCACCCATATATCTCTCAAACCTTGTATATGGCATAGTACCCATATATCTCTCAAACCTTGTTTATGGTATAGCACCCATATATCTCTCAAACTTTGTATATGGCATAGCACGCATATATCTCTCAAACCTTGTATATGGTATAGCACCCATATATCTCTCAAACTTTGTATATGGCATAGCACCCATATATCTCTCAAACCTTGTATATGGCATAGGACCCATATATCTCTCAAACCTTGTTTATGGTATAGCACCCATATATCTCTCAAACTTTGTATATGGCATAGGACCCATATATCTCTCAAACTTTGTATATGGCATAGGACCCATATATCTCTCAAACTTTGTATATGGCATAGGACCCATATATCTCTCAAACCTTGTATATGGCATAGCACCCATATATCTCTCAAACCTTGTATATGGCATAGCACGCATATATCTCTCAAACCTTGTATATGGCATAGCACCCATATATCTATCAAACCTTGTTTATGATATAGCACCCATATATCTCTCAAACCTTGTATATGGCATAGGACCCATATATCTCTCAAACCTTGTTTATGGTATAGCACCCATATATCTCTCAAACCTTGTATATGGCATAGGACCCATATATCTATCAAACCTTGTTTATGGTATAGCACCCATATATCTCTCAAACCTTGTATATGGCATAGGACCCATATATCTCTCAAACCTTGTTTATGGTATAGCACCCATATATCTCTCAAACCTTGTATATGGCATAGGACCCATATATCTCTCAAACCTTGTATATGGCATAGGACCCATATATCTCTCAAACCTTGTATATGGCATAGGACCCATATATCTCTCAAACCTTCTTTATGGTATAGCACCCATATATCTCTCAAACCTTGTATATGGCATAGGACCCATATATCTATCAAACCTTGTTTAAAGAAAAACAAATCACATATTAATTTCAGGTATGATAATATTTTGGATCAACCTATGGTGAGAACAGAAATGTATGATAAGACTTCATTTAGGTTTTCCTGCTTCCCGGATATGTAACAGCTTGCCAAACGAGATTCGATTCGATAACTCTGGAGGCGTTTTCTGCAGGTTATTTCAAAAAAGAAACAAAAATTGTTTTCAATCGTTTTGTTTTGCTGAGTTTTGAGCTATATTGCTCGAATTTGTAGTAATTCTCAACAACACTTGGGACCTAGTTCTAGCTAAGTTTTTAGTATATTATCTTTTATCTGTGCCTAATTTATCTCCTAGTCCATTGCTTAGTCTTTAGTTTTATATAAATTTGGTCTGTTTTTTAAGCCTCATTGTTTTGCAATATCCATCCTTTTCTGCTTGGCACAATTTTACATCTTTCTATAATTTTATTACCTCAATGTGCATGCCTTGAATTTTAGATTTGTAAGTTTAAAAAGTTATGTATGTATGTATGTATGTATGTATGTATGTATGTATGTATGTATGTATGTATGTATGTATGTATGTATGTATGTATGTATGTATGTATGTTTATAATGTTCGTACGACTATGTCATTATGTATTGTATCTATGTATTCTATGTGGATATTAATATTACATGGGTCTTAAAATTGCGTTGTAATGTCGTAATGTCGTTGTAATGTCTGTTTAAACCGTTGTTTATAATATATATGTTATGTACCACTGTATGGTAATGTCTTTACGCGTTCTGTGTGATATCAATGCATCTTTATGTGTAAAAAAAAAAAACCATGTTGCTATCCGTATCTGCTTTTAGTTGATCTGTTTTTCAGAGTAATATCGCTTTAGAGTTATTGTTATTTGTTGTAATATTCGACATTAAATAAAATCTATTATGACTTATGTTAGCATTATTTCGCACACTTGTCTAATTAATAAGTAAATAATACATTTGGCAACTCATATATATATATATATATATATATATATATATATATATATATATATATATATATATATATATATATATATATATATATATATATATATATATATATATATATATATACCAGACACACAGGATTGCATTAGATAGGTATTTTTAAAAATTTATTTTCATTGTAAAATGTAGTAACAATCCTAACCGGGAGAAAAGCTAATATTAAATCAGCGCAATTAAAAGCAATGGGTTTTTTCTTCTTCAAAGTTACTGCCAACCTATCGCAAAAAAATGTATTACTGAGAAAATATCATAGCTTTGACAATATTCTAAAAGAACTAAGTAATACTACATCATAGTTCTTAAAATATGCAAACAGTAACAAGCAATTACCATATCATAGCTTTTGACATATCCTGACAGTAACAAACATGGAAGAGACAACGTCATCATCATCATCATCGTTATTATCATCATCAGCAGCAGCATCGTCGTCGTTGTCGCTATTGTCATCATCATCATCATTGTTACTGTCATCATCATCGTCATCGTTATGGTCATCATATTCATCGTTGTTAGTGTCGTTATCATCGTCGTTATTAACATCGTCATCGACATTATTGTCTGCATCGTCGTTATTGTCATCGTCGTCTTCATTGTCATCGTAAGCATCGTCGTCGTTATTATCATCATCAACATCGTTGTTGTCATCATCATCGTTATTGTCATCATCATCATTATTGTCATCATCATCATCTACTGACATTGAATAAAAAATATGAAGATTTTAATCATCCTACATTTTCATTTCTTTGTTTTTCTTGAGTTTACCCTTTTGTGTGACGATCAATGATTCCTCGCATGAGAAGCAAACGATTGGAGGATAATCCGGCTTTTATAATGAATAAATTCTACTCCTGAACTTGCTTAAGTTACAATAAACGTACTGGGTAAGTATATATCTGAATATTAGGCTTTTTTCCAGTTTAATTGTAAAGTGCTTGTTATACCCTTATAAATTTAGATGAGGATTAAACATGGCTGCAAATGGCAACATTTTTTTCCCCTTTGAGCAAAGAAACATATCCAAGACCAAAGCTGTACAAATGTGTTTATACATATCCAAGACCAAAGCTGTAAGAATGTATTTTACACATATCCAAGACCAAAGCTGTAAAATTGTATTTACACATATCCAAGACCAAGGCTGTAAGGATGTATTTACACATAACCAAGACCAAAGCTGTAAAAATGTATTTATACATATCCAAGACCAAGGCTGTAAAAATGTATTTACACATATCCAAGACCAAGGCTGTAAAAATGTATTTACACATATCCAAGACCAAGGCTGTAAGATTGTATTTACACATATTCGAGACCAAGGCTGTAAGATTGTATTTACACATATCCAAGACCAAGGCTGCAAGAATGTATTTACACATATCCAAGACCAAGGCTGTAAGAATGTATTTACACATATCCAAGACCAAGGCTTTAAGATTGTATTTACACATATCCAAGACCAAGGCTGTAAGCATGTGTTTACACATATCCAAGACCAAAGCTGTAAGATTGTATTTACACATATCCAAGACCAATGCTGTAAGATTGTATTTACACATATCCAAGACCAAAACTGTAAGATTGTATTTACACATATCCAAGACCAAGGCTGTAAGATTGTATTTACACATATCCAAGAACAAGGCTGTAAGATTGTATTTACACATATCCAAGACCAATGCTGTAAGAATGTATTTACACATATCCAAGGCTGTAAGAATGTATTTACACATATCCAAGGCTGTAAGATTGTATTTACACATATCCAAGACCAAGGCTTTAAGATTGTATTTACACATATCCAAGACCAAGGCTGTAAGAATTTATTTACACATATCCAAGACCAAGGCTGTAAGATTGTATTTACACATATCCAAGACCAAGGCTGTAAGATTGTATTTACACATATCCAAGACCAAGGCTGTAAGAATGTATTTACACATATCCAAGACCAAGGCTGTAAGATTGTATTGATTCGAAGTAGGTTCTTTACAAGATAGAAGAGTATGCTGACTTAATCAGAAATTACATATACATCAATTTACACTAAGCGGCGTATTTTTATGACGCATATAGTCAGGGACTGATCGGGGGTTCTATGGTTAAAAGTATGCCATGGAAACGCTTGAAACTGCAGGAGCTTCTACGAGGGGGGGTTGGGGGGGTTGGGGAGAGGGAGTAATCTTTCCTTGGGTTCCCTTAGGGGGGTCAGTCCCACAGAACCGTCGTCAGCTAAACACCCTACCACCACCACCACCAGATGATATTTCTGGATTCGTCACTGGTAATTTTATTATTGTGTTGGATAATAATTTAAGATACTCTTTGTGTTATAAATTGAAACACCAAACATCATTGTACTTTTCGTATTATAACATATGTACACTCTATTTTATTCCTACTTGAATTAGACAAATGAATAAATGAATGAATGAATTAATTAATGAACTAATGAATTAATGAATGAAAAATAATTACTAAGCAAACAAAAAATAAATACCGGAAAATATTAAACAAATGAATGAATCAGTTTAAAAGATATGTCAAATTGATAAAATAAAATGGTAGTAAATGGATAGAAAGATAAATGGATGAACAAATAAATGAATATTTGAACTAGAAAACAGAATAATTTTGAATTGATAATTTAACCGTTGCCACTATCAGATCACTCAGGTAATTTTAAAATGTCAAGAGTTTCTAATGAATTGCAACATATTTAAAAATGATCGATAGTTTGGTGATCCATGTAAACTGGAAGTTCATTATCAGGTGCACTATTGTTTACTATTTAGGTAACTCCTAGTGCACTGTGTTTATTCCTAGTTAAAACGTCGTGCACAAGAAGTGAACTATGTGTCAAGTTTAGTCTTAAACGGAATGGAGATTTCAAACTGTGCAGCAAAATATACTACTGGTCATGGAAAATACAGTCGTTTCCAGTTGGCGATGCATGTATCAAGTGAGTTGAAGTACATTTCATTGTCGCAAATTCTGTCCAGATGTACGCCAAGATGGGATTTTAAACTTATCACTGACAATAAGTGCCAGAGCGTTATACACAAAGTATCTAAACATTGTACACACTATATGGAAAAGGTCATTTTCTGTGAAAACAGGGGCTACACAAAACTGAATCATCTGTTTAATTGCAAGCTTTATTATCTCAGTTCTACTGGATGTTTACATGTAAAATAAACACAGTACGTGCAAGCTCCAAACAAATGGCGCCCGCCAAACCGATGCTTCCAGTGATACTGATGATACGTGTACGTGCGCCAAGTTTCTCAAACAATCTATTAAGGAAGACAGGGTCAGAGTACCAGTGAATCGTGGACAGCTTGTCTTTTGTCTTTCTTTCTTTTCTTTCTTTTTTATATTTTTTTAATATTGATTCGGATGTTTCAATATCGCTACAAAAATGGTCATGTACATAGTGGCTTATAAAACTAACAGTAAGTATTATTAATTAAAGAACTTATTCAATCTAGATAATTATTACACTGGAATCAAATGTCCTTAAGTTTGTCAAACTAAGTAGCATAAATTCTTCTTTCAAACTCACTATTTATAAGAAAATAAATGGTCTTTATATATTTCTGTCTCAAATATAACTTATAATACAGGACGGCTACAGTTTCTTTAGTGTGTACTAATTTGTTCTTGTGTATTGGTTGCTTGAAGCTATTGGTGGTTATGTACATTTGTAACACAAAAATATTGAAACATTTTCAATATAATCTGTATTTATAGCAAGTTTAAAAAGATGTGGGAACTTTTATACGATTTGCCCTTGAATGTCATACAGAAGGCCTATATGGGTAATTTGTCGGCTAGGTTACAAGTTTATGTAACTTTCTTTCTTTCTCAAATTCTTGTACAATAGGAAAAGAGGCAAATTCTTTAGAGTGAACGCATATTAATGTCATCTAATCTGCAAACAGTTTAAATTGAATATATAGCATTCCTTGCAACAAAATAATTCCTGGTTCCAAAGTTGTATTTACTTAGTAAGAACTTTGTTAGATACCCTCTGGTATTTAAGAGTAATTACCGAATTGTCACTTGTATACACTGAACTGCAGACAACGTAAATCTAGGTCTCCTGTCAGATAATGCGTCTGAAGCTTAAGGTCTATGCTTTTCATCATATACTTGTGAATTCAAGAGAACAGAAGGGAAGAAGACCCTGATCTGCCGGCGTCTTATGCGAATGCAGATCTGGATCTACGTTGTAGTTGGCTGCAGAATTTACTCGGGTAAATACGGTATATTGGACGATGTGTTGTTTATCTAAATAAGTAGAAACCATCAAAAACAGCTTTTTTATTAGCCTATTCCTGCAGATGCACGTGGCAGAAACGTGTGGTACAGTGGAATTTTTGTACTTGTTATGTAATTAGATACAAGCACGAAGAAGAATTATACAATTCAATCAAAAAACCCCGGTTCAAGGTTAGATTCCAACCGAATTTTTCACAAGATGGAACTATTACTACTACTACAACTACTACTACTGATGCTGCTGCTTCTACTACTACTACTACTATTACTATTGATACTGCTACCACTACGGCTACTGCTGCTGCTACTATTATTACTACTGCTACTGATGCTTCTACTACTACTACTACTATTACTATTGATACTGCTACCACTACGGCTACTGCTGCTGCTACTATTATTACTACTGCTACTGATGCTTCTACTACTACTACTACTATTACTATTGATACTGCTACCACTACGGCTACTGCTGCTGCTACTATAATTACTACTGCTACTGATGCTTCTACTACTACTACTACTATTACTATTGATACTGCTACCACTACGGCTACTGCTGCTGCTACTATTATTACTACTGCTACTGATGCTACTACTACTACCACTACGACTACTGCTGCTGCTACCACTATTACTACTGATAGTGTTGATGCTGATGCTGATATTACAACTAATACAACTACCACTCTTAGGGTACAAACGTTAAACATTTTTTTAAAACCGGTCGAAGAAGATTGAAACGATCAGGACCTAAAATCTCACATTTTCTTCCTCAAACTAAGATTTTCCCAATTTCCTAATTGCTTTGTTTGCAACAATTAAATATTTCTTGACCATTCAGCAGGCATAATGAATTAAAACACAGTCATTATATATTAAAATAACCTCCGAAAGAATCTAATTTTATATCTGAGGAAATTTACAAATTTCCTACAAGTTGTGTCATTGTTCTTTTCGAAGAATAAAAGGGGGCCCAGTTTACAACTTTTGTTGAATTTTTCTGATACTACCTCTCACAAATATTCCAATGTTATCAGATGTCATATAAGCAAAATGCTGTAATATCTCAATTTTAAAAGTTAGATTTAGAATGTCGGTGAAATCGGTCGAGAACGACAGTTATTTCCGATTCACAACACTATAATATAATCTTCACTTGGACCATACAGTCCAACTGGAGTTTAGATACTGAATTACTTCTCCCTAACTGCACAGTTTTCAATATTCTAAATTTGGAGAAACTTAACTCCACCTATATTTCTCCAGGAAAAAGAGAATACAAACGATTGGAAAACCTCGTTGACTATCGGGCAATTAATGTAAATTTACTGTAGATGACATTTTCGTTAGATAAAACTTGATGATTTTGATAAAATGTTATAGTTTTAGTTTCGCGCACATGTGCGTGTATGCGTGTGTATGTGTATGTGTATGTGTGTTAATGAATAAACACGACGTACTGCGCATAATATATTGTATGAAATATACTAATAACGTACAAATTATCAGCTAATCCCGATATGGAATGAACAGTCACACCTGATGCAATCGAGAGGGTATAAAAAATAACAATGCAGATTTTATTAATGTATTTATTTATTTATTTTCTTGTTGTTTTGTTTTTCAAAGAGGAAAATTGATACGCAGAAATAAAAACTTTGGTAAAACTATTATTTGTTTTGTATGAGACAGATCAAATTGGATTGTCATCACACTTAGCACCGTATGATACACACTCACTAGTATCCACGTGATAACGTATAACACACTAGTTCCACACAGACCCTCTATGCACACAGCTTTGAGCAGAAATGTATTTTCGTTGGATATATTGTACACAACTGACTGAAACATAGAAACAGAGTCAATAGGTCTTTCTTCTTTCTTTTCTTATTAATCTTAAATATAGATTTTATTCCCTGAAAGACATTTACCACATAATTTTTTGTTCTCTTTATAAAGGGTCATTTACCTTTGTGTAAACTAGATAATATTCTGGCTGGTATATCTATCTGTATTTTGACTTGTACGCGAAACAAGAAAATTGCCTTACGTAGTGCACAAGAGAGATGGTGTAAATCTCTAATCAGAAATGGCGAGACACATTTATCGGTCCATTGTTTTGAGGATAATCAAAAGGCATCTGTTTACGATGAACAGCGTATTCATTAACTCAATGTTAGTGAAGTTTGCGTTTTATCATAAAGGGCCAATATCGTTACTGGCGTTTAGACCTCCTAACAGGCATTTGTTAACATTTGAGCTGACATCTGTGTGCCTTAATTGATAACCGAATTTTTTCTGAGACCCTACTATGGGCACCATCTGCGTGCACGGAATGAAAAGGGTCACAAAACATACTCGGTTCAACAAAATAGCATGCGTGTCTTCACAAAGGGGAGCAACACAATGGCGGCTATGTACCTATATGTAACAGACATTGCTTTTGGAGCAATGAATGAGATAAATTATTTTGAGGCAGAAGGATAACAGTATAGTTATAATACTCTGGATTTTACTTTCCGAAAGGCTGAAAATCTGATTGTATTGCTTCCATGCAATAGTTCAAATGGTGCTTTTATTTCATTGTAAGAAAGAAAAAAAAAACAGTTAGGCAACCCAAATGGCGCCAATATACATTTATTAGGCAATGTTTGAAACAAAAGAAAACCCATTTAACGAATAATAATTCATAATGATGCAATTGCTGGTAATATAGACTCATCTGTGCATCCACTAGTAACAAGCATTCGGCATATATGACCTTTGGCACATACATACATGCATTAATTATAAAAGAGGTGAATGAAAGTCGACTTATTGTAATAGTAACTATTTTTGAATATTAGTCAACATGATAAGGTTTATACCATGCTTGAAGTTGGAACCTAACCCGAGATGTATGTAAAAAAGCATACCAAAATAATGAAATACAATTTCGTCTAAAACATAGAGCTGCCTAAAAACTCCGTTAGAGTTGGAGTCGCATTTTTATTATTTTGTTTTCGTACAAATGATCGTTGCGACTCTCACATACTGTGATATATCAGATGGTGCACAGAAGTTTGCACATTTGCATTGCTACGAAAGATAAGAAATAACACAACAAATCATTGACAATGTAGAAATAATGCATACAGATACTACAGAGAGACAATTTAAAGAATTCGTATATCAAAAACTATAGTATATTTATAAAATTCTGTTTTAAGGATCGCTGGAGAATTCTTAATTATGTCCGAGTTTTAGCAAATGTGTTAGCACGCATAACAGCATCCCACTGTTACAAGTCATACGTAACATGAAAAGCAAGAATTGTTTTCCTTTCGCAGCGATATATATATATATATATATATATATATATATATATATATATATATATATATATAAACTTTATAACACGCTTCACTTCTATCAAATAGCAGTAAAACATTCAAATGTTTCGATACATAAATACAGGACATATTTTGGTGGAGTTAATACTGAGCTTTTTACGTTTGCATGTAAAACATTTAAGATTATAAATGGCAGATGTTTGTGTGTTTTTCAGAAGACGATTATATGGTGAAATGTAGAACGCACTGGACGAAGAATGGTAACATAAAAGTTCTGTTCAACCAAGCACACTCGTGCCTTTTTGGGATCCACGAAATAAACCAGATGCTTTCCGAATGAGCATAATTCCGTCATGTTTGTTTCAAGCAAAGTGGTTGTCTGGTATAGTGCGATAAGTGAGAGTTAAAGAAAGAGCTCTGTAGGGAATTTGTTTGGCCTGATAATAGGATTTAGTAGTTTGTGTGGGTCGTGTATAAATAAATCAATCTGCAAGAAATGAAATGTTTGCTTTTTTAACTGTTTCTAATGTATGAGACCTTTTGACCTCTGCTTGTATGCGAAGGTTTACTGCAGTAAGAAAACGACGGTCATCTGATAGCTGAGACAGGTAATGTTTGTCATCTGATAGATGAAACAGGTAATGTTTATAAGATTGACAGAAGGTGACTTTAAGCCAGTTTCCAGCCACACCCACCCACACCCACACATACACAAACACACACACACACACACACACACACACACACACACACACACACACATATATATATATATATATATATATATATATATATATATATATATATATATATATATATATATATATATATATATATATATATATATGAGTATATGGATTGTCGGGACTGTGTTATATAACCTGAATTACTGCGACTTCTCCTTCATACTTAGAATTTTATTCAAAACGCTCTCTTATCCTACGGTATTCACAAATGCAAATGTATATATGGGTCCATATTCAATATATAATATTTAATTCTTTCATATTTCAAAAAAATGATTTGAACCTTAAACCTGTATTATCGGCTCGTAGACCAGATAATTATATATATATATATATATATATATATATATATATATATATATATATATATATATATATATATATATATATATATATATATATATATATATCCGTTACGCCAAGATAGATTAAAACACTATTTTATTTTCATATTGGCGCTCAAATAAGAAAGTGCGGACTTCGGTAGTTTTTACATTTTTATACCAGTACAGAGTCGAATACCCGTGCGTTTAACGTCCTTAAAATTAATTTTCACTTCTGTCGTCACCATTAATATCACATGTCGGTAAGTGGAGAACCGTTCACTCGGAAGAAGACAAATTTCTTTTAAGTTACCTTGATATATGTTGTGCAACTGTTTTCGTGGTAGTTGTAGCAGTACTAAGTGACAGAAGTAGTAGTAGCAGCAGCAAGAATCGTCTTAGTAGTAATTTTAGTGGTAGTAGCAGCATTTCGAGTATATGCGACAAACATCTTAAATAGCAAAAGCAGCACTACGGTAACACAAGTAACAACAGCAGTAATTTTCGTCATCGTCTAGGTAGTAGTATTAGGAGCAACAATAGTAGTAGCAGTCGTGGTGGTTCTAATGTATCCTAGCAACATGGCAAAACCTTTTCCTTAACTTAATTAAAGCTATGACTCTCAAAAATTTTGACATCACGCCTATGTACGCCTACTTATACCTCGTGGATAGGTGCCAAAATTAAGCCACATTGATACTGTTTGTAACTTTTGCTCAGACACTGCTTTTGCCTCATTTTGTACTAACAGTTTGCATGAAGAGCAAGAACACAATTTTACAGGTTTATTTTATTTTACACACTCAAAAGTTTTGTCTTTGTGTTGTGCTACTCTTCTGTGTGAGAGTTCTTTTATTGAGATCTTTCGGAGATCGTGAGAATCTAATGGCGCTGAAAATGTGGTGGTGAAATATAACATCAGCGCGATAATTTCGACTGATATAAAGCGGCAGGTAGCACGATAACAACGTTTATGAATTTGTTGTGTCAGCAAGATTAGCACTATATCAAGGCGAGTTCAGCGTTAAAGATTACTCTAGCACAGTACTACTTTGTTTTGTGAAGGGGAGGCCATCTCATCTGTTCACCGATAAAGTTTGTTATTATTATTATTATTAATATTATTATTATTATTTTAATAATGTTTTTAAGGTATTAATTAAATTTGTGAGGTGGAATGGTATACAATATATTCACCTGGCTCATTTCATTTAAGCCTTTTAAGCATAAATCTGAAATGTACAGATTATTAATGACAAAGTTGATATTGGCAAAACAATATGGATATTACTAAAAAGAATAAATGAAAACGAAACTCAAAGAAATTACTCTCTTTGTCACATAAATGTCTATATTTGTGTATTCCACTGTCTCGAAAAGAAATCCTGTATACGTCTGGAGCTAGTAAATGTCTGAGATGAAGATACAGTATCGAACGCTGAGTGGGCTTGACTATGAGCCCTGTTACTCGTGGATCAAACACACGTAATAAACTTTAAACATTTCTATAAACATAGACATAGATATCATATTTTTACAGGGGACTAATGATGTAGTTACAATAATAACATGTTAAATATGGTGTGCTAGACAATAGAGTTAGATGGTTATTACAACATTATTCATTTGGCAATTAAAGCTTTAAACATCATGCCAATATGTTTTATAGTTCGCATATTACTCAGGGCATTCTTGTTTTAGATTTGAGCTGTTATATAAAAGAAGATATACGCATATCAAAACATATGATAGTACGTACCCCTGTAATGTAAAACGAGATAAAAGCATATCGAGACATACGATATTACATACATGGTGATTACACAAGATTTCATTTAACATTCCATTTTTGCATTTTTGAATTATTAATGATACAAGTGTAATTCAGCCTACACAAAAAATACATTCCATATTTACTGAATTTCGACATGATAACTCTTATAAATGTACACAACTTTAAAAGCTCAATACCTTTTGAATTAAACAAATCTTTAAAAAGTAAAATATTTCGCCTTCTATGATATTTATTTCTTAAGGTGGTTTGAGGTTGTAAATTTAAAGTAAATAATGCTAAAGTGTTTGGGTAAAGATATTAAATAATCTTATAACTGGAGTTTTTTTTAAAGATTCCATAGGTGTGTCCCTTGCTAGATAAATTTTTATTTGCGTCCAATGCTGAAGATATATGTCCATTAGTCTATTCTTCAAACTGTTGATGAGCCATTGTTTATCAGAAAAATATTGCGAATACCAAATGTGTCCGAATCCACATTCCTCGAAAACAGATTTAACGTAATCAAACCATCGATAAGTATTATTATGTGTTTTGATATCGTTCAATATAATATCATATATGACTTTCACGTATTTTTCCTGTTTTCCCTCAATTAGTGTAAACCAATATATGATGGCGTTCAATTTGATTCTAAGTGTAAGTGGTTGTCCTCCAATGTTTCCGTATAGCATGTATAACAGGATACTCTTTTTACATTTTAAACCCCATCTTAGAAAATCTGTATGAATTTTCTCAATGATTTTGTAATTTTCAAAGCCCCAAATTTCCGACCCATATAGCAGAATAGGTACTATGGTACCATCGAATAGTTTTAGCTGGCAATCTATAGGTAGGTCAAGATTCAATATACGCTTTGTAACAAGAATAAGGCTTTCTTGGCAATTTAATATTGTTTGCTTCATAGCTTTGGGAAATCTTCCAGTCTTACTCAGAAGAACCCCAAGATAAATGTATTCATTAACCTCTTCTAGTATCGTACCATTATATGTAAAGTTAAACTTTTTTCTTGTTATCTTTATCGAAAATAAGCACTTTTGTTTTGTTCACATTCACTTTAAATTTCCAATCATCGCAATAATTACTAAAAGAGATCTTCGGGATTCACTACGAAAGAAACTGTATCGTCTGCAGAAAGAAGTAATAATACTTTGAAATATTGAGTGATTTTATCATCTGCTATTTTTTGTTTGATGCCATTGCAATGTTTCGATTCAAGGTATTTTTTTTCAAGGTCATTTAGATAGATAGCAAACAATAATGGTGATAGATTTTCACCATGGCGAACTCTTTTCATGCAGGGAAACAAAACTAGAAACATTGCCATTGACATTTATACTTGATTTAGTGTCTTCATACATATTATGTATTCCATTAAAGAGTTTCTCTGAAACACGGCTATTTAAGACTTTTTTTTCCATAATCCTATTCTCCATATATTATCAAAAGCTTTTTCGAAATCAACAAATAGACAATCTACTTTCTTTTCATGACATTTTCGTATATTCTATGAGATTATGTATTGCAAAGATATGGTCAGTGGTAGAATAACAGGATCTAAATCCAGCCTGAGATTCATTTAAAAATGATATATCAGAGTAATAATCATTTAATCTATTGTTGATGATTGAGGTAACAAGCTTTTATAAGCAGCTAAGTAATATTATAGGTCTATAATTACCTGGTTGCTTACGGACTCATTTTTATATATTGGTTTTATTTCTCCGGTAGTCCATTCATATGGAATTATTCCTGTGTTGAGTATTAAATCGAAAAATAAAGCATATATTTGTATACAACTAGATTCGTTACATTTAAGGTATTCATTACATTTCCATATAACCATGCAGTTTTGTTATTCTTTAGATTTGACAGTGCTTTCCGAATTTAATATTCAGTAATTGGATTATCTAAAGTAGATGGGATATTAATAACCTCAGTTACATTAAGCTCATCAACTCTGTATATATCATCCGAGTTTAGATCTTTAAAATTTTCACACAAATCATTTATATCAGCTTCTACGTCCTGATCATCCTTATCTAATGAGAATATAATCATCATTATTTAATGAGATTATAAAATCTTTTCGGGTTTTTAAAACTCCTGTGTCTTATCTTGTTTTGCATAGTCGTTTTAAAATTGGCTTAGGTAATATCGAAGAGTGGATTTATAACTTTTATATTCTCATTTTGCTGCACAGGCGACAATGTCTGAAATTTCACTTCCTCGTAAAAGGTATAGTTACCAAAGCGTAAGACATAAAACACAGTGACCTACTTGTAGTATAGTGGTTTAGAACTCTTAAGAATACAAGCACAGTGACCCACTTGTGGTATAGTGGTTTTACAACTCTGAAGAATACATGCGGATACAAAGTTTCGTGATTGTACAAACAAGGCTGACCGATAAACAGACCGAAAGCGTGAAAGGTACAATACTTGCCCACTGAAGTCTGAAAAGTGGTTAATTAAAGTGACCTTCTTGTATGGTGCAGTACAACTGAAGATGCATGCACATATCAAGTTTCATCAGCGGCAACGTCTGAAGAACTGACCTAAACATAAAATGTATACATAATCATTGAAACATTAAAGAGTATTTCAAGTGTAGGGCATTAATGTGTGACCCAAATACTTTAAAGCATGTCTACTCTACATTAAAGTTTGTAAGTGTGTTTTATACACTTTAATGAATACATTAAAGTAGTTATGTATACATTAAAGTAGGTATGTATACATACTTTAAGGTCTGTTTTCAAGGATGTATACTTACTTTAAATACATACATTAAAGTATGCATTCAAGTATCTACTACTACTACTACTACTACTACTACTACTAATACTACTACTACTAGAAGTAGTAGTCGGTGTAGTTGTTGCTATTGTTTGATGAAATAGTATTCATTAGTAATCTTCATGAAATATATAGATGTAAATCTCTATTGCATTGTTTGTATATGGAGATTGAAAAACAAGCAAACTATCTCTATAAAACTTTATCTTCAGTGGTAATAACTTTTACTTGCATAATTTTTTTTAGTGGTGCCATTTTGCTGTGTGAGCAAATCCGTCTCTTCTAATTAAAACTTCGTGATCCAAAATATGTTATTGTTTACTCACGAAAACAGCTTTTAGAAGCGCAAAGAAGAATTTTATTTTCATACATTAAAATGTTATCACATTTCTTTTTTTAAAAGCTGTATTTTTTCACTTAGTATAGAATAAAGACTTTAAATAACTTAACTAAAATATGCTGTCGCTAAATTTCCTTTCATTAATCTGCTTGTACATGTTGCCAATACATCTGTATTTGTCGGATAATTTGATTTCACTTCTGTCGTAACAATAATGTTGTTCTATCATAACCAAGACTTTGTAACTATGTTTTTACAGTGGCTTCTTTAAAAGCGAATAAATCTTAAGTATAAATCAAGAAACTGAACATAAGACAGACTTAGCATATTTATTTTTAAATGGTCCTAGGCTATGACGATGTGTCCGTAAACTATAGAGGAATTAAAATGGTCCTAGGCTATGACGATGTGTTCGTAAACTATAGAGGAATTAAAATGGTCCTACGCTATGACGATGTGTCCGTAAACTATAGAGGAATTAAAATGGTCCTAAGTCATGACGATGTGTCCGTAAACTATAGATGCACAAAAATTGTCCTAGGCTATGACGATGTGTCTGTAAACTTTAGATGCATTAAAATGGTCCCAGGCTATGACGATGTGTCCGTAAACTATAGAGGAATTAAAATGGTCCTAGGCTATGACGATGTGCCCGTAAACTATAGAGGAATTAAAATGGTCCTAGGCTATGACGATGTGTCCGTAAACTATAGAGGCATTAAAATGGTCCTAGGCTATGACGATGTGTCCGTAAACTATAGAGGAATTAAAATGGTCCAAAGTCATGACGATGTGTCCGTAAACTATAGATGCATTAAAATGGTCCTAGGCTATGACGATGTGTCCGTAAACTATAGAGGCATTAAAATGGTCCTAGGCTATGACGATGTGTCCGTCAACTATAGAGGAATTAAAATGGTCCTAAGTCATGACGATGTGTCCGTAAACTATAGATGCACAAAAATTGTCCTATGCTATGACGATGTGTCTGTAAACTTTAGATGCATTAAAATGGTCCTGGGCTATGACGATGTGTCCGTAAACTCTAGAGGAATTAAAATGGTCCTAGGCTATGACGATGTGCCCGTAAACTATAGATGCATTAAAATGGTCCTAGGCTATGACGATGTGTCCGTAAACTATAGAGGCATTAAAATGGTCCTAGGCTATGACGATGTGTCTGTAAACTATAGATGCATTAAAATGGTCCTAAGTCATGACGATGTGTCCGTAAACTATAGATGCATTAAAAGGGTCCTAGGCTATGACGATGTGTCCGTCAACTATAGAGGAATTAAAATGGTCCTAAGTCATGACGATGTGTCCGTAAACTATAGATGCACAAAAATTCTCCTATGCTATGACGATGTGTTCGTAAACTATAGAGGAATTAAAATGGTCCTAAGTCATGACGATGTGTCCGTAAACTAGAGATGCATTAAAATGGTCCTAAGCTATGACGATGTGTCCGTAAACTATAGAGGAATTAAAATGGTCCTAGGCTATGACAATGTGTCCGTAAACTATAGAGGAATTAAAATGGTCCTAGGCTATGACGATGTGTCCGTAAACTATAGATGCATTAAATTGGTCATAGGCTATGACGATGTGTCCGTAAACTTTAGATGCATTAAAATGGTCCTAGACTATGACGATGTGTCCGTAAACTATAGAGGAATTAAAATGGTCCTAGGCTATGACGATGTGTCCGTAAACTATAGAGGAATTAAAATGGTCATAAGTCATGACGATGTGTCCGTAAACTATAGATGCATTAATATGGTCCTAGGCTATGACGATGTGTCTGTAAACTTTAGATGCATTAAAATGGTCCTGGGCTATGACGATGTGTCCGTAAACTATAGAGGAATTAAAATGGTCCTAGGCTATGACGATGTGCCCGTAAACTATAGAGGAATTAAAATGGTCCTAAGTCATGACGATGTGTCCGTAGACTATAGAGGAATTAAAATGGTCCTAGGCTATGACGATGTGTCCGTAAACTATAGAGGAATTAAAATGGTCCTAAGTCATGACGATGTGTCCGTAGACTATAGATGCATCAAATGGTCCTAGGCTATGACGATGTGTCTGTAAACTTTAGAGGAATTAAAATGTCAAAGTGTTCTGGAGAGAAAGGTTTGATTAATTAGGGAAAAAAAACCCCCAAAAAACAAACAACTATCATTGAATAACTGGTTTAAGCTAATCATAACTCAAAATACGTGTGCATATTCTGCATTCCCCAGTCGCTGTACACCAGCCGCCTTATATGGCTGTATGCCATGGTTGAAGTTATGCTCCAATTATGCAGTAATGCAAAAGGAATGAATAACTGAGCACACAATTAGTTTACTGTCATTGGAACTATACGGAAATTCACCATAACATGAATATTGTACGAATTAATTATTATCTTCTCTCTGAAATTATTGAGAATAATATTATCTTGAATGTAAAATTAACTTATTTTCCTATCGCGAAATGTATAATAATAGTCCATTTATCTTGCTTAAATATAAAATAATTGAGAATTTACCTTGTTTCCCATGGTGCAGCACAATAAAATGACATTTACGTAGAAGGATTTTCGCACACGTATTAAGCTTTATTATCAACAAACTGAAAAGACTAATTGTTAAAAAGGACATGCTTTTACTAGGTGTTAAATTAGAATGACACATTTTCTTAATCGTAGAAATAATGAATCTCCAATTTTTTGTATCTCAGAAAACTGACCACTATGCGCTGTAGTCAGTTGTTCCTACGTTTCACAACAGTGAATAAATTATGTAAACTCACTTTCTTCATTTTCTTCATAGTCTTCCTTGTCTTCTTCTTCTTCTTCTTCTTCTTCTTCTTCCTCGTCGTCTTTGTCTTTTTCTTCGTCTTCTTATTATTCTTTGTCTTATTATTTGTCTTCGTCTTCTTCTTCTTTTGTCCTATGCATGAATTCCGAAAATAACAGTGATGTGAAATACATGATTCCCAAAAGTAATTGCATTTAAATGATACATACTACCTGGACGCTTATTTCCGTAACTGTCAGTTACATTATTTGCTCACAAATCTCACATGTATTAAATCTGACAGTACTGATACATATATATCATATCTGACAGTACTGATACATATGCATTACATCTGACAGTACTGATACATGTGTATTACATCTGACAGTATTGATACATATGCATCACATCTGACAGTACTGATACATATGCATTACATCTGACAGTACTGATACATGTGTATTACATCTGACAGTACTGATACATGTGTATTACATCTGACAGTACTGATACATATGCATTACATTTGACAGTACTGATACATGTGTATTACATCAGACAGTACTGATACATGTGTATTACATCCGACAGTACTGATACATGTGTATTACATCTGACAGTACTGATACATATGCATTTCATCTGACAGTACTGATACATATGCATTACATCTGACAATACTGATACATGTGTATTACATCTGACAGCACTGATACATGTGTATTACATCTGACAGTATTGATACATGTGTATTACATCTGACAGTACTTATACATGTTCAACCATCAATTTTAAGTATAATGATGTTTTTATTTCTTTTCCCCTCTATCTTCCTTTGCCGCTTCGTTAAAAAAATAATAATTATAATAAGTACCCACCAAAGAAGTCAAACGTTTAATGTCTTGTTAATGTTTGAAATGTTGTCGCCGCCAGACATCACAATTATTTTTCGATGCTGTTATCACATTGTCGTTACAGGTCTTGATATTTTGTTGTTGTTTGTTGCTGCTGTAGTTGTTATTATTAGTGTTGCTTTTTATGTGTGCCGAATGTCCTATCTTATTTCTGACAAGCCTGCAAGGTCATCATTTACGTGAATTCCTCATCCCTGAAGACAAGGGCCTAGTTAACTAGGCTTGTCAAATGCACGGTCAGGTGCTTGGAAGATATTAGTTCTACTTGTCATGAAAGGTCAAAGGCGAAGACCAGCATATTCTCCGCACATTGAATGATAGATATGAATCGAATGCACACTCATTGATGTTTTCTGTGCTTTAAAATAGCACCGGAATTTCTCATTGTTTAGTAAAATCCTGTATGCCATAATAGCATTCTCTCTCTCTCTCTCTCTCTCTCTCTCTCTCTCTCTCTCTCTCTCTCTCTCTCTCTCTCTCTCAAGAAAGCTTCTTTTTGATTTTAAGTCGGTAGTTTTCCACACGAAGTTCATGTTAAAATAGCAATGATATTTATGAATTGTTTTTCTACATATCAATATATATTTTTAAAAGAAAAGCATTTCCATGAATGAAAAAAATAATAAGTGAATACAAACAGTAGATCCTACAAACCAATCCATAGTGATGGAAATGAAGATATTCAAAACAGTAGATCCTACAAACCAATCCATAGTGATGGAAATGAAGATATTCAAAACAGTAGATCCTACAAACCAATCCATAGTGATGGAAATGAAGATATTCAAAACAGTAGATCCTACAAACCAATCCACAGTGATGGAAATGAAGATATTCAAAACAGTAGATCCTACAAACCAATCCATAGTGATGGAAATGAAGATATTCAAAACAGTAGATCCTACAAACCAATCCATAGTGATGGAAATGAAGATATTCAAAACAGTAGATCCTACAAACCAGTCCATAGTGATGGAAATGAAGATATTCAAAACAGTAGATCCTACAAACCAATCCATAGTGATGGAAATCAAGATATTCAAAACTTACAAAAACTGTCAGAGCAGCTGTCCGGTATAAATCCCGCTACGAATAAAAATCCCATGATGGCATGGTCTTTACCAAGCTGACGTGTGTGTGTGTCTATGCGTGTGTGCGTGTGTGAGTATGTTTTTGTGTTATGTTCCATTTAGCTGACATGTATTACATATTGGTTTATACTTTTGACTTTGTTTCATATTAGGATAAATTCGGGACAGAGCTGGTCATGTAGTCGGGAGAAAATGTGCAAAATTGTATACATACCGAGTGAATGAATCTTACAATTGAATAACTGAATAAATTATCAAATAGAAATGATAATGGTTAATTTCCTGTCTGGATCGTCTTCGCATGTGATGAGTTACTGACTGTACCAATACACAACTTCGCTTTGGCCTCGGTGCGTTAATAGCAGGGATGAGACCCAACACAAAACTTCAAGATCTGTTTTAATAGATATTCCATCAAGTAATCAAGGTATAATTCTTTATGATAATTTTATAAACGGCTGCTTTGTATGCTGGCAGACCGGCATCTTTTGAATAATTGTGATATGACTCGTTGCAAGGATGCCTTTTTGTGTTTTATGATAATTGGTTTTTGTGGATGAAGCCTTTATATTTTTTATTTTATTTTTATTTTTTATTTTCATTTCACACAACGCTTAAAAGCCTTATTGATCTCTTAAAATTTTGTCTTTATTAGCAGAGCAATTTTTTTAAGAAAGTAAATACTGGTTGAATAAAGTTTTTTTTATTTTTGCATAATCTTTACAGCTTTAAACATTAGCAAGTATCAATGTTTGTAATCATTGGCCGACATTTGCCGAGTTGTTGGAAAAGAAGTTGAAATATTCAAATATCGAACACACAACGAGAGATACAGAGTCCAACAAAAAATTTGACCTCACAGCCAGGTACGCTAATATGAGTCGTTAAAATGTTTAAAGTTGTATTTGTTAATGCCTACCTTGACTTTGGACCATTATACATTTATGAAATTGTCCGGATAAAAGAAAGTTTGAATGGAAAAGGAAAAATTGCTAAATTAGGTTCCATCATTACTGTTTAAATTAATACAATTTGTGCGAACCAAACTGTCATGAAAAATAAAGTAACATATACATTTATTGAAGCAAGCATTTTAAAAGTAAAATTAGGTCCGGACCAAATTTCTGGTGCCACCTCTTAAGCAGGTTCCGAGACAGTCCTGGTGAATTTGATATATCAGAACCAAATCTGTTTAGACGACTAATTATATTCGGACCTAGGTACGGACAAAAATTAGGCCAGGATCTATTTGGGTATAAAACTTCTTAGTTGTTTTCCCTGTTGAGGATTTATGTTACAAGTGACTCATTGTTACACACACTCCCCATGAATAAATATAGAACGTTCGAGAAACTGAATTCAACTTGTTTGTTGCCTTTTATTTTTCAAGTCATGGCACTCTTCATAAAACTAGACAGCAATAAATCAAACATAAGATAAAAAGACGTTTTCTATATACTTTTAAATGTTATGCCGATATTATGGGTTGAAATTAGTGAAACAGTTACGCTTTTGTACTGAAGGAGTAAATATCTGATACAGATACAATGCGTATTAGAGACCATGCCAAAGGCAAATAAAATAAAGGCTCAATAAAACCTGAAAAACTTGAAATTAGAGAGCATAGATCAGCGTTTGGAGGAACTAGACTGCCTGGTGTGATTTCTTATCGTTGAATATGACATGTTTTGCAGATGTCGAAACACAGTCTGTCCAATGTTTTATCGGCTTTCTGATGGTACTATCACAGTCAGGCCGCGGTAATTAGATTTCAGCAGTCTTATCAGAACTCCAGTTCGGACCAAATACGTTGCCAGGCTCTTCGACGCGGAACAATCCATGACAGCGAATGATGAAAGAAACAGCTGTATGTAACAGTTTATCACGACAACCAGCCTTGTCATACCGTTCTTAAAAGTTAATCTCTTGCGCTCTCATTTTAAGAAAGATGTTTCTTAATCTTTGGGGTTATTTGTTGTACTTATAGTGGTCAGAGATCAATTAAGAAATAAAAACAAAAGAAAACTCGTAATTTTCAAATAGATGTCGGATTTGTCGGATATTACTTCTGTGCATTGTGACATCGCGAATTGGTATAGAAGCATCAACCCTTTGATGTGTCATACCGAATTTGATTCATATGAATCGGTAGACTCTCAGGTTACGAACAAACACAGAACTCTGGAGTCTAATACAAATATATCCAAAGCCAGGATACAATACTTTAACGTCGTTTGCAACATTGGAAACGATTCGAAGATGGTACAGTGCACAAACGATACGGCACGGTAGGAAAACGGTATGAATACGTGCCGGTATGATTTGAAAGACAGATGAGAACGGTATGAATACGAGACGGTATGATTTGAAAGACAGATGAGAACGGTATGAATACGATTTGAAAGACAGATGAGAACGGTTCGATAAGCTACAAAACGGTACGCTGACCTGGTATCATTCAAATGATTTAACGGTTATTTTCAACGTTTAGAACTTATAATCGTTTCAAGAGAATTTTAGAGAATTCGATTAATTTTTTTAAAAGTTGAATTAAAGCAAAAAACTAAATTTCAGCAACCTCGAGACGCTGGGTAGTTATCTTGAAACAGTACGAAATGGTCGGGAGAAGAAGAGACAGAACGAAATGGTCAGGAGAAGAAGAGACAGTACGAAATGGTCAGGAGAAGAAGAAACAGAACGAAATGGTCCGAAGAAGAAGAGACAGTACGAAATGGTCAGGAGAAGAAGAGACAATTGATGGGCAAAACGGTACGCTGACCCGGTAACATTCAAACGAATTCAAATGTTGCTTTTAATGTTTAAAACTTGTAATTGTTGTAATACAATTTGAGAGGAATCGATTAACTTCGTTTTTAAAAAATGAATTGAAGCAGAACACCGAACTACAACAACTTTGAGAGGCTGGGAAATTATCTTGAAATGGTACGAAATGGTAAGAAACTGGAAGGGTACGATCAGAGATTGAAACGGTCAGAAACGGTATGATATGGAAACGATACGCAAAAATAGTTGCAAAACGTTATAAGTACTGTAGATAATTGTATAAATAATTATAGCTCTTTAGATTTTCCTCGTGTCAGCTGTTCTTGTCGTTTGTTTACAAATAATTTTGAGCAAAACTTAGATTTTAAAGAATCTCTATAGGTGCAAGCATCACTTTTCTGACACCAGTATTTCAGTGACATATATATTTCAGGGAAATTCGGGTTTGGGAGACAAGAATATAATAAAAACTATCATTTCGCATAGATTATAATGAATTGAAGACACCAAGTCAAAACAGATTCTAATGAATTGAAGACACCAAGTCAAAACAGATTCTAATGAATTGAAGATATGAAGTCAAAACATAAGGGTAACAAAGAGGTTATGTAGACACTGTGAGAGATGAAAGTATCTCAGACACAAGCGTAGAAATTATATAAAAACAACCCAATATGACCATCCTATAAATGAAATGCAATAGTGGTGAACTGCGAGATCAAATACATAATTGAAAAATGAAGACAAAACGCTTCTCTGGTGAGGAAGACATATGTCGTACGTCATGACGCGGTTCTTTCACGTTTTATGCAAAGAAGTTTTAAATTTGTAAGAAAACGCTAGAAAAGTATTAATCCAGAGTGTATTGCTTTTCTATATAAAGTATTAATCCAGAGTGTATTGCTTTTCTATATCTGTTTAATCGGTACTTATCCGAATTGTACTTAACACAGACCACCCAATAATAATACCTGGTGCAATATATAAGAAAATTATGGTCGAGTTTTGGACTTACTCCCAAACTTTTTTCTGCGATCAAGAATGAATTTGTTTTTGAATACCAGCAGAGTAGCTCAGTTTTCAGTCTGTCAGTGGCCACACCAGTGGTAGGTTATCAGCCCCCAATAAGTAGTGATGAGCTACTTTCTCATCATTATCTGTACTATCACGCCCTCCCAAATTAAACCCTGCCTTTAAGGTAACTCGTGTAATTAATTTTCCGTGGTCAGTGGCACGGCAATACTGTGAGAAAATACTACTTCACTCTTATATATATATATATATATATATATATATATATATATATATATATATATATATATATATATATATATATATAGAGAGAGAGAGAGAGAGAGAGAGAGAGAGAGAGCGAGAGAGAGAGAGATTATACGGTATACTGCTGTGCCCTATTTTGCGCTTTCTGAGTTTGCCTGGTTTCCTGGCTCATTGTACTGACAACAATATAGTTGGCAAGGGTACCAGATATTTCTGAGACATCAAGCAGTTGCCATTGTCCTAGACTTACTCTTAACAACCACTTTTTCTATCCAAAAGATCATGGTGACATTATTAAAAGATGATTAATCAGATAAGTCTCTCGGGGAGGGAGGTGCGTACAGTCGAGCTTTGTAATTTGACAGCCAGATAACCAGCTCGCTAGGTAGTCAGTTACTCAATAACTCAGCTAGTTAATTATCAAGTCAGATAGATAGATAGATAGATAGATAGATAGATAGATAGATAGATGGATGGATGGATGGATGGATGGATAGATAGACAGATAGATAGATAGATAGATAGATAGATAGATAGATAGATAGATGGATGGATGGATGGATGGATGGATAGATAGATAGATAGATAGATAGATAGATAGATAGATAGATAGATAGATAGATAGATAGATAGATAGATAGATAGATAGATAGATAGATAGATAGATAGATAGATGGATGGATGGATGGATGGATAGATAGATAGATAGATAGATAGATAGATAGATAGATAGATAGATGGATGGATGGATGGATGGATAGATAGATAGATAGATCTTTTTTTTTTCTTCATTTCTTTATTTCTTTCTTTCTTTCTTAGAAATGGCCCATTAAGTAAGTGTTAGCTTTCGTTGTATCAATTATAATTTTCACTTATTCCCTCACTTTTCATCCGTTGGTTCCATCATTCTTTCAGTCATTCATTAAACTTATCCAGAATATAATCAAGAACGCTATTTCGGTTGCAAACATAATAGATAATTGGTGGAGGCACTCCCCTCTGCATACTTGCATACACGGCTAAGGTAGATAGGTCCGCTGTTGCAAAACTTTCCCACGACAAGGGGAGCAAAAACTTCGTGCTCTTTCAGATCGCAGAACGTGCTTATCGGAATGATGAACATTTTTGTCGTCTGCAGTGCACGTGCAGATTATAGGACGACGGGTGGAATGTTTCATCGCCATGCGCCCAGGGCTGACAAAAATTGGCCTTGACAATATCCATAGTTTCTCAGATTTGTAGCATTTGTAGAACTACAAATAACAGCATTATCTGACGCCAGCTGAAACATTTAGCAAGTCATTATCCATCTTACAGCTTAAAAATATGCAAAACGATATGGCTTATAAAAGTAAAGTTAACTTTAGCAATAATGGTAAATACAACAGCAGTAATGAGAACAACAGAAACAACAACTACTACTACTACTACTACTTATTATTATTATTATTATTATTATTATTATTATTATTATTATTATTATTAATATTAGTTAATTCCAGTATACCAAATTATTTCTTTGTCAGTAGTAGGTTAGGCAGATTTCTAATCCTAAGAAATTTCTCTACACTTATAAGGAATTCGAATTACAGGTTGAAAATAAATCTATCATTGCAGCAGAATTTCTCTACATGGAGAAAACATCCATATTAATGTGTAGCATAATTAACCCAGCTTCGAGAACTGATATTTTTGATACCGTCACAATGCCTTTTTTCTACTCTTTAAATTATCAGGAATTTAAACAAAAAATGAATTATACAGTTAAACGATAAAAATATAAATCATATAGTTACACAAAACCATATGTGTGTTTTATATAGTTACACAAAATCATATGTTTTATATAGTTACACAAAACCATATATGTCTTTTATATAGTTACACAAAACCATATATGTGTTTATATAGTTACACAAAACCACACATATGTAATAAAATCTCCTATGACATATGTATTGTTTTTGTTTGTTTTAATTGGTTTAATGTCAGCCTCACGTTCTTTGATCGTTAGTACCTGTGTAGTGTGAGAAGACCTGGTTCCTTGCCACAGTAATGACGTATCCTTTTTTAAAGCATAATTATTGCTGAAGCAGAAAACCAATATAACAACCAAAGATAAATGAACTTCCACCATATGGCCACACGTTCATCAATAAAAATGTAATCACACGAGAGAGAGAGAGAGAGAGAGAGAGAGAGAGAGAGAGAGAGAGAGAGAGAGAGAGAGAGAGAGAGAGAGAGAGAGATGTATTATGGTAAATAATATACCTTTTAGCTTCTATGATTCTTTTGATATCGTTTTTGTCAGAAATAATATGTTGATCAAACTGACAAAATACAGTGCGCAACTTGTATGGACGTATTTATGTATGGATAGTGCTTAAAGGCAAATCAGCAGAATACTCGCTATATATTGCCAATTAAAAGTTCAGTTTTAAAAATGTAATATAACATTAAATTGCAAAGAAAAATAAATGTCAGCAGGTAGTCAGCAAGACTAAAGTTAAAAGGTAAAGATGTCAAAATTCTTGAAAAAATGTATATACTTTATCAAGGGTATATACTTTATCAAGGGTATATACTTTGAAACTGGTGTGAAACTAGGCTTAGCTTTTTCATGACCTACGGTCCAAGGGCAATCACGAAAGACGCCAGTTAAAACAACAATGAACACGAAAGCATGTAAATAGTTGAAAACTATGCATGGCTGTATCTTTTAAAATATTCACCATGACTTGATCGCACGGCTCAGAATGACAAAAAAAGGGAGATGCGCCCCTGTGTTTTAGTCATTCTCAACCGTGCTTTCATATGATTTGTAGGTTCTTAATCTTTCATAATGCTTGATCAGAAAAATGTGCCGTTAATTATTGCTCGAGATGGGCGATACATTAAGTTGTAATATGTATAATGATCAACTAACCGAATACGCCAACTAAAACGTATCCATGGGTTTGTATATTACATATAGACTAAAATGAGCTATTAATTTCTATATGTTTGAAAATGTAAAATACCAAACTCAGTTTGAAATATTTACATGTAGTAGTTATTATGAAATATTTACACGTAGTAGTTAATATGAAATATTTACATGTAGTAGTTAATATTAAACGTAGTAGTTAATATTTACATGTAGTAGTTAATATTTACATGTAGTAGTTAATATTAAACGTAGTAGTTAATATTTACATGTAGTAGTTAATATTTACATGTAGTAGTTAATATTTACATTTACATGTAGTAGTTAATATTAATATGTAGTAGTTAATATAGTACTGGAAAATATGTCTACCATGAAAGTCGGGGTACGAACTCAACGAGAGAGTGACATTGCTCTTGATTAAAGGCTCGTTCAAAACTAATAACGTATCTGTGTGATGTCCTAACTTGACCCATTCATTAATTATCTGTATTATCTGTGTGATGTTCTAGCATGACCCATTCATTAATTATCTGTATCATGAGCTTGTATAAAAACACTATTATTACGCATTAGAACGAAATAACTGGGTCACACACACACATACCATTCTTGACGTTTTGATAGCTCATTTTGACTGAACCCATGGCCATGCGTGGGGCTGGAATTTCTGGATTGTCTGGTATCCAATTGTTTATAGGGCAGATTAACATTAATAGGGGCATAGACCGCAAACCAGTGTAGTTTTTGTGCGGTAGATGATGATGCTGATGCAGTCTTAACGAGCCATTAGTTGTAAACCTTTTCAACAAAAAAGGAAATTTTCAATTGGATCATTAAGTCACTGATAAAAAGTAATGAACTTATACGATTTTTCAAAAGATAAAACAAATGATGATTTAAAAGAAAGAAACGGATACAAATTTATCCAAAACGTTCGGATCATAAAAAGTCTGCATTTCTGGTAATAAAAAGTACGCATTTGCTCCGCCGACCTTTACGAGGACACTTTCCATGTTCACGCAGTAAACATTTCAGCTCTCTGCCGAACTGGCATTTGCATTTGTTTACACATTAGTCTGAAATACCTAAACTAACAATAGAAATAAAGATTATAAGTAAAACGCCTGTGTTTAATTGGGACGAAATGCACATTTAATAATTAACCAGGATTTCTATGGACGATTTTGTACACCTGCTGTACTCGTCTCAGCTGAAGTACATGTACTATTTCAACAATGCGGTATCATAGATCGAGGTATATAACCTGTCCGTTTTGACCTTTCATTTGAATAGTTTTTTTGGAGCATGGAACAGAGGAGAAATATGTTTAGGGGTGTACATGCACTGTGCATGACTTATGTGAGAATTCTGCCATACAATGCAAAGATGATGAATGCATTGTATTAAAATATTCTCGAGTGGACTATGTTCATTCAGGTCGACCTTTCTTTTTTTTTTTTTTTTTTTTGTCCGTTGGTATGTAAATAGGGGTTAAATAAAAGGCTAACAAAAATGATAAAAAAAATCATCTCCCTTTTTTATAGTCGACATTTCTTATACATTTTGCACACTGTCTTCCTCAGATACGCCATTGTATAAATAAAAATAATTATACGCATCTCTTGGGTAAAATGAAAAATGAAGCTAATGCCTGCATAAGATCAATTGTATGGGTCAGCAGGCGTTGAAGAAGCTTTCGATTTCAGGAAAACTTTATATTCAATATTTTGTTAATAATATACGAAATTTAATCAATACACGAATTCATGAAAATGTAGTAGTGCTACTAGCAGTAGTATCAGGACCGGATTAAAACCTTTAGAGGCCCTAAGCACTGACAAGATTATGGTGCCCCCCCCCTCCCATATGTAATTCAAAATAAAAACAATACTAAACCGTAATTTCTCAATTTTTTTTTTTTTTTTAAATATTTTTTTTTTGTGCCCCTGCTTTGCTGGTGCCATAAGCAGGTCCTTATTCTGCCTATTGGGCAATCCAGCACCAAATAGTATATAAGTTCACAGAAGTAGTTGTAGTAGACTTGTCGAAGTCGTCTTCCTAGCTATAGTAATATTTGTATTAGTGGGTAGTAGGGCTTGCCAAAATCGACACTTGAACAAATTGACATCTTATCTCCAACAATATTACGTTCATACCCCTGCCAATACACCGTATACGTTTATTCCATTTAATCCTTGATACACGGACACCTGTCCAATCTGGAAATCGACTAAGACTTACAGACTGGGAGAATGACTTTTGCTGTAAGTAGACACATGCTGTGACAAGTTGGCTTGGCTTTGGCTTTATGGGTTTAACGCCATTTTTCAGCACATGATAGGCTATACATGGCGGCCAGTATATCTGGTGGAGGAAGATACCGGGAAAATCCAGAGAAAAACCACCGACCCACGGAAAGCTACTGGCAAACTTTCTCACATAACCACATTGGCCAAGCCCAAGACTCCAACCCACGCGGACAGTGGTGAGATGTCAGTGATCGGTAAAGGCAAGCCCAAGACTCCAACCCACACGGACAGTGGTGAGATGTCAGTGATCGGTAAAGGCAAGCCCAAGACTCCAACCCACACGGACAGTGGTGAGATGTCAGTGATCGGTAAAGGCGAGCGCCTTAGACCACTCAGACACCCGCAGCCCCGAAACAAGTTGGAGAATCATCCAATTCAACTACACTTACAACAGGGGCTTGGCTTCATTATTGCATTGAATTAATAATTTTAACTATTGACTCTCGACAGAACAATTCACCAACAAAGCCGGCAATATATATATATATATATATATATATATATATATATATATATATATATATATAGTGATTTTGTCAACGGATCAGTAAAACCCAGCAGTCACTAATCCGTTGGGTCAGTGAAAATTACCGCAGGTCACCTATCATAGCAATTAAAAAGTGGTCGTGAGTCGGCATTACATTTAATTGTTACTTGACCTGTTTACTGTGTTAATTGAGAATCTACCAACATCCTTCGATTGACGAGGTACAATAAATGCTCACTCATCCACTCATCAGGTAAATTAGTGTGATTATTTGACAAAACAATCTTCGTACTCGTCGAACTAGCCTGTTGTACTGCTCCCAAGGAATGATTTCATAACTCATGATAACAAAAGGCAGGCCCGCCGAGAGGGGCGATGCACTAGGGGGGGGGTGCAATCGGGGGTGAGGGGGGGCACGAGGGGGAGGGGAGCAGTTGCCCAGGGGACCGGCGATTCCTAAGGGTCAACTCAGTTATCAAAAATAAATTAATCGTTGCAGTAAGTATTAAAATTTGTTCCTTGCAAGAATCTAAGTTATGGTAGATTACTACAGGTGTTATATGCAAAACTGCACACAGCTTTTTATATACAAAAAATTAAACTAGATTTGGGCCCCAATACTGCTCTGCCCAGGGGCCCGGAATTTCTGTCGGTAGGCCTTGACAAAAGGTGTAGGGTCTCAGGCTAGTATTGACCAATCGGAAAAGGTCGATTTCGTCGACTCAACGAATAATCCAGAATTATAAAGAACAATGTGTTTTAATAATTATATCGTTGCTGATAAACATTCAATACATTGTGCGGTCACAACTGTAAACATGTGGAAGTATTTGCAAGGTGCACAGCCGCCACTGGATGGCAGAAATCTGATGACACGAGAGAGCGCGATCGCAAATATAATCAAAGGAAGAGACTAACAAAGTACCAGAAATTACTAGAAATTCTGGGAAAATGAACACAAATGACTGCAGTATGGCAACTGTCATGTTGTGCACTTTCTGTACTGAGTATTCGGAGAAATATGAAAGTGCGCGAGGTACTTCATTCGTCGATGGGTGTAACAATTTTCATAAATCGTCCCTGGAATCACACAATGCAAGCGCCATAATACACATAATGGCAGAGGGATACGTGCAATCAAAACAGAAAGTTGGTTCATCAAGAGTATAGCAAATTGCAGCACCTTTGAACAAGAGCGTCTTGAAGAAGCTTAATATCTATTCAAAACTTTGAGATGCTAATGATTAATAAATCTTGAATTACAAACTGAACTGGCTTCTGTTTGATTTTGTAGCAGGATTAGTGAAATTTAGGCAGGATCAGTACAATTTTATGTTATTGATCATGTGGGTTAGTGAAAATAGTTTCAAGCCCTGTATATGTATTCTGCAATGTACAGGTACTAGTTTTTAGTTTATTTTTTCATTAGAATATTAGTAAATAAGCCGCATGGCTTAGGTAAAAAACAGGATTACTGTGGCGGACTTAACCTCGCTACAAGGTGTCCGCTTTATTTGGTTGGTTATTGTTATCTAGAGGATGATCGACCTCGGTGTTATTGCCCGGATCGAGTAAATAATAATATAAATTATGAAATTTATAGATGGAATAAATAGAGATCTGAGCAGATATATAGAACAGAATAACACGAGGCCCCGTACATGAAATATAACAATTTAATCAATTACATAAACAAACTGGGATAATACATTACATTAGGAAGATACACTTCTTTTTGAAATAAATCATTTACTGAATTTCAACTCAAATATACTTATGCAAACAGTCGATCTGTTTTAAACGATAGAATTAGTTCATCATAGAATCGAGTGAACAATCGAAGTCATTGCCCCTACATAACAGCATAACCTGGTTAACGCTGGACCCTCCAAATTCACCGTTGCTGTTCGCTTTGTTCTTTCGCTTTTTCCCCTCGTCACTCTCTTTATCTCGCCTTTGTCGGCCCTCAACTTTGTGTGGGTAGGTGGATACGTGGATACGTAGGTGGGTGGATACGTAGGATACGTAGGTACGTGGATACGTAGGTGCCTGGATACGTAGGTACGTAGATGGAGCTATTTGCCCTTTCAAAATAAACAGAGAAGCAACCTAAATCTTCTGGCAAATATCCTTTTTAGAATAGAACCTTTCTCCACTCTCGTTACGTCAGATATCGTCCTATCGTAATTCAAACAGATACCAAAGGCTATCTGGTCAGGCCAAATTGGACAGACCATAAACAAACGTAGTTTCAGAAGATTAATGTACTTTCTAACGGCTATTTCATAACATCAACATTACACGAGACATAACAGTTTCAGTTCACGTCCTAATTATACAAATGAATCAATGAAATTCACCTCACCACTTAACTACATTAGTGGTTCGCATGCATTCACACGATATTCTCCCAACTCATATTAAATAAAGTAATGCATGAAATTCTAAGAATACGTGATTCCTATAACAATCAAGACAACAAATTCAAGCAATTCGTCAAACTCATATAAAGAAAATTATTGTACGAAATCAGACAAATGAACTCAAACAAATAGTTATACTCATATCAAGAAAATTGATCTACGAATTTAAACAAAGAAATTCATGTAAATATAAACAAATAAATTCAGCAAATAATTATATTGGTATCAACGAATTACATGAGATTGATGCAAATACCTTGTGCTTTCAAGACTCGCTCGCTTCTACCGCCAGAATTGTGTCCGTCAACTTTCCAGACATCCGTTCCCTTCAATAATTGTTTTTACGAGAGAACTTCTTCTAGATTCAATCTCGGAGTCAAGATATATTTTCTGTTGCAGAAAAAATTAGACTGATAAATTTAGCGATGGGGCATATTAAAACCATGAAATTTAGTGTGGGAAACACGCCCCTTATTTAGCGTAGCCAATCAGATTAAACGGATCTACCGCTTTTTATAATATGCAACAATTCGGTCACCGTAACCCTCTTGATTTTCAAATAACTGATTCTGGAGAATCTCAAAAGATGATACAATTTTACAAACAATCCCTGCATCCTCAACGTTGACAAATAACCTTCTCCTTTCAATCTGTCTGACCGTTAAATAAACGAATGCTTAATTAAGAATCAATTTATCCCACGACAGGAACATTAAAACCATCGCAGTCTAGCGATTTAATACGGAATCTTCCCTCATAAATCTAATTAATTGTTCTCTGTCAAACTAAAATGTGCTCTACAGAAATCGACAGAAATTTGCACCGTTACAATTACAGATCGAAAGGTTTGTGGTTTGGTTCTTGCCAGATGTGACAATTCGTTTTCTATATAATTGGGCAGACGTGTTTTCTCTGGTCGATTCATTTGTACTTGATTGACTTCACATCAGATCAGTACAAACGATATAAGTTGACATTCCTTTTGATTAAAGGGCATGTGAAACTGCGGCGAACATTACATCTCTGGAGGCAGTTACACTGTGCCAAAGGGCTGAATTACCTCCCAAGCTCCTAGCATTTCGTTTCGACATAAGAGATCAGCTGAGATTGAATTCAACCATGTACTTAATGCCATTCAACGACACTCCGGCTGATTTGATGCAATCAACAAACGGCGATAACCATCCTAATTCACCTGAAGAAAAAAAGAAATTAAAAAAAAAAAAAAGACGACTACTGGCCCTGAGAGCAAAGTTACATATTAAATATCGTGTACATGCAATAATACTAGTTTCAGTTATATTGTGTTACGACTAGGGGTAAATGTAACAAAAGAAAGAACGACTCAAACAAGCTTTCACAATTTCTAAAATACAAATATAATTTCCTAAAATATAAAATATTTTAAACAAACAAAGTGAAAGAATTAAAAATAACTTACAGTTGAGAATTTTCTTAATTAGTTCTAAATTTGTCCTATACACTTCAATAATCCAGAAGTTAATCAAAAGTATTCCGAATGAATGAATGTTCCGAATGAAAGATTGTTCCGAACGAAAGAGTCTGGGATGTTCTGATATACCAATGATTTTCAGTTCTAAATCCAAAATAGAAATAATCCCAGTTAAACTCCTGTGAATGTAGAGTATTGTTAAGTTCCGTGAACAATAGCACTTAAATCCAAAATGTAATATGTAGAGAATAGATTTTCCACCAGCTGGTTTTACAAACAATAGATAAACTTCCTCTATAACTCTATGAACTGGATAACTGCTAAAGAATGAGGAACGCAGTGGTTAAATATCATTATATTCCAATCTGCTGCGCAAAAGCGAATTTAAAAACCTCTAGTACTACGTTCTAGCACTATCCAGTAAACAAGTTATTCTAACCAATCAGAAACCAGGTCACGCATGATACCAATGAGTCAATCGCATGATCACAATGTTAGGTTGAACTGACCGACATAATTATTGATTTTCCCTGGACATAAATACTGACTCATTGTTGACGTACATATGTACCTTACAAATAGCGTAGGCTACTGAATTAAAAAATTATAATACAATGGTTATAAACCCAAATGGAAACTGTTATAACTTAAAAGATGATACATAATTCCGTAACAATTGAAATGTTTCCAATACAATAATCAAAATGAGGACTGAGAAAATACTTTCATGCTTGATGCCTCAATACCAAAAACAAATAAGAAATCTTTTACATGCCCCTTTAATACGACTTAAAAATAGAAAATAATTTAAAACGTATGAACAGACAGAATTTAAACGGACTAATAACCTGAAGGTGCAGGTATTAATTTAACCACAGTGTAAATGGGCATAGATTTTATGCTTGTTATAATTAAGATTTGTATGAATATTTTAATGTTATTTAACTATATATAAAGAAGATCATCACTAGAAACATTCGACAATTTTGTTCAGTGAAAGTTCAATTAGACTCAACACTACGATTTTAAAAAAAAATACTCAAGAAGGAGAGCAACCTGAATGATGAGAAGTTCTTTCACAGAAGCAGGCCTACTAAGAACTTGACAAGCGGAGACATTTAAATAGTGATAAAATCACTTTTTGAATCATGAAGCACACACAATTCGGGCAGTAAATAAGAGAGAGTACAGTATTGATATAATGGAGTACTTAACTTTGCACAGAGATAAATAACAACTACTTAGAGGAAGTTCATATGGAGATTTGCTGCAATGGCTTAAGACCGAAGCTTGTATCAATGTACTAATAAAGATAATAAATGTTCCTTTTGTGTTGTGTAAGCGGTGTTAACTATACCAAGTCATCGCATAAATATATATAGAAAATAAATATAGAAAATGCTTATTCTATCAGATGTAAAGCTTAAGCCCTTAGTCAATTATGACGTGTTCCGAATGATCAATTCTATTGCACAGTTACGCCGATGCAATTCTTCTCGGACAAGGATGGAAAACAATTGAAAATTTCAGAATAAGAAAGACAGTAAAAGTATGTTTAGATGGAAAATATTCTGCTTTTCTTAATGCCAGAAAGATCTATTATTTCCAAGGAGAACAGTTGTTGTTGGTGAGTTAGTAATGGTTAGTTTGACGAACAAACGATTCGATTAATATAGTCAATTTACTGAAGTTGTGCAGTGTTGGAATTATGAAAATGGTTGAGGTATACATTTTCACGATAACAAACTCAAAACCAAATACAGTGATACAATGGGAACTTGATGACTGAGAGAGATTCATTATGCATTCGTTTTGAGAAAGGTTTCATTAAAAGTATCTTCCTTTTCTTCTGTTTTAAACTGTATATTGGGTTTGCAACATATGTATGACGTTTTCTTGGCGATTCAGCGGTGTGTTTAAATTTAACAGATTTTTCAGTTTGCTTCCAACATTGAAATGTAATATCATGTGCTCCACAAGCACTCAGTCTATTGAATGACTTAATTGGGCTATCAAGTAGTCAATTGTAAACTGACTCAATGGAGCTGAAATATTGGTTTTTATGATTTCTGCAATATCAATGTAAGTTGGTGGATCTATTGTAAACTTCAACATCTTCAAATGCACGATGCAACCGAGTGTTAGAGCTGAATGTTATGTTGCATGGTAAACAGTGTTATATTATGTTATTTGTCTCACGTGACATGTATTATTGTGAAATTTTACAACATGTTTCGAATCGTGTTTGGCTGTTTATGTTCAGTGTGTTATCTGGTATGACAGGTTTAAGATGTAACCAACTCTTTTTCTTTGTTTACATCAACAATCAACATCAGATCTAAGAAAACAATACCACGACCTAGTAATACATTTTTGTTTGTGTCAATCGAAATATTATCATTTTGTTCATCTTGTGTTTTCTACAGTTTTCTTGTTTTGTCTTTATCCACTCTGCTTTTAATCCCTTTTAAATTCATTCATTCATTTTACAAGTTCAACTCTACGTTGATCTTTCTCTTTTTGTGAAGTAACCTTCTGTGGTGATTTGGTAATGTTCAACGTTTCTTGCTTTTGTTTTCTCAACATTTCAAGTTATAAGGTGAATATAAATATGATCTTAATGTTACTGTTAAATCAGTATACACCATATTTCAACTAACATGTACATCGAATTAAAATGGTCTTACAATTATGTTAAACGAAACAGTAGTAAAATTTGTGTTGTGAAACGTTCAATAAAAATTAAACAGTATTATATAAATGAATAATACAAAATATGTCCTAAATGCGAAGAAGAAAAAAACATAACCGAGTTAAAAACAAGATGGAGAAAGAAAAAGGCTAGTTTTCAAAGAGAAATGTGTAACAGTTGCCATCGTTGTTACAGCTATAGGTTTTCACTATATCAACTATTGCTCTGTCCAGAGTAATTGTGGTTAAAAGTTTGACGTTAGGAGGTGGAGGAACAAGCGCTGGTGGTGGAGATTCTTGTTGTGGAAAATGTAGTATAATGTCATTTCGGGGATAAAATTTAACAAAGCATGAAACATGTTGCAAACTATTTGTTCGATATATTCAAAAAAGGTAGTAGCAGCATTACCTGGTATCACAGGCATTTCAATAATCTGATTGTTTAAAACAGATGGACAGCGTGTTTCCTTCTTGGCTGATCGTATTATTTTTATTGTTTCAGCAATAATTGGCCTATTGTTTGCAGTTTATCAGAGGTGTAGACACTGCCATAGTAAGGGTCAGAAATTCGTAACCTAGTTTTTAAAGCAATAAATAAATAGACAAGTTCCTGTAAGCATAAATATCAATATAAATGACTGTTTGTTTGTTACATTGATCGTTGTATTTGAAATCATGTGCGGTTGTGATTACAAGCCTTTTACTATGTTTGTACTTCTTGTCTACCTCGCTCTTACTCGCGTTCTCTTCTTTTGTTTTGTTGTCTATCTTTGGACGAGTTGTCATAGATTGTTTATCGGCTGCTGGAAATCTATTTTGTTCCAAATCGATTTGTATATCAATGTTTTATCAAAGTTTTATCGTAATTTAGAGAATGATGCGAAAGTGCATGAAGGAAACAACGTACCTACATGAGGAGCATCCATGAGGATGATACGAAATTGCTTGAAGGAAACAATGTGCCTACATGAGGAGCATCCATGAGGATGATACGAAATTGCTTGAAGGAAACAATGTACCTACATGAGGAGCATCCATGAGGATGATACGAAAGTGCATGAAGGAAACAATGTGCCTACATGAGGAGCATCCATGAGGATGATACGAAAGTGCATGAAGGAAACAATGTACCTACATGAGGAGCATCCATGAGGATGATACGAAAGTGCTTGAAGGAATACATGTACCTGCATGATGAACATTCAAGAGGATGAAAGCGCTTAAAGAATTAATGTATGTACACACACACACACATACATATATATATATATATATATATATATATATATATATATATATATATATATATATACACATACATACATATATATGTATGTATGTATGTATGTGTATATATATATATATATATATATATATATATATATATATATATATATATATATATATATATATATATATATATATGTATTTATGTTGATGTCAAGTGCTACTTGCCGTGCGGCCTAAACGCCCTGAAATCGGAATGACACAGCTGCATTATGCAAATTACAAGTAGAAGTGCTAATTGAATTGCTTTCGTGGGAGGCACCAGATCCTTAAAACTCTTAAGTGTTAACTTGCCCTAATCAAGTGGAACTAGTGATTTATATCTTACAGGAACATGCTACTTCATCCTAATTACTCAACACTATTGAGTAGAAATGCAACTAGATTGATATAATAATTAAGTTGCAAGGAGTTAAAGGAGTATTTTCTGGAGGTTAACATATTTTGAAATGTGATATTTAAAATGCCAAAAGTGTTCTAGAAAACAAGAACATAATGGTTGTTATGAATTAAATAGTGAAAACGTTTGTGTTCACGTTGATATCAAAATTACATCGAATATGCAAATGTGTATTCACAAAAGTTTATATATATATATATATATATATATATATATATATATATATATATATATATTCTGAGCTCTGATCATAAAACGCATGTGCAAGCAAAAGCTGCATTTAATGAGAAAATTACCCAATCATTCACTTATTACAATATTTACTATTTGCATGACAATATTGTCTTCAGTACGGTAATACAAGCCAGGTGTGGAAGTATTGTACCCGATATCGATACAAGCCAGGTGTGGAAGTATTGTACCCGATATCGATAAAAGCCAGGTGTGGAAACATTGTCCCCGATATCGTGGATTCATTTTCAATTCTGAGCAGCATGTAAAAGCTTCCAGTGTAGAGCGATCGAGAAATGGATATGCTGGAGTTAAGTTCTAGCACCTTAAAGGCTTTCCTCAAAATAACTTTGCTAATTTAAAATTATATCTCTTGACTGACTACAAATAACATAACATATATAAACGAATGGTCGTAAGTTCTTCCGTTATGATCATCCTAATGATCAGAGAGAGAGAGAGAGAGAGAGAGAGAGAGACAGAGACAGAGACAGAGACATAGACAGAGAGGAGTGGGGGTTGGGTGGGGTTGGGATGAGTTGGTACCAATTATTGAATTATAAAATCATATAAATTTAATAGCTAGCTTTTGTTGGGTCAGTGCACAAAAGAAAATGAAAAAACGAATGCTCCAAATAGTGGATATATAAAGACGTATATACAATGCATGATCAACCGTTTGCTACAGAACTATAGTCATTAGGGATCGTGTTAAATCTCATCTCCGCCTTACCCCCTGTTGTTTCCCCCCACTATAGTAACACTTATGTTAAAGATAATGATCTAATATTTTCATTTCATTCCACGGTGATAACAAATGGTTCGGTTTCATAATTTAATCTCTGTTTAAGACAATCGCGCGACTCTCTTAAGCAAATGGTTTTATTCCCAAAAAATTGCACTTTATGCAGGTGAATTTCGTGTCAAACTAAATACCATACGGGGAATAGCTATGCAGTTTAACTTTCAGTGTCAGTCACTTCTTGTCAGCAATTGCTGCTCATATCCAGTCAGTGTCAGTCACTTCTTGTCAGCAATTGCTGCTTATATCCAATCAGTGTCTGATTTTTTCTCTTGTTGTTTTACTGGCATCTTGGTGAATGATTAGGGAATTTGAAAACTTACATATGGCCTCAGACCACAATTATTCTATCATTATTGTACATTTGTTACTAAGACTGATCGACCTTAGTAACTTTCTGCACATACTAAATCACCTTAGTGCATGAAATCCTGAAAATTTCATCATTGGTTGACAGGCGCGTTTTTGTGTAATAATACGGTAAACAGATTGAATCAAAGGAAGTAACAACAAAAGTGCCTGACCGACATGCAACTAAGCGACATTTTTCATTTCACTGTCTTCATTGCAGAGCAGACAATTTTAACAATCTATACAGTTTTGTCAACTTAGTTGGCAACATTTTAAAACAAAGTCAGTTGTGAAACATACCATTCAACTTCCTGATTTTGGTCAACCTCGGGGGGAACTAATTGTGATCTGAGGCTATATGTACATGGGACGGAACTATGGGTAACTTTAGATGATGAAATAGTGAGAGACACCTGCCTATGAGTTGTAGCAAGGGTTTTTTTTCTAATTCTGTAAGGTTTGTAGGAAAATAACGACAAGAAAAGTAATCCATTGTTGGTTTCCACTAGATATTCCAATAAAGTGGTAGTTTCAAGTGAAATTTCATGTAATGTCTTAATTTCGTGTTAATTTAGGTATTTCTATATTATCATAAACTTTTGTATGATTATAAGTAAGCTGTTTTATTTGGGTCCATATTTCCGGTGCACGTTTTTTAAAAAAATGATGACAAATGGTTTGCTTTTCAATTCAACCAATGTATCTGTCTATCTATCTTTATACACACACACACACAGACAAAAAATACGGCAAATAACAGTCTTTCCACATGTACTTGGTCCCTAGGGATCACATTCATCAGATAGTGATTACATCTATTAAACAAACTGACAACGGACATAGCAAAACTAATGTAAACTAACCATAGCGCTTGCAAAAGGCAAACACTCATGAAAAACACAACACGCAAAACACAGCAATTAGCACCGAAAAAATTCAAAATACTGGTAAAATTTGTTGTTGTTACGCATTGTATTGTCACGAGTGATAATACAAAATGTTTCCATTTCACGAGTGAAATATTTCCTTATATCTACTAATGAAAAACCCGTTGATTTTCTCTTTATTATATATTTCTTAAGTCAAAAATCGTCGATTTGCATGGATATTTCTCCATTCTGTGCCAATGCGATTAACGGTTGCAGTACTACATCGATAAAAAGAAGTTTCGAAATTTACGATAATTTTAGGACAGCGACATTTTACAAATTTAGCTTGTACAAATAAATTAAGTATTTGGTCAAATTAATGAGTGTATTCAAACGAAAATGAAGAGATTTTTATTTTTGTTAACACATTTCTTGTGCCGATTGATACAGTGAGCATTGTTGAGATGGAAGTACTGTAGAAACATCACAAAGCGGTCACATCAGACAGATTTGAGATTGTCACTTAATTTCGGTTTGCAATCAAAAGTCATCAATGCCCGATTTCTCCATCGTTTTCAAACATGATTATGATTGTGTTGAGAGTTAGAACTCTTACTTAAACAATTAGAACCGCTTCGTAAACAATTTTATTACTATATTTAACCAAGCGTTTTTCCTAAAAATGTGTTCGTTTTGACGTAGAGTGTAAAAGGCATACGATACTGTATGGATGACAGAATATAGAATAGCAACAGTTCATGTAAGTTCAGTCGCTAATAATTTGCAGGATTCATGTGGAAAACTAAGTATAAAAGCCAATACTTGAAGCCTACTCAATGCTGTTTGGAAGTTGTTGTATGCATTGTATGATGGTGCCTCCAAATCGATTAAATAAACGTATACTAGAGGGTCTACATTCTTGACACATTTTAGGATCTGTTCATCCTGATGGAGAGAGAGAGAGAGAGAGAGAGAGAGAGAGAGAGAGAGCCGAGCCTAAGAAGAAGAAAAATGAAATATGCCTAAATATGGAAACGCAGATTTGAATAAGGTACATAAGGGCAGATATATTACCTAAAAAGTGATATCGCCACTTTGGCGATATAAGTGGTATCACCACTGTGGCGATATAATTTTTCTCCCACTGATATATTTCAATATATTAGAGGTGTGCGGTATTACCCGTACACTGGTTTAGCGCGGTATTTTTTTCCGATGGTACGTACTACGGTACTTTTTCAATGTACCGGTAGTTCGGTAGTTTCCGTCAGTAAGGAATGTACGGAAATTCGAGAGTAATCTTGTTACGAATTTAATTATATTAGCAGCATTTTTAATGTTTCATGACAAAATAGTTCCAAATCAATTTTTATTGCAAAATATTTGTATTTGTCACAAATTAATTTTGAATATTACAAATATAATTATAGCTATGATCCTTTAATCACATGTTTGTCACGTGTCACGTGTGCCAACGTGGTGACCAAATGGGATGTTGTGAAAGATATTGGTGCCAAATCCAATTCTAGGAAAAAATTCGGATTGAAATACAAATTTAATTTTTTTAGTTATTTACTAGCGTATGTTAATGTGTACGTTTATTTAATTGTAAGATTTTCAGGAGAGCAGTTGTTTTCTGTTTGAATTTTAAGTAATTTCTCAAGTCCACTAAAAGTTTTCTTGTTTGTTGAGTAAGTTTGTTTAATGTTTACTGGCCCTCTGAAAATTATCTTGCCCAGGTGTTGTCATCCCACTCAAGGTTTTGTTTCCCTGCCTATTATATCAATAGTGTAGCTAGAAAATTGTAGGATTCAGTGTCAATACTTCCTATTTTTATCAACAAGCTCTTTAAAGTCAGTACAATGTCTTTTACAAGGTGGCAGCTATATAGTATAAGCTTAATCATCCCACTTTAGTTACAGCTTTTAGATTACAACTTATACAACAATTAACATACACATAGCAAATTCATCTAAAATAAGGTACTGACCATTTTATTTTCGGTGGGGGATTGCGATTTTCTTTTGAGCTGAGATTTTTTACTTTCATTTATCTCAAGATAATAGTTTCTTTTCTTCAAATAATATAATGGATATAATATGGTTTAACTTTGCTATAAATCAGAGGAAGATATTCTTTCCAGCCATTGACAGACGGAAATTTTAAAAAAAGTGGCAGGCCCCTGCCCCAGAATATTAAATTGTTGGTCCCTAATATAATTGCGGTATACCGTGGTATATATCGCGGTATGTTCAGACATTCATCGTGGTACCCACTCTAATATATATATATATATATATATATATATATATATATATATATATATATATATATATATATATATATATATATATATATATATATATATAAACAGCCACTCATTATTTTAATATTCAGTTATAGGGATTGACAAATTGTATAGTAAGAATGACATGTTAGTAAACTTGGTAAAGGGATCATTTTGAATACGCTATACAGTATGGATTAAATTCTAAACGCGAATTGTATTTTGACATTTGTCACGAAAGTGATGCGTAGCGTATGCTAATGATATGACGTTAGATTGTGTACGTGACCTCACCATCCATTTACTTAATTCATAATCCACTGATGAAGGCGAATTAGTGGAAACCTCGGGAAACTTCAAGAGACTTTGTTGATTGGTTGCTTTCTTATCATTTTCTATGAGCCCCTTGGGACCGCTGCTAATTTAAAATAACATTATCTGGTGATTCCTGGAAACTTAATATGTTTGCAACTGTTTCCCTTTCAGCCCAATCCAACTCAGATTGTCTTCTTATGTCAGGAGCTTGCTGTTAGACTAGCATAAGTCAAAAATCTTTAAATTATGTTTTCTTCTACTAGAAAGAATGTTAATATATTTCCCACAGAAAAAAAAAAAATCAGTTAGCATCTTTCCTACATAAGTCTTTCCTTTGAAATGACCAAGGTTAACGCCAGTGGCGTGGAGTGCTACAGTCAGTGAAATGTAAACAAAGTCTGCAGGAACTTTGCTAATGTTGACAGCTTACTCTGCCTGTCAGAGATAATGACCCATTAAATTATTTTCCTTTTATCCCTATGACCAATGAGCTGGCAGAAATCAGGAAACAGCATGTCTCTAAATGGAAATAAATGAGGTGGTAGCCCTGTAGCATTATGAGCATCTGTGTGTGTGTGTCTGTGTGTGTGTGTGTGTGTGTGTGTGTGTGTGTGTGCGGTTTAAACAACCTTTCCATGTGATGAAAATATTGCTGCAAGCAAATAGTGACAGCACTGCATGTGAAGATTGACATAGGTTCAAAACACTTTTTATACAAAGAAGGCATACATTTCTATACAATGCCATAGAACTCAAATGTATATTATATTAGGATAGAAAATAACATGCACACGTGTTCTGACAGATCCAGGTCTATGTATACTTCCAGTTTTACTGGTACAGAACAGCGCTCGCACTAACGTCATTGTCACATATTGCATTTGTAGATCTTGGTTCCTACTTTCCGAGGAAGGATCATACTAAACGAACTTGCATATGCGTTATGTTATATCCAGGGGTTGAACCTTCAATGAGAGTGTCGGCGTAAACACTTTTATTTCGGCACACGAGTCCAATGAGGCACCTGGTCTCTCTCTAAGTGCAGGAGAACAGCAGATACTTTCTAATTAATATAAATAAACCGAGAACCCAATTACATCCCAGTGGGTTTAAAGTTTTAAGTGAGAAGGAGGAAATGGGGCAGGGGAGGGATGAATCATGGTTTGGATCTGGCCACATGGTTCGGGTGAATCTGGAGGACACATCTTTATAGATCTACACAGAACAGTTGTATGGTTGAACTCGTCTCTTAGGGACCAATTTTTTCTTTTACCTCAAGATGATAAGTTTTTTTTTATTAAATTAATCTAATGGATAAAGAAAACAAATTCTTTCTTTGTTATTAATTAGAGGAAGGATATGTTTTTCAAGCTATCTGAGAGCCGATTTGTTTTTAAATTCCAGGCCCCAACCATTAATCCCCAGAAAATTAAATGGTTGGTCCCTTAACAACACTTAGCACTTCGATATAAGGAAAAACAAATCAATAGCAAATGTCGTAGTAGTGGTAGTAGTATTATAATCAGTCGTGAGCGCAACAGTAGAGAATATATATATATATATATATATATATATATATATATATATATATATATATATATATATATATATATATATATCAGCAGTAACAGTAGTCGTGCCAGTAGTGATTGTCCTTAGCTTCAAAGTTATCAAAAATGCATCATTATGGAAATTATTGTTTAGATTATTCTCTTACAAATAAGGCCATTTTATATGTCAACTTTGTGAGTTGGAATCTCCAGGTTTGTTTCCCAATCTGTCATGTAGTTCATCCTCTTTTGTCAGTGGTCTATCAGGCGGATTGAAAACAAACAACAAAATGCATGTACATTTAATTTATCCAGTTTTACTAATTGAATGGATTTTTTTTAAAATTTTGCCTGTCACAATCCGCCTGAAATGAATCATTATTCTTCGAAAAAGCTTCATACGGAAAATTCTCGGATGGGGTAGCCGCATAACCTTTTGAATATATGAAAGAAGTAAAGAGTTCCTTGAAATGCCTTTAGATGTTGAGAAAGTTTGGTCATATCGATATTAAATCAGGTTTTTAAATGCTGCTCTGTTTTACTCAATGTGATTGTAATAATGTATGTTTGTCTCGATGTGATATAATGTCACGCATGTTTGTTTTGATATGAACATTTCAATTCTAAAAGCGGACTGAGATAGTTCTGAGATAGTTGTTTTATTTGTTTATTTGCTTGCTTGGTTTTTCTTTTTTTTTTTCTTTTTCTTTTTTATTCGCATCTTTTAACTGGGATTTCGCCCTAAATTGTTTGAAGGATTTTTAGTTTGCAAACCAAGGTGTATTAGGTTAATATTCCCCCGAGCAGTCTAATAAGATAATAGGAGCAGAATTACTGTGATTTATGTGTACGTAGGTTAGAACACTATAGATGTTGTGGAAAACAGCTATCCAGTGATGCGAACGTCCACACGAATCGTAGTAAGACGTAAATCAGCGATATGTAAGGTCAAGGGTCAAAACCGCATTTAGTAAAAGCGCGCGTGCGTATGGGCTGGGACTATTCTACATTTGGCATCTAAGGGTAATTACCATCTCTGCGCGGTGTCTGTTCCCGGCTGTTTTAAACCCTTGTATTTAAACCGCGCCCCTGAGCCGGAGTCAGCAATCCCTCTCCACAAGGCTTGGATGTTGGAACATGTGGAAAATCATGCAGGAAAATTTGGAAGACCTCACAAGCGCTAACCTGTGGCGTGCCCTTGCCGCAGAGTTTCTAGGTACCCTATTTCTAGTTTTAGTAGGGTGCGGCTCTATAGAAAATAATGGCCAGTCGACATCAGTGGTGCAAGTAGCGCTGGCTTTTGGACTTGTATTTGGCACCATGGTTTGGTGTGTCCAGCACATTAGCGGCGGACATCTCAACCCCGCCATCACTGCTGGTGCCCTCGTCGTTCGCCGGGTATCCATAGTCAGAGGACTCCTCTACATCGTTGCCCAATGCGTCGGCGCAATTGCGGGTGCAGCTGTATTGTACGGGGTAGCAAGCAAACCCGAAGCGACCAGTCTGGGTGTGAATACACTGAACGGAATTACAGCGGCTCAGGGTTTCGGGGTGGAATTAATGGTCACCTTCATCCTTGTTTTTGTGGTTTTAGCATCCACGGACGAGAAACGGAATGACCTCAGCGGCTCGGCCCCTCTTACCATCGGACTGGCCGTGGCAGCTGGACATCTTTTCGCTGTAAGTAAAAAAAAAAAAAATCAAGGAAAATTACTTCCAAAATCTAACTTAATTTTATTTGTCTTGCAAGATATTTTATTTTCTTGCATTTCTTTTTGTTTCTTTCTTTCTCTTTTTTTTGCTTCTTTGTTTCTTTCTGTGACACATAAGTGGGATAATTCACAAAATCGCGCACTCACTCATCTGCTTTTTCATTTCTGTATACACAGTCATTTATTTTCTTGATTTTATTTGCTATTATAAGTACGTGTGTCACGACATTTACTCAGGGAAACACTTACTCAATAATATTCAGTCCGTTTGGAAAGCAAGTGAAAAGTCGTTCTTCTGTTGTTGTTTTTTTTTTTTTTTTTTGGCGGGGGTAATTTTAAAATGTGAACTTTAAATTTTGTGTATTGCACCATTCTTTGTTGCGAAAACGTTGGTTTATCTCAACCATCGTAGATTTGAATTTATTCAGAACCAATTCTTAAAATTTCATGGGATGTTGTACTGTTTTGAAAATTACGCGATATAGTTCATGACTGGCTAATAATATGTGTTACTTTCACATGTTGATAGTTGCATTTGAGAGGAAAATAAATACGATTTGAAGCTAAAGACTGGCTTTTGCGTGAATCCTCTAATGGGATTTACAAGGCTAGAATACATTTGAACTAAACCGACTTTAAATTGGTGTAACTCTTTGCAGCATAGCGTCCCTGTCAGAATTGACCAATCAAATTACAGTCATCACGATCTTGCTCCGCCCATGTCAGCGCGATCAAGCTGTGCAACAAACTGCATCCGTGATACGCAAAAGACCATTGATCAGAGTAGACAATGTTATAGGAGTAGAAAACGCGATAATTTTGGACCTACGACGTGATTCATGTGAGCTTCGGATAGGTGCTAATGCACTGCAAATTGCATTAGGGCAGTAAACCCCGACAAAACCGGACAGTGATAGAAAATAAATTTGACAGCTGAGTGAAGGCTTGCCTTAATTTCTAGTGTTTTACGACATCTCTATTTATATTCATTATATTTACAAAAAAAAAAAAAAATTTTGAATGAAAATTGGAGAAAGAAATCCATTTAAAATATGAAAAAGAGCTTCCGTGATTGAACAAAAAATAACTGAATTTTGTTGTTTAATAAATGTTACTTTAGAATTAATGGACAGAATTAGCGCAATCTAGAACTCTCAACTCGGAAATCTCAGCATTTAACTTTCCTACTGCAGTTTTTAAACTGTTTGAAGCATTAAAGTTTTAACTTCTTTGACAAAACTACGTTTTACAGTAAGTGATCGGTTAATAAGAAAATTTTAAAAAAAAAAAAAAAAAAAAAAGTAGAAAATGTTTATTTTTGATGCAGGACTTTGATCTACCGTACTGCACTATTGCGGGACTTTCACATACCGTAATGCACTACTGCAGGACCTCGATATACCGTAATGCACAACTGCAGGATTTCGATATACCGTAATGCACTACTGCAGGATTTCGATATACCGTAATGCATTACTGCAATATATCGATATACCGTAATGCACTACTGCAGGACTTCGATATACCATGCAGTACTGCAGGACTTCTATATACCGTAATGTACTACGGTTCTTTGTTTCCTTGGTAAAAAAAAAAAAAAAAAAAAAAAAAAAAAGCTTCATTTAGCAGGAAAATCTCGAACCATTGTATCTGCTACCTACAGCTTTAACCGAAAATTACGTGCCTGCCGGTTTTACAAATCTTCAACTTGACATCGTAAGTTTAAATTTGTTTTATTTGCTGTATTTTAACAAAACCAATTCAGGATTCTGTAGTAATATTGAAGGCTTCAAAGTTAGTAGTGTCATTTGGATAAAAACCAAACTTTCACCTTTTACGAATGAGCCACAGCATGCAGTACCCGGATGTGCATAATCGAGAATATGCCGTTTTTTAAAATACATCAAGACTGCTACCCACCTAGTGCAGCCTTTGAGATTATTTGTAATTATACAGTTGCCTTTGTAATCCAATTTACGAAAATAAAATATCTTTAAATTTATTAAACAGGATAAAATTGGGTAAATTAATTATCGATATTGGACTTTTTGTTGAATTTCGAATATTTAAATAGAAGCTTAAGTTACGCGTGATGTGTTGGAATAAAAATCCTAAGTAAATGTGTTGGTCAAGTTATGGTCTTGACACGTGTTAGTCAAGCTATGGTCGAGACGCGTGTTGGTCAAGCTATGGTCTTGACAGTTTCACCTTTCATTTTGATTATATTGAATAGCAATTAAGAATGAAACAATATTATGTAAGAAAAATCAGGACAACTTTACATGTATATTAGAATTTTAGATTCGTTTAGTGAACAGTAAATGTAAGTCAGACAAACAACCCTTAAAATATAACAGATGCTAGCAGTGAGATTAACTTGTGCACTTTTATTTACCATGGACGCGCTTTGCATTTATTTGATTTACAATCCTCTATGGACGTAATCTGGCCCTGTTTGATTATTGCTCCCTATATGCTGCTTTCGATATTAGAACAGGGCGGGCGGGGGAAAATAGTCATCATATTTCACAGATATTTTCGCCCCGGATGTGGATAATTTCAGCTACTCTAATGAGGAACGTTTATTAAGACATCAAGCGGAGTTTTTAAATGTCAACATCGTTATGGATCGCTCCAGCCTGAGAAAAAAATCGGCCACCGGGACACTCAGCAGGAACTAAGACTGTTCCATGACACACGCACAAAATGATAATAATATCTATTAATGATGATGATCATGATAATCATGTGTATTTCATTGTCTTCATTAACAATATTGTATCTAAATATACTCCCAGAATTTGTACAAGGAATCAAGCTCTGTGTTAAGGGTGCTTAGAATGTAATACTTGTAATTGTATCTTGTATTATGGGCCGGTGGTCCAAAGTACTAAAATAAAATGTAGTAGTAACAGTAGTAGTAAAAATGTGGAATACTCAGGCGTTTCTCCATTTTATCATATGCTCACATATATTGCACAATATTGTCCACTGGTCATTTTTGATAGCGACTGATTTTGACTTTCAGTTCCAATACACAATATTGTCCACTGGTCATTTTTGATAGCGACTGATTTTGACTTTCAGTTCCAATACACAAAATGCAGCATGAACAGCGCTAGAAGCTTCGGGCCTGCCGTCATTAAGGACTCCTGGGAGAGCCACTGGGTGAGTGCATGCCGACCTTTTGATGTCCGTCTGTATTTGTGTCTGCACCTCTGTCTGTCAGTCTGACTTACAGTTTGCCTGTTGTCTCCGTCTGTTTAAGAATTTCGTTGTCAATTCATTAATGTCTTTCTTTCTATCACATGCGCACACGTATTCGTAAGCACTAAAGAACATTTAAACATGCGCCTTTTTTATTCAAAATTTGTTTGAACGATGTCTTAACTCTTTTAATCGGATTCCCCTTCCCATCATATTTGTCAATAAATAAATAAATAAATAAATAAATAGATAAATAAATTTAAAAAAAAAAATAAATACATCGAATTATTTCAATCTTAAACAAGGGTGCCTTCTAAAACGATGGCCGCACGTAAGTTATTTTTCTGTAACCACTTTAGCTCGATAGCTGATTATAACATTGACAAAAATCATAATTTAAGAAATTCATTCTATCTTGCTCGGAGCGGTAAAGCATCCATAAGTTAACAAAATACAAATTATTCAGCATGTCTACTCGTATATGACATGGTGACTAAATTCTTTCATAAATGTCTTACATATCCTGTCAAAAAGTGATTGCAGATCATAACAAGAAACACACTGACTCCAGATTCTGTTTCACGTTTGGCATGCCATGCTATGGGAACTGGATCGTGTCAGTCAACTGGATTTAATATAAACCATATGAGGTTGGTGAAATTCTCAAACCCAGGACCCGCGTCGGCTCCGGAGTAATAAAATAGACCAGCTCCTAGCTTAGTTGATGCTTTTGCATGCTGGGCCACGCCATTAAACACAAGTGTTTTCTACCAAATTCCGAGACTCATGCATCCAGCTTTCAGTAAACCATCAAAGGCATGTAGAAATTTAAACAAGACGCGGTAATGGAGAGATTCCATAAAGGTATGGATCATTTGATGCGCGAGGCACGCAGGCCATTGCCATGGGAACTGATTTTCACAAAAACTGATACAGTAACATTTGATGAAATGGACTGGCAGACCATAAAAAAAATCTTTGATCTATGCACTGCTCGCATTAGTAGAAACAAAATGAAAGGATTAAGTACGGTAAACAAATCCAATATATACCAGCTCTTTCATTTTATTCCAACTTGGTAACCATGTAAAATGCTGAACCAATCTCTCCTTTACTTTTTTCAGGTGGACCTTTACTAACAAACACCTGTACTCTTATGTTATAAAGAATTAATAATTCTTTCAGAGATTCGTTTATATGTAGCGGTTTCATATTAAAGCTGCGGTTTTGCAATACGTTAGGATGCTCCGTGTCACTCATGCTATACACTGATCTTGCCCTTTCAAATTTTATAACATTAATGAGAGAATGTTTAAAATATTACCTTTATCAAATGAATGAGAGAATGTTTAAAATATTACCTTTATCAAATGAATGAGAGCATGTTTAAAATATTACCTTTATCAAATGAATGGGAGCATGTTTAAAATATTACCTTTATGAAATGAATGAGAGCATGTTTAAAATATTACCTTTATCAAATGAATGAGAGCATATTTAAAATATTACCTTTATCAAATGAATGAGAGCATGTTTAAAATATTACCTTTATCAAATGAATGAGAGAATGTTTAAAATATTTCCTTTATCAAATGAATGAGAGCATGTTTAAAATATTACCGTTTTTACAATTAATGAGAGCATGTTTAAAATATTACCTTTTTTACAATTAATGAGAGCATGTTTAAAATATTACCTTTTTTACAATTAATGAGAGCATGTTTAAAATATTACCTTTTTTACAATTAATGAGAGCATGTTTAAAATATTACCTTTTTTACAATTAATGAGAGCATGTTTAAAATATTACCTTTTTTACAATTAATGAGAGCATGTGTAAAATATTACCTTTTTTACAATTAATGAGAGCATGTTTAAAATATTCCCTTTTTAGCGTCATTAAGATTTATTAATTTCACAAATCTAGATTCACGTCAGTAAAATAACTCGTCCAGAGCCAGTCTATCGTTGTTACCCAGACTACAGACATGAATTCACGTCGCTAAAATAACTCGTCCAGAGCCAGTCTATCGTTGTTACCCAGACTACAGACGTGAACTAATTGTTTTGGGTATCTTTTAGATTTCAATGAATTTACAGATTTTACAAAAGGTCAAAGTAAAATATAACTGGAGCTGTTGCAATTATACCTCTCAGATTTTATAAGAAATACAAAAGTCGTTACGAAAAGCAGAAAATATTAGAGGAAATCTTGTTGAAGTGTACACAATCCAATCAAGTTTGACCAATAAGAAACGGTTTGCTAGACCGGTCCCTCGCCAATTTTAATTTGTCAAATGCCTCAGATTTTTAAAATTGATAGAAAAGATCATGCAGTTATTTTACTTTGAAATAGCTTTTATTTGCATGTGCTCATTTCCAATAAAACAGCTGCTCTATAAAGAAAATCAAAGTCATGCGTCTTGTGTGTTTACGTGTGTATATGTGCAAATTTAAATTAGTTATCAAAGGGTATATAATTTGAGTTACAAAGTAAATTTAATAAGTCGTTATTATTTAAATCTGATGTCGTTAGTAAACCTTCCTAAGTTCATTGTGTTCTTTGATGCTCCCAAACATTTTAGGTTGTAAACCTCTGTGATTCAGTCTGGTTCTTGCCCAACTTCTAGCAGAGCTCAAATGGAAATTAGAGGCAATTTTGTTTTATGTCGGGTTATGCTCTATTTCAAACATACTTTAGAAGCTAGGCCTCGACCTTTGTCTAAATTGGAATCAGAATGCGAAAGCACTTGATTTAGATGATAAGGTAAATGAGTAAGTAGGCTGGGGGTTACAGTATTATTGATATTACTCCACCAAGTGGTTGCACCCAACCGGGAAGGTTTTTACCATATTAAACAGTGTACTCGTCTCAATATCTTAACATGTTATATGTACTAAAGAATGCGTCCAATTAACAATATTTATGCCAGCGACTCGTGAAAGATGTTAAAAATTAGGACTTAGATTGGTAATTGTAAAATAAAAAAGGTTGTAAAAAATGTCATGGACTGAATACGGATAGGCTGAAATTAGTTCAACTTTACCATTAATGATGCGTATCCGGTAGGCATAAAGATTACAGAAGCTGGTGGTAGTGGCTGGGAAGTAGGATACGAAGGAAAATATGAGTGGGATAATTCATAATAAATCCGTGGGGAAAAACTGTCGACAAGATAGACAGTAATGATAGCAATAGATTTTGGTACCGAAATGCAGATAGCGCTATCAACAAAACAGGATGTGGAAAAACACGATAAACTGTCATTTTTTAAAAAAAATGTAAAGCCTTAAATAACTCTTTGCCTGTATCAACTGCCCATGAACAATTCGGTTGCTTTACGTTTGAGAGAGAGAAAGAGGGGGAAAAAAAGCTATTACTGATCATATCACATAATGTTTTTGTACATTAGTCTAATTTGTCTTTTTTTTTTTAAATGTCTGATGACTTATCTTTCAAACACAGCATGGCTGAGCCAAGAAAAAAAAAAAAAAAAAAAAACAAAAAAAAAACCCCAAACTTTTTGGCATTCGTATTTTCGTGCATTGCAAAATTTATTATTTTTTTGGGAAGGATACGATTTTTAGCTCTACTGGTCATAGACTAGAACAGCTTATGGGGTGATCTGTTGTCCGTCGTCCGTCCGTTACACAAGTTTGTTATCGGTACGCTCCTCCTAAACTACTTGGAGGATTGTCATAAAACTTTACACACACATTCATCCCATGGTCTAGTTGGTTCTAGATCAAAATGGTGCTGCTCGCACATCCAATATGGCCGCCACAGCGGCCATCTTGAAAATCTTTTTATTGCTACTTCTCCTGCACGGAAAGTCATGTTGACATAGGGTTTTCACCAAAAGACTTCTTATGGTGTTTAGTTGGTCCTAAATGAAAATGGTGCTGATCTAGTGTCTAATATACCTTCCACAGTGGCCAGTTTGAAAATCTTATTATCATTACTTCTCCTGAATGAATGGTCATATCATCATAGGGTTTTCACTAAACGACTTATAATGCTTTGTTGATCTTAAATTAAAATGGTGCTGATCTGACGTCCAATATCTGGCCATCTTGAAAATCTTGTTTTAGCTACTCCTCTTTAAAGGAAAAGTCATATTGACATGGAGTTTTTATCTGAACAATTCTCATGGTGTCTACTTGGTCCTAGTTGAAAATGACTAGCCCTCAATATGTCCACCATGGTGGCTATCTTGAAAATATTGTTATCTCTACTCCCAAATGGATTGCTATATCAACATGGGGTTCTTATTAAGAGACTTAGTATGATACCTAGTTGGTCCTAAATGAAAATTATGCCAGTCGTTCATCTAATATGGCTGCCATGACGGCTGTTGTGAAATCTTGTTGTCACTACTCCAACTGAATGGATGATCATTATGACATAGGGTTTTGACCAAAAAACTTCTGCTGATGTCAACTTTATTTTAAATAAAACTGGCACCAATCTGACATCCAGTTTGTCCACCACAGCAGCTAATTTGAAAATCTTATTATCGCTGAAGAATATCAGAGATGGTTTCAACACTCAGCAGTTAAAAGGAAGAATTGGTCTTATCTGGAATTCCTGGAAATTCTTCTCGTCCACTAGAGCACCAGTCCCTTCAAGGGACTCTTGTTTTCTGAAGGTATCCTAATTTGAGCGTATCTCTTATATTTCGTTGAACTTAGTACAGAGATACATTTATCTCTTTTCCTTTTTACTTTTCTCGATTTTATCATTTTAAATTCTTGCGCCGAATTTGAGGGTCTTACAATTCCTACTGGATTTCGATTTCGAAATTAGCTAGATCCATTTGGCAATTTTGGTTTTCCGTATCTGTGGAGCATCTTGCCCTGCACCGTCACCAAGCGTTGTTCTACAGGCATCGCATACAATGTTATAGGGCGGTAGAGGGATATGCTTACTAACGCATACATATTACAGGCCGGTAGAGGGATATGCTTACTAACGCATATAATGTTACAGGGCGGTAGAGGGATATGTTTAATAACGCATATACTGTTACAGGGCGGTAGAGAGATATGCTTACTAACGCATATAATGTTACAGGGCGGTGGGGAATATGCTTACTAACGGGATTGGATTACAGAGGCGTACACGGAAGGAGGATGCCAGGATGGGAGTGGGGGTGGTAATCAAGAATTTATTGGCTACTATCATACCAAATTATACCAAGATGGGAAATTTGATTTAATGACGCGATCCGGCCAGATAAAACAACCGAAGACAAATGAGACAAATTCGTCTATTTTGTCTTTGGTTATTTTATCTGGCTGAATTGCATTATGTGGTGTTACCGCGTTGACGTCATCTGTAAAGCATGAAAGAAAGGAAATAGCGATTTTTAAGAGTTTTTTTTTGTGTGTGTGGCCCTAGTCAAAGTTTATCGTCAGTTCAATGATCTGTATCATTTCTGGCAATACAAATTTCTTTCTTTCTTTCTTTCTTTCTTTTTTTCTTTCTTTTATTCTTTCTTTCTTTTTTTCTTTCTTTTTTTCTTTTTTTTCTTTCTTTCTTTCTACTACTACAATAACAACTACTACTACTGCTGCTGCTGTTAAAGTCTTCTACTGTAATATCCCTAACTAAAACAGCAGTGGCTGCAGTAGTAGTAGTATTAGTCGTCGACGATGTAGTAGTAGTCATTGGTGTTGTTCCTGTTCTTTAGTTTTCTCCTTCTGTTCCTCTTATTGTCTTGTTCTTGTGGTTGTTATTATCTGGATGGTTTGGTGGTAAAATATGTAAACATTGCAGTAGAAATTTTCACGTCATAATGGAACAATGAAATAGTCAATTAATATTAACCATGTAAGTACAATGATCATGTAGTACAGGGGCGTCATCATCATGGGAAGAGATCTGAATGACCCGAACTTGTCCGTAACGTGTCTTCATTTCAGTTTAGTATATGGTTACGGACAAGAATAAAGAACCATTTAAGTGGTTAATCTGAACGTCCGGCACTTGTTTTCAGGTCTCTTTAACCGCGCATTTTGATAGAGCGCATCTCGATATCCCATGTAGTGTAGACAAGGTGTGAGATGTCATAAAGATCAGCTTAGCATATATTTAAGTTGTAATGTGTGTGATCAGTGGCGGCGCGAGGTGCGTGGGAAGGGGCGCCGTTGGGAGATTGTCTTTTTTTTTTTTCTTTTTTTTTTGGCAGCTGAAATTTTCGTAGTATTTCACCTTCACCTTAGTGTAACGGACGCAATTATTTAGCATATATTTAAGTTGTAATGTATGTGATCAGCGGCGGCGCGAGGTGCGTGGGAAGGGGCGCCGTTGGGAGATTGTCTCTTTTTTTTTTTTTTTTTTTTTTTGCAGCTGAAATTTTCGTAGTATTTCACCTTCACCTTAGTGTAACGGGCGCAATTATTAGCACAACTTATATTTAAGAGGGGTGGGGTGAGGAGAGAGGTTGGCAACTGATATAAAACTGTTCTCTGTAGCAAAGTAGGGGCGCACTAAAAATATCCTTGAACCTTCGCCGCCACTGTATGTGATTCCTCGTGAGTTTAGTGGTAAGTATCCTCGCCTGTAACGCGGGAGAACAGGGTTCGATTCCCCGCCGGGGAGAATACTATTTATAGTGCACATGGCCAACACGACTTAAATTCAAGCTTAGTCATATCAAGAAGCTTAACATGCAGCGACACCTACAACAGGTGTACAGTATGCATCGTATCATAAATTGTTTTGAGATTTCTCATGTTTCTGTTCAAGTACATAAACTTCCAATTGTCCAAAACTGAACACAGTGTATACGAACACCTCGTATTATTAGTATCGGCTTACAGAGTTCCAATCCGGCAGACTCTCTCTCTCTCTCTCTCTCTCTCTCTCTCTCTGACCGACAAAAACACATGGTTTACATAATATATACGAATTCGGAATGGCAGTATTACACCACGGCATTGCAATTCAAAGTGCTGCGCTGATTGTCGGCATTGGAATCGACTCATATTCCTAGCGATTAATCTCCTCTCTTAGTCAATTGACTCGGGATAAACAGTGACTTGATTATTTTCCATATTTATGACAATGACACTAAAAACAAGAGGATAACTTGTCAGTGTAGTGCAAGGCGATATTCTCGTGTGTGATATAAACGGCCAAAGATTAGTAATACCTCACCCCACCACTCCCCATCCTACCCCCACCCCTGACTGTTACATTAAAAGCTTGCACTGACTAGACACATATGGAATATGACGAAAGATCTCGATGTATAGTTTAAAGACGGAATAAAAATTTTCGGTGTAAATTAAACGTGAAGACACACACACACACATACACACACACACACACACACACACACACACCGAATAGTGTAAACTAGTTTTGAAGTAGCCTAAGCGCATTCGACTCTTTTTAAGCTTATTAAGTCTTTGTCGAAGGCAATTACAGAACCAAGCCAAACAAATCAAACAATAAGCACAACAGAAAACATTGACTTTACAAAACTTTACATGACTATGTCTAATAAAAGGATTATTTTAAAAGTGTAAAGAATTTAACAATTTCAAGCAATTCTTCTCTCGATCTCTCTCAGAAAGTGCATAACTGTATACACGACATTATTTTACTCTGACGTCGACGCCATTATTCTAAATTTACATTTCTATGTCTGGCCTTTGGAAAACAAATGTGTATTTTTTTAAATTTTTTTTTAGCTCTACTGGACACAGACCAGAAGAACTTACGCGATGGTCCGTCGTCCGTCCGTCCGTCCGTTAGCGCAAGTTTGTTATCGTTGCTCCTCCAAAACTACTTGGAGGATTGGTGCTCGGACATCCAATATGGCGGCCACAGTGGCCATCTTTAAAATCTTGTTATCGCTACCTTTTCTGAATTGATGGTCATATCAACATAGGCTTTTCACTAAAAGACGTCTTAATATATAGTTGGTCCTAAATGAAAATGGTTCCAATCTAATGGCCAATATGGCCGTCTGAGCGGCCATCTTGAAAATCTTGCTATCGCTACTCCTCCTCAACGGAAAGTTATATTGTCATGGGGTTTCCACCGAAAAACCTCTTGTGATGTATATTTGGTCCAAAATGAAAATGGTGTCGATCTGATGTCCGATATGGCCAGAACAGCGCCCATCTTGAAAATATTGTTATCACTACTCCTTCTAAATGGATAATCGCATCAACATGGCGTTGTTACCGAGCAACTTCTTATGATGTCTAGTTAGTCTTAATAGTGTCATTCAGACATTCAGTATGCCAGCCACAGCGGCCATCTTGAAAATCTTGGTATCACAATTTATCCTGATTGAATGGTTATACCAGCATGGGGTATTCACTGAAACTTTTTATGATGTCTAGTTTGTCGTAAATGAAAATGGTGCCGATACGACTTCTAATATGAATGCCACAATGGCCAGCTTGAAAATCTTGTAACAAGTTGTTTTATCACTACTTCTCCTAGATGGCTGATCATATCGACTTTGTGCTTTCATCAAAAGACTTCTTATGATGTCTAGTTGGTACTAAATTGAAATGGTGTCAATCTGATATCGAATATGGCCATCATGGCATCCATCTTGAAATTCTTGTTATCGTTACTCCTCTAAAACAGAAAGTCTTATCAACATGGAGTTTTGACGAGAAGGTTTCTTATGATGCCTTGTTGGTCCAAAATGAAAATGGTGCCAAGTCGACATCCAATATGTCCACCACAGCAGCTAATTTGAAAATTTTGTTATAGCTGACGAATATCAAAGATGGTTTCAACACTCCGCAGTAAAAATGAAGAAATGGTCTTCTCTTGGAAATTCTTTTCAGCCAGTAGAGCATCAGTACCTTCGAGCGACTCTTATTTTATGTGGAGGGGGTGGGGTGGGGTGGGGGTAAGAAGGTCAGAAAAACATGAATGCAATCTTGCTCAATTGACAGATTAGATAAAACCTTAAGAAAATGTATGCAATATTAAACTTGAACCGTTTCACAAACTTGTTGAACTATTTTCTCTCCAGGTATACTGGGTTGGACCGTTTGTGGGAGGAATTCTTGCTGCACTGGTGTATGAATACATTTTCTCTGCCGGCGCTACATTCACTCGCACAAAGAAGTTCGTCTTGAGGAGCAAAAAGAGCGCCTTGCCGAAACCCAAGGAGAAAGTCAACGACAAGGCTGAAGTGATAGAGATTCAGATGGAGGAAAAGAAAGAAGAGGAGGAGAAAATTGAAGAGAAAACAGTAGAAGAGGAGCAGGCACAACCAAACGGAGGGAAAGATTAAAATACCGGCAGCGAGAATGTTGTCACGTGACTGATTAAGGGTTGTAAAATCTGGTCATATTAGGAATCACGTGGATTACGCGGTGGCACAGACATGAACTTTTACATGACTGGGTCTTTAAAAGCATAATTTTCTTTTGAATTATTTTCTTTGTAAAATGAATGAATTAGAATGATTAATTTAAACCTTAAAAGACAATGCACTCTAACTGATTCTTACATACTTTTCAAAGTCATGGAGCCAAATTCTTTTAATAGATAAATACAAAATAACATAAAAAGTGTACACAGAAAAGATCGAATAGGTTTGTTTCAAGCCAGATATTCAGTTCCTCAGTGATCCTTTGGTTTTGAAGGATACAGAAATATTTTTTCAGGACAAAATCATTCAGATGCATGGTAAGAAATAAGTATACCTCGTGTCTTTTAACACCTAGGGCGCAATAGTTTAATTATTTGTTGTCAAGCATGGTTTAACTCAGAATTCAACCTAGTACCAACTTTATTCCAGACGCCGAAATTCCGGATTGTCATATACAGCCAGACTTGTATTGATCAGCTGACTTTCGGAGAGTGCATGCGTTGCCATTAGTACAACTGTCCCTTTAGAACAGTTCATGGTCAGTAAGCATGATATTTTAGATGCGGGGTTGGTGGGGTGGGTTGGGTATTAACTGTTTGAACGTGGGTCACTACATAACATGTTTGACTGTATTGTAAGTAAACTGACTGAAATGGCTAATATGGCAGTAAGGTTAATAGGAATAGAGGTTTTTCTAATCGTTCGTCCTCTTTGATGGTATGTGCAATAGGACCCTATTTGCTGTCACTATAGAAACCAGCATAGTTCCAAATAGCAGCATGTCGTGTTGACTCGCTGCTGCTCCCACTCATGAAATACATACATCTTTTCTTAACGGTCTCTTCTTACCAGGTTCTTTTTTAAGGATGCGGGTTTAGATAAGATAATTCATTTATTATTTCTCATTTTCAATGAGGCAAAGACAGTGGTTCGTTGAACCTTGTTGAAGATATCCAACTCGGATGCAAAAGAGAGGAAGGAAAAAATGGAAATAGGTCACCGAAGCTTTACAATTAGATTAGGCCATAAGTTTTGCAGCCAACATATGCAACAAAGCGATGGTTTGTTGACCTTTATTGAGGTAAGGATAACTACATGCAAGGCAAAAGTGAACAGGCAAGACAGGGTGATTTTTTTTCTACTTTTAAATGAGTAACAAATGGCCTGTAGAAAAAAGATCTGAAGAGCAGATGCCACACATTTAAACAGTTTTTAACATTAGCATATTATTATGAGTAAGAAATAGGACCAATATACGTTTATAATTTTCAAGTGTTTAACGGGGTTTCTGTTGACTATTATGATAAATCGAATATGAATATAGACGAAAAAAAATAGTTAAAATTTTTTAAAAATATTTTTAACGGCATTTTTAACACATTATTGGCTATATCATGCCGAGGAAATGGGGGCTAAGTGCCTTTTTCAAAACACCGTGGCAGCCGACCGTGCCAGGTATCAAACCCGCGACCCTTTGTTAACGAATCAGATGCTTTACCAACTGAGTTTCTGCGGCTAAAAGGAATATCTGCTAATAGATCTTCTTTAACTTTTTTCATTGCTCACAGGAATGGCTTTCTTGTAAATAAAAACCCTAAACAAGTCTTATGGGTCTGCGTCAATTAAAATGTTGTCCTGTGGGTCTCCATTTTAGTGATTAGTAGAAAACAATATGGTCCAAAAATTATTCATTCCATTCGGATATTAAGAAATTTTTTTTTTCCAATAACAAATCTTAAATTATCTTTTTGTCACTGTTAAATCAAAATGCCTTGAACTGAGAATATGGTCGACACTACAATTAAAAAAAAAAAAAAAAAAAAAAAAAAAAAAGACACTAGCTGGAGAAATTTGGTAGAATGTTTGAGACATGAAAGAGGATAGGTTATGTATATATATTTTCAACATACCACGAGCTTCTGAAAGTATGTGAGCCAGACTGCTTTATGAAGATCGCATAGCATCCATGTCGTGACGATACATCAGTAAACTTTTAGGACAGAAATTGTATCTATTATTTTTAAGATATATTGTAACTAATTTTCATTGTGACATTATTGTCTTAGATCACCATGAATCATATATATTAGATATAATATATTGTCTGTTGTCATTATAGGTTTCTTCATTTGCATATTATATAGACAGGTCCGCCGAGGCGGGGGCGGGGAGGGGGGTGGGGGTGGGGGTAATTGCCCATGGGCCCGGCGAATTATGAAAAATAAATTAATCTTTGCACTAAATATTAAAATTTGTTCCTTGCAAGAGTCTAAGTTATGGTAGGTTACTACAGGTTTTATAATCGAAACTGTATACAGGTTTTTATGTCAAAAAATGAAACTAGTTTTGGGACCCATGACCACTGTGCCTAGGGGCCCGGATCAGGGGCCAGTGATTTTTGTTGGCGGGCCTGTGTATAGATAGTAGCTAACTATAAATAGTCAGAACAAAGCAATTTTCTACATATATTACTAAAATCTACTATTGTGTTTACCTATGTCATGATGTCTGAAATAAAGGAAATCATTACAAACATATTTGTTTAGTTTTCTTGGTTTTCCAACAGAACAGTGGCTGTAGCTAAATCAATCAATCTATCCATCAATGCATCAATCTATCGATCGATCAATCTTTGCTAGTTTGTTTCTTTAATTCGTTCTCCTTCATTTCCTTTACTTTTTTCCTCCTCCTCCTTATCCTCTTATTCTCCCTGTTTCTTAAATAATCTACTTGTGTTGCTCTACCGTAAGACACAAAACCAAATTAAACCAAACCAAATATTCTTCTTCTAGATATTTGGAGCCTTTTAAATGTTATATTTTAAGATGTGAGTCCTATGTATCTGTTTTCCGAAACTTCGTCTATATTTACAATGCCAATGTTTACAAAAATGTATGTTCAAGAAATGATTAAATACCACAGAAGGTTCATATTTTTCGTTTTATAGGTCCTTATTTACTTCCAATGATTAAATACCACAGAAGGTTCATATTTTTCGTTTTATAGGTCCTTATTTACTTCCAATGATTAAATACCACAGAAGGTTCATATTTTTCGTTTTATAGGTCCTTATTTACTTCCAATGATTAAATACCACAGAAGGTTCATATTTTTCGTTTTATAGGTCCTTATTTACTTCCAATTTGTAATTCCAAACTAATAACATTATTTAGAAGGTCTTATAAGATTTCAATTCAATTTCCTGTTTATGCAACCTGAGGTCGTAAACATTTTTAATTGAAAAGGGTCTTGTGTTAAGGGTTCAGTTTAAATCAGCAAACAGTTATGAGAGGTCTTCAACATGTCTACAACATTAAATAATAAGATTATTAGTGGAAGAAACATAAACACAGAAGCTCATTTGTGTTTTAATAATTACATGCACGCATATATATATATATATATATATATATATATATATATATATATATATATATATATATATATATATATATATGTGTGTGTGTGTGTGTGTGTGTGTGTGTGTGTGTGTGTGTGTGTGTGTGTGTGTGTGTGTGTGTGTGTGTGTGTGCACGTCCTGCATCCTGAATTCCGTTTCACAATACATACACTGTAACGAGTAGCTGCAAATCTTGATGTAACCAAGATCATTATTAAAGTCTGGATAATAATTACGTATGTAAAATTATACATATACGGAAAATAAGCTTACATGGTAGTACTTCCAGTATTTTTTTTATAGCATAAATAAACGCATATGTATAAATAAAATAAATAACATTTTGTTCTTCTGATACTAATTTCATCCTAATTAGGTGAGCAGTACAACTATTTATATATTTTCCTGGCAGCTTTTCAGTTTCTACAGTATTTAATGTCTGCCTGTATATAAAAATAAACTCATACACCTTCACTGATTTAAAAAAATAAGAGTAGAAGCTAAATATTCAGTTTCTACAGTATTTAATGTCTGCCTGTATATACAAATAAACTCATACACCTTCACTGATTTAAAAAAATAAGAGTAGAAGCTAAATATTCAGTTTCTACAGTATTTAATGTCTGCCTGTATATAAAAATAAACTCATACACCTTCACTGATTTAAAAAAATAAGAGTAGAAGCTAAATATTCAGTTTCTAAAGTATTTAATGTCTGCCTTTCTAAAGAATACAGATACAGAGACAGATAGTTTGATAGATAGATACTTTTGGAATTCTGTCACAGACACAGAGACAGACAGTTTGATAGATACATAGATACTTTTGGAATACAGACACAGAGATAAATAGTTTGATAGATACATAGATACTTTTGGAATACAGTCACAGAGACAGATAGTTTGATAGATACATAGATACTTTTGGAATACAGACAGATAGTTTGATAGATACATAGATTCTTTTGGAATGCAGACACAGAGATAAATAGTTTGATAGATACATATATACTTTTGGAATACAGACACAGATATAGATAGTTTGATAGATACATAGATACTTTTTGAATACAGACACAGAGACAGATAGTTTGATAGATACATAGATTCTTTTTGAATACAGACACAGAGACAGATAGTTTGATAGATACATAGATACTTTTGTAATACAGACACAGAGACAGATAGTTTGATAGATACATAGATACTCAATGGCCTTAATTTCCACTTCCTGTTTAGTTAGACAACGACGCATATTAACATTTCTTCAATTACCTTTCCATCACTTACAGAATATGAGAGTGACTCGGAATCAAATTAGAATACCACACACACACACACACACATATATATATATATATATATATATATATATATATATATATATATATATATATATATATATATATATATATATGACCTCACACACAAACCAGAAGTAGTGTAAGTCGTCTATGCGTTTTGTGTGTGTGTGTTGGGTTATGCATGTTTATGTGCTTGTTCCTGTGCATGGTTGTTGAATATCATCCTAGTGTTCTAATACGTAATAAAACCAAATATATCTTATCCCTTGCATAGCCATATTGTGGCAGAGGCTTGAAAACATTTATATTTACGCAAGTACAGTTTACCTGAGTCGTTCAGAATTTTTGTTAATGTAGAGAATTTTTCCTGTTCAACGACCTGTCACACATCTTGATGAGTTAGACCTATGATAAGTTAAGAGCCAGAGAATATCACAATTTACTAATATTTAGTCTCGTCAGTGTTACAGTCGCCTCATGTCACCGGAATGCACAAAACTACAGCTTCATTGATACACAGTCACAGCCATGTGAAGACACCAGCAGATATTTCTTTAAGTATACAATTACTTTTCACAAGAAAAATGGTGCTAACGTATATTCAAAAGAAGCATCTTAAATGTCTCTTCCGATTTCAGCCAATTTTCACACAATGCATGCAATAGTAACCTATTTAGAAAGCACATAATGTTGAGACAACAGCTGGTTGGTCTCAATTTAAGTGGGGTTATGACGTAATAACCTCTAACACTTTTGGTCAATGAGGAACCTTGAGAAGTTCTCTAGAATAGGAGGTTTGACTGAAATTGATTACTGAGTACAAAAGTTAGTGAAAATTGCATTTCTTGGAATTCTTGTTTCAGATGTAAGTTAGCGATATTTTTTGTTTTAAAAATAATTAAATACCTAAAAATAATTAAATACTTATAGAAATATCTGCTAGAATCTTTGATTTGGCTTGACAATATATCAAAAAAGCTGCGCAGTCTTGAAAATACCGGGATCTAGGCAGAACATAACAAAGTTTGACACAATTTTGACATTTTCTGGCTCTTAACTTCCCATATATGTACCCCCATATTATATCCCACATATGTACCCCCATATTATATCCCACATATGTACCTCCATATTATATCCCACATATGTACCCCCATATTATATCCCAGATATGTACCCCCATATTATATCCCACATATGTACCCCCATATTATATCCCACATATGTACCCCCATATTATATCCCACATATGTACCCCCATATTATATCCCACATGTGTACCCCCATATTATATCCCACATATTATAAGATGTGTGAGACCTCATTGGAAAGAAAAACATTTCCACATTGAAATGACACCTAGATTACTAAAAAGTGGAAGAAAAAAAAAAAAGGTGGGTTGGGTTGAAAATACAATTTCCCGAGTTACAAACCTTGTCTCTTCTTATTATTTATTTATCTAAGGGACCATGTATTAGAAGGGTTTTAAACTCGCTGTCTTCACTCAGAACATAATATTTTCATGGTTCGGGCCTTTATTTTAGTATCAAACCTGCATCGAGTTCCTGTGGTTTTTTAGTAAGTATTGTAGTGGATAAGTGTATTGAGTTGAGTAAAGTGAAGACAGGGACGAGTATCTGTTGCAACTCTCTAGTCCAAGGGACACGTGTTTGGAACACAATTTTCCTAAGTCCTGTAATAATAAATTGTAAATTTTGTAGCAATATATAACAAATTTATTCGCATTAAAAAACCATGGTACATATTTTGAGATCGTTATTGTACAAAAGATGAAGAGAAACCGTGGATACGTCTCTCTCCGGCATTCAACATCTTACAATACAGGCTACACAACAATAAGGGACACAACTCGAATAATAAATTTGAATTTTTGTTGAAGTAGTTAACATTCTTGATTATAGCAGCACCATCATACAACAGCCAATTTTTACGAACATTTTAATTACTTAAATTAAATTAAATTAAATTATATAATTTCATTTAATTAATTTGTGTTTTAAATTGGATTTTACTTTTCCTGCCAGAAGTGGGGGTGGGGTATACCAGTATTCACACGGATAGTTTTCACGTTAACCCTAAACCTTTGTATCTACACGGAAAAGTTTCTTTCAGAAATGTGAATTTCATCAAAAGATTTTAAAAATATACTAGATCATTGAGATTATGAGGAAGATTAGCGATCACAAAAGAAAATAATTTGAAATTTGTTGTGCAATACAATTAATGGCAAAATACAGAGAGCTATATCGTCAAGGGATATACATTTATTAGATAAAATGACGAAAAGTTTACCCTGTCAGATATTTTTGGTCAGATTCCTCTATAAAAAGGCAAATTTAGTTACCTAAATCTCCAGACGAGTGAATGTGTAGGAAAAATTCGTTTGTCAGAACAGAGGCAGGGCAAACAAATTGAATTTAGGCTATTTTGGAAACAATTTTTCTAGTTCACAAGCTGGATTTAACGGAGGCAGAATGAGTCAGACTTTAAAATACGATAAATCCACCATCAACACTGATAGAGAATTGATTGAATCGATTGTCATATTGACATGGGATTTTCACAAAAACTTCTTAGATGGTTTTAGATGGTCTTTGAAATAGTGACGATCTGATATTCAATTGAACCATCATGGCGGCCATCTTAAAAAAATCGCTACTTGTATAGAGTTGATGGTCATATCAACATGGGGTTTTCATTAAAAGACTTATTATGACTTGTAGATGGTAATAAATGAAAATAATGCAGGTCTGATATCAAACATGTCGACCATGGCGGCCATCTTGAAAATTTTGTTTTTTCAACTCCTCCTGAACGGATAGTCATATTGACATTAAGTTTTTACTAAAATACTTCTTATGCCTCGTAGATGGTCTGGAACGAAAATGGTGCTGAACCTTCATCCAACATGGCCGCCAGGGCTGCCATCTAACGAATCTTGACATCGCAACTCCTCCTGCATGGTGTTTGCACTGAAATACTATTTATGAACTGAAATGAAAATGCTATCAATATAACATTTAAGATGGTGGTCATCATAGTGACCATCTTGAAAACCTTTCTACCGCTAATTCTCCTGAACAGATTGTCAGATTGAAACTGGGTTTACATAAAAAGATTTTAAGATATGTATTTGGTGCTGAATGACAATGGTGATGATATGATCTCCCAATATAGCCGAACTCTTGCTATGACTATTTCTCCTGAACAGATGATCGTATCGAGGTTTTCATTTAAACACTTCTTGCAATATGGTCCTATATTAAAATAATGCTGATCTAACCGCCAATATGGCTGCCTTGGTGGTTATCTTCAAAATCTTCTTATGGCTACTTCTTCTCAATGGATGCTGTATCGATACGGTCTTGTAAAAAAAAAAAAAGAACACACACACAGACTATAACAGTATTTAGCAGATCCTGCATGAAAATGGTGCTGATATGACCACCAACATGGCAACTGTAGTGGCCATCTCAAAACTCCTGCTGTTATCACCGAATCTCTTGAAAGAATCCTGGCGTTGGCATGGGGGTTTCACCAGCCACTTGTAGCAATTTGTAATTGGTCCTGAATGACCGTGGTGCGGAACCGGCCACCAGCATGTCCGAGCTATAGTGAACAAATTTAAAAACCAAACGTACCTGACCGGGCATCACGTCAAAGGTCACGGCTTGCATTTTTGTACTTCACCTAGCTTATGAACACAGCGACTTTTAATTTACCAGTGAATTTTGAGAAGACTTTGTATTTCGTTGTTTTTAATAAACAAGAAGATAGCCAGTACTCTGACATTGATTTCAAGATTAATGTCTAGAATAGGATTTTATCTGTGGTGGTTTGTGAGCATGATAACACCAATAAGTATCAAATGGATTGTTATCAAACCCAGTTTGTAGACATATCTGAAGGATGCCTTGAATAATGCCTGTTCAATAATTTGTTTGTCTTTCGTTAGTTTCAAAACAAATATAATTATCGATTAAATCAAAGTTAACATGCGGGTAATCAAGACGGTGTCTGAAACGAGTTCAGTTTCCTGGCTAGAACCCAATTGCGATAAATGCACCTAAAAATAATGATTGTTTTTTGTTTTTTATTTACTAGACTTCTAAAACTTTCGAATATACAAACATCAGAGTTCGTACTTATAATTCAATTACAATTCGCTGTAAAATTTTTAAGTTTTTGTCTGTAATTCTCATACAGTTTTAAGGCAATTTAAGGTACATACAGACTATAGATTCAATCGACATGCCAAACCTGTTATCCCGAACTAGTCCTGTGCAGATATGGCATTTTCCTCAGAGTAAATACACACAATTCCTATTTGCAAAGTTGCTGTCTAATATTAAGGGTGTACTGTAATGTAATAAATCTAGGGTATGTGCTATTTGTATTTACGTTTCCGTTTATAGCTTTGTTAGATTTGAGTGATTATTTGTTCATTATGGGGAGTCGGTGTTGGGAAGATATTTCTTATCCCAAGTAATTAGCCAATTTTCTAGGAGTAGACGTCATCATGTACAGCATTCCCGAGACTTTATGACAGCATGGATCAGTTTCGTGAAATAGAGCGCACCCCACCCCCAATTTCTTAACATAGGGAATTATCTGGATATTTTCTAGTATACGTGCTTAGTAATTTGAGATAGGAATAATTCTTTGTATTGGGTGTTTTGATCGTGTTTTGTATTGCATGTCACTTACTAATAAATCATGCAAATGTGAAACAAGAAAAACCACGCAAGTGAGAAATTAGAGTTCCGCGATGTGTGGTCATTAGGTGGTTACAGGAAAATTATTTGCTGTGTTTGCGCGTATAAGAATCTTTGAGTTTACAACGACTGTTGTCTTGGGATGTCCTTGGAAATAGGGGAAAACATGGACTTTAAAGCCACGCTCACGCAGGTGTTTGATTCGCTCGGTATGAGACCCATTGAGTGTAACAGTAAGAAAGAAAAAAGTATAACAATATTATGCCAATTAAATTTTTGCAATTCATTCTGCAAACATAACGAATTTATTATACCAAATTTATAATGTAAAATAATGTTAAGTATCAATCTTTGGACCACGTGAATCTCTAAGATTTGTAACAATGGACTTGATTTAAAATAGTCAGCAAACAAAACTGTCTTAATATTCAATAACTTATTTGTGTCCAACGTACCTTATGTTATAAATATTTTTTGTATTTTTTTTCTAACTTATTACCCAATCGACCGGATATAAAACTGATTTCATTACAGTAAAGTTTCCTTAATAACTTACCATTTTGGCAGCGTACAAGACTTTTGTAAAAGCTAAGTCTTTTACATCGGATTTTTAACTCATAGGTTAAAACTTCTTGAGCATTAATCAAGTGAAAGTTAGTGAGGATTAATTTTATACGATAACCAGACTTGTTTTTTTTTTCTTGTACTTATCATAGCTTCTGAGAGAAGAATACTATCTAAAGAAAGATAAGAGAAGAAAAAACAACCTTTGGATAGGACCGTGCGAGTCATTTTAAACTAACACGTGAGAATGTACAATGCAAATGGCATGTGCCTGTTGGCTAAACATTGGAAGTGTTTCTTTGTTTTGAGAACTGTTTTGGCACCAGATGCGGTTGCTCAGAACATGCTTTAAATTTTTTCGTGGGACATGCCATCTCCATCAATTACACATACGCACAAAAACAACAAATTAGACATTGCAAAATAAGAAATAAGAAAATGTTATTCATTCATATGGGCATCTTTAATAATAATAATAATAATAATAATAATAATAATAATAATAATAATAATAATAATAATAATAATATCCTTCATTTATCCAGGGTGACATAATTTGGTAATATATAGTTTACATTATGGTCCTGCAACTGAAAATAATGTAATCCTTAATTGGCATCCAAAGGCATCTAAGGGTGTTGAAAAGAGATGATGTAGATGTTGACATATCTTTTACATTTAAACTCAGTCAAGCTGCTCTTTTCTGTAAACTGTATAGTCTCTGCATTTGAGAGGAATTACGGGATTCTACCCACAAAGTACAACAACAGATACAATGTGGAAACAAACAACTTTTAGAATCAACTGGTCTCACATCAAAACCTCTAACCGTTTTATAATTCTTTTCATCTTAGACACTTTCATAAAGTGTATTTCAAAGTGGTTGGACCAGGATAAAATATTATCAAAAAGGATACATAAACAGTTAAAATTTTTGTAACATTTATTTATAAGTGCAATTCTCTACATTTGGCTGCCTGTTGTGCTTATCAGATAATCATTATCTGAGTTTTCTGTAAATTAAAGCTAAGTTGAAAAAGGGCATACATCCATTTCATGGCACATTGTAAATCTTCATTTAGTTTGCTCACAACAATGCTATCTTTATCACTAACATATTGTGATGTTATCATCTACATACACAAACACTGAAGAATGCTTCAAACACTTTGGAAAATTGTTTATATATAAACTGCTGAAAAAAATGGGGGTATAAAATTGAACCCTGTTTCACTCCAATGGAAATTTCCATATATTCCGAGACAGTACCTCTCCAACTCACTATTGGCTATAAACTATCCGCCCATAACATTGATGGATATTGCCTTTGTTCATATCAGGCTACCGATCTTGAGTTTCAGTTGTTTAAAAAACAAAACGCTGACGTAAAGAAAGTAGACTACACATATAAACTTCTGTATCAATTTAAATTTGATCAAGGTGTAAATTAGATCGGATGGTCCTAACGGACTTAAGAGATCAATGTTAAATACGTTTTTGTAATGTTCCATTTTTATTAATTATATTCCGAAGAAAATTATTATTATATAAAAGTTGATATTTGCTTCAGGCTGTGTTGATTGGTGCTCGTCAACTCGAATATTGCATCTTATTTCTTTCAAGAGAATTGTAAGCAGTCTGCTCGTGTTAGGATAAGGCTGTAATCGCACTAAAATGATGCAATAATACAGTAACAATGGCTGTCCATCTTATCACTTAAATCTTTGTAATCTGTGATGCTATTTAAATGTGTGTACTCTTTGGTGCTATTTAAATGTGTGTACTCTGTGGTGCTATTTAATTGTGTGTACTATGTGGTGCTATTTAATTGTGTGTACTCTTTGGTGCTATTTAATTGTGTGTACTCTGTGATGCTATTTACATGTGTGTACTCTGTGGTGCTATTTAAATGTGTGTGGTCTGTGGTGCTATTTAAATCTATGTAATCTGTGGTGCTATTTAAATCTATGTAATCTGTGGTGCTACTTAAATCTGTAATAGATGGTGTTATTTAAATCTGTGTAACATGTGGTGCTTTTACATCTTTTTAATCAATGGTGCTATTGAAATCTGTGTACCTTGTGGTGCTATTGAAATATGTGTACCTTGTGGTGCTATTGAAATCTGTGTACCTTGAGGTGCTATTGAAATCTGTGTAGTCTGTGGTGGTTTACATCTGTTTAATCTATACCACCCTTTGAAAAATAGCTGAAAAACTTAATGTCGTATATGTATGTATGTATGTATGTATGTATGTATGTATGTATGTATATATATATATATATATATATATATATATATATATATATATATATATATATATATATATATCTATATATATATATATATAATGACATAAATCCTGTGAGAAATTAGTTTCCAGTGGATCTTCTTGCGATAAATATGAAAATCATTATTTGGAAGTCGATGTTCTAGAGAAAGTACTGCAATATAAATCAACTACGATCGAGTAAGGTGCTACTTTACAATATTTATTATGCAATCAGAAAAATGTAAACAGATAATATTTGAACAGGAGTGTTACATTCCTAATACCTAGATTCAAACATTTGTAGACTTGACGTCGATGGCCGTAGAACAAATTACCATAGTTACCAAGTCTGATGCTTAATCCATCTTAAGTTACTTACTTGTGTCATGTCAAATATCTTCTAATTTACAATAACATCCTTGTATTATCTATGCGTCTTTCACACCGTTGAGCTCGAAAGCTTTATTTTCTAAATTAATAAGATGATTAGAATTTTATTGGGAATTTTCAATCACATAAATTTATGCTGTAAAATATATACATAATGCATAAAAATAAAAATATTGGCCAATGTATGATAGGTATCTTTAGGCAGAATTCCATTAATAAAACTGCTTCTGGGAAGTTAAAGGTAATGTTTCAAGTTCCACAATTTGGAAATTCTATGAAGTAATAAACAATGTTCATTATCAGGAATGACAATTGCTGATTACCAAAACTCCAGGTAACTTACGATATATTGTATTCAAATTTAAAGTGCATGAATACAGAATTTGAGTTGAATGAATTGAGTGAAAATATGTTAATACATCGTCCGAAAAGCATTTTTATATCAACCTTTACTCTCTCTCTCTCTCTCTCTCTCTCTCTCTCTCTCTCTCTCTCTCTCTCGCATGATCATCCTTCTCATCTCCAAGCCCTTGACCCCCCTCCCCCACCCCCCAAAAAATTATTAGAATAAAAGAGCTTAGAATAAAAGGGTAACAATGTTGACCTATTATTGCCTGTTTGTTCACGATCTACAAAACGATCATAACTTAAGCCAAAATACACACAATTTCATCAGTTTTAAATCACGTCTCTTTTCAAAACTATGTCTACATTACCTATTTTATAACTCCTTGAGTTTGTTAGGTCTGAAAACAGAAGCATGCTAGAATCAGCATCATCTTAAAATATTTTTCGTTACCCGTTTATCAGCTAAAGGGAAGGGTTGTTTTAACTTAAAATAATTCTTGTATATTTTTCTTTTTGCTATTAGTTTCAAAAGAATAGACCTATGGTCAAAATATGCATGATATCAAACTTTGTTCCGAAGGACGCAAACTCAAAATCAATGGATGATATTTTATAAGAGCTCATCTTATTGTTTTTGGACATTAATAAAATATTCCTTATTCAAATACAAAAAAGACGACATACAAAAATCTTTATAAAGTTAACAAATTGCTCATCAAATTAAACCAGATAAACAAAGAGTTTTTTAGATGAATACAGAAATAAGTTTTTCTTGTTGTATCCCATCATACTAATCACGAGATTACGATGAGTAAAGAAAAAAGTTTTACTCGCATTATCGCTTTGTATCAAACGCGAAATTACGATAACTTGGATATCCATTGTGTGTCATTTTACTCAGTAAAGTAAACTATAGATTTTCCCATCACATTTACAATCTCAGTCGCAATAGAAACATGCTTATTCACTATGCCCGAAAAGGCGTACATTGGATAAGTACGTGTGAGGCTTTTCTGCGACTTCAGTATATTACTCTCTCTCTCTCTCTCTCTCTCTCTTTCTCTCTCTCTCTCTCTCTCTCTCTCTCTCTCTCTCTCTCTCTCTCTCTCTCTCTCTCTCTCTCTCTTCCAAATATGCATAGCGCATGCTTTGTAGTGGAAAGGTGTCTGGGCATATTTAACTATTAAAATCGGGGTGTTAACTATTTTGTCTAAGGAGGAAGGCGAAATGAGGTCTAGATGGATCAAAATTATTTAAGTGTCACAGATTGCTAATTCTCACATACTGAGATTGTTGCATGTAGGGAGACCGACGGTAATCGGGATACTTTAAATGAGTCATTTTTCACACAAAGTGAAGTAAATGTAGGTTTTGTAATTCTTTATTTAAAACCCTCTGTTAGCCGATACACGTTGAATTAAATACTCGTCATATTTCCTCTTTGTGTAATCTAGCGTTTTCTGGAGAGCTCATATTGTATGCCCTATGAAATCGGAAACTATCTCTTCTCATAATAAAGCTATTTGCACCGTTTAACCAGCCGTATGACCCAACTGTGGTGTTGAACCTGCGTTTGTCTTGGCGGTATTTTACACATTTAGTTGCGTTACTTTACCAACATTTCTATAAACTTTTATTACTGCTCTACTTGGGACAATTGCTGCATTGCATTAACAGAATTCTTTGGGGCTCATTGTGTCAGTCATTCATTTTTTTGCGCTGCTACAAAGGTGTACGCTTTCAAATTTTAGCTATTTAAGTAGCGGGGAAATAAGCAAATTTGGAACAGCTTTTTCTGTGCTTGTTCTTTAAAAATCTTTTGAGTGTTTTTTTTTTTTGTAAAATGCTTGGTCTAAATTTGTTTTTTAAATATATTTATTTAACCCATTTTTTTATTTTTTTAACCCATTTTATATTTTATCTGATCATTTTATTATTCAAATAAAATATAAACTGGTTTAAAAATTAAATGTAATATAAAATGAGTTAAAGATTTTGTTTTTAATCCTACATTAATTTATACATATTGTTTAACAGATATCTTAAATCTCTTTTATTACGTGCTGATATTGCATGACATTGTAACCATTCATTATCATAAATTATATTTATGTTTAATTTTTTATTAAAAGATCTTTTTTTACTTCATCTTGTGTTAATTGTACTTTTTAAATAAATTTTCATTGATAGTATATATGATACGTTCATCATAATTCAAGTCTTTCAGTAAAACAATTAAGCAAAAGGTTGGTCTGTCCTTGCCCGGTGGGTCGAATAATCACATAAAGGCAATCAGGTAAAAAGAAGTTGCGTTTGCTATTCTTTCTACCGTCAGAATTATCAACATCAAAATTGATTATCTCCATGATAATACTTAGATATGTAAAAGTTAAGTTTTATTTATTTAATAGGCATTGAATTTGTACAATTCTAAATATTTTTCTACAAGCTCTACATAATTTTCACTAATTTTAATTCTTTTGTTTCTTCAAACACATATTTTATGGTTTGGTTATTATTGCGATCGAAATTAAATTTTATATGCACTAATATCCCCTTTAATATTCGGTGATTGAATTTTAATTTTGATCTTTTATCATCCAGTTTCAATGCACTGTTTATTGATGTTGCTATTACAGGATTAACACTAAATATTGCCGCAAAAATTGGAATTACTGGTATTGCCGCTATACTTGCAGGACACCATGTAAGTGTTGTTATCAGCATAGTTCATATATATATATATATATATATATATATATATATATATATATATATATATATATACTTTATAATTCTATCTAAGTGCAGAACACAACTGCGTTAAATGATTATGTAATTCTTTAATGTTACTTGTTGTTTTAGTTAACACTTATAATATTATGCTACATTAGTTTGCAAAGTCAAATACAGATAATGATGCAAATACAAAACAAATACTTTATTTATATGACAGAGTCGGTCAAAACTTAGTGCTAAAATGTTTGTCTGATTATTGGCAATTAATTTACCTCCAAAAACTCAAAATATGACTACTGTACAAATTAACCTCACATTGCCCTAAATTATATCTGTAATTGGTTGCAATGGTCTTATGCAAAACGCTCGAAATTCAAGTGATAATCCGTAGGTTTCACTATATTTATAATTAATTTCATCAACAGCTTCAATCACTCAAGATTTGGATACAAAATAAATGCCAAAACATAAGGATTACAATTACAGCGGTATATATATATATATATATATATATATATATATATATATATATATATATATATATATATATATATATATATATATATATATATATATATATACCTGAATTTATTCAGTCCATGTACTTTAGGAAACATGTCAAATACAGAATCATTCGCAGAGTTAAAAAATGTGATAATGATCGTTTTTTAATTTTTTAAAATGGATGAGTTAACTTTGGCCAAGAAGAGAGAGAGAGAGAGAGAGAGAGAGAGAGAGAGAGAGAGAGAGAGAGAGAGAGAGAGAGAGAGAGAGAGTCTTTGTGCAAGCATGAATGTGTACAATATCAAGAAGTAAATATTTGTTAATATTCCAGACTTTCTTTTCTTGATCGGATCAAAATTTTAAAAGATAATGTTCCAAGAGCTAAGAAAAATGAAAGAGTTTTCATCGTCTTCGTCGCAATCGGAATGACAAACCAACTGAAATGGGAAAACACATTTCATTCACTATTAAAGGCAGCTGAGCACGCGAGACTAAACAGAATAAAATGCAAACAAAACTACTCAAATTAAGAATATTAAATAAGTCAGCCTTTTCCTTGTCGTGGGACATACCATTACCATAACTTACAAAGAATAAGAATATTAAATCAGTCAACCTTCTCCTTGTAGTGGGACGTTACACAGAATAACAAATACAAGATTGCAACATAATACAACAATGTTATTCATTTCTACAGTTATCTTTGTTTTAAAACGTATATTTAATAATATCACAGTAATCGCAGAGTGAGAAAACTACATACCTATGTACAGATGTATATGCACCTACTTATCTAGAAACATGGATATCGTGAACACGGAATTTATTTTGTGTTTCGTGCTTTGATCTATATATCCATCCATTCTCTCATGCAGATATCCATCTAGGTAGGTAGGTAGACAAAAGAGCGAGAAAGGGGCATTAGAAGTACCTAAATGAGTGGTTTATTCCCTCAAAGGATATGATTATTTCATATCAAACCAACAACTCGTGTCTTCTTTCAATCTTAAATTATAGTAGAGGGGAGTTTAAAGTGTCCATTTTCAGAAATATATACGAAATACACACACACACACACACACACACACACACACACACACACACACACACATATATTGTCCAGACAGTCTGTAGCCTATACTTTGATAATATAAAATAACTCTTACAATAAATTAAAAAGATAAGGTACACTTCAGTTATTTCCCTTCCCCTATCGAAGCCAGTCATAAACAAAGTCCAAAGTTGGCTGGCGTATACATAAGCAGGTAAACCTTTAGATAAATTACATGTAGGGGTATCAATAACGCTTGGTATAAACTTGTTTCTCATTTCCTGTACACTATGCATATATGCAGATTGCTTAAGTGGTCATTTCTTTTTTTTTTTTTTTTTTGGGGGGGGGGGGGGGGGGGGGGGTTGGATTCTGGGTCCCCGCACAGGAAAAGAGATTTCTTTGCTGTATCTAATGATGTTAGCTTCAAAATTGATGTTCGTATGAATTTTACGGATGGAAGTGGTTTTCTCGCATAAGACAGAAAGCTTAGATAAGTACTTGAATTTACATTCTCATAAAACCATTAACGATAAACCTAATGGGGTCTGACACAGCCGCACCCGATGACATAAACGGTTGACTGAGTTACCCTTATCCCTATGGCCTACTTGTTTGCGCATGCGCGATGAAGTCGTAATATTTCTGACCAGGTAGTTTAATTACCGATCGCACCGAGTGGTTGTACAAATCATATGTTATAACTATCTCAAAGAGTGCTGTAATATGTGCTGATACGTGACAATTATTCAGGCACAATATTTGTTTAAAATTTTCAATCTTTATGTTGAGATATTGTTGCATTATGAAATAATTATAATAGGTCTAAAGCATTAAATGCAGTATCAGCGAAGACAGAAATCTGACCTTTGTATGAAAACTCCACTCTGTCGATGCATATTTGGTAACAATTCATTATTAATATATTGTGTCACCAGCCAAAACAACATACTCTGCTCTGACTGGTTTGTAATTCTTTTTTTTTATCTGAAAGTAATGACTTAGCACAACATATACAAAATGAATGACACACGAGGGACTAAAACTAATTTGCATTCATAGATTTACAAAATGCCATTACCGATGATGAAAGGGAGCACAAAGCTACGTGAAGTTTAGTGTTTATACTATGTCAATACTGTAATGTTGGCTATGTTGTATAATTGATGGATAGTTAAAAGAGATTTCGTACTATTCAATAAACCATATCTCGTCAAATGCACTTTATGGTACGGCGTTAGTGTCGTTGTATATTCATTAATTTCGTCAGTCGACCATGCGTAAAATGGCTTTTTGTTGCAAAGCGATGTGTCGATTCAGACTGCGTCTGGCTGTCGTAAGAGACCTTTGTCACTTTTCCATTTTTTATATACAAACATTACCTCTAAGTTAGTTAGTTAGGTAGGTAAGAAGGTGGGTATGTAGGTAGGTAGGTAGATACATATTGATAGATGAAAGAAATAGTATCAGCATATCTGAAAGAGAAGTTCCTCGTCCTTACAGAAATAACTTACGTAGTAATTGTACTCATTAGTCAAATAGAAACATATATAGAGACGGCAAGCTCAGATAAGCACTCTAAAAAACTTTGTCATAAAAAAATCAATAATGAACATAAAGGGGAGTGAATTTATGGATTCCATGACAAATAGACTGACAAAGTTCTCATTATGTCTCCCTTTTATTTTCACACGTGGTATAGATCATCATTAAAACAATCTAGTTTTATTGCAGATAACACTAGAATGGATGCAGGTAGGCGGTCGTCAAGGGCGACAAAGTTTGGGAGGCGGCAAAAAGCTGAATGAATAAAAAAAGAAAGAGAAATAATTTAAAATAGAAGATAATAAGAGTCTAAAAATAGAAAGAGAAAAACAGATGCAGAATTTGTATTCATACTAATGCACAATATTCATTTCCGAAAGTTAATTGGGGGGGGGGGGGGCGCAATGCTGAAGGTTCGCCTAGGGCGCCACATATCCTTGCGCGCCCTTGCTCAGGCCCTGAGTGGCTGTACATTTGTACATTTAAACATATGTTCGAAGCCCTTTAAATGAAGTCTGTGTAAAGACAAGGCACTGTCCTTAACATATCCTAAAATAGACTCTATTTGTACATTTAATTTGTGTTTGGAGATACACTGTTATTCGTTTTGTGTATAATGAGATTGCGGACTACTTGCAGAAACTACTTTCAATCAAGACATATATCAGTATAACTCTAGTGAGTCATCACAACAAAGAAATTAAAGGCGTTTAGTGTGTGGAGCTACTTTGTTGGACTCTTTAACATAAATATGTGTCCACCCAGCTGGTCAGTGAAAGGATAATATACCAAATGTACAGGGGATGGCCAGAAAGCAGAGCCGCTTTACGTAGTGGCGATGGTGCATAGTGGTAAGATTTTCTATACGTGTCAAGGAGGCAACTTTCGATAATATTATTGTGTATGGGACTAGTGTTAGGCTACATGTACTTTCCGAAATGTTCTCTTTGAGAGAACATCTAATACATGTACTTTCCGAAATGTTCTCTTTGAGAGAACATCTAATACATGTACTTTCCGAAATGTTCTCTTTGACAGAACATCTAATACGTGTACTTTCCGAAATGTTCTCTTTGAGAGAACATCTAATACATGTACTTTCCGAAATGTTCTCTTTGAGAGAACATCTAATGCGTGTACTTTCTGAAATGTTCTCTTTGAGAGAACATCTAATACATGTACTTTCCGAAATGTTCTCTTTGAGAGAACATCTAATACGTGTACTGATAATTCCCGTAATGTGGTTTTCTTAGTCATATCAATCCATTTACACTCAACAATTACAGGAAAAAAAATAAAAAAATAAAAAAAGCTTAAAGTTATTCAACACGTACTACATAATGGCAGGACTATTAAATAGATTCTGGCCTGAATTGAATATAGGGAACCTTCATGCTTTTTTGGAGGAAACAATACTTGTCCGCTGTTTGTTTGTTTATGGTTTAAGGGTCTAACTCCCTGAATAAGCTATACAGAGCTAATGTTTATTGTTTGACATATCCAACGTGAAATTAAAGATTCTTATGTTCTATGTCTTATTTAAAATAAATAAAGTACTAAAGAGGAAATATGTTCGATGAGATAAAATAGAAACAAAGATTTATGAATTCGCAATAATAGTGAAATGCTTGTTGAAATTTGTTTACATTAGATCATTGTTATAAATATAAAATGGTACTTTGGGTCTTAGATATTGTCTCGTTAACCAAGGCTATTTCATTCTTGTAAGTTGAACTTTGGGTTTTATAAGAACTTGCATACAAACGGCTAGTATTTAAACAGAAACTCATAACGATACCACGTGAAAAATAACCGAACTCTGAATAAGCATTGTTAAAGCATTATTTCTTGAACAGCCGTTCATTACACGAAGATGTAAATGTTTCTGGTACTGCGTTCTAGTTCTTTAATTTGCATATCGAAAAGATTTGGATTATAATGTATAATGATGCCCAAAAGTAAATGTGATATCTGTTTGCGAACAATTCCTCACATTCAACCATAAAAACTATTTCTAGGGTAAAACGTGTTAGAGTAAAATCAAAGTGTGATTTTTAATGTCGAGGTAAGTTGCAGGTCATAAACAGGTATTATTTTGAATCAACCACGAAAACCATCCTTCACTCTAATCCCACGTAAAAAAAAATAAAATGCGCATGTATTAATTTTAGTTTTAAATTTTTTTTAATAAATGTTAGACTTGTTCATACTTTTGATAATAATATGTATATTTTCACGTAAACCTTTTTACTTCCTTCCTTTTCTTTCTTCTTTCCGTGCAGTGCTGCTGACAAATTATTATTTTAAATACTGTTAGCAAGACAAAGTTTTATGAAAAATTACTAATTTATTATCAACAATTTGACTGTTCATCTATATTTTGGTTGTGACTGATCTGTCTTGCAAAAAAAAAAAAAAAACACCCGTCTGGAATTGAAAGGAAAGAGCCTATGTAGCACCGGTAAATGTCACAAACGCCAGTAAATGTCACAAACGCCAGTAAATGTCACAAACGCCGGTAAATGTCACACACACCGGTAAATGTCACAAACACCGGTAAACGTCATACCTGGAAATTGTGATCTTTACTGACAATAAATAACTGTAAGTTTTAGCAATGTGAGTCATAGACCCAGTAAATGTCACAAACGTCAATAAATATTACATATGTCATTGAAGAAAGAAATTGAAACTGAAAGACAAAAGTTATAAACAATTGAAGCCGTTCGCAGCTGAAACAAATGAATAGTCGCTGTTACGCCGTTAGTCCTTATTGAAGACTTCTGAATATTGCATGGTCAGCATTTTCATTTTGGATTATTGAAAAAAAAAATTCGAGGTAAACTTTTATTTTTAGGATATCTTGAACGGTGTCAATGATGATCCGAACTGAATTCGTCGATAATATTCCGAGTTATTGCCCCTGATAAACTTAGGTTATGTCTTCATTATGCTCGTAATAAGGTAAAATTTCATACTGTTTATTTGATTTAATTCAGATTTGGTCTAAAACTGAATCTAAAGAAATTATTATATGAAATCTATGATAAATGGATTCTGCCTTTATTTCAGTGTTCTGGCAAATAGTATAGTAATGGAGAAATCTGGACCAACATTTTTTCTTCCTTTCTTTTTAAAAAAATCTTTTTTGAATTGTGGTACAGGAACATTAAAAATCAAATGCTAAAAATTGCTAGACCAGCGAGACGGGGACACTCACTGAAGATGGATTCGAGGATATTTTTCACAAAATAAAATATAAAAACAAAATACTTAACCACTCAAACTATGAAGACAATTAGCAAAATCAAAAGGAAATATTTGTAAAATCATGCATAATGGTACAAAAGACATTGTGCTGCGTTCAATAATTTTTGCAGAGGTCCTATACATATTTCATGAAACATAAAAGAAATATTTCCTTACAATCTAGGACGGGATAAAAAGTATTTTCAACGCTAGCTGTGTTAATAAAATAACATACAAGAGAATACAAATGTTGATTTGTTGATTTTAAATATAAAAAATATATACTCCAATGCTTCATAAAAGATACAGATTTTCAGATTACTTTCAATAATGATAAAACAACGAATAAGGAACATCAGCCACAATAGAAAATTGTTAAAACAGTTTAGCATCAATAAAGACTAAATTACGTACTTTATGTGAGTAAATAAATACTCACGTTTCTATTCGACTAAATTGACAGTAAAGGATTGAAGAAACTTTTCAACTTAGTGAAAATTAAAGTAGCAGTTTCAGATGGTTGTCATGTTTTACTGCGTTTTACCGCGGTCCTGAAAGTAAAGTTACTTACACACATATCAATTATGTGTCGAAACAAATTAAACGGGACAAACAAATACACTGATTTGAAAGAATGGTTAACTTAACAGTCTACTTATATATTATACATACAAGCGAGGAACAAATTTCTCTACACAAGAATTTATTAAAGTCACATGCATGACCAGTGGCAGGTGGACACAGCTGACATGCAAGCATGCAAGCACAAGCAAAATACAACGATGGATACAAATAAATTTTGACGGCGATAGATGCATTCTCGAAGCACATTTGAGCTGAAAAATTGAAAACACAAAGAGAGATGACATACACGATGCATTTTAGGCAACTCATGAAAGTTCGAAATCTTAAAAAGATAACGTTTGATAAAGGAAAAGCGTTTTACAAAACAGGAAAATTAAGGATTTGCTGGATGAGGAAACCTTTGAATACTTTTCAACTCACTCGGACAAAATGCATCTGTCATGGGAAGGTTTATCAGAACCCCCAAAGATTAGAATGAAGAAGTATTTTGCTCTAAATGGAAACAAATATTGGGTTGATGTTATACCAAAGCTGGATCAAAGATACAAGAATACTCATTGCAGATCAATAGACATGAATCAAATTTAAGCAAGCAAGGAAGAACACGGATCAAAAGATTGGATCATTTTTTTTCCGGTTATTTAACAATTGATACATTTGGATTTCCAAAATGTAAAATAGGTTCAGTGGTTAGAACTTCAAAATGCAAAACAATTTTTGAAAAGAGGTTGCCCTCCTAAATTTATCGTGGAAATATATAACATGAAGCAAGTAATTTTAGGTTATCCAGTCATTTACAAACTGTAAGACTTGAAGGGAGACGATAAAATGGACGTGTTTTAAGAACAAGAGGTATATCTTTACGACAAAAAATAACGATATATGCAAAGTTGAAAGATTTTAAAACCAAAACAGATGAACGAGAAAAAATACGTATTCGTCAAATTTGAAGGATATAATGAATCTTTTAACAGTTAAGAACTAGCTGAAAATGTTATGCCATGAAATGATGTACCAAATGTATACTTCTCCTATGGGGACGAGAGGTCTTTCAGAGAGAAGTGAAGAAGAGTACATAGATAAAAGTATTGTGTAACATGCAAACTTTGACTTTTAAAAAAAAGATAACAAGATTTTAGAATGTTACACAAAGGGATAAAATAGCCCGTTATAGCATTAAGGAGGTAAAACATGCATTATATGTGAAGTACAAGAAGTAAAAAAGTACATCTAAACACATCAGAGGTAAACAAAAAGATAATGTGAAGAAATTGTTTTTTTATAAGAAGCCTACATTGTAGATAATGTCCTAACAGGGTAACAAACAGCATCATTGAAGAAATGAATAATGATACATTGAAGAATATAAGATTCATTCCCACTACATCTCAAGAAGTCTGAGAAAAAAGAAATACATTGTTCAAGACTGGTATACCACATCTTGAACAAGATAAAATATAATGTAAATCATATAAATGTTGACGCAGTCATGAAGACATTTTAATGTCTCTCAAATTTCATACAAAGAAGTTATAACATTTACTCAATTAACTCTGCGTTTTTCCTGGACAAAATACTTATCATGTACAATTTGAACGTATATTGATCATTTCACCATTTTGGGATTAGATGCACTCTACACAGACAGACATGCTTTGTTAACAACAATTCTGAAATTGAACTATAATATCACATGCGGACCAAATCTACTTTAAAGCAAACTTCCATATACTAAGCCATGATGGAGGGGAAAAAAAGTGTTCATTCATTAAAATATAGATAAAGACAAAATAAATCGGATAAAATTAAGTATAAGCTACGCTCATTCAACATGCATGTATTAAATAAGGGAACTATCAATAATATATGTCGAAAAATTATCTAGACTTTTCAGTGAGTCAGCAGAAAAAACATCCTGATGTACTTCGTGGTAACTGATAACATTAAGACTAAGGCTGATAACAAAACTTAGTTTGGATTTAAATGTCAAAATGGACGAAAAAGTATCCTATAGCTAGAAAAATACACAACATGAATCCTTCACAAACAACAAAAGCTAACCTTAAGAAGGCTTGTAAGAATTATAGGCGGATCATTAATTGCTACAATGATACATATAACCGCATCACTCAAGCAAAGACTTTTAGAAAATTATAAAGAGTATGGAGCAAGATAAAGACTATAAAAACATGGAATTGGACACGCTGTAGGAATATTTTAAAAATTTTAACGAATATACTGAATATGATGAAGAAACGTTTGTTGATGCTTTGATAGTGGACTCGTAAACAATGATGACTAAATTGTTAACTTGCCTAGTAGGAGATTTGCATATGTATTAAGGCATCAAAGAATAGCAAAAGCTCATAGAATGATAGAATCATTAACGAGTATATGAAATCCATTTCAGATATGTTGATGCGAATTTATATATATTTCTTTAACTTGATATTTGATAGTGATTATACCGGACTCTTGGCTTAAGAGCATTATGCGAGCAATTTACAAACGCACTGGGGATCCACTCAACCTAAGATTTATCGCCTTATAACAATTTTATTTTGTTTCTGGAAACTATTCACTGCTGTCTTGAATCTTAGACTTAACACTTTTTACGTAAATATAATATTTTAGATGGAAATAAAGCGCGATTTAGAGCAGGATCCTCATTAAAGGCCACACATTTTGCATTATATGCACCAAAATGGACAAAATGTTGTAATTAAAATATAAAAGACTGTTTTGCTGTTATTGATTTCGGTAAAGCTTTTGATTCAGTTTGGCGGGCTGAGCTTTGGATGAAATTACTAAACAATGATGTGGATGGACACAGTTTCAGGACAATTTACAACGTATGCCAAGACATAAAGTTCTGTGTAATGTATGCAGGCGAACACTCAGATTTCTTCTATATTCTTTGCTGCTTAAGACGAGGTGGGAATCTCTTACCGCTTCTATTCTCATTGTTTCTAAATGGCCTTGAAAGTTGTTTGCAGCAATATCAAAGTACCTGAACAAACATTGAATATACTAGCCATGATGCTGTTATATATTTTAAATTGTTGGTCATTTGGTATGCAAACGATACTGTTATCCTTGGTATGGATGCATACTCTTCAAACAAAACGTAAACGCGTTTTACGAGTATTCCTAATTATGGAAATTGAATATAGACTATAAAAAAACCAAAAACATGATTTTGGTATACGAAACAATGATCGCTATGTTTTCAAACATGGTTAAAATACTATATCTATTTGTAACGAATTCGAATACATTGGGGTCTTTTTTCAGGAACCGTAAAATTTTTAAACCTACGAAACATAATGTCAAATATACCAAAAGAGCATCTTTTATACAAAAAGATGCGTAACTTTCATATTCGAATTGACTAACAACTACAACGTTTTGATCATATACCATCGCGAATTCTGTTTTATGGTTTAAAAATCTCGGGTTTTGAAAACACCACGATTATTGACAATTTGCACAACAAAATTCTAAGAAACATTACAAAACTCAGGAAAAGCACTCCTATTTACATGTTATATTGTGATCTGGGAAGAAAATTAATTTACATTTATATTACGTCAAGAATGATTGGGTTTTGGATTCAATAATATTAAAAAAAACCTCTAAACTATGTAAAACTTTATATTAAGTCATGTGTAACGATTCCATTGATTGTTATAATTATAAAGTGGTTTCTTGCATTAAAACATTTTATTTTCTGTTGGTCGATACGATCTTTTCTACCAAGATTCAATCAGTAAATCTAGAGCTACGAAAACCAGTATTGTAAAAAATATTGAATGATTTGTAAATACAAGAATGTAATGCATGTTAATTGTCCAAGGGAAGAAACTATTATATTTTTCAACAAGACCTGGTTTTTGAAGATTAGTAAATATCGCTGCCAAAAATGATATACATTCCTCTACTGAAATTTAGGACTTGTAACCACAACTTACTTGTTGAATCAGGACGCTGGAAAAATATACCATACGAGGATAATATATGTAACCTATCTGGAAGGGCAGAAATGGATGATTAGTTTCACTATTTGATTGTAGGTCCACATTTTTTTAACGAGATAGAATCCCTTACCTTGACTCCTATATTTACATTAGACCAAATTTAATGAAGCTTCCGGAACTACTCTCCACAAGAAATAAATCAAACCTTATGGATTTATCTCAATTTGTTAAATTCAGTATAAGTGTATCTGCATAACTAATGGAGATAAAAACTTTCTTTTAAAGAAGGCTAGTTTGGGATTGTTTCATTCTTTATAACAACATTCATTATTTGTTTCTTTCTAATTTTTATGTAAATTTGTTAAGACGAGTGACAAAACCTAAAGAATTCGCCTCCTGTTATTTGTATTGCATCTCGACACTTTCTATGCATGTTGCTTATTTTATATCTGGAATTGACGCATATTTAGCATACACATTTGTACGATGTAACTATATCTCAGCCTTTCACTAATAACAACAGTGACATTTACATTACATTGTAGAGTATCTTTCTGACATTGTTTCGTACACTTGTTCTGTAGTTGTAATACTGTTTATTTATGCATTGAACTTACTGTGCCTATGAATATCTAGTTCAATTCTTATCAGTACGAATAATGTCACTCCAGAGAAACAGAAAAAATAGTCTGTCTGTTTGTTTGTCTGTGCAAGATTTTATAATCACCGTTATAAGCTGTATATTTAACAATTTCCACTTGTCGGGAACATTCAGCTTCCTTTGGTAGTCTATGTAATTGTTGAACTAGAAATATATATATATATATATATATATATATATATATATATATATATATATATATTGTTATGTATGATGTTTATATAATATTATAAATACTTTAGCAAATTTTAAATGTTTCTTGGCTTTAATATTTGCTTAAACCTTAATGTTAAGTATAATGTTGACATGTTTAGCTATTGTTGTTTACTTAGTATTTGAGTTCAAGGACGGTTTTGGTAAACAAGTTGTTGATTTAGTTTGAGGTCAAGGTTGATTTTGTTTACAGATAAAACCAGAATTTCCGTTAGAGTTGCGTGTTAAGAGTCACATACACCATAATATTCTAAACATTCTGTCATGTGACCTATCTTTATATATACCATGTTTAGTGGACAGTTTTTCAGTTTCAGCTTACCATCAGTCTTTAAAGAGTTATTACAGTTGTGAAAAATCATTCCAAATTCCGAGAGAGCAATTATTTAAAATATTGATTGGATTATAAAAGTGCTCATAGATTTTTGGATTTTGAATTGATGATTTTGGGATTTATGTGAACTTATTCGAAGATATTCTGGAGTACTTCATTTTGGCACATCAACACATTCAAGGGTACAGTCATTCATTCGGAACATTCTATATTTAGGACTTGTGATTAGGACACTTAGGATTATTGGATTATTTGGATTTTAATTCACGTTACTGTAAGTGTTTTTTGAATTTTTACGACTGATTGATAATGTGTATTGCGATTTTAAAGATCCGACAATATGCAGAAACCAAAATATCTTGGAAACTTTTTGCGTGCATAAGTGCACGCGTGTGTCTCAAAGTGTGTGTGTGTATTTGTGTGTGTGTGGGGTCGGGGGGGGGGGTCAGAGAGAGAGAGAGAGACAGACAGACAGACAGAAGGAGAGAATGTATGTATAAGGCTTAACGGCACGTCAGTACAGTCTTGGCCACACAGTGCCTAGTAAGTGTATAGGTATTACAAAAAGGCATACAAAACAAAGATAGAGGTAAAAGAGGGGTGGTACAATCCTTGTAATTGAAAGTCAGATTATATATATATATATATATATATATATATATATATATATATATATATATATATATATATATATATATATATATATATACCGCACTATTTAAAAACATCATCACGGGACGAATCCCGTGGCATAAAGATTGCGCCCATTAGCCGCCTCTTGCAACATGCAGGAGGGCACATTGGACCTATTCTGCATCCCCGAGTTTGCGGGGAAGAGAGAGAGAGAGAGAGAGAGAGAGAGAGAGAGAGAGAGAGAGAGAGAGAGAGAGAGAGAGCATATGTTGAAAGAAAAGTAGCGCATTTAAAGAGTTTTCCATCAAAGAAGAGTTTATTTCAAAAACTAACGACAGAGTGTCAAGAACTTATATTTATTTCTTGGGGAAATCTACTAATGCTGCTTTCTAGGATAATCCAACCTCCAGGTCCCCTACCCATATCCTCAGTCACCGAGTCTTTGTATGGATATGAAAGACATTGTGTTCTTGCCTATGGTATGCCGTTTACTTCATCTTGAAATTTATATAAAGACATGAAATATCCTGTTCATTTATTACGGTTGAATGGGGTGAAATTTACCGCTTTAACATATTCGTCTGCAACACGTTATTCTCTATAATTGCCTAGAGAAAGATACGCAAGACTGAAACTTCCTGTTTTGATTCTCGGTCCAGGTACAGTGATCGAAAGCGAGTCAACATGAATATGTTTCAGATGCCCACTTATCGTTCTGTTATTACTCAGTTGATATGATTTCGTTGCCGCGTACATAGCTGCCGGAGGGTGGTTTATTTTTAGTCTTAGTCTTATATCCGTTGTTGAACTCTTTGCGCATCATTCTGTTAAATCCATTTCTGGACTTCATGCGCACGAGTATGGTGTCATATTCATTCATCGTACAATTACATTATAAATAAACATCTCATTTACGACATTGTTTTCAGTGTCTTCGCTAAATCTGGTCCCAACCCGTCTTTATCTTGTTACAATCAAATTGTGCGTTTTGAAAGTCAGATAAGGACAAAGAAGTCTAAAATAAGAAGAAAACTCTCGTATAAACGGGTATTTTGGGGTCTGCATGGGTTCCATTAAGAAAAAACAAAACAAAACCCAACAACAAATATCGGTCATATTTTTCGGTAAGGATCTGATGATATAATTAAGTCCATACGACTCTAAATCTGGAGTATGAGTGGAATATGTTCATCTACATTGTGATATTGTATCCACAAGTGCCAAAACATCCCTTTCCTCGGTAGTGGGGATCAATCACTCTTGAGTACAGACCTCCAAGTCCCAGCAGGTATTTTAGAAAACAAATGAACATGAGTTTGTTCTGAATAAAGAAAGGAATATTTATAACTGAAAAGTGAACACAGATTTCCTAACGAGGATTTCTTAATGACGGTGTTTTTTGCCAAGATCATACCACTACAGTTGTAGCCTTTACATCTAGATCAGAAGTAAATTCGGTAGTTGTCGTAATGACATCTACATCAGAAGTAAATTCGGTATTTGTCGTAATGACATCTAGATCAGAAGTAAATTCGGTAGTTGTCGTAATGACATCTAGATCAGAAGTAAATGCGGTAGTTGTCGTAATGGCATCTACATCAGAAGTAAATTCGGTAGTTTTCGTAATGGCATCTACATCAGAAGTAAATTCGGTCATTATGCTTACACATAAAGTCTGTAAGTAACTTCTTTGCAGGAAATATCACATTTTTATTACTTATAAATACTTTTTCAGCAACTCCACTGCGTGGTTTCTAACATGTTCTGTGCGTGCGCGTGTATATATATATACCACATACATTAAAAATAACATTCCTTTTAAAGTGTTGGTATAAAGCAATTTGATAAAATTTCCACTTATTAATCATTATCGAGATAATAAAATAACGCGAAAATATTAATAATCCCCGTTTTCTAAATTAATTAAACATGGTACACAATTTCATTGAAATCCCCTCTGCTTCCCCTTTTATCTCTCTCTCTCTCTCTCTCTCTCTCATGCATAAGGGACACACATAGGTGGAAATCTATGGAGAGAGAGAAAAAAGAATTTGAGCTGGATGAAACCCTTGAATTTGAACTAACACCAAGTAAACTAGAAGAACCTGGGTCGTCTTAATGGTATGTTTACACTTTTCATCGGGTGTTCTACAATGTTCACAATACCAATGATACAAAGTTGAAACAGCCTATCGAGACTGTACGGTAAAACTTGGTTTGGAGGCACACACATACTGTAATCCGAAGGCCGCTCTCCCTCTCTCTAACTGTGTTGGTTGGTCAGGCATAAGACTAATCGACTCACAGAGAAACATAGTGATGGACACTAAAAAAATAATCTTATGCTAAGTCTCTCCAAATCACCAACCCCACCTCTCTCTCTCTGTTGGTTGATCTGTCTCAGCATATCAGTTTATCAGTTTTACCACAGTGTATATCTCTCTCGATCGATCGATGACCATCGTCGCAAGATACGTGTGAAAATCAGTGAAAAACGAGCGTAGGATATTTTCGCCTGTAATGCGACGATGTCTCTGGACCTATGAATGATGATAAAATTCACACATAAACCGACCAACTGAAAGGGAAAAGAGAGAGGCGGAGAATAAAAAGAATGTTATGGTCGGTAGCAATGTTAATTAAAGCGTAACAATAACTTATATCAACTGTAAATAAATGTAAATGTATGAAGTACCTTTTGTTGGCTCGTCATTTAGCTTAGTCTATATTCCACACTCGTTTCAATATACTCGACGGTGACTGAATGGCTGCGCGTTCAGTGTTCAAGAAGCTAACCATGCTGTGTTTGTCGTGCTCTACTTTCTTCACTTAAACCATCTTTCATGTTTAAATCATAACTGTGTCTTATATTTATTTAATCAATATGAATGAAAATAGAACTAAAAAAAAAAAAAAAAAAAAGAAGAAGCAACTTATCAATTTGCAAAGAAAATTGTGAATAGCCGCAATAGGTACAGAACTACATTTTGTAGCGGACACACTGGGCAAGGATGTGAAGAGTTCTCTCACTCCGTCAATACACAGTTTCCTAAAGTCAATCTTAACTCCGCTAGAAATGCAAGTATTTGTGTTTTTGTATGTGATATAAATAAAATATATGTATAGTATGTACCCTGTATCTTTGATATACCACTTGTTGTATAAATTTTTCATTAAAAGGAAACTCGGCAAGCCTCGTTTCCTTTTAATTAAAAATTTATACATCTCGTGGTATATCAATGATACAGAGTACATACTATACATGAGAGAGAGAGAGAGAGAGAGAGAGAGAGAGAGAGAGAGAGAGAGAGAGAGAGAGAGAGAGAGAGGAGAGAGCAACCTTCTCTCAAAAGTTGTTAGGAAATTGATCACTTAAGGCTATGTTCAATACCACAGACTCCCTTATAGTTTTTAAGCCACTATGCACAAATGATGTTGCAAATACAGCTTGAAACCAAGAGGTTAGAGGTTTCATCACACTAATGAATTTACCGTTTAGGACTAACAGAATCATTTCCCAAGAAAAAATTAAAATTTATGAGCTCTTGTTACCCATTTCTTAAAATATATACAGTAATTTTGTGAAGATTGTCACAAATAACACATTTTGGGCCATTACTATTCTAGAGTAATTGCATTCTTTTCAAGATACTTTCTAAAATTCTGGAAAATGTCTGCTATGCATGGACAGACAGGCAGATAGATAGATGTATTGGTGGATTGATGGATATTTCAATAGGTAGATAGAAAAAGAGACATACAAATCATCCTTGTAAAATATCGTACGAGACAAAGACTGACATACCGACTGACGGATGCACGGACACGCGTACAAAAAAGAAACAGACGGACAGATAAGTGACGAAATCGATAGTATTATCTCCGCAAAGGAGATGTTATGATGACAAACCCTAACACAAATATACAATATTTCTTTTCAACTGTATAAGGACCATAAAATTTAGACCGAATGGGATTTTGAGGTATGGGCAATAGAGCCAGAACTTTCTCAACAGGTTTAATCTCGTTTCCTGTGTATTTCTGTCATACCTTAATTTCATGTTTGACTGGTGTGAAGATTAGTTCTTGCTACTTCAAAGGCCTTTGACAACTTGTATTTGAAAGCGGAGACGTAGTCAAGAAGATTAATCGTTGAATCTTCATTTGAAAGAAGTTTCTCTTTCAATAATTTCAATGGTCCACGGACAGTATGTCCAAAAACCATTTCAAAGGGACTACAACCCAATGACTCTTGAACTGGTTCCCGAACAGCAAACAACAACAAATGAACACCGTAATTCCAATCCTTCCTGTATCAAGGCAATATGAACGAATCATATTCTTCAAAGTTTGATGAAATCTTTCCAAAGTTCCTTGACTTTCAGGGTAATAAGCGGAAGATTTAAACTGTTGGTTGCCTAATTCATGCATAACTTGTTGGAAAATTCCAGACATAAAATTAGACCCTTGATCAGACTGGACAGATTTGGGAAGGCCAACAAGCGTAAAAAGCTTTCACAATGGTTTTATTTTTTTTATTTTTCAGAGGAATTGCCTCTAGAAATCTTGTGGATGCACACATGATGGTCAATAAATAATTGTTGCCTGACTTTGTCCTCGGTAAGGGACCGACACAGTCTACTATTATTCAACTAAATTGCTCGTCAAATCCAGGAATTTGGTTTCAGATGAACCTTAGGTGTCTTCTAATTGGCTTTTCCTACCATTTGACAAGTGTGACAAGATTTACAGTATTTAGGAACATCACTTTTAAGTTTCGGACAATAAAAATGATTCAAGATCTTGTAACAAGTCTTACTGACTAATAAATGACCAGCCATGGGAGCTTCATGGGCTAGATTAAGAATTTCCTGTCGATATGACTTAGGAACGAGAAATTTGATAGCTCACTGACCACTCGTCTCCAGCGGGTACCTCATATCGTAGCCATTTTCTAATAAGGACCCCATTTTTTACAAAGTAACACACTGGGCTAGACTAAGAATTTCCTGTCGATATGACCTCAGAACGACAATTTGATAGCTCACTGACCACTCATCACCAGCGAGTACCTCAGGTCGTATCCATTTTCTCAAAGGACCCACTTTTCACAAAATAACAATCTGGGACTTGTGTGGCTTCAATTTCACTAATAGCTCTCTGAAACAAACATGAGATACAAGGATTTTGTTCCTGTTAGACAACAAGTGATTGTCTTCTGTCACCCTGATTAGAATAAAGAGAATGCGTTGTAAAAACAGGATCACTGGGATCAATACCTTCTGATTGCCCAAGTTAGAGTTTATGAAAAAGGACGAGTTGCCTGATCTTGCCAGACATTATGATCTTTCTGAAGCGAAAGCATCTTTAACAAAGCAAGAGATAAAGAATATTTTAATTACACATTTGGTGGAAAAGAAATTTTGGATGACAGTGCTTTAGGGTTTAATTATAAAAGTCTGTATCTGGGTTTGATTGGAAATTAAGTGAATTGCAGTTAAAAAACCAGATTGAATTAGAATTAGCAAAACTTCCGCTTCAGAAAGAGGAAATGCAGAGAGAGGAGATGGTACTAGAAAGGCAGATGGAGAAAGAAGAAAGGGACAGGCAGATGCAGATGCAGTTGCAAAGAGAAGAAACGGGCAGGCAGATGCAGTTGCAGTTGCATAGAGAGGAGAGGGAATTTAAATATAGATTAAAAGAATTAGAACTGGCAAGCAGAGCATACCCCCACCCCACCCCCAACCCTTTACAAGCAAGTTCAGGTTTTGATGTTGCCATATATATTAGGTTAGTATCCCCTTTTCAGGAAAAAGAAGTAGAGACCTACTTTCTTCACTTTATGAATATTGCTGAAAACTGTATATGTCCAAGAGAACATTGGACTTTGTTATTACAAAGTGTAAGCTCGTGAAGTCTACACTTGACTGTCAGTACAACAAAGTATTGATAAGCTCTTAAAGTCTACACTTCATTGTCAGTACAACAAAACACTGATTATGATGTGCTTAAGGAGTACATCTTGAAGGGTTATGAGTTGGTACCCGAGGCATATCGAAAAAAGTCTAGGAATTGTAGAAAAGAAACTGGTCAAAGTCATGTCGAATTTGTAAATGAAAACGAACAACTATTTGATAGGTTGTGATCAGCCAAGAAGGTTGATAAAGATTACGATAACCACAGACAGCTCATATTAATTGAGGAGTTCCAGAAGTGTATCCATGGTGATGTCAAGACCTATCTTGACGAGCAAAAAGTGGAAACTTTGGAAAAAGCTGCTCGCATGGCTGATGATTATTCCTTGACTCATAAAAATTTCATTTGTCAGTAAGTCTTCCTCTCAGCAGGGTTTTTAGTAAAAAAGAAACATCTCAATCTCATATGAGGACTTCCAATTTTCAATACGGCACAGCTTTTAGAAATCGAATATCTGATAAGATTGATCAGAAATCCTTACCTCTTCCTACATGCACTTGTTGTAAAAAGACAAGGCAATTCGTTTTTGATTGCTTCAGGTTGAAAAACAAGCAACAGAATAAAGACAGAGCTATTGCAAATGCTCTTATTTCAAAGAGGTCAGGGTCACGGTCTTGAATTGAAAGCAATACATTTGTTAGGTCAAGCAAACCCCAGTCTGCTTCTGTTTTGGAGACTTATGAACCATTCATGTCAGAAGGTTCTATATCACTTATTGGTGATGTTGCTAAACCTATCTCTATTAAAATATTAAGGGACACAGGAGGTTCTCAGAGTCTTTTGTTATCGGGTACTTTGCCTTTGTCTGAGAAATCTTCTTCTAGTGAAAGTGTACTTATTCTGTGAGTAGAGTGCGGCTTTGTAAATGTTCCTCTCCATTGTGTTAATTTGGCATCAGAGTTAGTTTCTGGACCTGTGACTTTTGCGGGCAGCGACTTCTTTACCAACAGAAGGTATCCATTTGTTACTAGGTAATGACCTAGCTGGAGATAAGGTCGTGGTTAATCCACTTGTAACAGACAAGCCTTGTTTGGATCAAAGAATTGATCCCATTTAGAAATCCCTGATTTATATCCTGCTTGTGTAGTTACCAGAGCTATGGCAGAAAGAGCCCTTGAGAGTGACTATCAGGACATTATTCTTTTAGCTGACACATTTATTGGTCAGTCTTTTGATGAGGTCACCTTTTCTCCTGGCATTGATCAACCAATAGGTATTGATCCCAGTGATCCTCATTTTACTATTAATACTCTCTATTCTAATAAGTGTCACAAAAGACAACCACTCGTTGTCAAACAGGAACAAGATCCTTATAGCTCCTGTTTGTTTCAGAGGGCTATTAGTGAAACTGAAGCCACACAAGTCCCAGATTGTTATTTTGTGAAAAGTGGGTCCTTTGAGAAAATGGATACGACCTGAGGTACTCGCTGGTGATGAGTGGTCAGTGAAATATCAAATTGTCGTTCTGAGGTCATATTGACAGGAAATTCCTAGTCTAGCCCATGAAACTCCCTTGGCTGGTCATTTATTAGTCAATAAGACTTATGACAAGATCTTGAATCATTTTTATTGTCCGAAACTTAAAAGTGATGTTTCTAAATACTGTAGATATTGTCACACTTGTTAAATGGTACGAAAATCCAATCAGTAGATGCCCAAGGGTCATCTGCAACTATTTCTGCATTTGACGGACCATTTAACTGAATAATGGTCTACTCTTTTGGTTCTTTGCCATAAGACCAAGTCAAGCAACCAATACTTGTTGACCATAATGTGTGCGTCTACGAGATTTCCAGAAGCAATTCCTCTGAGAAATATTAAAACTAAAACCATTGTGAAAGCTTTGGTAAATTTTTTTTACACTTGTTGGCCTTCCCAAATCTGTCCAGTCTGATCAAGGGTCAAATTTTATGTCTGGAATTTTTCAACAAGTTATGCATAAATTAGACATCCAACAGTTTAAATCTTCTGCCTATCATCATGAACGTCAACGGGCTTTATAAAGATTTGTTCAAACTTTGAAGAATATGATTCGGTCATATTGTTTTGATTCAGGAAAGGATTGGGATGAGGGTGTTCATTTGCTTTTGTTTGCATTTAGGGGATCAGTTCAGGAATCATTGGGCTTTTGTTCTTTTGAACTGGTTTTTGGACATACAGGAAATAAATGAACTTAAACAGCAATTAAATGAGTATGAGCACTTGTTTCCTGATGTTTCTACACGAACAAATAAAACCTATCATGACGTTGATATTGTAGATTCTACACCTATGAAACAGCATCTTTACAGGATGAAGCCTCTCAAGCAGGAATATTTGCAAAAGAAAATTCAATATTAACTGGATGATGATTTTATAGAACCAAGTTCATTTTTTCTTCTTTCTTTCTTCTACTTTATATCTCTCGTTTGTAGATGTCCCCCTTGTTATTAAAACATATCGGAGTCAAGCATTTATCTTGGCTTGTGTGTTTAATATTGATATGTGGATGTAAATTGTTTCTACCCTTAAGGAAGAGCTTGTTTAGGTCGAAACGTTGTGAAACTGTTTTGTATTTGCACCATTACCAATTTTGTGTCAATATATACAATGTTTGCAATTGGTCTACATTTCTTTGTCCTCTTACATGAAGACCTTGGGAATCCAGCGCCATTCAAATGTTACGCTGTTGGCTCTATTACTTTCTATGAATAAATCTACCTTTTATGTCACAACCTGTATTGTCTGGAAGAATTTTCTTCTTGAGATAATCCAACCTCCCTTGTTCTATGTTTTAGTTTTTATGAATGTTTACTCTTTTATGTCGTCGTTCATGTTTGTAAAATTGTCCAATTTTCCTGTGTCGTATTCACCATCTTCAACATGGATAATCTGTCTTTTTCCAATCTAAGCAAAAAGGAAATCAGGGCGGAACATCAATTGGCCAATTATCTGAATTACTATTCCGGATATGGTTAAAAGTATCGCCCGGACGATGGAGACTTATATGCAAAATCTTGTCCAGATCAGGTTAAACAAAGGTTCGGACGATGGAGGCTTACATGCAAAATCTTGTCAGTTACCCTAATCCTCACTATCCCCTAACCCTAACCCTAATCCTACCCCTAACCCTAGTCTGAATGCGATCAGATATATGGTCTTGATGATCTAACCTAAAATGCCAAAGCAGTTCTGGTTCTGGTCAGAAATATGGTCCGGACGATCTAATTTTACATGCAAAATCTTTTCCGAATGTGGTCAAAAGTATCGCCTGTACGATGGAGGATTACATGCAAAATCTTGTCCAGATCAGATCAAAAAAATGGTCCGGACAATGGAAGTTTACATGCGAATTATTTTCCGGATGTGGTTAAAAGTATCGCCCGGAAGATGTAGCCTTGCGTGCAAAATCTTGTCTGTTAAAAGTATCGCTCAGACGATGGAGGCTTACATGCAAAATCTTGTTCGAGTCAGGTCAAAAAATGTTCCGGACGATGCAAGTTTATTCGTGAAATCTTTTCTGGATGTGGTGAATAGTATCGCCCGGATGATGGAGGTTTGCATGCACAATCTTGTCCGGATCATATAAAAAATATGGTATGAACGATGGCAGTTTACATGCGAATTTTTTTCCGGATGTGATGAAAAGTATCGCCCGGATGATATAGCCTTGCATGCAAACTCTTGTCTGGATCAAATAAAAAATTGTCCGGACGATGGAAGTTTACATGCCATTTCTTTTCCAGATGTGGTTAAAAGTATCGCCCGGATGATATAGCTTTGCATGGAAAAGCTTGTCCGGATCAGATACATATAAATGGTCCGGACGATGGAAGTTTACATGCAAAATATTTCCCGAATGTGGTTAAAAGTATCGACCGGACGATGGAGGCTTACATGCAAAATCTTATCCAGATCAGGTAAAAAGAAATGGTCCGGATGATGGAAGTTTACATGCGAAATCCTTTCCAGGTGTGGTTAAAAGTATCGCACGGACAATGGTCTGGAAGCTACATTTCATGTTTTGTTTCCATTTAAATTTCTTTGTTGCTTTCATTTCAATAACATGGTACTGATTTTGGGGACACTTGTTACTCGTCATCTCCATTAAACTGACATTTGGTAAGGTACAATCATAAAGTGATTGCCTAGAGTTAAGTCTTTAATAGTTAATGGCTGTGTTAGCTTAGTTTCTCAGGAACTGCGTATTATCATGTAAAAAAGCAGGTAAATAACTGCACCTCTTGAAGTAACCTATTATTGCCCCAAAGTAGGTCACTGTGCTGGATAATTAATTTAGAATGGACACATCCTATAAAATTTACAGCACTGTTCAAATGCTAATATTCCAAGCTTTCTTAACTTTTACATTCAATTTGAATTATTGGACATTATTCACTAAAAGCTTATAAAACTTGATGGAAGGATGCATGGTTGTTTATTGTATCTCTTCAAGTATTTTATTTGGTAGTAAAAGTAGATAGCGTGCCTTATAATTAAAGCTTCATTAGCATCAGTTAACTTTCGTGTCCGTGTTAGTTTCTTTTTCCATGTTCATGCTAATATGATGACAGCTGATCAAGGGATACTTCTAAATGTGTAAGGCGCTGGCAAACTGGGAGTAAGTAAGCAATGTTTTGAAGTGATTTATTTCATATTAACTTTCAAATATGGAAGGCTTATAAGTATATTAGTTCTAGCTCTACTGGTGTAAATGTACGCGAGAGGTGGTCAGAACAATTCAGAAGACTATCCGAGCCAGAAGAAGCAATTTTTGGTATCTTCAAAATCAAAACCAGTATGATGAAAATTCATCTTTGCATGTTAAAAATACCAAAAGCTGAAATTTCAATGTAATTATACTTTTACGGCATACCAATAATATTCAATTTAGATAGGTAATGGAGATTGGTTTGGTTAAGTTTGGTGTTTTAACGACACAGCAAAGCAAATAAATTATTTAGTGCCAAATCAAAGTAAATTGCCTTGACTAAGGGCACAACACGGTGCTTAAAAAGCTACGCATAGAATAGAAATAGTTGCCATGGTTATATATAAATAAATACGCCAGGTGAGCTGTGTACTTTCCTGCACAATATTGTCCATTATTCATTGGTTATTATTTGTTTGCATTATCGAATAAAGTTAATTATTAATAAATGTTTTACACCAGATTTCCGTGAAATTTAATTAAAACGTTTGGTTGAAAATCAGACACTTAAAATTAGCTAGGTAAATGAAAGTTATTAATTATATATTTGGACAGCTCCGTTGTCTTCCTTCCTAATTCTGTATCTTAGTAATGTCACCAATTTTAAAAGATTTAAATAACTTCCAAGTAGATAAAATGCCCGAGACCACTTGCTGATATTAAATATTTTGTTATTATAGACTGGGATAAAACTGGGGAAACAAGGCATATGTTTGGCAGCAGTTTACGTATGTATGACGCAGACATAACTTGCTTGCATCAGCTAAAATTAAAGTTGGCATAACGGAGAAGACTGCGATATTCACCGCATAAATTAGACACAGGAAACAGCAAACAGTTTTGCATTCAGTATAGGTCTAAGAGAGTAAAAGCCAAAATAGAAGTTTATGTAACAATTATGGCGCCATCGGATAATTACTTTCAGCTTGTAATTCACATAAATTTGAAGCGTCTTCTTTACTCCTTAAGAGGATGGAAAAAGCAAAAAGCCGAAGGGTACAACTGAAATTTCGTTATACGACATATTCTTGAAAGGAAACATCGACAAAGACGATATGTATCATGGCATGTTTTACAGTTTATTTCTGGATACAACAGCATACATCATAAATGGAACAAAACGATAGTAGAAATGAGTTACTCTGAACTTATGTATATGGCCCCTTTTATTCCAGTGATAACTAAAAGACTTTAAACAGCACTGATTTTCGTTTACAAATATATGTCCAAACAACTGTATAGTATACGACCGCTAGGTGTTTCATAAGCCTCTATGAAGGAACTAATAGGCCATAGTTCACTCTGGAGATTATTGATCTTGACGTTTGGTCAAGGTATGAGGCCTTGAACTAAATGTACTGTGCAGAAACAATTATTTTCTTATTAGATTTTCCATGATATTGGCCTTTGACCCTTAGACCCCAGAATCTATGGGTTTCTTTCTTAACCAAATTGCAAGCCCTCCACAAATTTTGTCAAAGGCCTTGCTCTGAAATAAATGTTATTGTGAAAGACATATATTTCTTGCAGTCACAATGACCTTGTTCTTTGATTTTTGACCCCATATCAATAAGTGTCTTCCTTATATTATGTGAAAGCCCACAGTAAACTTTGTTCAAGGTACGTTGTCCAGATCTCAAGTTTTTATGCAAGCACTTATTCTCCTTTTTTAAGTCACAATGACCTTGACCTTTGACCTTTTGACTTACAATCAATACCCAAAATATAAGCCATCCACAATCTGCGGTGAAGGTACATAGTTGAAAACTGACAATTGTTTTCAGAAACCATTTTTTCAGCTACAGTAACCTTTACCTTCGACCTATTTATCCCAAGATGGATAGGTGCCATTTGTTTTATCTCAAATGCATATCATCCACTAAGAGTGGTAATGGGTTTGTGGCATAGAATTCTAGTTATGTGGTTGAAAATGTTTCATTCATGGTACTCCTCTGACCTTGACCATTGAACCCAATAATTAATAGGTGTCTTCTTTGTCTCAAATGTGAAAGTCTACGCAGTTTAGTCAACGGATATGGTACAGAGATTATATTATTTTATGGAAATCGTGGTAATTTCTTTCAGTTTCTTCAACCCTGACCTTTGATCTTTGTACCCCAAATGCAAGCCATCCACAAAGTCTGCTCAAGGAAGACGATAAACAACTCAATATATTACGCAGCAATCACTTGTCTGAGACTTTTTAACACCAGACTCAATAGTTTTATTTATTATCTTAAATGCAAGCGGTTTACAAAGTTTTGTAAACTATCTTTTATGCAAGTCAAATCATTGTTGTAAACAGTTTTTCTTTTGTCATTCTGAGTGACCTTGACATTTGACCTTTTGTGCCAGAATGGATAGGTTTCTTCCATACCCAAATGCACACTACTTACTACGGTAGGTCGCGAAAAACTACAATTATTTTTCTGAAACGAAATAAGGAATAGAGGGACGGACGGACGACATCATAACATGATACTTGTGACGGACGTCTACAAAGTTATCTCCGCTTTACATTTTATAGTCTGTCAGGACGTAACAACCAGGTTCCCCATTTCAGATCAGGTCGTTTCAATTAATCATATAGCCCGTGATATACATATATATATATATGGTGAAAAGTAAAAACACTGTAGGGTCTAGAAAATTATGTTATATTTTATTGCAAATTAAAATCTCCTGGATGAAATGTAAACTCGATGTTGCCATCTTATTTGGATTTCTGTGCAATACAACGATTATTAACTTCTTATGACGTGAATATTCAGAATTGACACCCCTAGGGCGGTTGTTTTCTAGAGGGCTCGATTATAAAATTTTTACCACCCAGATGCGAGACCTATCTGCAAGAATCTGGCAGAAACGCATTTCCTTCCTTTTACCTCGTTTTCCATGGAGTGCTGAGAACAAAAACGGACAATATGGAAATTTCAAGATTTCAACCAGTAGATTTAGGTCTCAAATTGACTAAATTTTAAAAATTGCAATTGGGCGAGTTTTGGGTTATTTGACATTTTAGAAAAATTCCTTCATCACCCTGGGAATACGGTAGAGAGAACGAAATTATTTACCTATTAACTGTAAATTCATATATGAAAAAAAACCACGACTGGTATGGTTTAAACAACATATTTAAGTATTAATCAGTTTTGAAGTAGTTTTAATTCCGTATCAAATACAAAAGAATCTCCATGGTCTGTTATAATATAGAGAAAACAGTTTCCCATGTTACTTTTAACACACAATATTTTCAAACGTAACATATAGTTTATGAAAATCATTTTTTTAAGCAGCAAGCCTTACATTCCAAATAATGCGTTATTTATTTCCAAAATAGTATACAGATAAACATCACATTGTACATTATTTAAATTTATGGCAAAGACAATTTAATTTAGCAATGGAATAGATAGAATGCTGATCTTTTTCTATACAATTATATTCAGTTAAAATTATCTAGTAGATAAACATCACATTGTACATTATTTAAATTGATTAGAAAGGGAATTTAATGAATGGAAAAGGTAGAATAAACAAAGCGAAAGAATTTAATGACCTCTCATGCAAGACTACCTGTCTCTAGAGACAATTCAAATACAAAACAATCTCCATAGTCTGCTATTATATAGACAAAAATAGTCTCTCATGATACTTTTAACGGACAATATTTTCAAACGTAACATATAGTTTATGAAAATTAATTTCCATTATGCAGCTAGCATTTCATTCCAAATAATGCGTTATTTATTTCCCAAATGGCTTGTAGATAAACATCACATTGTACATCAAACAATAATATAACACGGCGAAAGAATTTCATGATCTCTCATTCAAGACCACGTGTCTCTAGAGACAATAAAGGTTGAAAACATACCTGAAAATAGCAACACGAAACTCTTTCAGGATGACTAATAAGGAATATATTTCAATCATACGTGACATACAGGATATTACACGAGTGTTCATTTCATTTGAAATTTATGAAATGAGTTGAATAATGAATTGTATATTTCATGAGCTGCTTGCAGTGAGTGACAATGTATTATTATACCACTTCTCTTTGTTCTGATTGTTCCAATCATGGGAAGCTGTTTTGCTAAAACATTATGTCTCCCTTAAATCCACATGTGAAGGTGCTATACGATTGAAATTGTTTTTTGACGGTTTATTCGTAATCTCTGACATTACTGCGACTATGATGTCGTAAGTAAAGCGACGTCAGGGACCCAGACAACTGACAATGAAACGCAAGTGTTCTGTTTTGAGTATGTAATCGTGCTCAAATATGCATCGCACATTGTTTAAAGTGAGTTATGCTTTTTGTGTGTTTGCTTGTTCGTCTGTATATTTCTCTACCCCGCCTTTCATCTATTAATACCTTTATCTGAAATGAAAGTTTAAGTACTGAAAATTATCTGGGAAAAAGTTCTGAACATTTATTGTTTGTCTTTGTTCTTTGGTTTATATATATTTTTTTAATGATCCCTAACATTTAAATTAAAATAGCATCTTATATAATAAACTGAAAGCTTACTGCTTCCTGATTTTTTTCTATACACATATATGCACTCAAAATTATTTAGTTTGCTATTACTATTAAAGCAGAGACACCTGTAGGAAATTAACAATCATATAATCAAACAATTACTGAATTTTTTTATTTGAGTTGATACAAGGATTTACCAATCCAACAAAATTAATATTTCACCAAGGCTGTTTGGTTGATAAAAGATTTTCACAACCACAGAAAGAGTGATATTCACCAAATCCGTCCGCCTGGCACAGTGATTTATCAACCCCAGAAATTATATTTACCGAGGCCGTAGGAATAGGTGAATATTCTTTTTGGAGTTTGATTAATCATTGTATCAACAAAAATTAAAAGTCAAAAATTGTATATTATTAAACGATGTTATATATTTCGTGTCAATGGAACACGAGTATACGTTATATTTATCACATAATGTTAAGAATTTTGTGTTATTCCACGTTGGTTTATGTCGTTACAAAGTATTACACCACAATATGGTAAACGATTTTTAAGAACTTTGCATCACTCCATGACGTTTCTATGTGACATTACAAAGTGCTGCACCATAGTGTGGCGAACGATTTTTATGATATGACATCACATCGTTAATAAAGTTCAGTGTTATATGATAATTACACGACACAGTCCATTCCCATCATTGAGATGATAAATATCAGAATTTGACATTATGTTTGAACAGTGGGGGGGGGGGGGATTAACATTACAGTAGAAGCTTCTTTATCCTCTTTTGTCTATATATACATGCAGTTCATTCGTTTAACTACACTGCAAAAAAATTGTTTTGTAAACTAAACTAATTCATCCACCCTCAGTTGATTCAAATGTTATTTGTGTTCTTGAGGAGCTGAGATAAACAAAGTTCTAGAGTATACACTGTGATCACTCACTTTAAAGCCCCTCAGTATAACGCTACCCCTTTTATAAAGCGGGTATGGTCATAAATCCCATTAAATTGACTAAAATTCTTTTTATTATTGCTCCTTAATTCGTTTAATTTATTTTTGTTCTTGGCTAACAAGAACCAATTATTATCTCGATTTATATCATTCAATACGCTATTTTAGAGTTTTTATGGACTTGTATGATAGTCTTGTCAGGACATATCTCAATATAAGGTGGTCTCACTTTTAATGCAGATCACTTTTATGACTCCTAATAACAGTGTTATAAAGAGGGAGGATTTTTGTACATGGGCTTAGACCTTGTTTCTTGTTTATGACTGCAAACAGGGTAGACCCAGATCTGTCATTCCATAATGTGCTAACAGATCAGGGTCAACGAACTTCGTTTGAAATCATACATTATATAGAACAAACAGTAAACAGCCAGATCTGATGGCTCATTATACAGCGGGAGATCTGGGTCAAAGCTATTTGTCCGAAACCATGCAGTAAGTATAACACACTTGATACATCCTGATCTGCCGGCACATAATACAGCGTGTGATCTGGCTCAACACAATTTGTTTGAAATCATACAGTAAGTATAACAAACAGTATACGTCCTGATATGATGGCATATTATACATAGGGAGATCTGGGTCTCCGCTGTTCATATGAAATCATACATTAAACTATAACTAACAGTAAACACCTGATCTGCAGGCACATCATATAGCAGGAGGTCTGGATCTACGTTACTGTGTTTGTATGTACATGTATGTATACAGTGTTGCACCGTGGCGGAGCTGTTGGGGGAGGGGGGGGGGGAGTTCTGATTCAAACCACGGCCATAACTCCATAAAATGCGGGCAGAAAACATTAAAAACCCAACAATTACTTGACTTATAATGCCTCATATAAAATTTGACTTCACTTCAATGGAGTCCTACAAAAGTTCTTGAGTCGAAATGAAAGGCAAAGTTCTAAATCAAACAAAAGACCATACCTCCGTATATATATATATATATATATATATATATATATATATATATATATATATATATATATATATATATATATATATACATATATATATACATATATATATATATATATATATATATATATATATATATATATATATATATATATATATATATATATATATACTTGAAAAAGGTGAAAATCAAAGTTAATCTAGGTCTTCTTCGTGTAAAGCCTTATAAGTAATTTCATTTAAATCCACGCTGTCCTGAGTCATAAGGAAAAACAAAAATTGAAAGGCTATGTTTTAAGTCTAAATAGTAGCCATAAAGTCATAGAATTTGCTGGAAAAGAAAATGGTAACAATTAAATTTGAGTTATGTCTTCTTGATGTAAAGCCTCATACAAATCTAATTTAAATCTATGAAGTTATTGAGCGGAAATAAAACTGATGGCAAAGTTTGATTTACGAAGTCCTTCAAACGTTATTGAGTAGAAACTAAATCAGTGACTGATGTGATGTCATGTGACCTAAGGGAACAGACGGAGATGAGTAACATTATATGTCCCCTCCAGAGATATGGTGCGAGGTATTACACATACCATCTCCTCCCCCCAGACATGTGTGTGTGTGTGTGTAATAATAATCACCGCAAAAAATGGCGATCATAGACTAAGGAAATAATAATCATGGATTCGTAACGTCATAAAATATAGACTCAAAGGTATAGATTTAAGAGTGAAAGTCATTATAGAAGTTTATATAAGAAGTATTACGTCATAAAATATAGGCTCAACGGTACAGATTTAAGAACGAAAGTCATTATAGAAGTTTATATAGCAAGTATCGCGGCATCTTTGAAGCCGGATAATTAGTTTAAGCTTGTGTTTCGCGATAACTTAAAGCGCACTGTTGACGTCTTTAAAATAGGAAAGAAAAGTAAAATAAGCTAAGTGATGGAACTTTATTTACGTTATATGACATACATTGTAAATCAAACCTGACCAAAGATGGTATGTATCATGGTATGTATCATGGCGCTTTTTACTGATTATTTTTGAATACACATGATAAATTAGAACATACAAATTGTAGGGGCGTATTTTGTTCTGTACTTATGAACATATCTTCTTCAATTCCAGTGATAACGAAAAGTCTTTAACATCACAGATTTTCGTTTAGAAATGTATGTCCAAACAAAATGTGTCAAGCGAGTTGAAAAATAACCTGTACATATCACGAACTGTTTGAAGTGAGTGACATATTGTATTATTATACGACTTTTCTATTAGCTAAGTTTTAATTCGTCAAATCACGTGAAGCTGTCTTTGCTAAAACATTATGGGACATGTGAGGGTGCTATAAGATATATAAAAAAAACCTTTCCTGACGGGTTAGTACTAAACCCCGACGTGAGACCGCTTATGACGTCCTTTCGAAGCGACTCGAACAACTAACGACGAAATGCAAGTGTGACTGTTTAAGTATGCAATAGTGATCCAGTAGGCATCGTACATTACTTACTAGTGACAGAATGTTTTTATGTGTCTGTATGTTTGTCTGTTCATATGTATTCTAGTCTGCCCCTCCTTTCATCTATTATTACATTAATAGTATTACATCCTGTTTTTCTTTCTTTTTATATTTTGTTCGCAATGATCCACATGATTTAAATAAAAAATAGCATTATATATATATATATATATATATATATATATATATATGTATGTATATATATATATATATATATATACGAATAATGAACTATAAGCTTATTGTTTGTTGAACTTTCCCTATATAATTTTATTAATTTCAAATTAGCTAGTGTTTTTTGTGTTTTCGTACCACTGAGAAAAAAAAAACCCTGCTGCAGATTAAAAGGCCATATAATAAAACAATTACCAACTTTTGATTTCGGTTGATACAGTTATTAATCAACCCCCAGAAAAGTAGTAATCACCGAGGCCGGTTATTAACCCCATAACAATGATATTGACCGAGACCGCATACATCAATGAATATCCGTTTTCTGGGTTTGATAAGGTGGCACTCTCCAGTTTCGTACATTGCAAAGGTTAGATTTTTAAAGAAAAAGAATTACCCAGGTTTTCGTCACTGGTTGTCCTGGTTATTTAAAAAAGACCTTGTATATCTTAGGTATTGTTCAAAGAACTTTGAATTCCCTTTATTTTGGTGTATGATTGATGGGTGCAATTTGGGTTATAGAGTATACAGCTTGGTCTTACTTAAGATGTGCACCTCTCAAAAAACTGCTAGCTCCGCTTGGTCATTTTCACTTCCTGGACTTCAAAGGTAAATAATAATAAAAAAGAGCCGATATTTTTTTTTACTTTTTATATATTTAGTAATTCATTCATTGTACTTTCAGAAGCTGGTATTGCCTACTCTGGCAAAATTCGTTTCGCTATTTTAATAACTGCTGAAAATAGTGTACTTTTGACTAATTCGGGCTGATTTTTTGAGTATTTTGGAGCGGCCATTTCTGTCTGCTGTGTGCTTAGATCATGTCCAATTTCCACAAGTACAATATGTAAATAAATTTCAGCCACAGTACATACAAGTAGCATAGAGGTATGTCAACATTCTCTCCATTGTGCATGTTGCAAATGCAAAAAGCTTCATCTTACACCTGTCACTCTCTCAGAAGCACGTATTATATGTAGAGCACCCCCTAAAGCGGGTATGGTCATGCATTCTATTAAATTGGATAAATTTTGTTTTTATTATTGCTCCTTTATTTATTATTACTTAATTTTGTTCCAGGGTAACAAGAATATATCATTATGTAGTTTTATGTCATTAAATAAGATATTTTTGAATTTGTATGGAATTGTATAACAGTCTTGTTGAAACATACGTCAATATAAAGTGGCCTCACCTATAATGAAACTCACTTTTATGGCTCCTAATAACGTCGTTATAAAGAGGTAACACTATATAAGAACTCAGCGCCTTTTTGTTGTTTATGGCTCCTAATAACAGCGTTATAAGGAGGGAGGACTTTATAAGGGCTCAGCGCCTGTTTCTTGTTTATGGCTCTCAGTCAAATGATTATGAAGAGGCAGGACTGTATCAAAGCTCAGCGATTGTTTCTTGTGTACGGTTGCTAATAACGGTGTTATAAGCGGGAGCACTGATTAACAACTCAGAGCTTGTTACTTGTTTATGGCTCCTTATAAAGTGTTATAAAGAGCATCACTGTATAAAGACACAGCGCATGTTTATACTTTATGGCTTCTAACAACATCGTTATAACGAGGGAGCGAAGTATCAGGGCTTAGAACTTGTCCCTTGTTTATGGGTCCTAATAGCAATTTTATAAAGAGGGAGGACTTATAAGGGCTTGACGTTTGTTTCTTCTTTACGGCTCCTAATAACAACATAATACAGAGGGGCACTGTAAAAGGGTTCAGCGGCTGTTTGCTGTTGATGACTTCCAATAACAGTGTTATAACGAGGGAAAACTGTATAAAGATTAAGGATTTCTTTTTTTTTGTTTATGGCTTCTAACAACACAGGGATAAAAAGGGAGCAGTGTGCAAGGGATCAGCGCTAATTTCTTGCGTATGGTTCCTAAGAACGGAGTTATAAAGAGGGATCATTGTATAAGGACCGATCGCTTGATTATTGAAAGAGGAAGCATGTATAAGAACTCGACGCCTGCTTCTTGTGTATGGCTCCGAATAACAGCGTTATAAAGAGGTAGCTTCACATAAGGGTTCAGACACTGTTTCTTGATTATGGTTCCTAATAAGAGTTATGAAGAAGAGCAATGTATCAGGGTTCGGCACATGTTTCTTCTTTCTGGCTCATAATAACATCGATATAGAGTGAAAAGAATGAATAAAAGCTCAGCGCCTGTTTTTTGGGGTTATGGCTCCTAATAACATTGTTATAATGAAGGATCATTGTATTTTGTTTATGGATCCTTATAACAGCGTTATAAACAAGAGCACTGTATCACGGTTTGGCCCCTGTTTCTTGTTTTTTGGCTGCTAATAACAGCGTTTAAAAAGGGAGTAGTGTATAACAGGTCGGGGCCTGTTGTTCTTTATGGCTCCAGTTTTATAAACAGCGATTACTCCATAACCGCTAAGCGCTTGGTTCTTATTCATGGCTATTATAAACAACGTTACAAAGAAGGAACACTGCATAAGGGCTAGTAGCCTATTTATTTTTTATGACTCATAATAAGAGGGTTATAAAGAGGGATGTCTGTATAAGTGCGCGGCGCTTATTTCTTGTGTACAACATCTAATACCAGCGTTATAAAGAGGGAGAACGATATAAGTATAAGTGCTCAGCGATTGTTTGTTGTTTGTGGCTTCTTATCACAGCGTTATCTGAAGGAACACTGTATAAGGGCTTGGCGCCTGCTTCTTGTTTATGGCTTGTAATAACAACGTTATAAAGAGAGAGAGGGCTGGATAAGGGCTCATTGCTTGTGTCTTGATTCTCAAATATTTTCTTTGTTTCTTAATTAATTGTTTGGTAAGTAACATAGTTTTTGACTAAACAACCGGCATTCGATCCAAATAATAGAAAAATGACACAATAAAACTTTCATAGGACAAATATATTATTTTTATTAAACACCATGAGGTTTTGTGCCTTAATGCATAATAAAACAATTTTCAAAAATAAGAAATAGCACAGATTCTACATTATCTATACCTTTGATTTCAATGAATCCCGGAACTGAGACCTCCCTAAAATTTGTTTGACACAAATGTTTTATTCATATACCATTAAAACGAATCCAGATATCATGAGCAAGATAAATATAAACATTTTTCATGAACAACCGCCAAATAAAAAATTGTCAAAATGAAATGTTACATGCACAGATTTGTGAACTATTTCGTTCTTTCGACATTTAAATTAATTTTGAATAAAAAGTTAATACATTAAAAAAGTTTAGCATGAACAATGTCTAGCTCGAGGGTACACACATTTAAACCACTCAAAGAACCCTCAAATAGTAACTGTACATATTCTGCAAACACATTCTTTAGATCCTTGTATTTACATATGTAATGCACGCATCTCACTGCAAACAGCATGTATCCAGATCTGTCATTCCATAATGTGCAAGCAGATCAAGGTCAACGCTATGTGTCTGAAATCAAGCATTAAGTATAACGAATAGTATACACCCTGACCTGCCAGAACATTACACAGCGAGAGATCAGGACCGTCGTTATTTGTCTGGTATCATACAGTAAGTGCAACACACAGTATACAGCCTGATCTGCCGGCACATTATACAGCTGCAGATCTGGGTCTATTCTGCTTACGTTGGGATGTACATTGTACAGGTGCGAATAGGGTTGCTGGAATTTTAAAAAAATAAGTTTAACCACTGGCATCCTCGCTAACCAGGATTTCTAAATAACGCACTACGTCCGTGTGAACACTTGCCAGCCATAGACAAAATATTTAGATAGATATAGCTTTGTGATACATTCTTAAGTCACCAGTCCTTTTGATAGTCAGCTACATTGCTTTTTTCTGAACAACTACAGTGAAAAAGCTGACACATTTAGAATGGATGTAACGAATAATTTGGGTGGTCAATGCAAACCACTTCAACTAGCTTGGGGACACACACAAACACAGAGGTATTCTAAGGGTTCATATGGTAGAATCCACAGAATTCTTCACTAGTGAAGATGGACCACCGGGTGTATGATGTGAAGTCTGCACAATAAATTGCATATATATGGACACCAAGTAAGTGTATGTACATGTAAGTTTATGTTATCTTGACATTGTATAAAGAAAGACCTTAAAAAAATAAGATGCGTGACATCCTTCTGTTTGCATAAGTCATCAGCATATTAGTTACAAGGGTAAGTTCAAGCAGCTTTTGTAAATTCTTCATTAAAATACAAAAAATTCTATTAAACAAGAAATGTGTCAAAAATGCAGTGGATGCTCCCGTCAATATGATAAAATAAAAGGGCAAAGTTTTAAGTCAAACATGGGCTATAACTCCATGACATTTTCTGAGAAAAAATTAACACTGAAACAGTTCATTGAAAGAGGTGTTCTTAATACGAAGTCTCAATTCAAATTTGGCTTCAATCCATGAAGTCTTTCACAATTTATTCAGTGCAATGGAAGGGCGAAATATCAAGTTAAAAAGGGGGCATAACTCCGTAGTTTTTTTTACGAGGAAAGAAAATCGAACTTTACCGAGGTCTTCATCCTGCACAGCCTCAAACTATATTTGATTTTAATATATGAAGTCTATTAAAAATTCTTGAGCGGAATTAAAATTTAAAGGTGAAGTTCTAAGTCAAACAGTGGCCATAAACTTATTCCTTTTTCCTAAATAAACGATACAAATTGAAATTGTCTTCATAATGTAATGCCTCATCCCAAATTTGATTTTAATTCATGAAGTCCTTCAAACGTCCTTGAGAAAAAACACATTTGAAGGAAAAATTCTAATTAAAGCAGTGGCTCTATCTCTATTAAAGTTTGCTGGTAAATGTCGAGAATAAAAAATAACCCATGTTTTCGTAATGTAAAACCTCATACAAAATTTAAATTAGATCAATTAAGTCCTTCAAAGATTAGTGAGCAGAAACTAAATTCGCGATGGACGGAAATGAACGTGAGAGGATGGACTGAACATTGAGTAACACTATATGCTCTCCTCCATAGATATGGTTAAGGAATAAGCACACACACACAGATATGGTTAAGGAATAAACATGCACACTTCACCATAGAGCTCTCAAATGACTGTTTAGCTGTGTCTCTCACCGTTGAAATAGATTATGTGATTGATGCGCTGTTTTGAAATTTAGCTCCTACAATTCTGATTATATAACTTCTGATACTTTGCTTAAATATTGTTATTTCCTCTTCTGTTAACCTTTATTACCAGTTAAGAAGAAGTACGTGCAACTTGCTTTTTTATCATTCGTTGCAACTGAATTAATTTTGTCAGATGACACTTTTATCCAGTATCAAACAGTGCATGCTTCTTTGAGTAGTGTAGACTGACCACAACGTTGATGTTCTCTTTCTTTTCAATTGCTCCAGTGTTAATTAAATTATTTTTTTCAATAATGTTTCTTAAGTCACTTTTTATGGAAATGAGAACACAGTTAAATTAAGGCTAAATTTTATGTCATTGTTGTTCCACTGAAAATATTGTTTATCAGGTAAAGGTATCCCACATTACGATAACGGTTTTCGTAATTTGAAAGTAAATATGGCACTTGTATACTAATTTCACCAAGTCCAATACATCTTTGCAACTTTTTAGAGATGTTGTTAGAATCAGCTTTATAAGTTTGAAGCTGCATCGTTTAATTTCTTCCATAACATCATTTATGAACTTGATATAACATATTGTAGAATGTAGTTGCCTTATTACGTTTTCCATGCGTACCATTTTGTTATTTCCTGATGTGAACTTTCTTTTTCCGCTCTCGTTTTTTGATTAACACAAATTCACATATCAAGGATGTCTCTTAATGAACATTCCTCATACATCTGTTGAAATCTAAAAAGTCAATGACTGTAAAAACAACTCAAGTATTCGTCATTTTAATGCTCCTGTGAATATATTTATTTTCTTTTTGATTGCCATTTATCACTGGTGTAATGTTTTCAATACATTTGCAAATGTGAAATTAATCGTAATATCATTTCGGTTTTAATAAGTCATAAATTGTACCATTCATTCTTTTTGTTTTCAAAATATTTATATGTGTGTGTGTGTGTGTGTGTGTGTGTCTGTGCCATCTCTTCCTTTAGATATAAGGATAACTCTTGTTCGTAAGACATAACCCCCTATAACTTCTCCTTTCAGCGCTTCTAACTTATATTTTATTGGACCATCTAAAAAGTCTCGCTTCATTCATTTGATTGCTTTGTAGTTTTAATTTTAAACCGTTTCGTATTTTTTGCATTTAGATTATCGTCGCATAATCAAATAGGTTGATCGGTAGTTTTGAGTTATTTAATATCTTGCCAGCTACATCTGGAGTTGATGTCTATGGTGAATATTATCGTATCCATCAATTAACTTTGATAAAACATATATTCATTTTCTTGTTTCATTTTGTGTAAAATACTTCCAAATTCTTGACTCTAGGGTCGTGTTAGGCCTTTCTACCACACAGATGTGTTTTTGTCTTTCTAAATAAAAAAGTATTCCGTTTTCCTTTTCAAGCAGGCCCTTAACTTTTTTTCTTGTAAAATTCCTTACCTTCATCTAGCTGTATCTCTTTGTTTGTCACTCTTTAACATTTCTCTAAATCATCTCCTTGGATAGATAACCAGTTAGATGGGGTGGATGATTTTCAGAACATTTTGTGGATACATGATGGATTTATTACTTTCCAAGTACATGTAAACAGAGTTAGTTGGTAACTATTCCCACAATCCCATTTGGTTTGTTATGGTTTCACCAACTGAACTACAAAAGATATATTTTGTTGATCCTTTTAAAAAAGACCTTTAAAAAATGACTCTACACACCCTGCTAGATAGTGACCGTTAAGAACCTAACGCGTACATAGCCAGTAAAGTCTTAAACACCCATTGATTTTGCAGGAAATACAAAAGGTTTCCGCTCTATCACTGAGAGATTTAAGGTTCCGAAGGATAATTACTACAGGACAAATACACGAGTCGAACTGACAGCTCCAAAAATATATAATATTAATAAATTTCCCCAAAACCCGAATATTTACTCAAACGAAATAACAGTCCTAAGTTGCTCTTTACCAATCCCCTATCCCGAATCAAGAGTACAGGTGGGAAAAGTTATCCCAACTGCCCTCCAAGGTTGCCTATAGTAGCCTACCTATAGGTACTAGTAGCCTACCTATAGGTAACTAATGTCAACTAATGGCGACCTATGGACATCATGAGCTACCCAATGTATCTCAGGTATAAACACAGACCTCAATCTAAATATCACGTTTATAACCTAACCTTCTTTGTGTGTAGTTTACCAAAAAGTGATACATTCTATCATTTGGCTTATAATAATAGACAGACTGGTAATATTAGGCTAATACATTTGAACCGTATGAATGGAACGCTTGCCTACAATTATTGGTCTTATCTCGTCTCTTGAGTTGTTGTAATACCAAAGTCTGTATATATAAAGCTGTCAACCATGTTTGGTTCATATCTCACCATAGTAAAACAGCTGATGTACAGAAATATACAACTGTACAAAAAGGCAATTAGTACTTTAAACAAAATCAATCCTAAACTCTTTCAATTATAACTCTAGAAATATCATTTGAGATATTGTAAAAGTCTATACTACATTTTGTTATATTGCAATAATAAAATCATAAACTTAAACACACTCTATGTAGTACAGTACGTCAATGGGGATATGTTCTCATGATAAAATCATAAATTACACACTCTCTGTGCAGTACAATACGCTCATGGGGTTATGTTCCAATGATAAAATTATAAACTACACACACTCTGTGTGGTACAGTACGCCAATAAGTTTATGTTCCAATGATAAAATCATAAACTATGCACACTCTATGTAGTACAGTACGCTCATAGGGTTATGTTCCAAAGATACACTCATAAACTTCACAAATTCTGTGTAATATGAAATGCCCATGGGGTTATGTTCCAATGATAAAATCATCAACTATACGCAATTTGTGTAGTACAGTACGCTCATAGGGTTATGTTCCAAAGATACAAATCATACACTACACACACTCTTTGTAGTGCAGTACACCCATGGGGGTTCACATCTGAAGTCTGAAGTCATCGGATCAAATCCAAATGTTGAAAATATAATTTCTCTACGCAATATTTGAAATGAAGTTCCATGATTAAAAAACAAGAAGAAAAACAATCTTTTGTTCTCCTATCCTTGTATCATCCCAAGTAAAAAGGCTGGATTTGTGAAGAAAAAAAGACTTTTTAATTACACAATTCTCTCAGCCCAATGCCTATAGATCTATCCAAAATGCAAAAGCAAGCGCATACGCGTACACATCAAAAGGCACAAGGATATAAAGCTGTCTATCAAATTTCCTTTTGTTCCAATCATAAAATAACAATATGTTTTTTAAAGAACATGAGACAACTTGCAAAGTAACCACATTATGCTTGTAAATTAATCGCAACTCTGTCAAATAAAGTTCAAGAACGATGATATTCCAAGACATGTAATACAACAGCAATTGAAACAAGATGGAGAAAAAGAGTCAGTGGGCAAACAATGAAATGATATCTATGGGCATACGTTCTCATTGAGCTTGATGTCATCGATCGCCAGAAAACCGTCACTTGTATCGGTCCAAACTCCTTCAATGACTATCTGATAGACACCGCTCTCAACTGGCACTGATGTCATACTAAATTTTTCAGAAAAATCAGCAGTTGTCGCTTTCCTTAATTTCTCTATACCATGCTCGCATTTGGACGTGATGACATTAAGAGATCCGCTAAAATTCATCGATGCCGTGTGCCAGAGACTAAAACATCTTGAAGCATTGGACCTTCTGATCGTCACTGTGATCCATGTACAGACGTTTTCCTTTTGATCGGAGGTAATGTACATGTAACTTCTGGAAACCGCATCTAGACAAAATTAAGATAATATATAAATTATTCCAATTTTACTTGTTACGAGTTATGTGTTGGAATAGGAAATGGAAAATATGCGATGTAATAAAAAAAAAAAAATGAATGACAACCATCCCTATAGAACAATGCCCATATTTAAAGTCACATTATGTAATGTCTGAAATCTAAATTACGGTTACAGGAAACAGCTATTGAGGTTTTTAGCGGCTCGTTATATCTCCGCTCTGAGTGATACATGGTTGAATGCAAGCTTTACAATATGCTCGTTTTATGTTTTCAGGTATATAAATCAATCACACCAATATCATAGTCTCTTATTGCCATATAAATCAATCACACCAATATCATAGTCTCTTATTGCCATATAAATCAATCACACCAATATCATAGTCTCTTATTGCCATATAAATCAATCACACCAATATCATAGTCTCATATTGCCATATAAATCAATCACACCAATATCATAGTCTCATATTGCCATATAAATCAATCACACCAATATCATAGTCTCTTATTGCCATATAAATCAATCACACCAATATCATAGTCTCTTATTGCCATATAAATCAATCACACCAATATCATAGTCTCTTATTGCCATATAAATCAATCACACCAATATCATAGTCTCATATTGCCATATAAATCAATCACACCAATATCATAGTCTCTTATTGCCATATAAATCAATCACACCAATATCATAGTCTCATATTGCCATATAAATCAGTCACACTAATATCATAGTCTCTTATTGCCATATAAATCAATCACACCAATATCATAGTCTCATATTGCTATATAAATCAGTGACACTAATATCATAGTCTCTTATTGCCATATAAATCAATCACACTAATATCATAGTCTCATATTGCCATATAAATCAGTCACACCAATATCATAGTCTCATATTGCCATATAAATCAGTCACACTAATATCATAGTCTCTTATTGCAAAAGTATTAGTCGTTTGTTTTGTTTTGATTTAATTTTCATAGAGCTCTTGTATTATGTAAGTAGAAGCAACGCTTCGTTAGATCTGAAAGACTGGTGAAAATGGCGTGATCATAAGTCTTATTGTATGTATGTATGCATCATATATGTCCGTTTAAAGATAGTCACCGTTATACTAGCTTATAAGTCGAGTCCAACTGCAAGCAACATCGGCCCTGATCTGCCGAAGCATAATGCACCGGCAGATCAGGGTCTATGTTGTTTATTCTACTGATTATTCTCAACAAACTGCATAGACGCAGATCTGCCGGCGGATTATGCGACGGCAGATCTGGGTCTTTGCAGTTTGCAGCTTAGCTCGATTTTTAAGCGAGTATATACGGTAGGTGGGTAGGCAGTAAGGTATGTAGGTAAGTCAGTAGATGTAACTACAGTGAAGGGTATCAAACAGAAAGCATGGCAAACCTGCGCCATGCTGGTTTAAGATCACAGGTTTTCAGATTATGGGATATTAGGCACACTTAGCAAATTCAAGTACCTGTACTAAAGGTGTGATCTTTATGTGGTCCTCCTTCAGTGTTATTTGGTTGTCCAAGTTGCCATTTTATTAGGCTGCTATTGTCGTGCTGCCATCCACAGGTACCATTTTCAAAGTCACAGTCGGCTGAGAGAAAATATTGTTACAGTTGCAATAAAAAGCTTTAATTGTTATCTTTGTTTTTGTTAATGTTTTTGCTTTTGTTGTTCTCTTTGTTGATATCATCATCATCATCATCATCATCATCATCATCATCATCATCCAATAGTCAAATAAGTTAAAGCATATATTATCATTTTATAATACCCAAACCCTTATTCTTTTTAACATAAATAACGAATTGCAACACATTCAGGCCACTGATTTAAATGCATTGACTGGTGGAAGGAGGGAGTGCATTGTTTTATAATATTCGTCGTGGATAATTATACAGTTTGGCATTATAAATAAATTACAAAAAAAAACAACAAAAAAAACAAAACAAAAACAATTTACCAAAAATGCTTTCGATGACTTACTCGTTTTAAATAAAACCTTTTCTCAGCCAAGTTTTAAAATTGTTAATGGTATATATACATACTAGCTTTTTAAAGAATTTAAAGAAAATGCAAAAGTAACACTGGACAAACAACTTACAAATATGTATGGTCATGTATAGGTATGTATTCACAGGGATATCAATTGGATCGATACGTTTGACTTGCTGCTCTTTTGTTCTGGTAAACATTAAATAAAATGGACACTCCGTCGCCAAATGATCAATTAAAATAGACGTAACTGATTCGTTCATTGCAGAGTAAGAAGTGCGACATACGAGGGCTATTTCAAAAGTTCTGAATATTGTGTTATAACTTTTTTGTTTCTTTGACACTGTCAATAAATTTAACGCCGACCGATAGATAAAATAACGTTCTATAAAATGATCTGCAGTTGAACGTGTAGCACGCCGACACCTGCAGATATATTAGTGAGGCGTTACATAGGTAAATGACAGTAACCTAAAAATATCGGAGAAGGAGAACATTTATGCTATTGAGCAAAGAGCATGCTGTAAATTCCGGCAGTTCTTAGTTTACTCTCCGACTGATATAAAAACTGACTTGGATAAAGTTTACGGGTGTAATTCTCTGTCATATCCTTCAATTTTGAGATGGTTTCATTGTTTTAAAAATGGTCGCGAATCCATATAAGATGACCCTCGATCTGGAAGACCGTTGTCCGCGATTGGTGAGCGGAAAGTGGCTGATGTGAAGGGGGCAATTGATGAAGATGCTCAATACACAGTCGAACATATTTATATTATCACGGGCAATAATTCGTCACCTGTTTTTAATATATTGAAGAATTATATAAAGCTCAGAAAGGTTTGTCCAAGATGGGTCCTGCATTTGTTGACGGTTGATCAAAAACAGATTCGGGTTGAAATTGCCAAACAGCTACTCGCCAAATATGCAAAGAGTGACCTGAGACATTTGAATGAGATTGTCACAGGTTCGGAAACATGGATTTACTATTTTAAACCGGATTTCAGGAGCAAATAATATAGTTTGAATCATAGAAAATGAGCCGAAACCACAAATTTGCTCGACGTAGTCGGAGTGTCAAGAGAGTTTTATAAGCATTGGTTTTTTTATGCATAAGGTTCATTCGTCCAGATATCTGCCCCTGACTCTACTAGTGTCACTCGACATTTGTATGCCACAAAGTGCTGCCAAAAGTTGAGGAACACTACGGAACCACTCGTCTGTGCACCAGTAACCAAGGTATCCATCTAATCCTTCACAACGCACCGGCGCATAAATCCGCCGTCGTGACATACTTCCTGACGGAGCACAGCATCCAGATTTTGCCACATCCTCCATATAACCCTGATTTAGCTCCAACTAATTTTGGCTGAATCCCGTACTCAAATATTCGCTGAGGTACAGTCAATTTGAAAGCCTCCACGCGGTTGGATGAACAACATACCAAAAAGTAATACAAAATAGCATTTAATAATTGGATAATCAGACTGAGTAAGCGTGTAGAGCTGCATGGGGAATACTTTGAGGGGATACACTGAAGTACTGTTCAATGATAAAGAACTTTGTTGTACAGCGCACCAATATTCAGAACTTGTTAAAGACCCCTCGTAATTTGTAAGCATACAACACCAGCTGATGGTGCTTGCTATTTCTATGTAGGTGTCTGAAAAGTCATAAAGTACATATCCATAACACAGACTACCTGAATCGGGTATAGATCCTATTACATCAAATCGTAAAGATATATGGTTCTTCCAATCTTGAGGGTTGATCCGTATGTACTGCGCCTCGATTGGACACGGTAGTTCGTTCGTCACAGCCGTATTTTCGTATCTGTGCTTGTTCCCAGGAAATATCTAAATACGAAAAATATAAATCAAGGATCATATATAAATAGAATTAATATATGTCTTTCTATACTGTTTTTCAATACTTTTCATTTTCAGTAGATTCTGGCAACATTGTCAAGTCTACCACCTATACAATACAGCAGGTTCCACGGGCTTTATGGCTACATTTTCAAACCCCACACATCATTCCTTTTCAATGAATGTGCCAAACATGGCACAATCTATGCGCAGCTTGTGCTCAGTTATTTATATTTGTGAATAGATCAATATTTTGTACACATGCAGAACTAATGAAATTTTTTTTAGCCTCATTAAAGAAAGGAAGTATTTTTTCCAAGCCAAGTTCACACTTTAAAATATATTTCACTGTAATGTACACTTTTATAAATCTTTAGCACTTATCAAAATATGTTAGATTCCAGTTAACGGCATGTCAATATGTTTAGCAGTTTTAAGTAGTGTATTATATTATTCTCGATGTATTTGAAAATATATGATGACCCTTAGAAATTGCTAGACTCTTAGTACAGGGATAAATTATACTTAACTGTTGATGCAGGACTAATTGTCATCGACTTATCAGACTAATTGTCATTGACTTCTCAGAATAATTGGCATTGACTTATCAGACTAATTGGCATTGACTTATCAGACTAATTGCCATTGACTTATCATACTAATTGGCATTGACTTATCACAATAAATGGCATTGACTTATCAAACTAATTGGCATTGACTTATCACACTAATTGGCATTGATTTATCAGACTAATTGTCATTGACTTATCAGACTAATTGCCATTGACTTATCACACTAATTGGGATTGACTTATTAGACTAATTGCCATTGACTTATCAGACTAATTGGTATTAACTTATCAGACTAACTGGCATTGACTTATCACACTAATTGGCATTGACGTTTCAATACTTTACAGTCTTTAAAATTGTGTTAACGTCTGCAAAAAGCTTTATCCGAAAATACACTTGGACTTTTTAGTAATAGTATAATCTACTCTGGCGCGACGACATAATAAAAACACACTGACCCATCCATTCAGGGATACCACAACATTTAATCGGGACTATTTGCTTTAAAAATATAAATTTAATATATCCTCAAATCTATCTCAGGTACTATCGCACTTGTGACAGAAATGTTTCACGAATTTAATTTAAAAGCAGCAATGTTGGTACCTAGAAATAATATCTACGTGTTAACAAATTTAGATGGGATAAAATATTAGTCAATACTAGATGTGTGACACAATAGCATACTAGAGAATATAAATGTTATTTATTGATAACGATTCGAAAAGGAGCGAGATTAAAAACAATTTTAATGATGATAAGAATAGAATAAGTAACATTAAAAAAATTATCGTATCAGTGCAACATGAAGAAGGCATAAATTATGTATTCGATGTAAGTAAATATATAGATGCATATTAACCTAATCAAACTTTGTCGTAACCTTGTGATTTTACAGTGAAAGTGAAAGATCTTATAAATTTTACAAGATCCATACATAATAATGTAATGAAAACAGAGATCGAATATACCGATAACAAAGTTAGATTTACAGCAACACATGGTGACTCGATTTCTGAATAAGCTGTAGCACAGTAATGCATTGCAGAATCCTATTTCGCAGAGTGATCGAAATTTACTTTAGGAATGACAAAAATTTGACATAAATAAATCTGATATCAGTATTACGTCTGAAAGGACCTTTTTTTTTTTTAAAAAAAACCCCCAATAGTTGCGAACTATAGAAAATATTAGTATCTGTTTGCTGTAGATGCATAGATCTGACTGCGTTGAAGCAAGAAATGAGGAAAGCAAATCAAAGTATGGATCATCCTATTCGAGAATGTGATAACATATACCTTTGGAACACCTAAATTTAAAATCGATGAAACAGGATTTCAAAATACAAAACAATTTTGGATAGGGTTATATTGCTACATTTACTGAGGAAATATGTAAAATCAGACAGGGCCTTTAAGGTAATCCAGTCCTTTACAAGTTATAAGACAACAGAGAAAAAGGAATATGGACAGGCAAATACTAGCGATGTAAAGAGTGTGTAATAGCAACAAGAACAAACAGCATTATAGTGGAAGAAAGGAAAACGTCAGAGAAATTAAACAATAAAACATTCACCTGAATGTAGGAAAGAAAGACAGATGTATTTTATAACAACAAGTAGATGTCACAATATGTTTATGATTTTAAATTATTGATTTTAGTTGTATTATCGAACGGGCATTGCTCCTTTCACATCCTGCAACTCAGTTCAACAGATAATTCAGATATAGCATAGATATTTTACAAGAAAAGATATATTACATTGAAACTGATTATTTCAAATATATACCATTAAACATTTTGAAAACTACACTATAAAATTTGACTGTAATGGTTCTGTAACCAGATACAGAGAACAGTGTAATATAATTATTTTTCAAAAACTCAATTAACTTCGGCAGTATGGCTGGCAACATCTGGATGTGCTATTCCGTACTGGCGCATAACACGGAAAGTTGTCCCGCACTTGGTGACATTAGTATACAACTTTTATTTTTACTTAATAAATGTGTAATATCATTACCCGACGAACAATATTTTAATTCTAAAACTAATAAGATCGTCTTGAAACAATTCAACTGTATTTTTAAGTTTTCAAATTTCCACAAAAACATTAGGGCTAGAAAATTAATTAATAATGGAGGATATACCATAAAACAGTTCATCAGGAATTTGGTGAGCCTACAGCACTTATCTAAGACATCACAACTATGTAGTAGGTACTGACGAATACTGGAGAAAATTGTCATCTGATGAAATTAACTCACTGGTAACGAATGATTAAAAAATACAGGTTGGATGCAGTTCTTTGAACCAGTTAGTAAATACTAAACAGAAGAGGGAATAGCAAGAATAAACCCAAGTAAAAAAAGTTATGTAATTAGCATTTAAAGTGCTCAATTTTAAATTGAACATCTATCACACATATGTTTAAACAGGATCAGGCACCGATAAACAGTTAATTGAGAAATTGATAATAGTTAGTGAAAGAGGTTATGATGGTGATGAAAACGTTATGATACAATTTAAATATTATATAGTAGATCTAAAGGTTAAGTTATACTATGTAGTTGGAGGTGATGGTATCTTTCTATTACCGAGTGATATAGTTATACAAATAGGTAGTATTGTTAGCAACAACAATACTTTAAAGAAATTCAGTGATTTAAGATAATTTTAACCGAGAATACACTTTACCACACATACTGATATAGTAATGAACACTATTCAATAGGCTGAAAATCTATATATAACATCTAACATAAAATGAATAACAATATAGAAGAAGACAAATTGAGTACAAATTATGTATAGAGTAAGAACTATAATGATGATAGTCTTGTCATCACAGATGATAATTAAATACAGACAACATATAATTTAGAAATAACAAAAATGTAGATGTCGTATACTCTGCAAAGCAACCTCACGAAATAAATCAAACGCTCGTTTAGTATACTAACAATGATCACAGGAGCTGCTATTATTTATTTCTTAAAGAAAACACAAGTCTCAAATCCATTTTAACGCTTTGTCACACCCTTAATAAAAATACAAACAACGGCCCTACTGATGCTAAACAAAGTAATATGATATAGTCAGTCAACACCACACGATTGTTAGACTTGTAATTCTTCTGTGTCTTCACAAAGTTTGTCTAATGTTTCCTGAAAATTCATCTGGTATAGATGAAGTAAGAAACGAAAGAATATTTGCTAAATTATCAGCATTTAATTCATTCGAAAACATGGATCCTTGTGCATGTTTTTCTATGTAACTATGTGGTAAAAGTTTTGCAACGCTATATTGTTTGGATTTAGTAGTCAAATGTCTATATACAGGAATCTACAGATTGTGGGTTTTGAAAACCAAAAAGATGATACATTCATTTAGATCATATTAATACTCCCAAAACATGTTTTAACCGAAGCTATTGTACTGTGCTTGAGTCTTTACCTGTTAGAAATGTTTTTCGTGGCTACTATCGTTCCTAAACCGTTAATGGTAACAATAATCAATTACAGAAGGTGCAATTAACAAACTGAATAAAGGCATAGAAGATAGAATTTAAAAAGTAAAAGATTTTCACGGTATGCCAGTAACATATGGTTTTCTATGTAGTGTAAATAGCGTATGCACGATGACAGAAATATCCATATAAGATCCAGTTGATCTTAATTTGTATTCTCAGACGAGAAGGACGTAATCTTCTGTTCATCCGTAAATATTGACTTGAATAATAGCCGTATTCAAAATGTTTTACTCCTCCTATTTTTAATACTGTGAGACTTATGCCTAATTCATATGCACACAATGTGCACTTGGTCTGTACATTTCCAAATGAACAAATGTATACGCGAGTGTATTAGCAAAAATGGCATTAGCAAAAGCTGCACTGTGTTCAAATGCGTTTTAAAACAGTATGCAAATAGTTAATTTTTAGCTCAATATCTGTTTTTGCAAATCAGAAATTTTAGACATCATAAGGCTATTTGATATGTAAAAAAGTTCCATCAATAAACAAGTACAATTTGATATTGATGACGATGAAGAGGAGAAGGAGGATGAAAGAAAATAAAGAGAAAGATGCTTTTATTGACAAAGGTATTTTTTCTTTTTCTTTTTGTTCTCCTTCTTAATCTTCTTCTTCTTCTTATCATTATTATTATTAAAATCATCATCATCCTCACTATCATCGCCATCATCTTCATGATTATCACCATCATCATCATATTCGTCATGGAGACCAATAACCCGAATACAAATAATGCAAAATTTTGCTTCATATTTAGCAAGATTTAGAGATTTAGTTCAGTTTCGTGCTTACAAAGTCACACACAGTCATTATATATGATCATCTACCTATGCATGCACACAGATAGACAAAACTTTGATGCCCATCTAGTTGTTTTAAAAATAGTTCTAGAAGTTAATCTCGCTTTTATGCCAAACCGAATAAACACACACACACACACACACACACATTCCTCCGAAGGTATGGAAAACTGAACATACTTAAAAGTTTTTTTCTTTTTAAATTAACATAGATTTGGAAATGACATTTACCTTGCCTGAGGTTCAGAGTGGGGTAGAGGGGACGATTACGTAAAGACAGTGCTTATTGATTATACAGTCCAGGTATGTTAGCCACGTACAATCAGACTTATCATACACAATCAACTCAGCAGAACTGCAAAAATAACAACTATATAAGTACTTGACTAACACGCGTGTGTTTATGTGCTCTCATTCACATGCTCAAATGTGCGTACGGTGCAGATTTACACATGTGCAAATTTTCTTTTAAATTTACAAACGTGTGCAAATTGCCCTCAGATCTCAAATACATGCATAGGTAAATATACCTATGTATGTAGGTTTGCATACATATGTAAACTGGTGAATGTGAACGGGGTATTACAAATTAAAGAATATCAAAACAAGGAGAGAACTGGTTGAAAACAAAAATAATATACAACCTGTGGAAAAGAGCGTCAGAGAAAGAGGGAAATATACAAGTGTTACAAAAGCAGAATGAGGACAACAGAAAAAGGTTTTGGATGCACAGGATTTGTTTAAACTTACATTTATCACATTGTCTAATTATGTACAAACGTTGCAAATTTTAAGAGACATATTTGGAGAAATATTTAACGTTCAGCAGTATTTACAACCAAAATAACAGAGTATAACTCAGAGATAGAAGCCTTGGAGAGTGACATGGAGAAAAATAAAACTGCAACAATCATGGGAAGACTTAAAAAAGAAACCTAACGAAACTATCAAGAAACTATAAAATTAATGAATGATTTTAGCACTGCAATAGTATTACAAATTTGAATAACAAGATAATGACTAATACTAATACTTTGTCAAAGTTGCAAAAGAAGAATGAGTTGGCCTAACATAATTAAAAAAAATGACAGAGAGCAACAACAATTAACAAAATAAATGTGAGTGAAAGTATTATTACAGCTATGAAAACGACTACTGATATATCTACTACAGATTTCAATAATACGATAACAGTGATAAAAGAGGTTACCATGTGATACTTTTATAACAAGTTACATGCTGAGATAGAATAATCAAAAACAGATACAAAAGAAGATGATCGTCAATAACTAATTCATAATATCGGTGTGTTATAGAGGAGCTAGACAGAAGGTTAATACTTATGGGAAAATATTTAAGCGATTTAGACTAGACTTCTAATTGGAAAACGATCCATTAAAAACAAAAACATACCAAACACTAAGAATTGAAGTAGAGAAAGAAAATCATTAGCTTTTAAATATGAAATCAAAAGAAACAAAATGTAGCTGGATACAGAATCAAACTAATACATGGATGTATATTGCTTTATGATGTTTACATTGTTCGAAGTAAAAAGTATCCAGATAACATTAATATTATGATACATGATAATTATGTCAGAATCCATATTCAAAATGGCAAGAGTACTCACTATTTTATTAAATAGTTAACTTGACAAAGTTTGTCCTAAAAAATTAGCGAACTTATTTTAAACTAAATATGCTTCTTTAACCTTTGCTAATTACTTTTTTGAGATAATAGGTGAATCTCAACAAGAAGTAATTAAAATAAAATGAGCCATACATACACATTTGATCGACACTGTTTAATGATGTGCTATAACGGTTTCCTTACACAATGAATCTACAAAAAACTGCACTTTTGTAGCATAAACCAAACAGAGAAATAATACCTAGAACAAGAAAACATTTTAACTTTTAGAATAAGACTCAACATTCTTGTAAAAAATATTTTCCATGATTAAAATAAAAGCTGGTAGCTGTATCAAAGTTTGCTACTCTTAAATAGTATGACCACAACTGCATTAACTGTTATCGCAAGAGCCATATCTAAATGGTTTAGCATTCGCTTGAAGTTATTATCTGTTTAGTATACTTGATTTTGAGCAAATCACGAAAGAACTAATCGTGATGAAGTCATACATAATTAGACAATTAGATGGTACCATTCAGCGGAAATGGAACAAAGCCTTTGGTTTAATTTTGTGAAAGATTGAGAGAACAGGATTTGATTACTCAGTACTTTAATATTTTAGATGATGAGTTTGCCATGTATGCATCTACTCACCTCGAAGATAACATAACATTTGGGAAGCCAAGACAACATTAGTGACTTTTACCAATCTTATGATAAGAAAGCTAAATAGGAGTAAATATTCGTCACAGTTGTTATGGAAATTATTGCTAATATTGCATATAATTGTGAGGGTAATAAATAACTCAGCTTTCATAGCTAGATGAATGAAAACATGTGTTAAATACATAACTCCTTAGATACGGGAAAAACACCACAAAGAGTCAAAAACGTTGATCCTGCACATCATAAATGACTGCGTCATGTATCGTTGGGCGTACAGGTGAAATGAATAATAATGAATCATTTGTTTTTGATTGATGATCATGGAAAAATTTGATGATGTTAAAAAGAAAGCAACCAATCTAACTAAGTTAGAATTTAGCGGTAGACATTGTGTCAGATATATGTGTGGGTGATCGTGCAAATGTACAACTGTGTAATCAAACATTTCCGAGAGAATTAACGTTTTTAGGACAAAAAAAAAAAAAATACAGGGAATGTTTGAAGAAAACCATGTAATCCCAGATTGCATGAAACAAAAGACAGTGTAACAGCTAAAAACATAATAAACAAAAGAAATCTTTATTGAGACTAGAGTAACCTTTGGACTAAAGAGTATTGACGTATTGATTATTTCACAACCTATTCAACTTTTCTGCTACAATGCACTATATTTCTGTAACAATGTTTGATGGCGCTTTACTGCTAATGGATAAATTATATTTAACACTATTAAGTCATAGATTTCTCAAATTTAAACATTATTCTGTGCATCAGCATTAAAGAGATCAAAACGAGAGACAAGAGCTAGATTATTAATATGTCGATGTTTTATTTCAGCAACGAAAGAAACATTTTTCCATTCATTTAAAAACTGAAAATGGACGTTACATTAAATTGTTTTTAAAAATGTTATCTGTCTTGTAATTATGTTTATGCGCATGTTGCATTCTTGAATGACATATACATTCAATTCTATTTTTTCATAATTTCTATACTAATCCATTTTCCAGCCATAAAGATATCCTTGGTTGTCTTTACTGTAATTTGTTTGATACTTTTTAATATAATCATTATTTTTCTGGTAATCATCTCTATATGTTCGCTTGCAGTATTCTTTGTTTATTTTGTATCTTGAATGTTGTTTAAGTCCGTTTTGTGTAATATTGTTTTAATATTGTCTCTGACAATATTTTGTTCCAGTGGTCAAAATAAATTATATCAGTGCAGTCTTATATCTTTCGCAAATTAAATGGTGCATGAATCTTCCTTGTAATTATTTAAATGCAAATCACAGTGGTTTACTAAATAGATATCATAGAAAAGTATCTTCTGCACATGAAAACCCCAAAATGACAAAGACTTCTTGCTGTTCCTTTGATTTTTGTTGTAAAGTGTCCTCCTTCACATATCGAAAGGGAATGATTGATATATGATGGAATAGATATGAAGTTTACAATCCAGGTGGATGTTAGTCCTAGAATTTACGATGGTATAGGGAGGCTTCCGTGACCTTTCGCATGCACAGAGGAACGAAATTTTTTAAAAATAAAATCAGCGAATACAAACGTAACAACGGAATAAATTATAAAGTTACTACAATTTCTTCGAAAAGCTTGGATTGCATTTTTATTTGTTTGTTTTCTACATCAAATTGAACAGCGAGATAATCTTGTGTTTCATTCCTCAAAAGAGTCGGATATTTTCTCTTGCCGTATGTTGAGGTGACATTCGGACATAACAGATGTAATTCAGCCTTTTGTGTTTTACAGAGTCATTCAAGACGCACGTGTGATTCAAATTTCATGCCGTCAACATGCTGGAAATTAACAAAGAAAACGCAACAGTTCTAAAAATAAGTCGTTTCAAGCAAAAAGAGGAGAGGTGAGAAAATATGGAAGTCACATGCAAATTTTACCATGTCTTTTGTGCCATTATGGTCCAGAACCGGATGAAAGGAAAAACCATCAATGCTGGATAGAACTTTGTACGACTTTACTAACTGAACGTAATATCTGGGATCCCTTCCTTGTGTTGTGACGGCTCTTACAAAATGGACATTATTTAAGTTCACCTACAAATTGGAAAAATGCTAGACCAATCAGTTAGCAAAGAAGTACAAGACCGGTTATAACATAACTGTAATGATGTTGTCCTTATTTCGTCGCTCCGTTCAGTTTAAATATTGTATCATTATCATTATCTCGTACACTTTCAGAAAGTCTTATCCCAACAAAATAAAATTTATTAGGATGCATGTGTTGATCTTTGCAACGTGAAAATGATTATTATTGGCCGTGACACGACAAATTAATTATTCTCATTAAGGAACATGCCGCTATAGCAAGCACAATATGTCAAGATGACTAGAAATTTCTAAATGATTAACAAAGGATAGTTGTTAGAGGTCTGAACCTTAATCCTCAAATCAATTTTATTTACAAGACAGGCATTGAAGCAAGGTAGATGCAGTCAGGACTGTGACGGGTTTGTAGGTTGTGTGTTCCATTTAATCAATGGTACTAATGCAAGATACTTTACCTTGATTGAACCCGTCGATCTACCTGTCAGTAAATACAAGAATATATAGGTTACATTAAAATTTAATGACGATTGCATAAAACATCATGCTTTGCCAGACTTTAATGAAAAAGACCATACCGAACGGTAAAAAGGTAAATTCTATATGGTTCCTGGGAAAGGATCAAAGGGTCAAATATACAACGATTGCAATTATATTGACATATTTGAATATGTCTTTTCTAAGTAAACTTTAGACATACATCGTCTTAGAAGGACACATAAAATGTTTGAGATTAAGATTCCTGGGTCACGATCTGGAAAGTGGGGAGCCGTTATTCGGGGGAAAGGCGGAGGAATATGTAATAAAGAGCTTAGGGAATTCCAAGGGCGAGCCATGAAAATATTGTTGTTGTTTGTTTTTTTTTTTACTTTTTTATTTTGCTCTCCGTGATGAATGTCATTTGTTTTATTACATTCCGTCTGCTTTTAGAAAGTTAATTTAAAATCGTGTTTCTTCTTATTTTATCATCATGGAGAGTTGAATTGATTTGACTCATAACAATACTTAAATATTTACCTCTTATAAAGTTAAATTGTTGAATATGTTGAATTTAATTAATTTGGATGTTTCTTTAATAAATAACATGGCCATTCTTCTCCAAAATATGTTGGATTGTTCTGACGCCCAGTTAAAGAGCTAAACATTATCCTCCTGAGGGTTGCAGAAATATATATATATATATATATATATATATATATATATATATATATATATATATTTAGAACGGGTTTATATTGGTTTAGAACATGCACTGGAGCAGAATTTAGCGTTAAACAAATTTATATTGAGTCCACCCCGAGACAACTCGCCAAATTATCAAGTACTAGTATGCCTCGTAGAAAAAACTGATGATCGCATTTGTACTCACCTGAATATACTGTAGTTTGTCCAGCTATAGAGAGGACCAACCACCACCACACCCAGAAGAAGAATCTTTAGTGTTCAGTCTTGCCGACTGTGGTCCATAACAACTACCAGCACTAGAGGATGCTTTAAGATGGTCTGCAGGAATCACTCCGGGATCAGATATGAGATAGTCACCGTACACTAGGGGTTCTAAAAATGGGATATATCTACGTTTATTGCATTTGAATCATCAATGCTGACCCTGCTCTCCTTCTCTCTCTCTCTCTCTCTCTGTCTCTCTCTCTCGCTCTCTCTCTCTCTGTAATGCAATTGTCTCATGGTGTTTCATTGTCATTTTAGCCAATTTACATCTTTGTTTAAATATACGTAGAATATAGATATTAATATATAGCTATTACTTACTGGGTACACATGCAAACTCAGTCAGTGAATAACTATGGTCCTGGATGCAGACACATCGAGCTTCCCTGCATTGTGATGACTGCTCAAGACATTCCATGCTTGAAAAGCAGGACTTTCCGATAGTGGCTGTAAAGTTTTAAAGGACAAATAACAAATACCAGTTAGAATGTAAGACGGATACATGTTTTAAAAGCTGTGAAAGCTGTGCTATAAAAATGCACCTTCCCACCATTTCCTGGTGACTACTGCTTATGCAGCCCATTAATCGAAGAAAAATCTTCGCTAGCTCACTGACATTTGTGACTAATATATTTGAGCAGAGAAGTATACGAGCGTACTGTGTATATAATATTTTTTATTTTAAGAGCCTTTTCATTATTTCCAAGTTTTATATCTAATATTCTTTTTTTATTCTAAAGATACTGCATCTACTACTGTAACAAGATAACCGGGTTGGATTTTGGATTTATAACAAAACACTTTTGATGGTGATAAAAATGCAATGTTTATTGATGAATGACTTGAATGGGAAGAAGGGTTATGATTAATACGTGCGTGTATAGGGTCCAAATATTGGACAAATTAACATAATCCGCACGAACCTAATAATGTAACCCAAATATGAATACAAATAAATAAACACACAGTGCAAAGACAAAGGCTAATGATTCACAGTAATCTCAGACGACGAAAAGAATGATGTGCTTTACTCAAATAGTAAAAATGATGTATTTTACTCATATAGTAAAACATGTATACCCTCAAATAATGAAAAATGAGGCCCTTTATTCAAATAATAAAATGATGCAAACAAATGGGATAGATATCATACAAAATATCTTTACACTCCCAAACCACTGGGTATCACAAAAACCCAAAATTAGCCCACGGCTAAAAGATTACATATATGGAGTAACTCAAAACACTCCGTCAATAGCATACTTGGCTGACAGTCACACTGGTCAATCAAGCAGTCCGCATTACAGGTAGTCTCCGACCACCATTCAATTCCTTGGTCAATCAAGCGATCAGCGCCCACAATGGGTCAGCAACGTCATATCACCTGGTACTCAAGCAACACACTGTTTATTCAGCTCTACGGCTGCTATGGTTAGCTTTACAGCTGCTATAGTCAACTTATATGGTCGGCTCTACAGCTGGGACCTCGTCGACTCTGATCAGCTGAAAATAAATCTAACACCGTGTATTATGATTGACACGGGCATATACGATAACATGTAATGACGTTATATACGGTAAGTTATACAAAATTACATTATCGGCACAACATTACAATGCAATAAACAAGTTCAGAAGTGAACCTACTCGTGCCCGATAATAATCCTATGGTACTAAACGTTTCCTAAAAATGCCACTTTATATTGCTAATATAAAAGGTCTTATTAAGTCACAAACAAGAATAGAAAATATTTGCATTGTACTACGCAAGTCGAAGCTACATAGAAAATATATATCAGAAATTAATAAATAATTTACATACCTCTACAGCTGAAGATGTGCAAATCCTTAAGTAGACTGCTCACTGACAAGACGTTCCGTAATGTAAAGATTTAGTCTTACGGTGAGGCATTTACACACAGACGATGCAGCCCTACATCGTCCCTGCGCTTGATGTATTCGGTTTTTCCCATCGAAATCACTTCGCACGTGCGGCATAGGGTGAACCGAACTCACTGTTTCGAAATATTGTAGAATATACATAACTCACCCTCGGGTATCGTTGTTACAATGAAAAACGAAACCCGAGTACATGTATTTAATAAAAGGGATTTATACAATTCCGTGACAATACCTCCCCCCTTAATAAAAAAAGTGGTAACACTTTTAGAAAAATCACGGAATGTAAATATAAACAATTATTAAAACATTCAACTTTTGATACTGAACGAAAATGATCTGCTAATTACACCCTACTTAAAAAATCAGCACCCACATTTTCCGACCCTCGAATCCCCTCGATTCGGAAAGTATACGGTTGCAAAGACAACGTCCAACGCATCAATCTTGAGTTGGTGACCTTTGCCTTATTCAAGTATAAGAGCGGCTGATGGTCCGTTTGTAAGGTAAACTCCCTCCCGAAAAGATATGTATGGAATTTTCCTATCCCCCATACTAAGGCTAGGCACTCCTTCTCAATCACGGAGTAGTTTTGCTCCCTAGAGAGCAATTTCCTGCTTGCATAAGCGATGGGCAATTTCATCCCCTCTTGCTCCTGTAGCAAAACAGTCCCAAGTCCCGTATCGGACGCATCAGTCCTCAGCACAAAAGCTTTGTTCAATTCTGGCAACTTTAAGATTGGTGCACTTATCAGTTTCTGTTTTAAAGCGTTAAACGCATTTTCCTGGCACACACCCCAGGAAACTTTATTCGGTTCCCCTTTCCTAGTCAAGTCTGTTAATGGGCTGGCAATAGCCGAAAAATTGGGGACAAATTTCCTGTAATACCCAATCAAACCTAGGAAAGATCTTACTTGTTTCTTGGTCTCTGGTCTAGGTGCATCTCTGACTGCTCCTATTTAGTCTGGGTGGGGTTTCAACTGGCCTAGTCCACTTACAAGATGGCCCAAACATTCTAGGTCAAAATATCCTATACTACATTTGGTGGGCCTAGCTGTAAGATTAGCAGTGTGAAGTCTATCGAACAGATCCCTCAATATCCTAACATGTTCATCCCAGGTATATGTATAAACGAAGATATCATCTATAAAACTGTCACCGTTTTCCATACCGTTTAACAATGTCGCATTAGACGAACGCACGACGCACCGGCGTTGACTACACCGAAAGGCATGACTTTAAATTGATAAAGACCTCTGGGAGTCGCGAATGCCGTTAACTCGCGGGCATTATCAGCAATTGGTACCTGCCAATATCCCTTGGTAAGGTCTAACTTAGAAAGGTATTTATGACCTGCCAACTTTGAAAATAAATTTTCTATGTCTGGCATTGGTTCTGCATCGAACACGGTGATTTTATTCAGTTGTCTAAAGTCAATGCAAAAACGGTTTGTCCCGTCTTTCTTTCTGACTAATACAACGGGAGATGAATACGGGGAACTGGAAGGTTCGATCACTTCCTGGGTTAACATTTTCCCCACTTCTTCGTTGATTGTCTCCCGCGCTTTAAAGGGTATTGGATATCCTTTAATTCTGATCGGCTCTACAGTATTCAACTTGATCTCGTATTGAATCAATCCAGTACGGCCTGGTTTGTCCGTAAACACGTCTGGGTATTGGGATAAAACCTCCAAGATCTGCGTACGCTGACCCTCGGATAAATCCGGCATACATTGATCTGGTCTATACCTTCTTTCCCTACGTCAATGGGGTATTCAAGGGGCGTTTCGGTGCTGGGAAGGAATTCCGATTCGTCACACGACCTATTCTCTATCACCGCTATACATACTACGTTCAAGATCCCTTTATCAATTGTTTTACTAGGTCTTTCTACGTAGAGTTTCAGCATATTGGCGTGAAATATCTTGGACTTACCTTCCATGTCAATGATGTAGTCCATTTCGCCTTTCACTTGTTTGACTTCGTATGGTCCTTTCCATTGGACTAGCAGCTTGTTTTTATTCGTGGGCAGAAGAACAAACACTTGATCGCCTATATCAAACTTCTTGCTCCGCGTTTATCGGTTGTAGTACTTCGCGTACTTACGACTAGATTTTGCGAGTTCGTCTTGCGCCACTCGACATGTACTCTCTAACCTTTCGCGCAAATCTACAACGTATTGGTAAGTGGTTTTAACTTCTTCGTTCGCGACTTCGTCTGACCACAGTTCGCGTAGAACACGCATAGGACCACGAACTGTCCTACCGTACAATAGTTCAAACGGGGAGAAGCCTAAACTTTCGTAAGGAACCTCACGATACGCGAACAGAATTGCGTTCAGATACCTATCCAAATCCTTAGGTCTTTCCGCACACATCCGTCGCAACATTTGCTTCAACGTCCCGTTAAATTTTTCTACCAACCCATTGCATATAGGGTGGTAGGGTGTTGTGCGCAGCTGTTTAAGGGATAACAGCCTACTAATTTCTGCCATGAGATCTGAGGTGAATTGCGCTCCACAATCCGTAAGAACCTCTTCGGGCACTCCGACCCTGCTGAACATGTCTACGAGCGCCTGGGCTACACGTTCGGTTTCTATCGATGGCAAAGCTATGGCTTCAGGGTACCTAGTGGCGTAATCGACCATCGTTAAGATGTATCGGTTTTTCCGATCTGTATGTGGAAATACGAGTCCTACAATGTCAACGGCCACTCTTTTAAACGGAGTATCTATCAGGGGCATCTGACCTAACGGTACTCTAGTTATCCTTCCCTTAGATACCGTCTTCTGGCAAACATCGCACGAACGACAAAACCGCGCTACATCGCTATTGACACCGGGCCAATAGAATTCTCGTAATACCCTATCAGTTGTTTTCTTCATACCTAAATGACCCGCCATACTCGATTCGTGCGCGACCTTGAGTACATGCGACCTGAATTCCTGGAGAACAACTAGTTGTAAGAACTTCCTATCATCAGGTGTAGTATATTCCCTGTACATTAAACCCTTTCGAAGTAGAAATTTAGAGGACCCCCCGTTCTTACACTTCCTCACAGTACCCGACAACACTTTCTCTGCGGTTACGCGTAGAGACGCGTCACGTTCTTGCTCGTTCAAAAATTCTTCACGGGAGATATCAGTAATGGCTTTCGGTACCTTTAATTTACGTAGGGGTTTGTTATCCTCCTTTACCTGAGCTCTAGTTTGCACTGCTTGGATGATCGGGAATCGGAAGTCTGACATGGTTGGGAGTCTAAATCCATGTACATTGCCAATCGTAAGTTCATAGATCGGGTTGGCTATGCACAGCGCTTCAACGGTTCCGGTCAGAAAAGATGTTTCGATAACTATCCTTGCGACAGGAACGTGGTCGATTGTTTGGTCCAGTAGCATACAAGGCGATTTAAACCCAAGCAATTGGTCATCGCGAACGAGGCTCCGTTTTACGACTACAGTAGTGCACCCTGTATCTCGTAAAACGGTCACCTTTTGTCCGCTGATAGTGCCATTAGCCGTCGGTACCCTTGCTTCGGGGAAAATACACGTGTCTATTGATTGTATAGCGTCGCGACCCATCTCAGCACGCACCACTGGCTCGTGCACTGATTCCCGGTTAGCCCGCTGGAAACATCGAGTTTTCCATCTACAGACCGTCTGCCTTCAATGGCTACCGCGACTCTCTGGACCGATCCCTTCCGCTTAGGACAATTGGGGGAGATATGACCCCACTCCTTGCAAATGAAACATTGCTTGTCCTTATGCCTTCCCTGGTTATCCCTGACAGGTTTTTCAGGTTCCCTGGGTTTTTGGTCCCTGACCTGATTCCCACCTTTGCTGTCTCGCGAGATGGCATTCTGCGAACCTCTCCGAGCTTCAGCGAATAAATCCGCCTGTATGGCCATGTCATATATATTCGTGAAAGACTTTTCCCTCAAGAATAAATACAACTCCTTGCCACAAGTTGTCAATAGCTGGTCCCGAAGCAAGAAATTGATAAGACCCTCAAATGTCTCCACGAATTTACCACATTCCACCCATCGCTGCAAGTAATTGCACGTCCTACTGACGAACTGGGTGAATCTCTCGCCTCTCTCGGGTTTGCTATACTTAAACTTCTTGCGAAACCCTTGCTCGGTTAGCTCGTATTTCTTCAGAAGTGCGTCTTTCAACGCGAGGTAATTTAGCGAATCGGCCGAGGGTAAACGAGAATACACGTCTAACGCTTTACCCTTAAGCAATGCGCTAAGATGGAGCGACCAATTATCTTTTTTCCATTTTTGTACAGCGGCGTACCTTTCAAACCTGTTTAGATAACTATCCATATTATCTTTATCATCTTCAAATGGGGGCAATTTTGGACCTCTCAGTTTAGAATCATGTTCCCCCTCCCTTTTGGTTTTCAATAGCTCAGAATTTCTCTGATACTCCCTCTCCCTATTTCTATCTGCTATCTCTAAAGCTTCTAACCTCACTCGTTTTTCCCCTTCTAACTTCCTATCCTCTATTTCTTTAAGTAGTTCCACCTTCTCCCTTTCTGCTTCCCTTTCCCATCCTATCCTTTCCCTTTCGGTCTGTTTTTCTAACTCTATCTTCTCCTTCTCAAATTCTATCTTCTCCTTCTCTACTTGCTTTTCTAATTCTATCTTCTTTTCCTCAAATAACATTTTCTCCCTTTCAAACTCTCTCTCCTTTACCCTCTGATCCCGCTCTATTTCCCTCTCCTTTAACTTCTGATCCCTTTCCCTAGCCTGTTCTTCAATAACAAAAGTTCTTAGAGACTCCCCTTCGTAGCCAAACTGTTTCCCCAGTTCCACAAGTTCTTTCATTGACGACATTTCAAAAATCTGACATGACCAACCTAAAGTGCACTATTGCGCAAAAAAATGCGTAATTGCTATGATTTCAATAAACAAACCGTATTTTCCTTCTCAAAAGGCAACAAAACCATGAAATGTGTACAACAAAAACTTAATAAAGTAATGTTATATGGCTACTTAACCTCACTGTCTTGTCAGGATCGTCTGAAACACACATAAGATCATACAAGAATAATGAAACAACAATTTTAGTGTTCCGTTAAATCCGAGATCCCACTTCTGACACCACTGTAACAAGATAACCGGGTTGGATTTCGGATTTATAACAGAACACTTTTGATGGTGATAAAAATGCAATGCTTATTGATGAATGAGTTGAATGGGAAGAAGGGTTATGATTAATACGTGCGTGTATAGGGTCCAAATATTGGACAAATTAACATAATCCGCACGAACCTAATAATGTAACCCAAATATGAATACAAATAAATAAACACCAGTGCAAAGAGAAAGGCTAATGATTCACAGTAATCTCAGACGACGAAAAGAATGATGTGCTTTACTCAAATAGTAAAAATGATGTATTTTACTCATATAGTAAAACATGTATACCCTCAAATAATGAAAAATGAGGCCCTTTATTCAAATAATAAAATGATGCAAACAAATGGGATAGATATCATACAAAATATCTTTACACTCCCAAACCACTGGGTATCACAAAAACCCAAAATTAGCCCACGGCTAAAAGATTACATATATGGAGTAACTCAAAACACTCCGTCAATAGCATACTTGGCTGACAGTCACACTGGTCAATCAAGCAGTCCGCATTACAGGTAGTCTCCGACCACCATTCAATTCCTTGATCAATCAAGCGATCAGCGCCCACAATGGGTCAGCAACGTCATATCACCTGGTACTCAAGCAACACACTGTTTATTCAGCTCTACGGCTGCTATGGTTAGCTTTACAGCTGCTATAGTCAACTTATATGGTCGGCTCTACAGCTGGGACCTCGTCGACTCTGATCAGCTGAAAATAAATCTAACACCGTGTATTATGATTGACACGGGCATATACGATAACATGTAATGACGTTATATACGGTAAGTTATACAAAATTACATTATCGGCACAATATTACAAAGCAATAAAAAAGTTCAGAAGTGAACCTACCAGTGCCCGATAATAATCCTATGGTACTAAACGTTTCCTAAAAATGCCACTTTATATTGCTAATATAAAAGGTCTTATTAAGTCACAAACAAGAATAGAAAATATTTGCATTGTACTACGCAAGTCGAAGCTACATAGAAAATATATATCAGAAATTAATAAATAATTTACATACCTCTACAGCTGAAGATGTGCAAATCCTTAAGTAGACTGCTCACTGACAAGACGTTCCGTAATGTAAAGATTTAGTCTTACGGTGAGGCATTTATACACAGACGATGCAGCCCTTCATCGTCCCTGCGCTTGATGTATTCGGTTTTTCCCATCGAAAGCACTTCGCACGTGCGGCATAGGGTGAACCGAACTCACTGTTTCGAAATATTGTAGAATATACATAACTCACCCTCGGGTATCGTTGTTACAATGAAAAACGAAACCCGAGTACATGTATTTAATAAAAGGGATTTATACAATTCCGTGACAACTATATGAATTGCAAACGGTTTTCCATAGACTATATTAAATGTAAGATACCATACATAAACAGCATCTTCAGAACGTTTTGTAAGGGATTTTGAATGGGGTGGAAATTATGTGATTCATCATCATTTTCACTGCATGACATTAGGGTTACTCTAAAAAGACTATGAAAAATGGTGATTAAAAATGTACAACAAATAAATAAATAAATACTTAAATACACAAATAAATAAATAAAAAATAAATAAATGCAATGTCTAGAATTTACGCTCGAGTATCTTTGCCAATGATTGAGATCAATAGTTTCACACCCGTATACAGTAACTGTACTGTTTGAAAAAGACATGCGGTTTTCTTATGTACTTGCATATATTTAAAGAAGCTAAAATCATTCGCATGTTCTAACATGCCTGAATCAATCATTCGCACGGCATGATCAACTGTTAGTAGTGTGTAACACTCATTAGTTGTTTGTTTGTAATGCAACTTACTTTCGGGTAACTAGCTATTACGGAACGACAGAAGTACACAATCTAGTTAAATTGTCTAAGTACTTGTCATAGTCTTACATTAGGCTGTTGATTTTTAATTACAGTTTTTAAATGTCTGTTTTATTCACACTTTTTGGTGAGAAATTAATAATTCGAACAGGGTATCATTAACAGAGCATTTCTTGCAAAGAACCTCCAGTACAGAGGCTTTGGCGTTATTACCAGCTTTATTGGCCCAAGAGATCTCAGATCGGACCTGGATATATTGTGTATCAGTCGAGTGAGGCGGAACACAATTTGTCCAGCCCAGTCTGCATTATATGAGAACTTTACTTTTGTGCGAGTCTAAAACTACCTAAGTATATGATAAATAAAAATAATGACAAGCTTAACGTGGCGATTTCGGGGGGAGGGGAATTGTTTTTGGCGCCTAAGGTTGTTCTTTGTGGTTTTTTAGGCGTTTGCAAATAGTATAGAAACGTATTGGAATTTGTATCACTTTAGTCGGCGGATATGATTTTAAAGACTTATATATATGGAATTTTTCCGTGAAAAATTTATGTAAATAATTAATCATATAAAAAAAATTAAAAATAAGCTTTCCTCTGGGTCAAATGCCCTATATAGTCAATGGTGTTTTTGAACAACGCCATCTGGATAGTAGTTTTAGGGCTTCTGAAACACGAAATGCCTTCGTCTTTGCACAGTGCAGAAAAATACTTTGATCGCCACCATGTTCTTCGTTGGTATCTCTCAGAAAGATCTTCCATCTCCACGTCCTGATCAGCACATTCTAATTATGTATCTATTCTTGAAAGGTCGCCGGACATTGGTATTTTTATTCATCTTATTAATGTCTTATATTTCAATCTTATTATAAAATATGTTGTTTTTTGCTGCTAATGAAAATCAGAACCAGGTGCTAAATAGTTTCTTTTAATTACGCAGCTGAAATTTTATCGTCGAATATCCATAAAATCAACGCAATTCATGCAATCACTTCCCGTGATCTTTTATGTCAGAAGAAAAGCACGAAGTAAAACGAATGGGATTACTATGGCATATGTCGTATAGTTCTGTTTTCCTTCCTTTGTTGTGCAATATCCGGTACACCATGGGTTTGGCTACGAGCAGAAAAACACAGCTAGTGTGATATTCTAAACTAGTTTCGCTGATACACTGATAGCTGCCATTTTCTTTAGTTTTGATGCATAGCTTGTTACTGGTTCCTTCAAGTTTAAGCTGACTGGCTTCAATTTACACATTTTAAAAACATTCATTATTTACCAACTTCTTGTAAATCATTATACACAAATGTAGCAAAGCGTCATAATGGCACTTTTAATCTCAAGTCTTCCTGTGGCCTTTATTCACTTTTCTTCCATTTGAGCCTCAGAAAGCTTTTAGGTTGTAATTATTTCAATATTATCGGCTGTAATATATTTTAGTAGTACCATAAAGAATTGTAATATTGGTCACTCATTACAACCAGAGCTACGCACTACAACTGTCACGAAGAGCCTGTAGAGAGGTTTTCCATTTTCCGCATTACCTAGAAAATTAAATCTAATCATTTTGTGTTGAATTATATTTTAAACATATTTTCTAAACTTTTTTGCACAGAAACAGGAATGTCAAAAGTAAAATTTAATTTCTGACATCACGATCTTCAGTATTTCAGCTATTATTTATTGGCGTCAAAATGTCAATTAATATTTGTTAAAGCAAATTATGTAGCAAATGATAATTTAATCATTTGAACTCGAGTAAAATGACATCATTATTCTACCTTTGATACTTTTATAATAATGTCTACACTTCACGTTTTAAATACGTAGATTAAAAAAAATTACATTTTGTTGGTTAAATCTTTTTAGACATTAAATTCTACCTGCAGATTTTGCTTTACATTCGTTTCTCATGCAAGAGCAACAATTAACCACTGCACGTTCTGTGTGATTTTTATAGCTCTGATAAATTATTTTACAACTCTGTCTTTCATAATACATCCTGTTCAGTAAACGTAGCTGCAAAGAATAATCAATATTTTACTGATATTTGCATACACTGTTTTATTATGACATTCGTGTCATCTAAGAGTTACATCAGCTTGCAATCAGATATGATCTATGAAAACTTAATTTTAATACCACTGGTCTAGGAGCATAATATATCTTATACAAATGAAATCAAAGCGATTATAGTAGTATAGATATGGCCGTATTTTATTTGCACCAACCACTTGTCATGGGATAAGAAAACGCTAAAAATAAAGTTCAATAATATTTATTGACACCAACAACTCCTGTAGGGATACGACGACACAATAATTAAAAATCAAACATTCCTAGTTCACTTGTATAGAGATACGACAACCCCCAAAAATTGATAAAGATCATATTGACAGTTGTAGCGAGTGGTAATTGTTCGCACAAACCATTCGTGTATGGAAATGACATTACTAAATTAAATCAAACAACTGGACATACTCTAAAGATAGTGAAAAGACCATGTCGATAGAGTCGTTTTGTAAAGATGTGCAATGAATATACTATTTTTATGATGGCTGAAATGGCAGCTAGGGTTGATGTTAGGTCGCTTGCATGTACATGTTAGACCATTTGTATTATCATAAGAAGTCTTTCAAGGAAATCGTCATGTTAATACGACCATCTGTTCTGGAGGATTAACAGGAGCAAGATTTTAAAGATGGTCACCGTGGCGGAGATGGTGGAGGTCAGACCGGGACCTTTTTCATGTGAAATGTAAATATCATTGTCAGTCTTTAAATGAAGACCCCATGTCGAATCAACCAATCGTGCAGCAAGAGTAACAAAAACCAGGGTTTTCTTCTAGGATCGTATACATATCATAAGAAGTCTTTAGGGAATGACGTCAATATGATCATCGAATCAGGAGCAGTAGCGGCAACAATATTTTTATGATGGCCGCCTTGGCAATGATGCTGTAGGTCCCATCATCAGAATTTTCATTTGGACCAATTAGATACCTTAAAAAGCCTTTTAGTTAATTAAGGCTCCATGTAACTATCACCATTTGTTCAGAAGGAGAAGGGATAACCAGATGTTCAAGGTAGTGGATATGGTGACCATGTTGGAAATTAAACTAGAACAATTTTCATCAAGAACCAAAGTGAGAAATCAAGCAAATCAGATGTAGCAGTGATTTTTTCACTCCCAAATCACAAAGCCTCTACCATACTATAAGTTCGATGCCCTCAAATAATGTTGGTCACGGTAGTGGTCTAGAATAAACGTTATTATATAAAAACCATTTTCCTCTCCATTTGACCACCAAATCAATATATTTCTTTCATACCCAGTGAAAATGCATGGTCGCTAACTGAACTTAATGTGCTGAAATTGTTTTCTTCCATCATTCAGAGTGATCTAGAACTTAGACCTTTTGACTCCAAAATCGAGCGGCTTCATCGTTACCCAAAATGCTAGCCATAACCAATGCTTGGTCCATGTCTGTAATGTCGAACAATTGTTATTATGCTGAAACAATTTTTCCTCTTTAAGTCACAATGACCTTCATCCTTCACATGTTCACCCTAAAATCGATAGGCTTCTTCCTCATCCCAAGTGCAATCGACAAAGTTTGGTTCAGGTATATGATGTAGAAGTAATGTTATTGTACGGAAACCATTTTCCTTTTCTCAGGCACAGTGACCTTGACATTTGACCTTTTTTGACAGGCCTTTATCTTATCTCAAATGCAAGCTATCTACAAAATCTGGTAGCTATAGATGGTGGGAAACTGGAGTTATTGTGTGGAACAATTTATCTTCTATCACAGTGATCATGACCTTCAGACCTTTTGATCCCGACATGTATAGGATTCTTTCCTACCACAAGTACAAGCTATTAACAACGTTGTGTAATTGTAGATAGTGGACAACTCGAGTTATTGTGCGGAAACGAAATTGTTAACAGACAGCCGGCTGACCGGAAAACATCATATCATAATACTCTCCGCCTTATGGCTAGCATATAAAACCTGCGCACAGTCACAAGAGCAAAAAAAGTAGATCACTGTGACTTTAACAGTAGGTTATTGAGGTGCTTAGTTTTGATAATATAAATGCACCCATCAAATTGTATCACTGAGAACTGTACACACAACAGTGTCAAAGGAACGATGCTAAATGCAATAGTTCAACGTTATCTCTGGAACGTGAACCGTTGCTCACTGCGACATATTGTTTTGGTATCGTAGTTTGCTTGATAGTTCAAATTAATAACTGCTCCTCGTAGTGGCTGCAAAATTAAGTAAGGACTGCTTTCAGAGAAAAAGAGAGCTCCGCAATCTATCGTGGAAGATATGTGATGTGTGTCATGAAACGTGCATAAAAAGACCTAGTGTGCTGCAGCTATATACTTGTTCGTTTTCATGACTTCGTGTCAGATGTGACCTCAGAAGATCAGTGAACCTTTGCAGTTGTTCATAATGATGAAATTCCAGGCACCTGAGAGCTTTAACTTTGGGAAACCAGTGGAATGGTTGGGCTGGAAACAGCGTTTAGCGCTTTTCAAAAACTAAATAAGGAAGTAAGTTGACTCATATATGCAATGTTGAAAAAACATATAAAATATTTACATCGTTTGAGTTTGCCATTGCCGAAGATGCCGACGATTTTCAGAAATTTGCTTATTGCGTCGTCCCAAAGAGCAACGTCGTCCATGAAAGAGCATGTTTCAACCAACTTAGAAAGATAGACCTATGTGCCGTTGTATGTCGCTCTAGGAGAGTAAATGAGGTCACATTCAACGAAACAACGGCTACAATGCATGCGTAGAATATCAAGAATTGTTTTTTCTTGGCTCAGCAATTATGCGTGATGACAATAATGAGGCATGACATATGATTGTGAACATTTTTTGGGCTTCGGTTCATTTTAATGGTGACAATGGAGCAGACGCGACAGTTATGTCTGAAGTAACCTACAACTTAATTTCAGTAAAACCAATGCTAAAACAAGCTGTACAGCTAGGAAGGGATTCTGAATTCAAGGGACGAGTTCATGGCAAATTCTGCATATAAGGAAGTATAATACCAGTCCCGGGTCTTTGTCATCAAGGAACACGAGTCAACAATTTTCTTGAACGTGGAGTTGCACATAATATGGGGCTTGTGAAGAAGGTTGTAGAGATCATTCATAAAACAGCTTTAGGGTAATATGGTCTGGTGAACTGCGAGCCAGCAAAGATTGTACTCAAGGATGATGCCAGACTATGCAATATAGCTTTAACCGCGGGCGTACCATTCCTTTTGTTGCCAAATGTGAAAGAAAAAGTGCGCTATATGCAGCAAGAATGTATCATCGAGGAAACAAATGAGCCTACAGAAAGGTGTACCCCTATGGCATCAGCCACAAAGAATGTGTGTCGACTTGCAGACTCTTAATGAGGCTGTAAAACAGGCTAGATATATGCTCCCTGATCTAGATGATATCTCACCAAAATTGATAGGCCCCACTGTGTTACTACCTTTATGACACCACCGGGTGGCTTCTGCTTTAAATGACTCTCGTTTGGTATTACTTCAGCCCCTGAGTTTTTTTCTAGAAAAATGACAAAGTTGCTGACCGGTTATGAAGGGAGAGAGACCATTGTGTATGACATAGTTATTTATGGCAGAGCTTTGGAGGACCGTGACAGACCCCTAAATTTCGTACTGAAGAAGATTCTTTGCGGTGTCAACGACTGTTGATGCGCTTGAGACGCTTAAAAGTGAAAATATAGTACGTATCCGGGAAACTATTGGTAATTCCCAATACCTTTTCCAGGAGCCCTCTCCAAGGCCAGGAAGCCCCATGTGAAAAGGAAATGGAAGTCTTTACGGAGTTGATGGAGGCGTGCAGGTCAATTTCTCATACAAAATTAGAGATACAATAAAATATCAGTGGCATTCACCAGAAATTGACACCCAGATAAGATGAATAACTGCCTCCTAGAAGTACGCCCATTCTTCACTGGAAGCAATAAACTCTCCATTCAGAACGACCTATTTATTTGTAGGGACAGAGGTATCATACATACAGTCTTAAGGTCAAAAATTCTGAATAACATCCACGGGACCATCAGGGATTTGCATGTGGTGGTCCAGAATCTTGAGATAAATTCATGAAAAAATTGAGAATAGTGAATTTTGTCAGATTGAGAAGCCAGCGCAGAGGAAGGATCTAATGACGACAACCTTTCTACCAGACAGACCACAGTAGAAAATTACAATTGATATTTGTGAAGTCAAACAGGAAAGATACCTGATAGCAATTAATTACTTTTCACGCTATTTGGATATTATGCATCTAACAAAAATGACACCCAAAAAGTCATTAGGTAACTAAAGAACACATGTGCGCGATGGGGAATCACAGAGATTGTTGTATCAAACAATGGGAACCAATTCACCTCTTCAGATTTCAAAGAATTTGCTGATAAATACAACTTCAGGCAAGTATGTACCAGTCATCACTACCTACATACAAACTGTGAAGCCGGACGTTGTGCAAAAGTAGGGAAGTCCAATCTTATGCATGATGATGTATTCCTCGCTTTTATGTCTTATTGAGCCACACTGATAGCAGCGAGCGGTGCCAGCCCAATTGATCATGGGACACCAAATGAGGACCACCTTGCCGACTGTTGGAAAGAAACTAAACATCAAGTGGACACACCACAAGACGTCAGGCAGAGAGACACTCAAACCCAACAGAGGTAAATATTATTCTACAACCGTCGTCACTCTGCACATAATCTATGAGACACTGCTGAGGATGTCCGCGTAAGAATTAAACGGCATGGCAATCAAAAGAATCGATCGACACCTGGCTTAGTAATTCAAGCCGACAAAGACCGGAGACGCTACTTAGCAAAAACTCCTCAAGGGACCTACATGCGCATTTGAACTCATGTACAGAAGAGGAGAAGCTCTGAAAATCTACTTCCAATTCATATGAACTCGTCCCCAGACAATGTAAACAAGTCCAGAGACTGTCCAGTCAAAACCCATTCTGAGTGCAGCATAACATCCCTCAAAAAGATGGAAGTCATACCACCATCTGAAAATTCCACCATCCAGCATGACCCAGTGTATCCCATCCCCTGCAAGCTAGCTGTGCCCAGTGGACACAACAATGCAGACGCTCCAATGCGGACGTCGAGTGGCAGAGTCGTCCGAAAACCAGCCAGATTCAGTGATTTTGTCTAGAAAGTGACTTGTACAACCGCGCGAATGCGTAGATAGTTTGGTACCCAGTTGCTAAACTAGTGATTTATAGTTGGACTTTTTAAACTTTCCGTTAGATTTGGAATCAGGGTGCAGTCGGTAAAACTTTCGTGCGAGACCAGTTACCTAATGTTGTACCCAGTTTTGCTCTTTGGTCTATTTTTGACACATTTGCTTAAAAACGCTGTTTTAAAGCATTTTTCGATTAAAAGTACACTTTTTGCCAACTTTAGCACACAAAACAAACCCCTGCACTAATGGTGGCCAAAGTTTTACTATAAAATCTGCGCCACTGGTCGACACAATTTTACTAAAACAAACGGGGCACTGGTCCACAAAAGTTTCCACAAAATCCTAGGCCACTGGTCGAAAAAAGTTTGCTAATAAAACACCTGGGACACTTGTAACCGAAATTTTACTAAAGCACCTACACCACTAGTCGCCAAAATTCTACGACTCCTCTGACATTTAAAACTGGGGCACCTAATCTCTGGCCTTCCTGTACCACCACTGGTCTTTAAAATTGTACCACTCCTCTGGCCTGTGGTCTTTAAAAACCACTGGCCAAGGCCACCGACAATTTTAAGCAGGGTCACCACACATCAAAAATATAAAACAAAACGTCTGCGTCTATCCCATCAGTTTTAATAACAACATAAATAAGTAAAAATATGTTTTGCAAAATCCCTACCCTATTGCTTAAAGCCGCTCCCTTGTGGATATGCATAGTATATAAACACCTTACCAATACCTGAGAGACCGCATATCTTTTGCAGATCTTTTTTTCCAGCACGATAGTAATGTGTCCTCACTTTGTACTTTCTGTTGCTTGTTTCACGCGTCTCTTCAAATTCATACATGGGATCAGCACTTTCCCAGCGCTGTTCTACAAATTCTGGCTGATCTTGGACGCTTCATTCGTACACATAATGATTCATTTAGCGTTTGTTTTGTTCGTTTGTTTACCATTGTGTCACGAGGCTCCCATTGCATGTACTTGCACAAGACCAGCACCTTCCAAAAACCAATGTGGCTGACCTTGGACGCTTCATTTTTACTTTTACGTAGTAACTTTTTCCTATTTTATTTGCTGTATTTATTTAATTTGTTAAACTTACTGTGTGTTGTTTATTATTTGCTTTTATGCGGCTAGCTTTATATAGTAGTGTAGGATTTAATAATATATGCAAAATATTATAGGCGGAAAGCCTGGGTTTGATTCAGATACCTTTGGTTTACAAGTCTGACACAGGAATTGACTTTGCTCGTGCACCGATCAATAAGTTAGAAGCATAATACCGCATATATTGGGGCATAAGCGCACTTGCATTTTTGTGTATGATGGCCCTGTTACGACAGACCATACAACTTGTATTAATTAGTGACATACACTAACAAAGAACAGTATTTAAGATATCTATACTACGACCCTAAATGTCCTGTTGCTTTGGGAAATATTAATCACTTGTTGTGGAGCAAATTAAAAACCTGATCGAAAAAAGATAGCTGCAATGTTTAAGTCCTATAAAATAATTTAAGCTGAGAGACTGAATGATAAAATAGTCTCTTTCTACATTACACAAGCAGACCAGAAAACGATTTCCATATCGAAGTGTTTATGTTACTCACGTAGATGATTAGTTTCAGACAGATGTAGTTGATTAACATGAATATTTAAAAGTTACTAATGGATATAGTTATGTTTTGACAGTGAAAGATGTCATTTCAAAATATGCCTGGGTTAAGAAAGTAGAAACGAAAAAGGGAGATGATATGTGTGAACCATACAGTTAGATGAAACAAAGGTAGTTTACAACGTAATGTACAGAAATTATTGGAGAAAGAAAATATTGAGCATTTTTCCACTCACTTAGATAAACATGCGTCTATAATGCAAAGATTTAATATAACTCATAATACTAGAATATGGAAGTATTTTGATGAAAATATAACCAGAAAATGGGTAGACATATTACTAAACCTTATTGATTAATATAATGAATCTCACCATCCATCTAGAGTTGTGTCGCCAATTATAGCGAGCAAGGAAGAAAATAGATCCAAAGTACGGATTAACTTATTCAGCTGTTTACAACAGATGCCAATGGAACGCCCAAAAACAAAATAAGAAAGAAAGCCAAGATCTCAAAATATGTCTTTACTTTTTGCTAAAAGCTATCTTCCTAATTTCACGGAAGAAATATTTATAATCAGAGAAGTAATTTTAGGAGACCCTGTTGTATATATATATATATTAAAATAGCTAAAGGGAGATAGTATTGAGGGATATTTTACGAGGTGGAATTATCTTTATACGACAAACAAGATGATGTATTTAAGACTGAGAAAAATTGTAGAAGAAAAAAAAATTGCCAAAATATTTGTTGGTAGGATACGACGAGTCCTTTGATATTTCAGAGTCCTAGTAAAGCGCAGTCCCAGCGAAGGAGTTATGACGTCCCCCGTCCCGTCGACAATTTTGTACTAGTTATATGTAAATAATTTATATTATATATATTGAGCAAATTAACACTTATGTATAGTATCAACTTAGGTCAATTTATGAATAGAACATCGAAATATTCACTACACACACACACACACACACACACACACACACACACACACTGTAAAGACTGTGCAAATATAATGAAATCTCAATTGTATTATACTAGGGAAACTAAGAAAATCATAGAATACTAGCAAACACAAATTACCGGTGAATTTGAATTTTTTTTAAAACGATTCGAAATGTTCTATAATTAAAGGTCGATTTCACACTAATTTCATAATTGGAACAGCCCTAGAAAAAGACTAAACAATGTTCGCATACATTTGTATTGAAAGAAAATAATACTATGTAAATGGAACAGAATTTGCTTGACATAAAAATACCAAAATCTGAAAGAAGAAAATTACAATCTCCTCTAATTCGTATTCCAACTAGAAGAGAAATAAAAAAGAATTATTGCTCAATATAAGGATAATTTTGTCACAAGAAAGTTACAAGACTAGTTTAAGAACATTAATAAATTCAAATTTGAAACTGGAAAAGAAATTAACCAGAATTCTAATTTATTTTTAAAGATATTAAGCCATACTTAAGGAAAATAAATTTTTTTTAAAAATTAAAAATTAAAAATTAAAAATTAGGCTCGTAGGTTCAGTTAAAGTCCAACTAGACGTATCAATTCAACTCGTAATAACTGAAACAGATAAAGACGGAATATATTATCATCTTTATGCAGATTGGTATTATACAACATGAACGAAAAACGTAATGAACAAAAATGAAATTGAAGTCAAAGTTGAGGAACTCTTTGTTATACTAGATAAAAAATATGATTAGGAAACAAAGGCAGATACTCGTTAGTCTTCTAATAAGATAAATTAATTAATTTTACATTTTGATAGATTAGGACCAATAGCAAGGAAAATCTTACATAGATTTACAAGATAAGATAAAAGAAATAAACAAGCCTGACTTAATGTACAAAATAAAGATAAGAGATGTTCTGTATATGCATTATTATTTATTTTAAACCCACCTAGGGATCATCCGTGTAAGCCACTAAAATATAACCTTGACATGTATAAACTCTGGCTTAATAAATGTCCAATAAATATACAAGATATAACAAAATTTGAATATAAATGTAATATACCAGTCAATGTTTATGAACCAGTAGAAAAACTTACAAGACCAGTGCGGATAGAGAAAGAGACAGACATGTAGATCTTATAATCATATTTGAAGGTGTCAATGATAAAGGAGAGAATAATTATCTACATTATTATTATTGTGGAAAAAAGAATTATCAAACACGGTTTCATCTCAAATTAATAAAATATATGATAAAACACTTTTGTGACAAGTATCTGAATTATTTAAATCTAAATTAAAATTATGAGAATACAAAAAGTATACAAGCAAGCATCTAACACAATAGACATAATGTCAAAATAGTTTTGTTGTTAAATTTAAAAACAGCCAAAACCACCTAAATGCTCTTTTTGTTCGTTATTGTGATTTTGAAAGTATTATTGAATCAATAAGTACTGAAGCTATAAAGAATCCTTGAAGCATCAATCCAGACTTAATACATCATAGACAACAAACACAGCAAATCACATACAAGCAGAATTTTGTCCTTCTCTTAAATCAATTCACAAGAAGTATGAGCCCATAGTTACAGAGGAGAAGACTGTATAGTTAAATTTTATGAATATTTTGAATTAATTTTAAAAACTGCTTATGAAAAACAGAGGCCAAATAACGCTGCCGAAATGATATTTAGCAATAAAGATATAAAAAAGCCCATTATGATTCCACCAATATATGTCATGTGTGAGAAGGAGATAAGGTCCGACAAAGCCAACTACAAAGTAAGACATCATGAACACTTACCTTGAAAGTGTAATATAAATTATAAATGTCTGAAATATATTTCCCTATTTACCCATAATTTGCCATGATCAAAAAATTTCAATGATATTAAATGATGAGAAAAATATATATCGTATGCTAAGGATTTTATAGTTGATAGATTTGAGAAAGAAGGCCCACAAGATGGAATTTTTTAAAAGAACAAGAAGAGTTTTAGATATTTCGGCGTTTATGGGCCAATCAGTAGAGCCATTTGCGAAAAATCTAATGATGATAATCACAGAAACATTAAAACATTTCGAGGACATCGAGAGAGAAGCCGACAAAACCTACTCACCTAACATGGTTTCCAGCATGTTTTGTAACATTTTACAACTGACTGCACCTCTGGTGCACGTTGTCTCTGTCCAGATTGGAATTCGATCACAACATCAGAACTTGATTGTACTATTTATTTGGATGGTTCAATTTCATTGCTACTAGATGTCAAATGAAACGTCTCAAAACATTGTATCTTTAAAATCTGTATATCTACACATTGTCCTGGATTTTACTTTATCCATTTTGTTGTTAATTTTGTGCTAAATTGTTTGTGATAGTTGTGTTTATTGATGTGTAAAAATTGTACACGATACACATTTTATCGAAGTTTTTTTTTTTTATGAATTGCGCCAAGCGCACGCGCCATTGATACCATTGCCATTGTCTGTGAATAAATATTGAACCATGTAGAAGTCAACGTTTGAACAGGTGTACTGTATTATACACATTTTTCAACCTTGTTCTCTTTTGGCAATCGTCTATCTAAGGTTTTATTTATAAGGCAATTACGATACAGGTAAAATCTGGTTACCAGTAGCTGGTATAATCCCTCTTTGTCACTATTCCTCATAGCACTTATTACTGGAGCCAATTCATATCATTTGAAGAGAACACGAGAGAAGTGTCAATATTTATGGCACGCAAGCTTCTTTTGGCTGGGAATCAGTTAGAGCTGACACAAAAAACCACCCAAAAAACCCAAAAAACAAAATAGACTCTAGCCGTTGTCTTACAAAGTCTTTTGAAAATGGCTATAAGCAGGCGGGATATCAGTTATTTAGTTCTATACCAAAAATACGAGAATACAGGGACTACCATGCGTGCACTATATAATGCTAGAAATGAATATGAATTGGATTTCGTTTTTTTATCGATACAGACGTAACTCCAGCTCATGATCTTTTATCTCTCTTTCCTAAACAACAATGATTTTTGTGTGACTTTTTTTTCTTCTAAATTGACCATGATTCCAGATTTAAGGAACAGCTAAAAAAATAAAATACTATACCCTCTTTCTAATATCATATGAAATTAAAAATGCTTAGGAGAATAAATTAGATTTTATGCCTTACAATGAAATAATTCAATACTGTCTTTTTCTGGTCAGGTACAATATAATTAGCTACTCCGATTGTTTCTTTTCTTAAACTTTTGCATGAAATTACATAGAAAGGTGTCAAGAAAATGCTTTAGTATGGTACACCCTCTTTTGTAAAGTTAAGAAGAGGATATAAACTTGCTGGCATAAACCATAAATGCTCTTAACTATCAAAAATCCCCCCCCCCCCCCGATACAGGCGTATATCGAAATGATCAAAAGATGAGACTCCAGGATGTAAAGCAAGTTCGTGATGATTGAGGTTGGTGTGGACCGAATTAGTTGTGTATTTGGAACTCATCTTATGAAGCTGTAATACAGTATGCAGTAAGGCTCATATGAGTTTGAACGAGGTTTACATGCACTCACTTATACATCACTTTCGTAAGTACGTGAGTTATAAATATGTTCTGCCACTCAGTAAAATAGATACAAAAGAGTACGTGTAGCACTTTGCTTTTTCTTTTTTTTTCCCTATGAAACAGCGGTCTTGAAAACTTGAAAGTATCAGGGAATAAGAGTCAGTTCTGGGGACAAAAATCGAAGAGTTTCCATTGCAGTATTACAGCCTGGATTAATATTAACATTACATGTCTCGACATTCATATTTCCCCATGATATCCAGTCCTGTATATGCCTTCTGCGTTATAAACATCCACACTTGTCAATAATGCTACATCAATGATCTCTAAATATGAGAAAGTCTCCCTGTGTAAATTGGATTCACATCGCAATATGTAACTATTTCAGCGCTAAATATATTATTTTTTATTAATTATTTTTTATTTTTATAAATTACTACAAAGATTGTATTGCTAGGTTTTTGTGGTCTTCTGAATCTTGACCTCAATTTTCGTAATTAATTGGCCAACTGAGGCTGGCATGCGTCTTTGTCATCAATGTTATGCTATACGGATTGGATAAAGCAAGGATACATACAGCTTCAGAAGTCTAGAAAGGGACATTATGGACAATGTACAAATTGTTAAATAGTACAATCTAACTAAATAAATGAATACATAAATAAATAATAATTCCATCACTGTCCATTTCTAAACGGCTGTAAGAATTTCTGGATTATTCATATTTTTGTATAGAAAAATTACCATACGGTCCTTGGACCACATATTAATTTACTAATTCCTCGATCGTAAATTAAAAATTACTGGACCACTTAGGCTATGAGAACAATCAATGAACGGCACAACTGCGAACACAGACTAATTTAAAATTGTTTTACACAAAATAAAGAATGGCAAATAGGTGCATTGTGATCAAACTTAACAGTTTTTAGAGAGGTTATGGAAATATTTCATGAGTCTAACACAAAAGGAACAATATCATTAACAAGAGATAATATGTATTTGTTTGCAAGTTTAGGTGGGAAAAAGTATGGGCAAAGCAAATTATGTTACAAAACACATTCAAGATAAGAAAAATATTTTCATCAGTTGATTCAAACTTTAAAAAAGAGATCTTACAATTGAATTAGAAAATATGCAGATTTACATAATCTGCAGAATGCATTCATTGATGATAACATTCGAATAATCAGCAACATCTTTGAAAGGAAGATTATCTAAATAGTTCAGAATGAAGAAGGAACAAAATATGGATTTAATGTGGATAAATCTACAAATTTGTCTACGGCTAAATTTAGATTACAACTTTAAGATCTAGTAACTTTGGCAAGGTCAGTCTACGACGATTTGACAAATGATAGAATTTGTGAAGAACAAAGATCGATTTCAAACGGGACATGATGACTGAGTTCACAAAGTAACGAGAAAAAGATCTCATAACAAAAGAGTTTATGTTAGCTTTGTGCATGACAAATAGCAGACATTGTTGACATGCAAGCATATAAAAATATAGCGACGGATAGAAATACATCTTGAAAGTGGTAAAGATTTTCTCGAAATAAACCGGCTTGAGAAAGGAAAACCAAGAAAGGGAGGTGACAGGGAAATTAAAAGATACAGTTTGATGGGGGAAATACTTGTACAGTAACAAATCTTAAGATTTTGCTGGAAAAGGAAAATGGCGAATATTTGCCACTTACTCAGACCAAAAAAGCATATGTAGTTGAAATAATTAAAGAACTCTAAAGGCTTTAGAAGTGTGGATGTATTTCAGTCAAAATCAAAACAACAATGGTTTGACGTTTGATCAAAGCTACTTGTTGGAAGAATATCACTTATCACACATCAATAGACATGCCTGCTGTTAATTTTAAAATCTGTCAAACAGTTAGAATTTCAAAACACAATACAATATTTGCAAAGGTTATTTTTCTAACTTTATGGAGGGAAGCTTTAAAATAAGGAGTGTGATTTTAGGTCACCCGGTAGTTATAAACATGAATTAAAGATAGCAATTGCAAATATAACATACAAAGAGATAACAGGGAACAATTTCTTTGACAAAGAATTGGAAAAGATGAATAAAAACCAATTAAAGAGCCATACAAAATCTTTATTAATGTTAGAGCTGCTAAAATTTCCAAATCATTGTCAGATGTCGTAATTTATAGTGTAACATAAATCATTAGAAAATTTATCCCAATCGACAACTTGAACAGTTTACATAATGAACGGAAAGATGAATACATGACATCAAATAATTCACTTAACTGGAGTTGGGTCATTTAAGGTAGATTTGCCTCTATCTGCATTCAGTGCTAGTTTAATTATAATCAAACTCATTAATTTCACAAATACAAACGAAAATATAAGAAGTGTTCGTAAATAAATCTGTATTTGTTGCTTTGTTATTATTGATAGATTGCACACCACTGGCAAGTGTTGGTATGACAACCATTAATTTAGGAGTAGCGTCTTGCTATGCAATAAAGTCTTACAGTGAAAAAAGATTCGACCAACAACTAAAAAAAAAAAGTAAGAAAGAACAGACAAATTAATGTTATTTCAAATACGAAAAAGAATATTCTTATTCAGTAATATGGTTCTGTGGCTCGTAACACACAATACAGAGTAAATGTTTTTATTTTTCGCGTGATCAGTATAACCATTTATTTTACACTAATATATCGGTAAAATTGTCACATATTTTATGTTAAATTTTCAAGCTGAAACACGTGAGTAAATAAATCACACTGAGATCAAGTAAATTTAAAGTAAGTAAACTACTCACAAATAGATCGAAGGATACTCTAGTTGATTTCAATCTTAAAGCATTTCAGAAATAGGTGTTTGTCTCCGGCGGAATGCTGTCTGCAGATAACATGATAGACTACTAATCAAAATAATATATTTATTGCTCATCAAGGAAACAATTTTTATATCGACGGATTAAGATAATATATATTATTAAGATATTCATGGCAACCACAAACAAATTGAAATTCATCCTCTAATAATTGTACATCGGTCTTAAGACAGAGACCTGAATACCTTCTAACCTATCCATTTGATTGCGTTTTCCAGTCTCCATTTTCAGTTTATGCTCTGCACATCTAAACTGGGTTAAACGTTTTGAAATTGTATATGGTAGTCTGCAAAAGAGATATTTTGTTCTGGATCTTAAAGTGTTTTGTATAAACTAAAGCATATACATTGGTGGTAATCTGAAATATCACTTTGCCAATTTTAATATGCTTTCATCCTTTGCAAAATTTGAGAAAGAAATACGTTTTCTTCTCCAACATTCTGAGCTAGTTACAAATAACTAAAATCATAAGCAAATAACATCTCCTTAATTTTGCCGCACTGGTAATACAATTTGCTTCGTCTGATCCTCTTAACACCATTAGTGTTGGTATCGAGTATTCTCATGACTTTTATCCAGTATTTATACATGTCTGCCACATTCACCTAGTATAATTGCATCACTTGTGATTTTCGCACGTAGATATTGTTTACAAAACTATACTAAACTGTTTCAATATCTCTAGAAAATTGAAATTCCCAAATGTTTGGCACGTAACATATGATTGGTTTTACAATCATGCCAAAAGTTTAAATATTTCATTGTATATTAAAATGTGCAAACATTTTCTGGTAACTAAAGATAAGTTCTGTAGCTTCTTAGCGTTAGTTGCTAGCATCTATTTCCGTTTTGTTCAGCTCAATTTCGAGGTGAAAAATAAGCATGTGTATTTACAATGGGGTACACAGTAGTTGCGTTTTGTCTTGAAAGTACCACTCTTCACTCTGTTCAAGATATCCCATATTTCTAACAACAATGATTTGTGTGTGGGTGTTTTTTCTTCTAAATTAACCATGATGCCAGTTTTATCACTGAAACGATCGTATGCATTTATTTGCACTTGTATCAGACCCACAGTGTCAACACAACTAGCAACATCAACTGCATAGAGAATTGCAAACACGTCTTTAATGTCTTCTGAAATAAATACACCTCTATTACATTCATATTTTAACTGTGAAGTTAAATAATTCATATATAGTGAAATTATTATCGGACTTTGAACAGTCTTGTCTTTTATTATATACCAACCAATTTTCTACCAAAGAAAGAGCCAGAATTTTACCTTCATTTCCTACAAGCAGGAAAACGATACAATCGTTTTCTAAATCCTTATTACCATACTCAAACGAGGCTGGAACTACTTTATCCTCGAGGTTTCCTGGTGACAATAGCAGCGCCCCTAGAGACGGAATGCCAACACTAGCAGTAAACAAAGCTCTCACAGTGACGTTAGTTAAGAAACATCGCGTTATAGGTAAAATATCTAAAAGATCTAAACCATGTTTTTGTCACATCAACAATAAAAAATAACATTTATTCCTTTATTTTTAAGTAGTAAAATATAGACAAAATGGTCGTCTAAAACAAGATCATATTCGGAAATCGCGTACTAAGACATTACGGTTGTACAGTAAAACCCATTTACGGAAATTCATAAATGGCAACGTTAGTGAGTTTCACGCATAATGGATGAATTTGAAATTATAAATGAGTAACATTCTGTGCAACATATCTGTACCATCAAGTTCCAACAATTTCTCCAATCCTGTTGTCAATAACTGTCAAAATAATGTTGTCATTCCCATGCCAAGTTCCCATCGGAGCCTCTCACAATGAACAGGAACAGTTCAACCGCATTCAACCTGGCCTCTGAAAGAAACGTCCCGAGTCATTCTGCTGGTGAAATCTTCCGTGATGCAAACTTTCAGAACTGCACAATAACTGTAAATCACATATATGAGTCTGCTGCCCTCAAGCGTCGAAGAATTCGTGTTATTGACAGTAATGGTAGTCAAATTGAGTGAGCGTTGTTTGACAAGCTTCATTCATAAAACTAATATTCATGTGCATGTCAGCCTTTCAAAAAGTAATTCGGTTTATGAAGTTAGTATTAAAGAGGTTGAAATGTATAACAATGTCTTGTGTTTTCAGCTACATATAGTAAGTTTATTAAATTATCCGAAAACTAATAGGTATATAACAAAAATATCATTATCACAGCAATGCGATTTTGATTGCTAGATCACGTCTCGTTGTAATGATCCGGATTTTCGTTCGCGTCTAGTAATGATCCTGATTTTCTAATGCTGACAACTCGACGTGATCCTGTGATAATGATATATATGCATTTAATGTGCATTCAGAATAATAAGTGTAAGTCTTAGAGTGTAAGTCTTAGGAGTACGAACAAAACTTTTTAAAATTTCGATTACATATCTTTTAAGATCGTTACCATTTAGCATCCATACCTTTGGATCTTCGTGATATCCGTAATCAAGCATGTTGTACTTTCTCGAATATCTTTTTTAAATCAACAAATAGACTATAAATTGCACCTTTCTTTTTGGAACTATATTTTCTGCACAATTTATTGAAGAATGAACATATTGCCATGTGTCGAATATCCTTTTCTATGTCAAGCCTGTGCCTCATCTAGTAAACAATTTTCTTCCGCCCATGTGTACATTTATTTCTCTATTTCAAATATCAGTAAAACTATTACACAATATATCTATCTATAATTACCAGTATCATTTTTCCAGCCACACTTATAAATAGAACATTTAATACGTTTTGCCAACTGTTTTGGAAACTTACCCGAATCAAGAAAAGCATCAAAGAGTGCAGTTAGGTAGTGACAAATAAGTTCGGTCTTACATTGATCAAATGTTATCGGTATCATATCAGGTCCAGGTGTCTTATTTTTAAGTCTGCGTAAACTGTGGATAATGTCAAAACTTGAGATCGCAGCATTGATCATATCGTGCCTATCGGGATATGTTTTTCATTATCGGACTGTTCAGCACCATCAAATTCTATTGACGGGAAATTCAAGAAAGATTTAAAATAATCATGCCAGTTCTAAGGAGAAAGAGGGGTTGATTCAACATCACTATTATATGTTTCTCTCAACAAATTCCAGAATTGCCGTTATTCCAAATCTATACAATGATGAGGTTAGCCATCTTTAATGATTCAACTATTTCTTGTGTTCTTTTATTTCAGTTTTTAGATGGCATATTAACATTTTTAGGGCTATGTTTACTTACTTTCATGTATCTAGTTTTTGACCAGTGAAGGCATTTTCTTTGTTGTTTAGGATCAGACAAATAACAAGAAGCACAATGAATGACACGATTAAAGTCTAAATCACCATTAGGTAGAAGTCAATTGATTACTATCAATAAAGAATGCTTTATTTCTTAAAGAAAGAGGAAAAAGCAAACACGAGAGACGCGAACGGTAAATCAAACTGCCGCATAGAATTTAGGCCGATTAAATAAATGTATTTCAAATCAACAGCATATTCTAAAATGAGAGAGAGAGAGAGAGAGAGAGAGAGAGAGAGAGAGAGAGAGAGAGAGAGAGAGAGAGAGAGAAAAATATTGCCAAGCTCGATATCAATAATAACCATCGTTAGACTTAATTTTTGAAAGAAACAGTCAGGTTAGATTTCCACATTTCAATTTATCCAGTTAAGTTATTATTCCTCCACCTTACTGGTGATTTATTGATCTTGACTTCCTTTCCAAAACAAACTCAGCACTTCTCTATTATTCATAACAAAGCTTCAAATGACTTTTTCGCCCAACTTTTGACACTTAAAGTGTAACAAAATGGCTTCATTTCAATTGCAATTGGAACCCACCTGAATGCGTACTTTAATCAATCTTTCTTTAGGGTAGTATTGCATGCAAAATATGAATGTGCGACTTGTCTAAACGCGAGGCGAAGCTTACATATTCGTAACCACAATTTAATAATCGATTGCCGTAACCTTGCTAGATATTTTTAGAAATGTTAAATTGTAGGTCTACTTAAAACGCTATTTTTTTGTATTTTTTTTTTTTTTGGGGGGGGAGGGGGTCATCTAGAATGGCAGGACTCCAGCCTCTCTCTGTCTCTCTTCCCCATCAGCCCGTCTCTCTCTCTCTCTCTCTCTCTCTCTCTCTCTCTCTCTCTCTCTCTCTCTCTCTCTCTCTGCATATTATTTACATTTTCCTTTGATCGAACTTTCAACTCTATATCTTTGAAAGTTTGTTATGTTGAATTAAGTATCGTTATTCACAGACTGTTTACAAATGGGGTAAAATGAATTGATTTTCTTTCCTTTCCGGTTCATAGGGTGTGAACCAAAGAAATTAAAAAGTGACTGACCGATGAGATTGCTGGAAATTGCAATGAAAAGAGAAAAATTAATTATTCCAGTTTCTGTTATCTAGTTCATAATGACCCACAAGATAACAAATGGGCATTTACCAGACAAAATCGTAACTCAGAAAATGTTCTGCAAAGCAAACGTTTTCGGCTGGATAAATAAGTGACAAGGCATCAAATGCAACACAGTGAAATTCTACACTTCATGCTTTATAAAATTAAACGGGATAAAAAAATGATTTGATCAAGGAGATTGAATACTATAGCGGGATGTGAAAGAAATGCAAAATTGTATACATTGTTTTGAACTCTCCATCTTCCATATGTTGTCATCTTCGTCTGCATATATTTCGTTGTTGACTTTATCATACCTATGACGTATAATTCTAATTACATTACGTATTCCAGTTTCAATTAGAAACATGTCATAGTCTCTCAAAAGTTCTAATTGAACACCTGATATTTTCAAACTAGCACTATGACCTACTCCTGGTGTGCTACGAAACATGTCATAGTCTGTCAAAAATTGTAATTGAACGCCTGATATTTTCAAACTAGCACTATGACCTACTCCTGGTGTGCTACGAAACATGTCATAGTCTGTCAAAAATTGTAATTGAACGCCTGATATTTTCAAACTAGCACCATGAGCTAGTCCTGATGAACTACAAAACTGAACAGGATGTAACTGTTAGTGCTTAAAACAGACATTCCTAAACTGTTCGAAAAAACCCCCATTCAGCATCAAAGTATTACGTAATAGTCGTATAGATCACCTAATGTTTAAAGACTGATGGTTGAAGTGTGAGACTACAGCATGAGATTCTGGTAATTATCATTTTATACGTTTTAATCATTTAGAGACGAGTAAAACGTTTCATAAAACAAGCTCCTCCCTGGAATCTTCTGACTTGATATATTGCTTTTTTTGCGTTGACATGGGTTCTTTGTCTCAGCTGTATCAGCCTATAGTTTATTTTATTTTTTTAACATTGTGTCATGCGACACTCATGAATGAATTCCACACAAGACCAGCTCTTCCCTAGAGTCTTTCTGGATTCTTATGTTGCTTCATGCATTCACATAACTACCTTTGATTTTGTATTTCATGCCTTTTTAAAAACCTCTTCCTAATAATGGAGGTTATATTTTACTTTCAATCGCGGTACACGGATACAAGGTAAACTGAGCACCACAAAGATCAGGGAGTGAACTGAACATGCCGAGAAGTACTGTCGATGAATGTTTCTTACTTCATTAGGCATAGAAAAACAAAATTATTTCCATCAAATTTATTTCGTGAAAGAGTTTTTTTTCATTTTTTTTCATTGCTGAAATCTGTCAGAAATTGTATATATACCTGGACTGCTTTTATTTTTCTGAGAACGACATTGTATCTTTCTGTAACCCCAATTTGCGCATCTTGAATTTAAAAGAATATACATAAAGATAAATATAATTTTATTACTTGTAGATTCATTTCTAAGAATTTTCAGTGTAACGTATAATTTGCATACACATATGCATAATAGAAACATAAATACAGACAGGAGAGACGAAGATAAGGTTATAACTTCTGGAGAAAAGAAATCTTATAGATGCAAACAAAACTTACCTTGTCTACACTCCCGTTCAATAAATTCAAAACCTGGATTACATTCGCACAGACCATTGGTGCATGTTGCATTTTGCTCCTTACAGTCGGTTGGTTGCGGACACGGTTTTCCTAGTGTTTGTTCTGAGAAAAATTTTTTAAAAAAGCCACATGCAAACGCATATTATGTAGTATTGCATATTATGGACATTTGTAGAAAATTTTATTTAAGTATTTCATTGTTACTTTTGCAATCCCCACGATTTTTGTATGCACTCAGTGCTTGCAACGGCGCATTTTGATTTGGTTGGTGAATATTCCCCAGTCCTAATAAGCTTGTTAATATGATTGCGCAAAAGCTATTGACCGTAGACAAATGAAATCTTGCTGGCATATTTGTATCGTTACATAGATGATCTGATTAGATTTTTGAGCCCATTACAGCAATTATTCAATTTATGTTTTTCTGTTGCACATTTTACAACATTTTGGACTTGGAAACTTAATAGATATGTCCGTATGCATATGTGGTTAAACTGATTAGATTTGTATACCATTATAGCCATGTTTCATATTTTTACCTTTTTGGACTTCAGCGGTGGCATAAGTGTGTTACAAGCACTAATATTTTTTTTTTTTTTTTTTTTTTTTTCTTTTTTTTTTGGCAAAGCGTTGTGTAATATTGTGATCACTTTCAACGCTACCTCCTCCTACAGTTTCAGACGAACATTCAATGAAACCTGGTGCAAAAGCTCCCCATGCAATCGGAACATCGATCGGCCATTTCCGTCAAGTCGAGAAATAATTCGGTTATAGTTATAGTTATACATTAGTTTGGTGGGTTTGATGATTCGCCTCTGGCGGAATGAACCGTATATGTTGCAACAGAAAGTGTTGACAATTGTCACATTGTGACTTTACCTCCTTTCACCGCCATACTGTTCCATGTATGCAAAAGTAGTTCCGGATATAGTTCTCAATGGCGGCTTATTAAATCAAAGGTTCTTTCGCGAATTAACGGAAAAGGTCGAGGATGTTCCAATTGCTCCATATAACACAGAGTGGCGTTACACGTATATATTGATTTCAGCTAGCTGCCCTCTCTTTCGCCATTCCCTCCCACCCACCCCCATCTCATTGGGTATCCATGGAGGGTTTAAATGTTCATAAGGTCAAAAAAGTGTAATTACTGCTACATTATATTTGAATGAACTTTTATATTTGTAATTGAAAACCATGGACAGGATATTTCAAACATGAAGGACAATTTAATATATCCAGCCAGCATTTGCCTCTAGGTCTATCCTTACATACCCCTCCCCACTCCCACTCCGGCCCTCACCCTCTTGAACCTCTATACACTTATTGGGCACGAAAATCACAATTCAGATGTGTAACTAACAATTTCATTGTGTATATCCTTACCCAAACACGAAAATCACAATTCAGATGTGTAACTAACAATTTCATTGTGTATATCCTTACCCAAACCTCAGATACTTATCCCCTGGGTCATATGTAACGTATGCAGCCATCATTTTGGACATATAAAGACAAAAACACATATGCAGCTGACATTAGAACGTAGGTCCATTCTTAACACGCAAGTACATAGTCCCTTATCATAGATTTGAAAGAACTGAGAACTACACCCAATGACCAGTTACACATTTACTAGGCATGAAAAGACGAATTCAGATATGCAACTGATATTAACCATATATATATATATATATATATATATATATATATATATATATATATATATATATATATATATATAATGCACATCTAACTTTACACCGTACCCTCAAAGATTAAATCAAGAGGCTCATGTGAGTGTGGTGTGCACAAGGCGTAAGGATACGCGTTTTACAAACACATACTTCTAATTCATAATATAATGCCTGTGTTGAATAATGGAATAATAGACAGGCACGCAATGAGACAAATAGATAAATAGATAGAAAGTTAGATTAACAATTAGAAAAGCGCATCGAAAGTAACACCTCATCTATCAAATGTATTTTAATTATTTCTGCAATATTTTAATATTTCCTTTTCTTTTTGTTTATTTTTTGTTTATTATTGTTCACAATCTACATGCATAGAGGAAAATATACACGCAGGTTTATTTTTTTACCGGATTAAACAAATACGGGAATATGACTCAAGTAATTTTTCTAAATGAAGTGACAATAAATTAATTTGTTGCTAGAATGTTTATATGACTTAACTATCTTTGGTTGAAAGATGTAACTTATGCAAGTAAATAAATAGCATATTTTTAACTACAGAAAATAGAGGGCGGTTGAGGTATATATAACTAGAAATAGGTTGTGCTTCTTTCTACAAACCTGCTGTATAATAGGTGGAAACTGTTTTATCTGCTCCACATCTACGTATTTTCAGGACAAAACCACGATAACAAGTGCATATTCCAGCAGTTCCATCATAGGAAAATGACGGCGAGTAAGCCTCTGCATGGCAAATGTATCCGCAATGAAGATTCGACATTACTGCCATTTGGTTCGTGATCTCATTGCTAATACACATATTTTCCAAGCTTTTGACCTTTGTGTGTATGATCCCATAAATACCATTATCAAGTGCGAACGAAGAAACTGAAAACACTCCAACTACTACAATAAAATGAAAATAAGGAAACATTTCCCGCTTTTCCATTTCTGGTCTATCTGAGATTAAAGCCAGTGTGTTATGTCACCACATAATCAGACAGTCAACAAAAACTGCGATGAAAGAAGCGGGCACAATTCCTGGAGATAAAAGCTCCCTTCCGTGGTTATCGCGAGATATAAAAGAGAAAGCGTATTGGAATGTTCAGACAGTATAAGATATGAATATGAAACAAACAGATCGCGTGATGTATCAAGACTACCATTGGACGATTAAAAACTCGAGGATCGATTAACTCCTTCCCTTTAGAATGTTACCATCGATTATAAGCATGCGTCTCAAAAACAGCGTGACACATAAACTCTGATAGATTTACTTAGGTCTATACACACGTGTACTATTTAATTATTATCCTTTTTAGCACTTGCATATTTGTCACGACCCCCATACCCAAAAAAGTAATCGGTCAGTTTTACCCTGAATTTACATTATTTACTGTGAAAATTTAAATACAAATAGATCTTTGTATAATAAAAAGTTATATTATATATATATATATATATATATATATATATATATATATATATATATATATATATATATATATATATATATATATATATATATTGTTACGACTCTATGGTCTAAGAAAAATGTAACAGAAAGAAAGTGAAACCAACGTTGTTTGTGAAATCAACAATTTATTTCTGTATAATTAAAGTGAAAATTCAAAAGACACTTACAGTAATGTGAATTAAAATCTAAATAATCCAACAATTCTAAGTGTCCTAATCACAAGTATTAAATATAGAATGTTCTGAGTGAATGAATATTCCGAATGAATGGCTAGTCTGGAGTGTCCTGATCTACCCTAATAATGTAATCCAGATCATCTTTGAGGATGTCCACATGTATCCAAAAGTCATATATTTAAATCCAAAGGTTGATGTAAGCACTTTTGGTAACTCCAATTAATGTCCCAATAAATAATTCTTTACGAATTATGTATAGAGCAATACAGCATTACGGCATTACAGTATTACAAGGTTACAGCACAACTATTATTCCAAACAATCTGATGATTCCAAAAGACTGATCATAAAAAAAATCAAGAATATTTCTTTCACAAGATTTAAAATTGGAATGGAATCTTGTTTACCAAATGCTGTATAAATATAAGACAAGTCACATGACAGAACATTCTAGAATATTAAATGGTTCGTGTGACATTTAACACATAACTCTAAGGAAAATTCTAGTTTTATCTGTAAACAAAATCAACCCTGACCTCAAATTGAATCAACAACTTGTTTACCACAAACCGTCCTTGAACTCAAATACTAAGTAAACAATCTAACTCAAGGACAATAGTTAACTATGTGGACCTTACACACAAAATTAAGCTTTGAGCAAATATTAAAGTCAAGAAACATTTACAATTTCCTAAAATATTTATAATATTTATAATATTATATAAACATCATACATAACACACACACACGCACACACACACACACACACACACACACACACACACACACATATATATATATATATATATATATATATATATATATATATAAATATATATATATATATATATATATAATATATATATATATATATATATATATATATATATATATATATATATATATACTGAAACTGAAAGTGATCCAAGGAACTGCTCTCTGCTCAGAAGGGGTGAGCTCCTCCAATCAGATTAAATTACAGCCAAAACACCTATGATTTAGAGAGAGATGTAGAAAGAATGTAACAAAGGTAGCCAGCACAGGTGACTGGAGTTTGCTCATTGAAATAGAGTGAATCACACAAAAGGTTCTGATTGTTGTTAATTGTGTGCCACCCCCGACAGACCATAGGTCAATGTGAAATATAAATGATCTATTATGTAAATGCAAATACAAATAGATCTTTGCATAATAAATACTTACAATATTTATAACTTGCCAGGTGACACACACACACACACACACACACACATATATATATATATATATATATATATATATATATATATATATATATATATATATATATAGAGAGAGAGAGAGAGAGAGAGAGAGAGAGAGAGAGAGTGTTCTGAAATTGGTTAGAAGTGTAATAAGACGCTCACATTATTATATTCGGATATTAAGATATACCGACGAACTGCAAAAAGAAATAAAGAGAACGGTGAGGCAAATTACATAGGGGTGGAAGAATTTTGAGCAATAACAATTAACTGATTTTCAGTTATTTCTTTGTAAGTAAGTGACTCAAAATGAGAGAAACATGTTCATGATTGGTGAATATTACATGCAAGGAGATGTACAGTATGATAATGCGAGGAGCAATGACAATGCTAACAGTTATAGAAATTCCATTTAATGGGTTCCTCAATACAGAGTGGAATTAACAGTTGGACGTTGGCGGACAAAACTGTGCAAGAGTTAGTATGCCGTTTAAACTCGAAATGAAATGACAAATTCCCACAGTATTAAAGGGTTACTTCGAGTCTTTGTGAATTCATAACCTAACATATGGACAAAGTGAGATATGAAAAAATGAGGTCTTTTGTTCTTGTATTCTACAAACTACAAGTTTGATGTAGCTGTACATCAAGTCCCACGAAAAAAAGTTTTAGGGAAAAAAAGTTTTGGGGAAAACAAGTTTCGGCATTGCATATCATGTTTAAAGCTTGTCTTTAGGCAGCCTTGAACTCATTTAGTCTGTATCTATCACAGCTCCATGAACAGCAGCATAGGTAGCAGAAAAAACAGTTTTTAAAGAGTTCACAAGGTATCAGTGTCAGAACATAGTCGAAGAAAGGTGACGGGGAAATTTGACAAGTATCTGAGTTGGGTGGGTATACAAAAGTAAAATCGTCACCAATATGGCAAACACCTGGTATATTGAAAAAGATTTTGCAAAATCCACTGCAGGGCTTGCGTGAAGGACTAAAACATTTGCGGAAGTTGTTGTCTGGAAAAGAGAGATCATGTATAATCAAATTATCCGAATTCACTGGATGTCTTTTGGGCACCAAAAGAAGGATGAAACAATAAACGGATCAAATGGAGCAAGACGGAAGGGTCCCGCTATTCGTCCAATGAGAGATTCTTTCTGAATTGCATTGGTGACAATAACTGCATGAAGAATAGTTGAGGCATTATTTTTGGCGATGTGGTTGTGTCTTTTGTTTACAGCTTCTAGATGGAAACCAAATTTGATTCGAGATATTACAGCTGCGGCCACATTGGGATCATAATGCTTTACGTGGTGGTGTAGCTTGATAGGAATACTTGGTGTAGGAACTGGTCTGCGAGGTGATTGATGGCAGGGTTTATTTTAAATTTATAGTCTGATTGGACGTTTTATTTTTGTATTTGGAGCATGAGGTTCCAGATAGGTAGCGGCAAGTGGGAACAACTGTGGATGTTTCAACTTTGCTGGTTTGAACAGAGCGCCTCCTTGGAAAGTCCACCAGTAACATTTCTGTACACGCGATCATGCTTTCTTTATCTGCGGAACTTCGCTGTTGTTACGAAAGGCTGGTGTGGCGCTCGCTCAGTCTTGCTCTGCAGTTATAGGTCTCTTGCTTGACGAGGCATGTCATGGAGACTAGGAATCTGGAAATAAAGGATTTATTTTCTCTTTTTGTTTGCATGCTTTGCACTTTAGCCATACATATTACATGCACATTAAAGGCTCCCTCACGTTTCTAGTATATCAGCTGTGCGAGTAATGTTGTTTTATTTATTTACGTCTTATTTTAAACGTATCAGAGCTATATTTGATCGCGGAGAGAGAGCATATTTTGACATGCTCTTTTTTGTTTGTTGTTGTTAGGTTTTTTGTTTTTGGTTGTTGTTTTATTTATTTATTTTTTTTTTTTTTATAAATGGCCAATATTAGGCACTGGTGTGGGTCTCAAGTTATTTAGAAAAATATTTCGGCGGAGCCAAGATTCAAGCTGCCAAATTCTCGATCTGAACTACAACCATCATACTGACTGAGCTATAAAATACCAACATACAAAGCGACCTCTTCAGCGAAGTATGACCGTGACATTTCATTATTGATTGCCTATTAGTCTGTGTATGTTGCAGTATCTGAACTTTAAACCTACACTTTTTGTTATTAGGATGATTTAAATATAATATGGTAAAGATTTGATATAGTAGTAAATAAAGGCAGTGATTGACTTAATTTAACTTAATTACTCCTTAATAATCATTGTTTTATTTTTGTGCGTGGTAAAATTCTACACACACTGTTTGACCTTGTGATATAAATGTTTCCATTAATAGTCGACTGTATTTCATATTGAATGCAGACATTCATAGTTCTTTATAACAAGTATCAGTAAACGTTTTACGGACTGCATAATTTATTGATTTTCTATTGACGTTTTAATGAATTTCGAACACAACGAATGTTTCCTTGATGTTTACTGATTTTCTCTTGGGTCGTATATCTTAGTCTGTCTATTAATTACTCAATGCAGAGCACAATTAAGAGCTTATAATGTGCTACAGGAACTAGGGTGTTTTTTGACTATTTATGGAAATACCTGTTGTCCAGTTCTGCAATATCACTATGGTCTAGGAAAATAGAGGGTATTTTGAGTAGTTATGAATATAACAGTGCGGGAATATACATTTCTGGAAATTTCTCGATGCATTTAAATTCACGTTTGGGCTGAAGTACCATACTATTTGAAATTTCTCTTTGGTCCAGCTCTGTCCTTTTTGTAACTACTCTCGTCATAATGATGTTACCGTTAACGTTAACATGGGTCTAATCGCATGCGCTTGCAAATTTTTGGCTTTGTTTTGGAGAAGCCCAGGTTCGAGCCTTAATGTTAGAATATAATTCGTGGGCGATTTTCCCTGATTATATTAACACAGTACCAATGATCTTTGCCAAACCTAGACTTATCCATACTTCCTAGCTCTTTCTATCCTCGCACTGGCCCAGTCATGTCTAGTTCGAGGTGTAAAACAAATCATTTTAATTGCAATTTTACCACGCCATAATGCTGCACATTTCAACAACAGAGTACGCGTTCTCAACCTTCACGTTCAGCAAGCATGTTCTCAAGATCCTAATGTAACTTATTGTCATCACCGGGATTTCTAAGGGGAAATAAATATTTCTTTTTTATGGCGTACATTGCAGCCAGCCAAAAGGCGTGCTACAGAAGTATATGAGTAGCTGCTTTGCCTGAACTTTGGCTGTAAGCATCAATAACTACATTAACTAGCGCCAACGCCACAAATGTAGCCCGATCGCTTATGTAACAGCTTCACAGTTCAAGGGAAGTAATCCAATCACGTTTTGTCATCAACCCTCTAATCGAGCTACGTGAGTACTCGCCCTTGTTACACCGATTTTGCCCTTTGTGGAAGATTAATATTTGTTTTATCAGGTCGCAGAATTAAAATGTGTTCTATACACCTCCTACCTTAAATTTACCCGACTCCGTGCGTGCCAGTTTTTGGTTGCTATTTATGCATTAGAAAATTGTTATATTTACTTCACGAATATAAGACAGTCAAACGATACTCGAACATTGATTAAATACAACCAAAACTGGTTAGCTTTTTGATATCTGATATTTCACGGAAATGTACGATTTTACTTTTTGCGTGCATTGTACCATATAAATAGGTTTTAAGGCTGGTTTATAATAATTTATTTATTTAAGGCTGGTTTACAATAATTTATTTATTTATTTATTTATTGTTAATATGGCAATATTCACGTTGATAAGATCGCAATTAGTATCTCTACCATCTTTAAATAACACTTTGTAAGAATGGTCAAATAATAAATTAAAGATGTGTTTCATACGTTATAGATGGCATTGGGGTCGGCTGATGAAGACTGAGCCCCTATCTATTCCTCTATTTATCTTTTGTGAAAGCCTGTCTAACACTAAAGTTTATATTCCTTTATATTCATATTTTTGCAATGTTCTAATGTGCAGCTACCGTATGCGTAATATGTATTTTTATTACTATTGGAATAAACTCAGTCCATTAAGCACCTGACTACCTGATGCAAATAATCGCATATTCCAATCTGATTCTGATTTATCGTTTTCCACACATTAGTTACCCTGTTGAATTTTTTGGTATGTGTCCTGTATGTGTCCTGCCTGCAGAACATTGAGCTAGTAGTTCAACATAGCCCAAGCACAAATATATATATATTTATTTATTTATTCATGAGGATTGATGAAAACGTTATATATCAACGCTGTAAAGATGAGGTTACTTAACTGTTTACAATATTTTTAGTTGTCCTTCTCAAAGCAACTTTCTTTGCACTTATTGCACTTCTCCCATCTTGTAACCCATGTTCCGAAGACGTGCTGCAGCTATTTACGTGACAATATTCGCAACCTCGTAACGAATCTTTGAATTTTTGAGACATAACAAATACAGAAGTCGCAAGGAACAAAATTTGAGCTGTATGGTGTGTAATTTTGAGTTTCAACGCCAAGTTTGTGTAAGGTATGCATTACAAACTTGCATGTGTGTATATATATATATATATATATATATATATATATATATATATATATATATATATATATATATATATATATGGGGGGGGGGGTGCGTCATCCTGTTATCCTGCAGGAAAATAAAGCCGCCCCTTATTAGGTCTGGACACTGTGAATAGCCTTATGTGAATTAGATCTGATTACTGTGACATAGTATTGACTATTCACTGCAGTGTTCTCCATACCATTTGGTTCAAATTATTCCTTGTGTGTTAAAGAACATAATGCACATAACCTTTCAACCATATTTGGAAAAATATTGTTTTTTAGGCGATAGCGAACTTGAGTGCTTCCATACATTGCGTTGTGTATTACTTTGGGGTTCAAAATAGTGGATCCAAGTTTCATCACATGTATTGCTCTTACTTCAGAAATTATAGCCTGTTATTTTGTACCTGTATAATAATTTACTGCTGATCTTTACCCGTAACTCCATTTGTTCTTTATCAAACAATCTTTGCACCCAAAGGACACAAACTATGTGCATTTCTAATTCCTTGCTTATAATTTCGTCTGTACTTCCGTATGAAATATCAAAATTGTCCGCTACATTTCGGACAGTAACAAGTCTGTCTTCATTCACAAATACTACTATTTCTTTTGAAAGAGACGTCCTTGGCCAACCGTTTCTTCTATCATCATAAACAGTCTCCCTACCATCACTAAAATGTTGCATCCATCTACTGATTTCAGATTTAGACTGTGATATAGGTTCATAAACAGCATCAAAGTTAGCTTTTATCTTTGTAAAGGATTGTCCTAATTTTGGATAAAATTATATAATCACTCTCTGTTCGAAAACGGATTCATCTGCCATTTTGCCACCGCGTCTACATATATTACGTAGTAAAAAATTGAAGTAACTAAATCTGTGAGGCTATGAACTTAAAAATGACGTCACGTCCTAAATTTGGACGTGTTATTTATAGACGGGTGAATTTTTATGACGCTAGTTTGCTTTGTTTCGAAGTTATTGCATTTGTTCTAGAACTTCTCGATGAACCCGTATGTGTGTACATATACAGATGCATGTGTGTGTATGTGTGTGTGTTTGTTAAAGGTGCAAAACGGGGACATCGGTGAGAATACACACCAACATACTGGAGACACACATCGAAACGGGGACGTCCCCGTTTTGTAATAGTGGCAGAGATGGATTGCCACGACTTTACTTAGTAATAAAAACCTTGAAATAAACGTATCTGAGTATGTCCCCGTTCGGTTGGTATTTTTTCACATCATACCATACACAAAAATACACACGTTCCACTCGACTCTAAACATCGTGTGTATCAGTCGAAAAAACGAGTCCCCGTTTACAATTTTCATTTGTCAGCTCCGCTGCCTTCTCGCGCACTTTTTTACCAAATTACTTACTGAAAATGGGACCACGAAGATCTAACAGGATTCAAATCAGGCATGTAAGGATGGACAAATATGTCTTATATATTTTTTTTTAGTACAGAGAGGAAGATCGATTATGTGTTTATTATTATGGATGACCCACTGGTCGTAACACACTTTCGCCAAATTAGACAGATCAGGAAAGAATGATAACTGAACAGACGGTTTTGAGAATATAGTGAACATCACTTTTTTCAAATAAATTGATAAGATTTATGCAGATATTCTTCAGAAAAATTACGATGGGCATGAGACTCTAGCCATTCAGTTCTGCTTGTACATTTTATCGTTTAGTTACATTTTGAACCATCTGCCTTTCGAAAAGAAATACATCGCAACATATGAACGCTTGAAATGTAGTTAAATTATGATTTGAATATAAAACACTATATCAAAGATTGCTGTTGTCTAATTTTAAGCATTTGCGTTATGATTTGAATTTTGATGAAGAAATTGTAACAAAGGTGATTTCGTATTTTTGCATGCAGTTTAAATATTTGTCTCCATTAAGTTTATTATTACTATTAGTAATACTACTACTTCTGCAAATCATCTCATCATCATCATCATCATCATCATCATCATCATCATCATCATCATCATCATCACTGTCACGAAATTGTATATACTAAAATACCTTTGTATAATATATGAACGAAAATGTGCATGTGTTTCGTTGCCGCGTACAGCATTACCCAGAGGTGTATAGTTTTAGCCTTAGCTATTTCAAAATACTGAGTTCGGTTCACCCACCGCTTCACGAATAAAGTGCCAGCGTTGAGAAACATATGAAAGCGACATGGGACGCTTCGACGCCGCGCAAGTTGATCATATGAAACTAAGTAGGCTACATCGGCATGCTTCCTTTGCCTAGAATATTTACCATTCCGCTCAAGTTTCATTATGTCGGTTTTCAAATTTCATACCGTGAATGCCTTAATGCCGCGCGAGTTGAGTGACGGACCGAGTTTGCGGATTGACATCAACCGGCCAAATTCAGATAATGTTAAACTGACCAACGCAGAGAGAGAAGAACTTAAAGAATAGTTAACTGAACAATGTACATACACATTACACAAGCAGGCTAGAAAAAGATTTTCCTAATACACAATGGTCTAGATTTTGTTTTCATAAAAATTTGAAGTACAGTGGCCCAGGTTTTTTCCATAAAAATTTGAAGACCAGTGCCCAAGATTTTGTTCTTTTACATAACAGCTCTATTTGAAGGTCAGTAGCTTAGGTGGTCTATTAGGAGTTTCCATAACAATCTGGAGGATAGGAAGGGAGTTGGCCTTGGGTAAACGGTTTAGAGCGGATGAAAACTGGTTAACCGGATTAAACTGAATAAAACAGAATAAGTGGCACAGGACCTGGGTTTTTTATATTATTATGGCATAACATGTCTATACAGGCTTTATTAAGTGTCACGAAGCAGCAAGGGTTGACATTTCCATACAGGCTGCATTAGGTGCCACGTAGCAGGAATGTTTCACATTTGAAAACAAGCTGCATTAAGTGTCACGTAGCAGCAAGGTTTGACTTGTCAAGATAACAATTCAGAGATAGAGGTTCGAAAAAAGTGTGAATATATATATATATATATATATATATATATATATATATATATATTTATACAACTATTTAAGTAAAGAGTATTTGTGACGCATTTTCGTGAAGCTTTGTTGTGAAGATTATTTGATGATTTGGTTATAATAATAATAATAATAATAATAATAACAATATGGAAATAAAGAAGTAATATATATATATATATATATATATATATATATATATATATATATATATATATATATATATATATTGCCTCATGACGTGAATGAATGCCTACTACTGTCCTGTACTTGCATATAACCGTCATCTAGTCCATGGTCCAGGTGATAGACGTGACCCGATATATAGTAATTATAATGCAATAACTTCAATGAAGCTTTGCGAATCTTACATTAATTATTACATGAATCAAGTGGAACATAAAATAAAAACGCATAAAATACATATATAGGTCAATTTGACAGAGTAACAAACACACAGATAGATAGATAAACAATAAAAGATTCATTACAAAATAGTTGTATTGTGAAGAAAAAAATAGCGTTTAATTTTTTCTTCAAATATCCGATTGACATTTTAGTATTAAACGCATATCTTTTTCTTCTCTCAATAGTAACTGCTCTTTGAGAAGTTATGCAACTACATACATTAATTATACCTTTCCTTCTTCTTAACATAAGAGTGCTTACACTGAATCTTGTACAGAGTAATAAACCACTTAGAACAGGGCTGTTATAGGACAAGTAAACAGTACGAGTACGTAACATTTTTTCTGAAAAATACCAATCCTCACCTGAATCGTAAAATGTCGATTGATTTAAAACCTCTGATGCTTTTGAATACTCCTGCCAGCTAAAAATAAAATTGTTAAATTTTTAGCATGCTCTTACTTTAAGATTTATGAGTGCTTCAGTCGGCATACATATGAACCTGCTGGGTCAATACCATTCCTGCATTACCCAACTTGGAATGGTTCCTGACATCTCGGCGACAGCTACAGGGCGATATAGCCATCCCACATCGGGTAATTGGGCGTACTAAGCACGGTCCGTTAGATCCAAGGAAATTATTTAAAGCCCAATTTCTCGCTTTTATTATTTGAGAGAGAGAGAGAGAGAGAGAGAGAGAGAGAGAGAGAGAGAGAGAGAGAGAGAGAGAGAGAGAGACCATAATTGTAAAAATATTTTAGATAAAAAAGTCATGTGATATCACAGTTTATGTCGAGTTTGCTATGATAACTTTCCCTTGCTGAAAAAAGGAACCAAAACCATACACATGAATTAAAGATTAGTAGAAATTAACGAAATTTTTATAAAATAACATCAATAATTTCAGAAAGTTGTCGTAAAAGAAAAAATTTCTCAGAACTCAGCAATTCAATGATTAAGAAGTGTTTGGGTCGTACCTGCTTTCTTTCTTCTCAGAAATAACATTTAGAGAGATCATGCAATTCATCGCAGTGCATTTTTTTGCACGCAAAGTTGGCACAGTCCTTCGTGTCTAGGCACATTTTCCCACCGCCCCTTCCCTACAGGTCAGCAATGATTGCATTTCGAAATTTTGTGATATTTTCCTTATATTTGTTTTCATAATCCGGTATACAGATGTTTAATTAGCAATATAACCGCTTTATTGGGACAAAAAGGTGTCACCAGTCTGTAGAAGGGGGTTCTGTCATGTGCAATCTGCTCCCAGTCTAAGATTTATTTTTGAGTCTGTATTACACATTTCTTCAATAACAGATGAATGTGATACAGAAGTTACTGCTGGCGAATAGTTTGTTTGCTGCACGAACGTTTTGTTTCGGGAAGGGGGAGGGGTCAAGCTTCATGATTGTGCCATTGTATCGATCGTCAATCATCAATCATATATATATATATATATATATATATATATATATATATATATATATATATATATATAGAGAGAGAGAGAGAGAGAGAGAGAGAGAGAGAGAGAGAGAGAGAGAGAGAGAGAGAGGAGGAAGAGATTATAGCGTGTGAAATTTGACGGCCGACATAATGAAACTTGAGCGGAATGGTAAACATTCGCAACTTTGTCGGGTGATTTTCATGAGTAAACTCTGCCGGTCACTCACCTTGGGCGGTGTTAAGACTTTAACGGTATGAAATTTCACGGCCGACATAATCAGACTTGAGCGGAGTTGTAAACATTCGCGGCACATAAAGCATACTGATGAAGTGTTCTTATTTTCAGATGGTAAATTTGCACAACTTCAGAGGGTCCAATATCGCTTTTCATAAAAACCTGATTAATTCGAATTCTCTGGCCGTGGATTTGATTACAAACAGGGTACTTGTAGCCCTAAATTCTCTCTGTATAGTCACAATACAGACGCGTTTTTCCGGAAGCTGTCCACTTCACGGAAGCAAACTTCAGCTAAAGAGATATGTAAAAATAGAAATGTATTATTTCTAGCTATCCGTTCTATGTGATAGACTTGTTTTATTTATTGGATGTTTCAGAATTTATTCTAAATTTTACAGCCAGTCAGACCTATATCACATAACGCCATGCTATTGGATAGAATATTGTCTGTTTCAGGTTAATCATAACTGAACAGACAGGTTGAATTCAATTATGTTGCATGCAGTCAATGATGATTAGTTTTCGAGTTCTTATAATCCAGTGAGATTATTCTTGCAGGAGACAGATTCACGAACGAACATGGTTATTATAATAATAATCTCGTACAGTTGTTCTTATGAAATAATTTAATGTATAACGAAGTCATTTCATGTGCGCTCATGCGTAATGTATATCATTGTATTCGTACTTAATCGTGTCTTGTGTATTACACGGCTCAGTCATTTTATGTTAGCTGTTCACGGGGAGTCATCGAACTCTGGGGTTTTGTGTAGATGGTGAAGTTGCTCCGAAGGACGGAATCGGATTACCCAGCGGGTCTGCAGGATAAGGAGGTTCTCGGGAGATCCTTCGGCAGTCTGGGAGGGAGCTGACCACGTGAGGTTGTTCCTTCAACATTGGAAGGCAGCTGTGGAATCGGAAAGCTCTCGTGATCGTTTACTGGGCGCAACGAGATGAATAATATCATACGTTCCACTTTTGAATCAATCTAATTAAATATCACTATATGTGTGAAAATTTAATTAAATATTACTATATGTGTGAAATATTAATTCAATAACACTATATGAGTAAAAATCAATTATAATATAATTGTTGATGAACCATATATCAATCATACTTGTTTATAAATTTCATAGTGATCATGTCATGTTGTTAGATCCACATGTCAACCATATTTGTTTATAATTCCATATATTAATCATATTTGGGGATAGTTCCATACGTTGATCATATCCGTCCATATACGGGATCAATTGTGTTTATTTGTTGAAATTCCACGTTTGGATCGGTTCCATTTAGGAACAATATTATTTTTTATATCCATTGTTGAACTTTGTGCACGTCATTTTGTTTTATCTGCTGTTGGACTTTATGCGCACGAGTAAGGTGTCAGATTCAATCATTGTTCATATGCATTAGAAATAAACATCTCATTCACGTAATTGTGTTTAGTGTTTTCGCTAGATAAAATCCCACCGGCTTCAATCCTGTTGCAATCACCACCACCACCATAATCATAATCATCATTGTTGAAAAGGAGCATAACAATGCATTCGTTACCTATAAATCAAGTAAATAATAACGATAACCGTTCCTTTCCTCCTCTTTACAGCGTTAGAGGTAAATTTGACAAGTTGATCTTGAGGTAATTGGAACAAAATAGATTTCTGTAAAAACTTAAACATAAAACAGTTCTCATAATTATATTAAGTGTTTCTCAATGTATCTTTATTGAGCAAGCATGCAGTGTAATCGTAATGTAAAGCAAAATGTTTATGATTCTTAATGACTAATTTAAATTGTCGAATATTTCGCTTTCTTTCTTTTTATTTTGTTTCTTTCTATCTTTTTATTTCTCTTTCTTTCTAATTCCGTTTAGTCGGTACTTTTTATATTCTCTACATTTTACTTAATTTCATTCATTCTTTCTTTCTTTCTTTCTTTCTTTCTTTCTTTCTTTCTTTCTAGCTTACTTATTTTTATTCTTTACAAGAAATCCAGAGACTAATAGCACCACCTCTTTGAAAGATTTGAGCGCAACTTTGATATTTGTTCTTCGAAATTTAAATCACTGTGGTTCTACGAGTAATTTATCATACACTCATAATACATCAAAGTTAATTTTAACATTGTAAACTCTATGAATTCCCTCGCTCTCTATCATTTTTTTAATGCCTGAAAATTGTTACCAAGCACAGACTTTCTGTCCTCAAATGTGCATGTATCTGATTACAATACTGATGGAGAAACATGTTTATATTAGCAGAATTGTGTAATCTATTGACATGATAATAATTACAGAACATGAAGCAGCCTGCTCAGTTTGAGTCGACTGAACTACCTTTGTCATAGACTGGAGAAGTATCTATTGATATGACTCCTGAAAAGGCGGCAATTCTCAACCATGCGTATGATGCACAAGTGCCACAAGCGTATGATACACATGTGCTACAAATCGTGCCCCCTCTCTCCAACACAACACACATATTTACATGCATATTATGTATATCTGACTCTTTCCTAAAACATTTACAAAAGAATATCATATTGTTCTCAAATTTATGATGCTTTTCTCATTATTTAATTTGCATTTTATTTCGTTTAAGTTAACAATGACTTCCAATAATATGTTTGTAAAAACTATTTTCAATAAGCACATAAAGCTGAATAAAAAAAAAAGAAAAAAAAAAAGAATTAGATTCAATTGAAATTAATAAATTTTAGCGAACCTGACTTTAGACTTTTACGATGGAATTAACATTACATAATTATACCGAAAGTATCTGGTTTGTAGCATCGTGTAGCCAGTGAGTTTGTGTGAACCTACGATAAGATAGAGGGGCGGATTTAAAGGGATTCGTGGTGTTCAACCGAACTCCTTTTCTAGTAAAAGTGCTACTTTTTTGAATTTAAAAAACAAAGATAAATGTGACCATCAAAACAATCCACCACAGTTTTAAACTCGAACCCCATTAGAACCCCCCCCCCCCCCCCCGAAAAAAAGTCATAAATTCATCACTCCCTTTCTTATCTCAATCCTCTCTATTTTGTCCCAAAATTTGGGACTGGAGGAGGCAAATAATAAGTTCAGTTGCGGAGAGGCACATGAAGTGTCATATTTTGGTTATCAATCCAACTGTCGAATGTACAACTTAATGTGTTATCAAATGAAGACATTATTTCTCTTCCATCCTAGGTTTCGTATCGAGAGAGAGAGAGAGAGAGAGAGAGAGAGAGAGAGAGAGAGAGAGAGAGAGAGAGAGAGAGAGAACTAAATGTGGTCGCAAACGTGTTCAGAAAATGCTTCTTTTAAAGAATGATGTTTGACCTGCCATTCGCGTATAGGAGGGGGGGGGGGGGTCTATGTCGTTAGATTTTCGTAAACATTTTTACAAATCCGAGGCATAATCGTTTTTAATGGCTCTGTCAATAGATTTTTCTATTAGCATACTAGTTGACAGAGTTATTTCACTTAATTTGGTAATTCAATTATTAATCTAGTGGATACAGTTCGTTGATACATAGACAATACTTCGCTGCGATTATGAAATTTAACATTAAAGTATCACATACCTAATTTATTAAAACGGAGTCATATATATATTAGATCAAATTCGATTTTACAGTATATGAGTATTAATCGTCAGACGTATCACATGACATTTAATTGATAGATGCTTATGTATGCCGGTATTTATCTCTACAGAGTAGTCTATATAAATAATATTGTGTTTAAACAGATATAATCTTTCTTTCTTTTATGAATATCAACTTTCTCCCTTATTCTCTCCCCTATTATTACGACTTGTGCTACAGTTGCAGACTCAGTTTATATATTGTAACCAATATTATTAATTATCATACATATTTAAGATAATTTTTATTTACATGATATTATATTTCCATTGTTACTGTGTATTTTCATAGATAATATTTGTACTGACATCATGGAACTTGTAATTGTTTGTATATGTATACTGAAGGGTCAGTAGGCCTGATGGCAATACAGTTCTTTTCCCCAACTCCCCCCCCCCCCACACACACTTACACACAACCACCTACCCATACTTACTACTACTACTAGTATTATTACTACTACTAATACCTTTAATAATAATAATAAAAATAATACAATAATTTGCTAATATATAATCATATAACTCTGCATATAACTAATATGCATATCAAGACATTGGTCAGCATTAACAACTTATTCTCAAAGCCTTTATTTATTTGTTTTAATTGTGAAACTAGTATGAGAGAACGAGAGAGGAATTCATTATACTTGAAATGACAATACATAGGATGAATATATTTGGGATCATAAAAAACCCATCTAAAATACGCAAAGCAGTGATAAGCCAAGTCTGAAATGAGACAAAAGACTAGAAAACCACTCCCACCCCGATATTGCATGAAAAATGCATACACCCAATACCACCGACCCATCCCCGACTATTTTTCAAAGCAATTCTCTACAAATAATAATAATAATAATAATAATAATAATAATAATAATAATAATAATAATAATAATAATAAAGATTTGCTAATTTATAATCATAATACTCTGAATATAACCAATATGCATATAAAGACATTGGTTAGCATTAATGACTTATTCCAAAGCCTTTCTTTATTTTTGCTTTAATTATTAAACGAGAGAGAGAGAGAGAGAGAGAGAGAGAGAGAGAGAGAGAGAGAGAGAGAGAGTGAGAGAGAGAGATATTCATTTTCAGGCTAAATGATATGCATGTACCAACCTGAGTTGAAATCTGCTAGTAGAACTAAGTTATCATCTGGAAATTATATGCATAGTAACATTGACCTTGACATTGAAACGTGGATAGACGTTGAAAAATAAATAAATAAATAAATAAATAAATAAATAAATAAATAAATAAATAAATAAATAAATAAATATTTGAACTTTAAGTCACATTTGGTATTTTTTTGTTCCTAGGTAAAAAATAAACTTACCTCATTCATCTATTTTTTACATCTGCCATCTGGCACCACGGATACCTGCATGCATGAAGACATGGATTAGATTTATTTTTTATGCAACAGCACCTTGAAACACAATTTTACGTATTAAAAGGGTTCATATTTTTAAAAACACTTTGGTTATTGAACACAACTGAACAAACATTATGGTAAAGGAAATTGAGACTGAAATAAAATTCCGCAAATATTAGTCTCTTCTAAGTTAGTTCTAATATCAGTTTATTTATGTTTTTTTTTTATTTAGAGAAATGTCCATTTTTCATACAATGTTTGGATGCATTTCATTAGTCTCTCGTCTCCTTTCAGACTGGTATATCACTGTTTTGTGTTGTTTTGTGATGTTATTTCTGATTCCACACGAAGTATATTAATCCCATGTATGGTTATTTCAGAACATACAAAGATTAAAACTCATTCATATTTTGTTGATATTTTAAGTTACAAAATATATACATGTCAGTAAAATGATTTTAACTGAACATCTGACATGTAGATCTTTGATTAGTTTATTTTAACGGAAACATGCTTTCTATATTTCGCACAGTTGTGACGACTAGGTTTCTTCAAAATAGGGTACATACAATTTTACCTATGCATAAAGTAAACATAATAAAATACTTCAACATAAATTTAAATTTAGTGCGTTAATATGGAACAAAGCTATATACATGAGTTGAGATTACTTTAATATTTGGATTATTTTCGTATTTATTTAGAATCAAAATACATATTATGGATGGAATGTCCCCGATTTGATTGTATAAATCCGTACATTTTATGTATATTGTGTGTCCCCGTTCTGATAGTAAAAATTCAAATACAGTAATTTTTGGAAATCGACTACAAATCGATTGCAAAAGACATCACTATAACCAAAGCATAGTAACCGATCTTCCTCTGCAAAAATTTATTAAGATAAAGATGTCCCCATTTTGATGGTAACATAACTTATGTCCCAGTTTCGTAGGTTATACAAGAATGTGTGTGTGTGTGTGTTAATTCAACAGGAAATCAGTAATATATTCATACTTCCGGACTATCATTATAAATATTTTACTGATATCCAATTGAATTAAAAACATTCCTATATACGAACCAGCACATGGACATATTCATTTTTTCATATATTTTTCACTGACAATATAAAGTACTAATTAATTACTATTTTATTATTTAGTTAAAGTAATGGAAATATATTTTTTTAGTTTTGTTAATAGCGAGCGCAAGCGAGCTTTCATGGTAACGCGTATAATTGCAAAACGGTCCAGTTGAAAACCTTTCCTTCAGGATTTCTCCTTCCAGATTCTCTCATGATTTACTCCGTATAAGTACTTCAGTAGAAAATGCAACATCTCAAACAGAAGAAAAAAAAATTAATCAAAAGACAAATTTAACCTAATACGCATTCATTTCTGGTCGATATATCGGGGATATGTAAGAATTTATTTAGCATATAATGCACAAGGATATCCCAAGTTTTCTTCTCCTGGTCGACTTCAAAAAAGCCTTTGATTCGGTTTCATGGAAATTCATACATGAAGTTCTTAAGTTTATAAGTTTGGCCCAATGGTTAAGAAATGCATTGAAATATTTTATAAAGATATTAAATCATATGTCACTGTGAATATGTCAAGTTTCACAAAGGTCTCCTATTGATAGAGGTTGCTGGAAAGGTGGTCCCTTTTCGATATATATTTTAATTGTATTTGCTGAAATTTTAGGACACATGGTTAGATTAAATCCCGAGAATACAGGTTTAAAAAATTATAATATAAACTATGTTTTTAATACCAATATGCAAATTATACCTCTATTATTTTAGCTGCTACTGATATATTGTTGAAAGCTACCTTGTATATATTGCAAAGATATCCGGCCTTTGTATTTAACATTGAAAAGACAAGAGTTGTTTGGAAAAAAGTAAAATAGCAGAGATATGTTTTGTCGGGAATATTCATTAAACTAGGAAACGTGGTTTTCATAATACTTGGTATTACATTTACAACAAATGTTAGAGAAATGATATAACTAAATTATCATGACAGATCTGATGAAATAAAACTATGACACTTTTTGAAAAAAAAAACTACCGTAAGGATCGAATTGTTTTTTCTAATAGGCAGAACGAATAGGAACTTGCGCTGAACTGACCAAAAAGGAGCTTCGCGAGTGGGTAGGGATCAACCCTCTGTCTTCTCCCATTGGATGAATAGTTCACAGCCTCTCTGGGATAGTCTGGACTTTTGATCCAATCGTTGTAGAACCTCCCCAACCAAAGACCAGCAACCAGATTAGTGACAAATGGCCTCGCCGCAGCAAATCTGATTAGGTTGTTATCCCAGGGGACTCTGTCAACAACATAGTAGAAGCCCTCCGCCTTGCTGGTGCTCTATTTGGCCACAAAAGAGCTGATTGCATTACAGTCGGAGGGCCCAAGGATCCTATCTGTAGCGTGCTCCGCACAATACTGAGCCTGGCAGCTTGGCCTGCCGTAATGGCAATGTGGATGGATTATCCGTATAGGTAGGCAAAATACACACGCCCGAGTTCAACATGCTCTACCTGGAGAAATTGTGTGTGACCAACCAGATGATCCTAGGAGCTGGACCGCAAAACGCTCCCAGAGTTGCACTATCACACTGCAGTCAATGTGCACTTGCTCTCTTTGGTTACTATCGCTAAAGGCCCCGTTCGAGGATGCTTTGTTTACAAGATTTGATTGCACAGGATGCCAGATCAGTGGTATTGACGTTGTTCGAGCATACACTTGTATGATGGCCAATCTACCATCTCTACATGTGTGAGTCCAAGCTTGACTACCTGCAGAAGCCTACAAACACATATCCAATTCTCTTTCACCCGAAACACAACTTTGTCTTTGGTACACTACGCTTGTATGCACATGAAATACAAATAGTTTGTGCTGCACAAGATAGTACCCCACGATGCAACCGAGATATTGTGTAATTTGTATGTCTGTGCTGATGACAGAGATCACGACAAAAAGTACGTAGCTAATCTTGTCGATGGACTTGCACAACAGCAAGGCAGCCTGGGGAGAGCTCTACCAAGACAAAGCTGAAGCACTGGCCTACAATAATGGATGTATACACACGGAACTTGAAACTGATCTTTTCCTAGTGGTTGGCCAAGTACTTAGAGAGCTATCACAGGGCTACAGGCCAGTCGTACATCTCACTTTTGACGACATGCTCATCCTGCTTCACGAGTTTTACCAGCACGTTGGGGGACTCTGGTTGCAGTACGAACAAATTGTGTCTATACAACTCTATCGAACATGAGGCTTGAAAGAGATTACGATAGGCAGGCTTTCAGGTTTATGGAAGGAGTCCTCACAAATGGCATACGGTGGGACACATCCGCGTTGACGCTAACTCTCGTTTACTCGAGTTTTGCTAAAATAAGAGTACCTTAGTATAGTATAGCCACGCACGATTACCCCCCCCCCCCCCAAAAAAAAAAAACCAGCAGCAAATTACTATGGACGATGAAAGGACCACCAACGAGGATGCAAGACTGATGGAAGCAGACTCACCGAGAAAATGGACAGCAAAGGAAATAGATGACTATCTGTCAGTGCTACTAAATAATATAAAAATAAAAAAAAATAAAAAAACAAAACAAAAAAAAAACAAAGAGATTGAAGTTCTCGTAGACGAGCTTTACGAGCGAGCGGACACTCCTCGAACGAGATCCGATACACTTCTAGTTACTGGGTCCATTCCTGGAAAATCTAAAACCAGCTTTGCGCTCAGCTGGACCAGGCTAGCAAGCAAAAGACTACTCGCAGTTGCCCCTTGGAGTCCTCTTTGTGACGATCTAGCTTGACTATGATTTGACGCAGTTACGCTGCACATGTTACTGGGTCGGCACCCAGCGGGTGCAGAAGACGACGCTACTTTACGCCCTATGATCTCAGTGGCTACGATGCCATTCTCTTGGGTGAGGTCTACCTCTACACCGTGTCTCAACTCGAGTACTTGACTGCCTTTGTCCAAAAATATAAGGACACGCATATCGTCCTTACCAACGGTGGTCCTGCCTAAAACCTACCCGTTGAACAGGTACTTGACTTTAGCATTGACCAACACTATGTTGAGGCCCTTGCTCAGATCTTTCCACGTCACCTCCTCCTTCGGGAACCAAAGCGCTACGCGAAAGAAGATCATCGGTGAATTGTGGCGCTGATCAATGACCTGATGATATGCCATAATATCCTGGCCTTTGCAGTATGTATAAAACAGGGCATTCAACAGGTAACATGGAACGGTTTGCAGCAGCAAAAATACTCTGTATTTGTCCCTAATATAACGTTTATCAATAACAGTGTGGACCACGTGAAAGCCTGGGTGCAGGACATTCGGCAACAGGAACAGCAAACAGATAGATGGCAGGTAGGAAACCACATGGTCAGCCGCACGTATGCCCGACATGGCAGGCAAGCGTAAGATCAACTCGAACGCGGAGTACACCGTGCAGGAGGTCACCGAGACCCACCTCACCATCCAGGGTCGCAACGGCGTAAACCGAGAACTAACGCGAAACACGTCCTCAAACATCTTCTAAGACCGTGGTGTCTCACGGATCATTCAGTACAGCGAAAGACCGTCGGCAGCAAGCTCTACATCCACGATGCTAACAACCTCCTGGTCACGGCAAGTCATTCTAGTCACCCACAGTGACCCTATGCACCTCTCCGGCAGGGTTATCGAGAAGAGCATTGAATCACACAAAACACTCTTACGACGCAACCGGCTGGCTGTAAGACAGTGCCAAGTTTGAACGACAAGCGGGAACCCTGTGGATGCAATACGTCAACGTCGACTGGGTCCACGAGAAGGTGGTTGACCGGGGATAATAATGTGCCACCTGTCTGGAGTAGCTTGACAAAGATTGCATAATCGACCGCATTAATAATTCTCGTGCGCACACCCAGTACAATTGCCAGAATACCTGCAGGCACTGCCAGAACGCCAGTGCACACCGTCCGACGGCAAAACTCACATTTATGACAGACGAAAGAGCCGGTGCTTGCTGCACAAGTGCATGCTGAAGAGGATAGCGGATTTGACATAGACGACATCTACCCGCTTTAGGCTCAGCATGGATAAGGTACTCTTTTCAACCAAAGACGAAAACACAGTTTCGCAGCAGCATACGCGGCGAACGGTAAGTCCTAAAGAGTTCGCTCCCACGGGAGTCCTCATGGTACATACCAAACCGACGAGCTGAGCCGGCCCAACCACGGCCATAAGAGCATTCTCACAGCAATTTACTCCAACAGCCGCTATATCTAAGCTGAGCCTCTGAAAAGCAAAAGCGACACAACTGCGCTACTTTTAGCTCAAGCAGCACAACCAGGACCAGTCCGCACGCTATGGATAGACAGCTGGACTGAGTTTACTTCCCGCCCCTTTGCGGCCCTGATGAAATCCAAGGGCATTGACCACCACTTGGCCCAGCCAAAGAACCACCTCCACTCCCGCGGATTGACCGCTTCCACCTACGTCCGAACCATGCTCGAGCGCTGGTTTTGGCTGCCGGCAAAAACAACTGGGTGGACGGCCTTCCCCAAATCACTGAGGTGTATAACAGCCGCAGGGAACGAGGCATTGGGCAGGTGCCGGCAAACGTTGGCTCCAAAGACATGGAATATATACGAGGGGCCGACCGGGCGCGTGCAATGCGTGTGTCTTCTATTGTTGACAGGGGCCCCTTAGTTCGCTCGGACAGCGATCAAGCGCTGGTACGCCACATAACATATCGGGTAGGGTTTAACAAAGGAAGCGCTATACCTGATTGAAACTCGCGTCAGTGTGGACACGTTCACCTCAAAGGGCGTGTCCGGCACCTTTAGGAATTACTAACTGCAAGCCGTGCCCGCACCAGCTAGCGCACAGTCGAACGACGTGCTTTACAGGCGCAATCGGCAACCAACAGGAACAAAACTGGGGCAATGTAGAACTAAAAATGGCCCGTGAAAGTTTGATGCCTTGCGAACACTTTCAACTACGTTTACGCAGCGGCGCCCGTCGTTAGTTCCGCCGACACTTCCGGCTCGCAAAAAATACTTTTTTCGGCCTCTCACTGCTCGTGTCCCAAGTCCCTTTTATTCCGACACTCGGAGAAGGGCTCTTCCTGTCCGGCGAAGTCCTTTGGGAGTCTTAAGATCAACTGTTTACAACTATTTACAGATCAATGACGCCTGCCCACAGATAGATTGGCTATCATGCCACCTTTACGAGCCAGCGGCCAAGGTGTCCGCTGCTATTTATTACACTGGATGTTGTTTATATCATGGATTATATCTACATCAGCCTTTGCCTGTCTCGGAAGTCACGGCTGTGCTAATAAACCTGGTCATGTTGATAGCACGGGCAACTGCACGGTTTATGGGGGTGGGAGTGCCAGGTTTGGGTTGGCATGTAGTTGAAAGTCAAGCTTTGTGCCTGGTTCGGAGTAGTTGTAGAGCGTTATAAGCTTCCTCCAGAGCAAGGCTGGCAGAGATGTCATCGCCTTAATTGCGTTAGCGCGTTGTCTTATCGACAAGAAGCGACACGCGCAACGATGGTGGACTTTTGACCTCGCATACTGCGCAAGTTCCTTGGAGCACGTTTCCCACTGAGGAGTTGCACCTCGTGAACGCGTACAGTCTCAGTCTTGCAGCGCTGACAATATGCGAGCATTTTAAAGGACGTAGCGACTCTTTAAATATGTCTGAAGGACAATAGACATCACTGACTTTCCAACCGCAAGAAAGCCGAAAATGCCGTGACACCACTGGACTCTACCCTCGACCGCATCTGGGTGCCGTCTGGTCCCTCTGGCTGTGGAAAGACGCAACTTCTGCTGAACCTTTTGAATGAAATGGAACAAGCTCTACGTAGTTGCTCCTAGCACGTCCAATCTGAAATGCTTCGACATCCTGCGGAAATCAATAAAGTCGCCGTTTGGTAGCAGGTTAAATTGCTTGCAGAGGCCACGGGCAAAACTCGCGACCAAGATAACGTCATCGTGTATGACGACGTGATGATATTGGGGCAAAGGAACTCTACGCGTCTCTTTAACCGCGGGCGGTACAAGAATCCCGACGTGTTGTACTTGGCGCAGCGGTACGATGATATAAAAAAGGTAATTCGCGACAACGCAGATATGGTGGTCCTCTTTCGCGGGACTCAAATCCATTGCCTGCGAAACATACAAATCACATGAAGTGCCGTCGACACCGACTGACACTAGCTTTGTCGCTTCTTTGACAAACCATCGTCCATACCCCACAGCTTCGCCACCATGGACTTGACCAGCACAGGCTCAATAAAGTTTCAGGCTGGCCTTAATAGGGCGTGAGTTGTGTCAAATTGAAGTCTTGCAAATACTTTGTAAGACAGAAACATCTTTCAAAGATTATGCCATTTACCAGCATGTCAAGTGCTAAAGCCAAGATTCGAATAATGGAGGATTACATGACTAGGAAGAAGAAGCTCGCATAGTATTATGTCACCTACGAGTTCGAAAAGAACTTTTCACCTCAAATAAAACAAGTCAGAGCAACCTCTGAGGTCACTGCCGCACTGCAAAGGCCGCTGGGGAGGTCAGAGGCGTAAAGCGGGTCGTCCAAGACAGAGGCTGAAACCACACTGGCGTTGGAAAGGCTACCAGAAGACATCAGTGCTGCTCTGCCAAAGCTTACCCTACCCAAGTACAGGTCAAGAATGACCAAAGAGACCCAGAAGTTTACTGAGCAAGGACGCTACCGCAACTGTGATACTTAAAAACTGGAAAAAGCTGTTGTCAAAGGAGGAAGACAAACAGCCAATCTCAAAGTACATAAAAGACAATTGGCCAAAGTTGGTGTTTCGAGAGGTATATGGCAAAAACCAGGCAAGTTGCCCTAAATTTGTGCAGTTTATGAAAAAAGCGATCGCCCAAAGGGCAACGCGTAGAGGCCCAAAGAGACAAATGTCTGTCAGCGAGTGCCGTCACAAAAATAAGTAAGAGCAGTTGCATAAGCACTTCTGCTCAAGAACCAACCAGAAGATATGCAGTTAACAATGCCAGTATGATCCTCTGTTGCAGCCGCCCGGACGAACTGGCCAAATGCCTCGAAACACTAATAGGGTCTTTTGAGACCGGCAACAATCTCCTCGAGGGAGTCAAATGGGCTAGCACAATCTGACAACGCCTGCTAAATAATGAGATTTAGGACTCATACTAGTGTACTGAAGGAGCAACACTGAATGCAAACGGTGCAATCGTAAAACTACTAAAGCGGATAGGACTCGGTTCGCCTACGAATCATTCAAGAGCATACCGCCCCAGGACCACACAGATTGTGTCATCGAGCTCAAAAAGTCCAGCATTTGACATCATCTTTTCCGACTTCAATTGAGGTCCCCAAGGGACGCTACCTCGAGATTACGCTGGCGTCTCTCCGAGTCTACCAGAGCTGGTCCAACATCCGCTCCCTGCTTTTTTTGCAGCCTTTCGACAAGGTAGCCCGCAAAAAAGTTGCCGCCCTAGTTCAACCTGTTGCTACAAACCTGACCAATGGAGACGCGGCTAAAACTTCCGTTCGCATCGCGCTCTGCTCTCGACGCCCTGGTTCAACCTGTCGGTACAAACCTGGCCATAGGAGCAGGCCTACGCTTCTGACAATATTAGACGGTCGCACGAACGCAAAGGCAACATATTCCTTTCAAATGACATACTTTCAAGACGTGCAAGACCCCGCTCTCGATATGGGGGACCGCAGGATCCGCGACCTTTAGTACTACTCGTACGAAGCGCGCGATCGAAATCAAAAGGGTCGTGTGGAGCTGCAGGTGCAGAATACTTCGCGCTACTTTCTACCTTCCAAAGCCTTTATCGAGGTTGTCGGCAAACTTGCATAGGACAACCGTACAGATTACGCCGCAGCGGACAAGGTGGCATTTGTGAACAACGGTGTAATGACGCTAGTCGACAGTGCCTGCTATCTTATCGATAACAAAGAGGTTGATTCCTGCCTGGACAACGTCGATTTTGCCAAGACCACCTTAGGTCTTGCTTGCTATAGCGACGACTACACCCGCAGCACCGACTCATACATGATGTTTACAAAGAACACAACAAACCACGCAGACGACTGTTTACACTGATAGAGATGAGAAGAACCAGGAGAGATGGCCGCACAATTGTACTGAGTGGCAACAACCCCAATTCCTACCATGGCTTCCCGTTGAGGAAGGCTCAGGTGGACACGCATTGTAACTTCTCCTGCACCATACCGCTGACCCACATCTTCGGCTTCTGTTGGAATGTACACCAGGTTATTTTCGGGGCCAAGCATACCATTAACATAACAATATTGATCGAGGGCGCCGGCGGGCAGACGAATATCATCGACTCCCCCATATAAAACACCATTTAAACGACACAACTAAACCCTACATACGCTCGCAGTGCTTTATACTAGCACAGTCGAAACGACAACACAATGCCATACAAAAAACAAATAGTGTCCCTTTCCAAAGGTCAGCTGGAAGAGGTTGCCGACACCATAAAGGCAGGCCTAAGAGTCTTCCTGCGGCTTTGTTCTGGCATCCTGTATGGGCGTATCTCAATCATTCTAACGACCCCTTGACCAAGCACATCAAAGCCGGCCGTGAGGCAAAGCGTGGCATCGACCATGAACTTTCGGCCTCGGCCATGAAAGCTATACAAAAAGAGGGCAGCATCCTGCCCCTGCCCGCCCCTATTTGTTCCAGCTCTGGTAGTCACAGACAAGGCAGCCAGACTCGGCACTGTTGGCCCAGGTGGTGGTCTTGCTCTCAAGAGAGTCGTTGACCTCGCCACTGAGCTCGGCAGAAATCTAAACAAAAAAGGGCGAGGCCTGGGCCTGCCACAGAGGCGGTAAAGGCTCGCTCCAACTTTGAACTGCTGCGTATGGCCCAGCCCTTCAAGCACTTCTGCTGTGTCTACATTTGCGATGAGTTGGCACACCTACCAGGGTGTAACGGACATGAAGCTAGCATCATCAACCTCAACTTTTCACAAAACCACGGTAACGCACTGGGTAACGTTCAGAACCACGCCATCCCACCTTCGCTATTTTGACAGGTACGGCTCTGCGCCGCTTTCTGAACTAATTTTGTATCTTTGCAGAGCAAGGGGACGAGCCCCCCCCCCCAGTCATTGCCGTTAACCTAGTTCACGCTTCCGATTCAAATAAAGACCGACTAGCTGATTTTCAACCATCAAAACATAGTGGCACTAAAAGTGCTTGAGCACAACCCGACCATGGACACATTATTGGATGCGGTGTTATCTGTCAACCGACGTTAATTGAAGGTAGATCCCTCTCTTTTGCTCTACCTCATCGAATTCTTAAGGTGGAGATATACCCACCGAAACTTTCGCACAGTATACAACCAAGGCTGATCTCGTGGTGGTTGTGGTCCTCACTCGCGATTGCTACTACAATACCAAGGTAATGATTAATAGCAACAATCTATCGCCAATAACCTTTCAGTTGGAGTATGCAACACTATGTATTACCTATCTCAGGGATACCAAAAAGTAAGTTGTATTCAAAGATAATGTACTCTACCGCATCTACCGAAGAAATACCCAGTCGGTAGGCCTGCGGTTAGATTTCTTGGTACTTCTGACTATCAATGTGTGGGTATGGTGATCTCAGTCATGTTGAAGATTTATTTAACATCATTACTGTCATTCCTATAAACATAAACGATAGGTTAAGGGTATGTGTTCGAAAAACAAGTGCTGCCGCCACTCAAGATCTATTAAATTGTTATTTCATGCTGCTGATAGAGAAATCATAACCCATGCCTATAGACATCTATAAACGCTCTGCTATTTCAGGCGCCGGCATCCCACATGGGGAACTCTCCTAGTACGCAACAAAGGCCGACCTTGCGGCATTTTCCAACCATTCTATTAAAGCAGAGAAAGTATGACCTGGTCGTGCTTTACGGTGCATTGGAAGACCTTATAACTCGGGTGTGGACGTCTTTCTCTCCTCAGCAAACCAGTCTTTGTCAAGGTCAGTCAAGTTTCAGTTTTCAACGTCAAGGGTAAACTAAGAGACGGCTGTATATCCGTGGAAAATATCAAAAAGTATTGTCACGGTACTGATATCTTGAGAGTAGTAAAGACCGGCGACACAATAAATGGCGAACTGGCGATGAACAACACCTTAATCAAAAATGTACGTGGCCCCGTTGATCCTCAGGATGCTGCCATACTGAACTTTGTAACTAACCTTGTACCAGACACGCCAGCCGATATGTGCTAGCATCCTCTTTTAGTTCTGCGGCTGCCTTATCAAGTTTCAAACGTGAGTTTCCCGTAGACGACACCTTTGGTTTAGTAGTTAATGACCGTTATGTCAACTGGGGCAGCGTTCATCAGTTGATACCAGATATCGCGTTCGTGTACTTAACGCTCAGCATTGCCACGTCTGTTAGCGGGACTACTGGACCAAATGCGTCCGGTTACAATCGTTGGGATTCAGCTCAAACCTTTCAAAACGTTGGTGGTTTTACCCTCAGCAACAACAACGACAATATCACTGCCTCGGCGCCGAATTTTACTTCATGACCTCTATATTAACTGATCGTGGGCAACTCTTTCAATTCGTATAAGTGAAGTCATGGTACAAAATGACGGAGGTGATCAGTCAACCAGTGGTGTCTCATACAAAAAGCTTTGCGTCTATGTTTGCCTCTGGAGACACTAGCCTCAACGTTGACGAAAATGGCGTCTGAATTCTCAGCCCGTCTGACCATATTTGGCGTTCGCTATTAGAATCTGCTTAAAGCCAAAAATAAAAGCCACACAAAAACAAAGCCTTGGGGGAACAGCAGACATAGACAGGGAAAACGAATCATTAGTACCGCCTGCCAATCCTGCAGCTGACAAAGAGGACGGAGTATTGGTGCAGCTCATACAAATAATGCATGACCTCGACCAAGAATACGAACCGCTGATACGAGAGTATCTGCATCATCTTTGGTGTTAACCCTTACCGGTTCAGATAGGGGTGGAACGAGGATGCAAATCTGATAGACATTGAGCACTGGGACCACCCAGAGTAGCCAAAGTCAACCAGCGAACAGCTAGGATTAATTGCGCTTTCACTGTCAGAACAGCCGAAAGTACTACCCCAGTGACTCTCGGGCTACTATAATGCCGACGTGGTATTTTGCGAAACACCCTAGGCGATAACCTTTCCTTCGGTGTATTAGACGCCATTTATCAATCGTAACACCAACGGAAACATATATTCGAAAAAGACGCGCTATACCGCATCACAGTAACCGCCCCCACCCCCCACCCCCCCGGACACCCCCCAAACAAACAGTCGGTGAACCTGCGAACAGAGGGCATGGTATTTGTGACTCTTGGTGCCGTGTTGGCTGGCGTGTTGAAGACCGTCTTATTTCCATATCTAGTGATATCAAGCAAACTGGTGCCTTATTTGACATCACAGCCGTTTTACCAGTAAGGCACGGCGACAGGTTAGAAGTGCGTGTCCGCAGAGGAGCTAGCCCTCCCATCCCTCCAGATCAATTAAACTTTCATATCACGCTGCTTATAGAGGAACTATAATGTCCATATATCCAAACTTCCAAGATCCAAAAGATTTTCACCTAAAAATGATCAGCGAGGCTGAAACCTTCTTACGGGCAGATTGAACAGAGTCGCGCTCTGAACAAATTGTACAAACGCGCAGTAAATGCAGTAGATGGTGTTAACCACACACTGACGGCAGTGTCTATAATCAACGGTGTGGCGGGAATTGGAATAATGTCAACAATCTTTGCTGTCCACATCGCGATCGCCATTGAGGTCACATCGGTGAGCTTTGGTCTGGTTTCTATGGCTGGACATTTAATTGATCAGCGACTATCCATGAAGGCTAAAAGGTACGACGAAATCCGCGTCTTGGCCGAAGCAAAGCTCAACACAATCGCAGACGACATATCTAAGGTGCTACGCGGCAACTCTATCTCCGAAGAGGAGTTTAAGTTTATCCTAAATGAAGTCGATTAATACACAACCATGAAAAAATAAACACGGGCTGCATCGCACAAGGCATACGCTTAAGTTGCAATTGCCGAAGCGAAAAAAAAAATAGCCCGCGAAGAGATCATGACATATCTCGCCGAAAATTCATTTTAAGCTGTGTTTTGTCTTTCAAAACAACATAAACGACAAAATGGTCGGAACGACAGCTTTCTGACTCGAGGACTATTCCCAGTGCACCTTCAGCATACGATACAGTTTTTCAATAAGAGGCGGACATAAAATATGTAAGTAAAGTGGCCTATTTGTGCGTTAATATATGTTATACTTCTTCTGATTTGTTTCGCTCTTTGAAATATATTTTGAACAAATACGTCGAGTTCTTGCACGGCGATACCATGGCCTTCTGTCATAAAGAATTAACAAAGCCAATCTCAAACTACCTGATCACCGATTCGTTTAATTCTCATTATGTATGTATGTATGTATGTAATACAGAAACGACGTACACCATACGAAAACAGTTTTGGTTTTCCTCGTCCTTACGACGCCTTAGACTACAGTCCGCTGAACAAGAAAACTGATTATCTTTTTTCTTCAGATTGTTCATTTACCTCTATATTGAACCCAAGGCAATGCGATGGAAGCTTGATTAACAGCCATAAGTTGATGGATTTACCTTGTACCTCAAGCCAGTGGAAAGAAGATAAAATACAATAATATCCAGGTAAGAATACATTCAGATATTACAACGAGTTTAAACGTTTTCGAACTCTAATCCGGTTGCTAGAATCGTTTGTGCAAACATAGAATAAAGTAAAAAAGAAATGCAGATATCTTAGAACTTATGCTCTTATTTCACTTGGATGAGAAAAGATAATATTGATTTTTCTCGGTTGGTTTACGGAGATTAAAACCAGGGAGTCGGAAACGTCAGCAAACCTGGCATTTTATACAAATTTGTAGAAAACACATAGCATATACAGTCGTTTCAAAAATTACCTTAGTATCTGAAAAATATAACATATATGGAACTGTGGACGAAAATCAAACATATTTATATTACTTGTTTTCAAACAAACGTTTATAAGTTTGAAAATCTTGGAATGCACACAATGAGGACCACCGTTTCAAAGTGATAACCTCTGGCTTGGCAAAAAGCTATATAGATATGCCAAGAGCGATTAGATATGCATTAAGTTTACATATAATGGAGACCCTAAGAAATATTCACAATTATGTCTTAAAAAAAGTTAAAACGTTTAATTTTCTTGAAGGTTTATGTGTACCAATAGATAGGTAACCATGTCTTATACTGGATTAGTTGTAGTGTTTACAAGTTGGAACGGAAAATATCTGATATTTACCTTAAATGCCATTCTCATCTGATTATTTCATGACTCAAGTGCAAAGGTTTGCATTTTTCGATGGCAATACAAATATTTCTTACTGGCTCAACAGTTTCAAGCGAACATTCTTATAGTACATAGAGAAGGTTAAAATTCATGACATACTACGCAACAAAATCTTTCCCTGTATGGTTTTTGTCCACTATAGACTTTGTCCTAATGGCTTCTGATATACAAAATACGAATAGCAAGAGACTGTTGATGAGCTATGCATATTCGGAAATGAATTTGAGAGAAGAATTGAATTGTAGCTCTTCATGGAAATTATATCCTGTTTGTGAACTTAAACAAATATCAAACAAACAAACAAAACATGTTGTTTTACCGGCCTTTCATCAAATGTATAACGCATTGTTAATTAAGTGACAACATTCTCTTCTACGCAAGGTATACGTTCTGTACCAATATTATAGTGACACTAAAACGACAATTATAACTATTTGATTAATTAATTTTAGTTGCAGGTAAATAACAAGAGGAACAGATGGCCCATCACATTGATGTTTCAGGAATAATCAAAATATTCGTTGTATTAGCTATATCCATATTTACCTTGATTCAAGTATTTTATAGCACATTATAAAAAAGTGAAACAAGGGACCAAAGAAATCCAGATTTCGCTCACCTGGCTAACATAACTTAACAGTTGACCATTTCAATATGCCGGCTTATGTAATCTTGCGAGAACATAACCTATGTAAGCTATGTACCAAACTTTATTTCATGATGATTTTACCTATTTCAACATAGTCCGATAACAAGTATTTCCAACGGTAAAGACATAATTAATATTCAGAGTCTATTGCTCATCATCAAAGTCATTCAAGATCTTGATGGCATGAACTCATTTACATAGCTTCATAGACATTAGATGAAGAATATATTCTCTTGATCTGGATAGCTAACACGTTCAGCTATTTCAAAATGCAAGATAACTCACTAATGTGAACAGATCTCACCACTCATTATAGAAAGTCTGTAAGACGATGGTAATATAAGCTTATTTACCAATTTGGAGCAAAAATCCAATTGCAATTCGGTCTCCAGATTGGGAACAAACTTATCCAATCAGATGCATGATTATATCAATAATATGCGTACATCTTGCTCATACTCAATCTCATCCTGCATCTCCATAACATAAGATTATTTAAAGACGTTTGAACACAATCTAATAAAAACCGTAGTTGCTAGAGCGTTGACAATCCCAGCCAGTCAGATGTAAGATCACGTAATTGTTATGAATGATGTTTTCTTTCTTCATAATTATACTCAGCCAAGATCCTGTTGCAATACGCCTATTTACCAAATGTTATCAACATCGTATAAAAATATCGTCTTTGGGGTGGTAACGATCTCAGTCAATTAGACACAAAATCATTTGATAAATTTGTATATGTCTCGAGCATAATTAGTCACCCAACAGCTTGACGATAATAAAATAATTACCAAATTAGATTCGAGCAAAAGTTTACTTTGTTTTCTTGAGTAATGTATAACTCTGCGATGACATATTAGTTGTCACTTTTATTTTGTTACTTTTTCGTGTACCGTACGACGTGAGAGGACGTTCATTCATGCATTCGTTCTTTATTTCCTCCCAAAGCAAATTTTCAGATATATACATGAGAAACAAGACAATAGAACAGAGAAATCACAAGTAAATAATGTAAAATATATGCAAAGGTTTGCTAGAATAATTGTACAGTAAATACAGTTTAAATGTATAAACAATCGTATCTGAGCGAGAATTAGAGAATAATGAATTAAATATGAAGAATATATATATACATTGGTTTTTCAACATATATATATATATATATATATATATATATATATATATATATATATATATATAAACAAGAATTATATGTATGCACGCATTTACGTTCATATGTAATATGGGAATATAGGTATCCCTGGAATTACAGGACTAAGTAATAATTGTATAGTGTAATAAAGGGCGATAGCTCCAAGTGCCCAATGTTGGATTTACTCATCACATGCACATGACCTATACTAGAAAATGTCTTCTGTGATGCGATTATGAGATTAGTGTTACAATTAGGGATCTGCAAAATATATTCTCGATATCAGAACAATGAACTGGAATGAATTATTGCAAAATCGGTGTAGCTGAGTTTTATCCAGTGGAGTGTCAGGGGTCAGCCTAAGTAGGTTCAGCAGCTGGAACTCGTCACTTCCTTGGCTGAGCGAGATAACACTTATCGTATATGTGTCAATAAAAATCATCGGGGACCTGCCTCGTACAAAAGCAAGATGTGAAACACGTTGAAGTAGGTCAGTGTACTAGTGGCCGCATATTTGACCGATAGAGCCACAGTGATTTGGTTTTAGGACCCAGAGAAACGTTATGAACTTAGTTTGTTTAAGCTCTTAATTGTTCGTTGCAGTGGAAAGAGGAATAGAGGGATTCATTTCTGTATGAAAAAGTCGAAATCGAGAGCAATCATAATTGTTACTTATTCTTTCTCGCTAAAGGACTTATTTGTGTTCGTGAATATCTTTTTAAACTATATTCTTCCACTGATATTTGTTTGGAAAGCATGTCTTATTGATGAAATTTAAGAGGAAGTCAGTAGTATAACTCACTTGTACTGAATATGTGCCATCAAAACACATAAAAAGACGCACAAGAAACATCTCTTTGGAGATTGCTCGATTTGGGAGGCTATAATGTTTTCCAAGAAAGAGGAGTTTACTTCGATCAATTCCTGTTGTTATTTGTATCAGCCGCAGCATAGACTCGCACTATCCAAGCTAGTTTGTTCCTGGAATCCCTGAAATTTCTTCCCATATAGATGCTGAAGTTTGCTGAGTTCATAGAGGTCTCTCCTTTGAAGCTGATTCCAAATTTTGCAACCATACAGCAGTGGTGGGTTCAGAATAGTCTTGTATAGACTGGCAGATGTTATTGTGCTGAAATTTGGAGTACAAACTCCACAATTAGCGAGCCCAAAACTGTTTGTTTTGCTTTGCTTTTGTATAGGCGTTGCGGGTGCGATTAATAGAACGACGTGACCAATCTTGTAATATATCCAACTCAGTAGCCGAAACAATTTCCTGAATTATTATATCACCACAATTTCAGCGACAACCACTGGTTTGAACGTCTCCTCTTCCCAAATACAGCGATACATGACTTGTGAGTATGTATTTCATAACGCCATTTTCGTGAGTATTCGGCAATTATTACAAACGTCTTAGTCATATTATTAGGTGAGTTTGCAAGACATTTAAGGTCATCTGCAGATGTAGGACAGATTCATTGTAATGTACCGACTTTACAACTTAGCTTGCTCCCGACCAGATTATGGAGCAATTCATCTATGAATACTAGATAAAGATAGTAGGAAAGAACGCCACCCTGTCGGGCTCCTTGTTTGATTTCAAACCATTTGGACTGGTTATTTATTAGCTACAACCGCACTTTGTACATTCTAGTAGGTATCCCCACTTATGCTCCAGATTGTGCCTTTAATTTCAATATTGAAGAGTTTTAGGAGAATTGCATCATGCCAAAGAGTATCAAACGCCTTTTTGGTAATGAGGAAGGTAACATATGCAGAACTAACATTGTTGACGTTGTACTGGATAGCCTCTTGAATTTTAAAAACAGCTGTGAGGCAGCCTAAGTGTTTTTGAAATCCTTGCTGTAGGAATTCGGGAATTGAATTTCATTTATTTCCCGAAAGTTATTTTTTTTGATTGAGCAATTTTTTTCAGACAGTTTGTACATTACCGGTAATATGGATATCGGTCTGTAACTTCAGGATCAGCTTTACTTTTCCCGTTACATTTATAAGCGTTTTACAAAATAAAGGAATATAAACAAGGACCTTTGATCGTTTACAGTGTCGATAATACATGATTCTACATGTAAAATGACAACGCGAGTCGACACAGGTACGAAACTAATAACGTTATAAAGCGGTGCAAATCTGGATTTATTCTATACATGCATAAGATAATTTGATTTTATATATGAAAGAAATCCAGAAATCAGCCGGAAGCAAACTTATAGTGGCGAAATTCCCCAAATTTAAAATGAAGAACTTTCTGGTAATCATTTGGTTTATATCATAATATCTTAATATCATATAAAAGTACGCTTGACTTTCCTTCCAGTATTCTATTTGGATATTCAAATAACAATTAGATTTTTACATGAACGTCATCCCCGATGATGGAAGTTAGAATGCTACAATGTTCGTCCTGGCTTCTTGATGATTGTTCCCATATTGGGATTTTTGTTGCTCCTTTAAATGTATAGTGTTTCAACCCAAGCCGACATTATTTTAGTCAGTAATCTATATTAAACTGTTATGTAAACGTCATGTGATTGCTCCTAACGACTTTTTACAGTCGAAAGATCAAGATGTATGTACAGCACAGCTAAGCAATGAAAACTGTAGCCTATTGTGCTTATAACAATACAAAGCTTGTAGGTTTTGGAATGTGCAACCGTTGTTAGCTCTTGGCTCATTTTTGCTGCTGTCACGCAGGTCTGTGAGAACCGAAATTTGTTCTATTTGCTACTGTTGTGAAGTTGTAACTTTATTTTTTTTCAATAAAGCTTGTATAAAACCTTTTACAAACGTTTTCTCTATGTTAGTATGAAAAAATAGTAATTCCTATTTTTGCACCAGGTGATACACATAATTATGCATCTTATTCGTGTTCCGAAAAAAATTATTTATTTGGTTTGGTTTGGTGTTCTGCGGCACAGCAAAACTTGAAGGTTATAGCGTGCCGAGGAAAGTAGAGTAGCGTGCCCTTTCCAAGAACAAACCACAGCAGTCGACCCTGACTCATTCGATTGCATGAGTGGAACATGCGCAATTCTGGTCATGTGTCTAATGCCTAAATCGCTGAGCCACAATGTATCCTTGTGTTATAAATTAAAGGAAAGAACAATTTTGTGGTGTGATGATTGCTGATATAATTGTAGAAACCACATAAAATTCAGGAAACAGTAACTAGGGAAATGCAAGTCATGTAATGGAGCACGGATGAGCAAGTAGCACTTTACTACTGTAATACTCGGATACCAAACATTCCTGGAAGATGATTATGAAATATTCATGAATCTGGAATGATGGTAAAATGGGATATCTATATTTTCACTCTGATATCTTGGTGTCTATGTCATTGTAAATCTGGGTGTCTGTATGTGTGTCTGCCGGAAAATGAAAATGAAAAGCTAAACTGTTTGTTCCTCAGTGTTATGTCTGTAAAACTAAGTGTAAGTTAAGGAGACTTTGAAGTGCAAGTATGGTGTCATTATTCTCAGAGAATTTTCAATAGAGAATCTTCTGTAATCTTGTATAAATAAACACGCTCGTGTATTTTAAACTTAAAAAAACAATATTTCAAATATTAACAACACATATATCTTACTATCAACGTATCAATCTTTTTTCATCCTTCGTCTTTTTACATTTAAATCCATTTACCATTCAATATATTCATGCTTCATTCATTCTTTATTTTGTACAAATTCTTATTAGAAAATAATAATTGAGATAACGTTTTAGCAATATGTTAGTAACCTTTATTTCATTGGAGGCGATATCAACAGATTGAGCAAATACAATGAAACAGCATACAATTTCCTTTTAAAATGGTGACTAACACGTACACACGACGTTTGATACAATTCCCGCAGTCACTCTAAGTTCAGATCTACCTTACTCCATTCTATTTTCAAAATGACAAATGAACTCTGCAAGTCTTATTCAAGTTCCTTGGTGTATTACGAGTTGCAGTCATGTTTGACGCACTCGTCGTGTCAAACATGTGGTAATACCAATGCATACCCAATACTCAATGATATTTGGAGATATAGTGCACAAAACTTGTACTACTATTTGAGTATTTAATTTCTTTGTTTTATTGGTCAGTTCAAATCTTGTGGAGTATTACGCTGTAATTAGGAGTTAATTTAGAATTTGAGTAGTCAACTGTCAGTAAAAGAAAATAGTATGGCACCTAAATCCCAGCAGTTTCCACATATTCCTTACAATCCTTTCACTCTCTTTTTCTCTCTGTTGTTGTATCTGTCTCTTTGTATGTCTGTCTGTCTCACTTTGACATATGTCTGTCTATCTCACTTTGACAATGAAATACATTTTGGAATATGAAATATAATTTTCTACTTCGAGAGAACTGTCAAATATAATTTCAATATGGTTAGCATATATATATATATATATATATATATATATATATATATATATATATATATATATATATATATACGTATATACATGCAGTTTTAGTTGCTGACACAATAATCTGCACTTGCATTTCATATAGCTGTAATTGATCCTGACTGCATATTTTTGTTATATTAATTTTATTAAGATCTCTATTAACATTGAGGTTTTGTGTGTTTTGGAGTGTAAACTATGTTGGAATAACCTTAGTCAAACCTACGAGACATGTCTAAGCATGTCAATCAAATATGTTTAGGGAATTTGTGACGCAGGAAGAATAGAAGTAAGTTTTGGAGCAGACGAAGGTATAGCTGAAATTTAACATAGCCAAAGATGTGTAAGTCTTATAAGACAAACTGGAAAAATAGAGGGGCGAAATTCACGATTCTAGAGTTAAAAAAAAGATATGAGAGAAAAATAAGTAGAAGATGGGGAAAGACAATAATAAACATTATGATATGAAGTGTGCGTCAGGCGCATTAGATGTTAAACAGAACAGAAGACTTGATGATGCGGAACAAAAAAGCCGTAGAGGCAGTTTAATGTATTGATGGAACTAATACCCGAAAAAAGTAATTCAATTCTGCAAAAAATGCAAATTTAATATTGACGTGGACCCAGGACATAAACATCACAAACCGTTTGGGACGGTATGAAGAAAATAAACCTCGAATCATCATGTGCCGAGGCGGAAGGCATGCAAAAATTACAAGTGTTGCAAACAAGAAACATTTTGAAAAGAATGTGCGACTAACGCAACTTTGGAAATGGAAAATGACGTGGTCTTTGACCAAATTTGTCATTTTATACTAGATCTTTCTCTTCGTTTGTTTCCGTTTTTATTTTTTAAGAATAATGCCAAAATGACCTTTGTAATTGTGTGCATATTTTTCTCGTTTTTATTTCATGGGAATCTGTACGTATTTTTGCAAATGTTTGACACAGAACAATCGATAAGCAGTTATGAACTTTGTCTTAATTACAGAATTTTGAAGTGGACTATAGGAAATTTCTAGTGTTAAGAAGAAATGAGAAATTTAAACTGCTTTTGTCCCGACTTTGGCCGAATGTAAATGTTAGTGACAGCGTGGTTGCTCTGGGCGCAATCGGAAATAAATAAAAACACCAGCACATGTATCGATGAAAACAAACTATATTAGCTCATACCTGCATTCAGAGGCATATGAATGGCTTGTATTACCAATTTCCATGGATAATAAACCATAGGTGTACATAGCATCATCATCATGTACATCTCCTTATGTGGTAGTGAAGACAACAATGCACATATTGTGTGCATTATACAGATAAATGCTAAACCCAGTTGATATCAAGGCTGCACGTGTACGATATAGTTCCGTTTCATTTTTTACCGAGTACCTCCGGAATTAATACGCATGCGTTCACATTTACATTTGCCTAAAGTCGAGATAAATGTAGCTTACTGTTCTGGTCTGAACGGGGAAATCTTTTAATCTTCTCAATACAAGATCATTGTTATGCTACACATTGCAATTGTGTAATTAACAAAACGTTCATAACGTATCAGACATCTGTAAGGGTAACGCGCTTTTCATTAAACTTTCTATAAGAAAATTCATGAAAAATATGTAAACAGTCCGTTTAAAATTAACAAGGTACCAAGCAAAAGCAAACAATACAGGTCAATGGCTCAAATTTTTAAATTAGAAAAACAAGTTAGATCCTTTGAGGAAGATATATTTTATAATAATAATAGCATACAAATGTTTTTGCAAAATTGTCAGGATTCAGGAGATACAAATTAATGCTAGATTTAGTCCATATTATTAGAAATAAACAATATAATATTACTTGTGTCACAAAATATACATATCAATCACGGTTCAGAATCTTAATGGTACAAGGTTAATATGAAGAAAAAAAAACTGCAATGTTGTGGCAAGATTGAAGACTAATGCGAACACAAGAAGACCTTCCAAACTATTTTAGTATAACATCAACTATTCTTGATCAGGAAGCACTAGAAGTTCTAGAGAATTATCAAATATGTTGAGCAGTTTGCATGAAGAAAGAGCATTATTAAAATATTCACATTTTGTAAAATATACGCTCTAAAATTTCTGAAACCCACAAGAGGATGAAGAACGTTTTTTTGATATGTTAACTGAAAAAAGATACAATGCACGCACTCTGTAGATTGAGGTAATGCTATATTATTTTACAAGAAGAAATTAAATTTTTGTATTTGTTCTTAGAGAAAATCAATGATATAAAAGTCAAGAAATTTCAGTAAAGATTTTACATAAACAATTTGTAACAAAAGCCTTCTTGAAAAAGATTGGAATTGTTCAAAGTTACCTTTCCTAATTTTGTAAAACATTTTTTTTTTCTTCTATAGGGAAGTTAAAAATATATATAAAAAAGTTGAAGTGGATACAGCGAAAAATCTCATTATAATTCTAGAAATAACCCCAAAAAATATATTGTTGGGATTTTGAGTAAAACAAAAATATTTCATGTTTTGCTTGTCACATGAAAATATTATATATAATTAAAACCTGCGAGAAACTGCAAAATCTGACAGTTTGATTGGTAATGTCTTTTTTTTAAAAACAAACAGATGCAATATATTCCTATATTATTCGTGGTGTCATGATCAAATCTGCATTATGTCTGATAATTGTTAATACATGCATTGTAACGTTGACGATTATATAGATACGTTTTGTATTTTGAAATTTGCTTTATGTTTCAATCACAGATATATTTTGCTTAGCATATATTCTAAAATATTCAATAAGGATGTACCTTGGATGCAAAAGAGATATAGATAACTATACAGAGCTAAAGAAATTTGCCTCCCCAATCATGCATCCCTTGTAGACAGACAGCGCTTGCTCCTTATTTATGGCTCCAACCACGAATGCATCATCTATAATTTTATCCAGTTGCTTGTAATCGACGTTGTTGGGATCCAGGTTGTATTTAACCCAACTTTCATATACACCGAAATTGTGCTGAAATAATAATAATAATAATAATAATAATAATATATAGGATACAGGAAATCTTTCTCCCTTGTGACTCAACAGGTGCATATAATATGAGGTCCATTTCTGTACATAAGTTACTCGTTGCGTGTCGTGAGTTATATAATGCTAAATAGCCCAGCTACATGAAGTAACCGATGTAAATATTTGGGGTAGGATGGCAATAATGACCGTTGGATGTAAATTAGAACTGTAACTAACAAAATACCAAAACTGCGCTTGCTTACTCTTTGGTATACCCTTTATAAAATATGATTATCAATTTGGGAAAATGAAGTTTAATAAAACCCGATAGAATCTGCTACAACTGACAGCATATATCTCCTTTACTTATTAGGAGATTTTGCATGTTTTCTCTTTACTAAAATAAAGTTGCCTTCATTGGATAATCTTCGAATAGTTTTGCATCCTTAATTAATTAAAAACAAAATACCAATTGTCAGTGGCGATACAGTCCAGGAGGGGAAAATTATGACCCTTTCTATTAATAGGCTATCAAGCAGGAAGCCGGGTTCCAGTTTTAAGAATTTATTCGGCAGGAACATGATACCTGTATCGTACTGGAATTTCGCTTTTCATTTGCTTAACAGCATTAAAATACAAAATCAGATGTTAGCCACTTTATATCAGCTCTGAACTACCTACAATCCTTTGTATTATCGTTTTGCAACTCGACTTAAAGACAGCTGCATCGTTTACAACCCGTTTAACCCCATCATACGACGTGTCGTATGGATTATTTACATCCTTGACCTCATTGGGACATAAGTCTATATCAGGTGTACTGTATATCTCAGAAGATGATTGATACTCCTTCGGTACAATACAGCAAGTATTGCATGGAGCTGAATGGTTTCATAGCAGTTTTTGGATCTTTCAGTCGGCCTAAACGACGTATAACGAGATTCATTTCGGTCGCCATTCCTTATGTAGGTTGACATACCGATCGGGTACTTATATGTCTATCTATCTATCTATCTATCTATCTATCTATCTATCTATCTATCTATATATATATATATATATATATATATATATATATATATATAATGATTTAATGCTAAGTACAAAGTTCAACTGGCCTTATAACTGCTGTTTCTGTCAGCCCACAAACAGTCTAAATACTGTTAATTGTTAATAGACCTTAATCTACCACCCATTCTCTCTCCATCGCTGTACTAGAAGGTTTATTTTTAAAACTGAACCAAGCATTAGAGCAAGCGAACAGCAGAGAGGTATTGATACAACTATATATCGGGTTTGCAACCTTTGCCCTTGCCTAGATTCTGTATCTACGATAAGATTGCGCAACGATTTTTTTAAAATTCGGACTGGGTTCCTGGTATTATTAGTTTTGTAGATTGAGGATAATTAACAATATGGAGATTAAGTCTAAGTAAAATCTCAGTAATCAAGAGGTTAGATATGCTTGGCTGGCTTCTTCTATTTACATGACCATATTTGTGTTATGACCGAATGAGCTATACATCTATGTCGTTAATTAGATAGAATTCAAAAAAGCTACCCAATGCTTCAAGTTTATAAGCAGCCTGAAACTAAATATCAATATGGCATCCATAAGTTTTTATTTCCTCTAATTTAAAATTAACTTGACCAAAATGGCAACGGAAAATTGGAACTGGATTCACGCTAATGTTCTTGTAATATTGAACCAATTGGTCCTGGATATAGGTTTCTTAATAAGCACTTAATAATCACTTTAGATGACTAAGCATTGCCATACATCTGACATGCAGTGGCTTTGCATAGGAGATATTAGACTAATGACATCTACACTTGGCGATCATAGTCCACCATACTGCTGCCAGCTGGCCTATACCAAAGCCAAATTGGGTTCCAGCTACGTCTAGTACCACTAGTGTCTCTACTGCTTGCATGTTGTGGATTGGATACTTTTTTCACTATTATTGTGTGAAATTGGACAAGAAGATAATTGTTTACAAAACATGTGACATTAATTTCGTGCTCACACACACACACACACACACACATATATATATATATATATATATATATATATATCCATTATCATCAGAACCACTTCGATTCAACACAATCACCGCCATCGTCGATGCTACTATCTCCCCCAAACACCATTACCACCATCACCAATAACATTACGACAACTACTTTTCCGTAATCTCAGTCACATGATATAAGAGTATAGTGCTTTTCGTAACTTTGATTATCGAGAAAACACCATTTTTACCCACAACCACTACTTGTCCGTAATCTCAGTCACTAATGTTACAGCAAATACTTACCTGAGGAAGCGATATTTGCTTTCCAAGCCAGGGCCAAAGTTTTGAGCAAGGTATCAAGGCCACAATAAAGTAAATAGGGCTCATCTTCTCGGCAACTTCCTTTTCCAGGGCAGCGTAATCAGCGCATGCTTTATTCAAGTCTATTCCATTAGGATCTTTTATATGCCAGGTTGTGAACAGTTCTTCATAATACCTAGAAAACCAAGTTAGATTTGGAAACATATTTTACTTGGAAGAATGCGCTCTCTATCTATCTCACTCTGACACTCATATAAACACGCATATGAACAAACTCCTTTTATCGATATTACATGTTCGAGGATAAAACAAAAATCGGTTTTAAATCGTCTTAATATGTATCTATGTTATGGTTAGCTGATAGTAAAATTCAGGATCTTTTGCGACACAAATCTCGGTTTTTATGTGTGTATTTACGTGTGCCTGTGTGCGTGTGTGTTTTTCCGTATATCTAGCGTATGGAAGAAAGAGACGTCATTCTTAGTCTTCTGTAAGCAATGTTTTTCAGTAGCAAAGATAAAGCTTAAAACCGTCTAAACGTTCTTAAACAAGACATAAGGGTAAAGTTATCTTGTGTGGTGTTTTTTTTTTGTTTTTGCTTTTCACAAAACAGATACAAAATAAGAAAGCTTGATTGTCTGGGCGTCTGGCTATAATACTTTCATTTGCCATTCAATTTAGGGAGCAAGGAAGTCTTGCTTTTCATAATAAGGTTCGCCGGTAGTTATCTAGTGTCATCAGCTGGTATCTTATCAGATAAGGAAATGTATATGTGTCTATCCAGGTCTTTTTTTAAAAGGAAAAAAAAATCCTTTGATTGTGAGTTTGTCTCACATATTTGGTGTTCGCATTAAACGGCATGTTTCTCTATTTGGCATTGCCTTTTATTTCATTGTTTTTAGGGTTTCGTAAATCTCCCTTACTGTTTGTATAATTCCGATCGTTTATCCAGGAAATCTTTCAAGCCAGGATCCGTTGCTTTCTCCGCTGCTGTGTCGATGGATTCTTTGCTGTAGTAGCAATAAACAGAATCCTGGATCATGTAACCGCCTGAAAAAAGAAGGGATGGAATGCATTCGGTAAAATTATTGATTGATAATTTTATTTAGTTGTAAGTTATAGTTGATACTTATGAAAAGTGTATAAGAGAAAAATCGAATTTTATGTACGTTTAATCCTCGGTGGAAGCAAATGCTGAGATACAATAACTGGTAACATATTGCACTATGAGGTGAGTGTTTTTTTTATTTGCACCACAATAAACTTACTTTATATACTCTATGGTTCAAAATATAAGCCCTGCAACGTATTTAAATCATTCTATCATTCTTTTGTCTTATAGATACGAATTTATGCAAGTTGAAAATGTAGGTGAAAAAACCATCCCCAGTGCTACGCTGACTGCACGAATATACGTTTAAACATTTAGAAGTCAATATATGGTTGTATTCCATACTGAACAATTTGATTACTTGTACATTCCATTTACATTTTGACCCCTTGGTTATTGCGCTTTTGTTTCTTACGAGAGAGTGAGCTACATACCACGAGTATGAACTGTTCACAGTCTTACCAGTAACTGCAATATTCACAATAAGAATTACTAACTTAAACTACTTGTTAAAGGGACCAGTCGCTCAGGAAAACCTGTTATGCATTATAAGTCACCGGAACGAAAGAAGGAGACCCTTTTACTCTTAAAAAACAAAATATGAATAAAGGTCCCCCCAAAATGTACATAAGTAGAATATCCTACACAGCCCACAGCAAAAAACTAAGTGTTGAAACTGTACGCAATACGCACAGAAAAGAAACTAAACGTGACAAAGAGGAGGTGTAAAGTTATTACTTACCGAAATTAGATGGATCAAGTGTACCATTTTGGAGTCCCTGGATAAATTTGGATTTTAGAGCGTCTTGTTGTTGGGTTTTTGTTGACTGCCAAAGATATTCAGAAAGAGTTTCAACGTCTCCTGCCTCTGCCGTAACTTGAGGTGATCGATCGGCGAGGTCCCTGAAAAAGGCGATCGCTGCAAGCTTGTGGTCCAACAGTTGAGCACATCTTGGACTTTTTCGGGCAGACATTTTTCAGAACTTTGGAATATATAAGTCAAAAAGAGTGAAAACACACTAGAGCACAACTAGACGGTCAAATATGGGATCAGTAAACCTTAATTCACAGATTAAATTATTTCTTATTGGGTCTCGTTCATGTGGGTATAATAGCATTGTGACGAATGCGACTTCTAAGAAAGAAATTTACCTTTCATTTGTTTAAGCGGTGGGTACATCTATGTAAGAAATCCTTTGATCAATAATGATAAATTTATCCTGAAAAGGTTTTCATTACAGATGTAGTCATATTTTACATTTCACGCTGGCCTCTGGTGTGCTAACATAGGTAAAGAACTAACCTCTATCATTACTGGGGATATGTAAGGACGCTAAATGATCACAGCGATACATGTGAATAGCCCCAATGTTGCATAATATGCATGCCCGTCAAATTAACTTTGCCGTAATGGGAGCACTTACTTACATAATGTATTAGGGGATTTCCATGGAAGAAAGCTACAAAATATATATGTAGAAGATGGCACATTTTTACCTATTTGAGAGATACCTACACGAGATGTACATAACTGGATACCTTCTGAAGACATTTTAGGTGAAAGATAGAAAACGATATGTTTCCTATTTTGTTATTTTTTTTTTGGAATCTAGTATCAATTCATGGATGCAAAATGTGCATGGCTGTCATGGTTTTTAATCCTCTCTACAATACAAGCGTACATAGGTGTTACTTTTGTAAAATAAACATGGCATTCAAAATTAAACGAATATTCATGTCGCATTATTCTTTCTTTTGCCAATTATATAAATGAATAAAGTACAGACGTGGTCTTACCTTGCAGATTTCTGTAAGAAATTGTTTATTCCTTATTAAATAAAAGATCTACTGACAACAGCGTAGAGAAATTATTCTTATGAACATACGCTATATTGACTATATCATGTTCGACACACTTCAGCTAGCGTAGGGTGTACTATATTTTATCAAGTACACGGAGGGTCCTTTGTAGAAAGAAAACGTGCAGTGAATCCTAACATATGTACTATACCTGTAGCAATAAAAATGAAGAAGTCAGCATAAGAGTGTCAATTATAATGGCATTTGAAACGAACAAGTGTCTGAATCAATTCATATATATCCAGTGTGCATAGCTATCACGTTGTTTATTCCTCTCTATAACACAAACGTGCATGGATGTTCCTTTGGTAAAGAAAACAAAAAAAAAAAAAAAAAACACGGTACTCACAATTAAACGTTTTGACTATATATTCATATTGCATTATTATATCGTACCTTGTAGATTTCGGTGAGAAATCGCTTGTTCCTTAGAAAAGGAGGATCTGCTGAAAATAGCGTGGTGAATTTGTTCTTATAAACATATGCTGTAATGACTATATCCTGTTCGCCGCCCTTCAGCTAGCGCAGTGTGTAATATCTTTTCTCAAGTACACAGAGGGCCATGCGTAGGAAGAAAAAGTGTATCTAATGCAAACATATCTTCTATATTAGGTATTGAGCAATAAAATGAATAAGGCGGCATAAAAGTGGAAGTAAAAATAACATTTGAAACGGACAAGTGTGTGCCTACGTTTTACTTTTCATTGTGTTTCTTATACAAAATGCTGAGACACATGCATGTTTGGTATGCCCTCTCCACCCATCTGCTTCTAACATTTTCTGTCTTAGAGACAACATATCTCTTTCTTCCTGCCTGTCTGTCTGTCTGTCTGTCCGTCAGTTTGCCAGTCAGTAAGTCAGTCTGTCCGCCTCTCTGATTTTTAACGCAATGGTTAATATTTCTTTCGTGTTTTTAATATTTTCCCTAAAGAAGAAAACAAAAATAGCATGGCAATCAAGCTATGGTTAGGATAAGTGGTGACAGAATTCCCTCTTTTTTCCACTTTTTGTTTTTATCGGTGATACATAATAGAAACTTTGGTTACAGCTTGACGATTTTACACAATTTTTTAATGGACTTTTTAAAAAAAAATCAAACAAGTAGAGTGGTAGGACGGACAGGAAGAAAATCAAAATGGAAGGAGGAAAAAGAGAACAAGAGAAAATTAAAGAAAAATGGAGATCTAGTTAATCTCTTAGAGCACATTAATATACAAATGACAACCCAGTTGTTCATACAAAAGTGATCAGTATTGCTGTTATTGGTTTTGATTCGAAGTTCTATTCGTCACAATAATGTTTGTGTAATGTATCTCGACCTTGCAAATTCTGTATCATAATCGAGGATAGAAGCTTCGCATTTACTTTGTTACCTGTAAAAGTACCTTGAAAACACACATATGTAGCAATACAGACCTAGCGAGACATATTCAAAAAAAATATACAAACCAGATAGTTAAGTAGATATATATATCGTATTGATTTTACGACTTCTTAGACAAGTTCCTAACTAATAGATGTAATGAATATATATCATGTGCATATCTCTCAATATTGCTGACATTACAAATCTGATTTGCCACTGACATAAAATACAGGTTATGTCTTCCAGGAAAACATAGAAACACATCCCGGATGTGATAGACAAAAGAAGGCGTAGTCGTGTGATCTGATGACATATACGGATAAAGGTTGGGGTCATGTGAACTTTACCTAATGATTATGTTTTCATCTATTTAGTTAGAAACAAAATTGTATGACTTTTACCTGGTTTATAGATGAATTAAGCTGCACTTAAAGTAAAAATGCGAGAACTAAAGACGCGATCCCACGTATTTGCTTGCGTGAGGTTACTTTGTGTGTATGTGTGTGTGTGTACTGTGTATGTTTTCTAATAAAACACATAAAAGCGTCCGGTTCAGACTTGGATAAACGTTTATTACTCTGAGGACACTATTACCATAAATCTATGTCATACCCATTATTCAGTGTAATCGGTAAGTAAGCATGAAGATATGAGAGGTGGGGAAGAACGACCGGAAAATGAAAGCAACAATAAATAAAAACAAACTTTGTGTTTGGTAGATTTTATTGATTTTCCCAGTGACATGTATTAGTCATAAAGTACATCCTATGCATACGCGGACGATTAAGAAAATGTTGACTCCAATATTGTGAGATTTTTGCTTACACTATTTTTGTCAATTCCTACTTTACCTGTGATCAAAATACATTTGTAAAGAAAGCAAAAAAAAAAAAAAAAAACAATCACCCATTACATATCGTCAATGGTATCATCTGCCATAAGTTGAAAAACCTCTTCGTTGATTAGATGTTATGACCTTTAATCCCCTCGGTGTGCATAGGGGCATAGCAATAGCTATGTCTGTCTCTCTGTTTATTTATCTATACCGGATATGCTGGACAATGCTGCTGAAATGTTTCCTTTAATTCCACGAGCGAGAAGACTTTAGATTCATACAAATACAAGCACTGACTGCAGTTATCTCTAATTATAGTATATGACCGTGTAGACACTGTCGACTGACCCTGACTTTCTCTTAGCTTAGATGGAAAAAGAAATGTTACATTCTCTACCAAATAATTTGATGCTATTGTGCGTGCGTGTCCATAGTGTATCCTGATGGCTCATGCAGTGATTAGAAGGGCTCCTCCGACACATTACAATTAGATGTCTCTCCAAAATGTTTTTAAAAATACAAAATTTTGCTTAGTAGCAAATCCAGTTGGAAAAAAGATGCAAATTTTTATAATCACTACAAAAAGGTGTTACAAAGCCATTTAATAACAAAGCATATTGTAATAAAGTTCGCATTATAACAATAGGAATTTAGGCTAAATACAATTTCAACCCTTATTGTGGTGACTATGTTGAAGGAATATTTTATGAGATCATTTATTTTATAGCTCTTATGAACTACTAAAAGAGAACATTAGAACGCTAAGGTAAAGGCATTTTGATGGCATCTTGTAAGATTTATTACAGCATGCGACACGATTGTATCGTATCACAACGGCATATATCATAAAATCCAGTTTTATTAAGATAGCATGCAGTATCAACCCCTATTTTAATAACAATTTTCTTCTGAGGAACAATCAATTAAATCACTTAGTAATAGATGTCTAAGGGTCAACCGCTATTCAGATCTAATTTAAAGGAATGAATATAACTTCAGTCAATGTTGTCTGATTGCTCCTTGGAACATACTTGAATACATAGCATGCAATCACACATTTTGTAATTATTACGTTTAGATATTACGACTGTATGCCTATTTCAACCCTGATTTCAATATGAACTTTCAATCAAATCATGTATATGTTTTGATGCCATGGTCAACAGCTAATGATAACATTTTAGAAACAAAATAGAATCATTAGGTGCATGGACGTTTGATCACACCACGCGAGATTTATTACAATATAAACCGCATTTACATGTACTACAAAGTGTCTTGTACTACAGGCTGCTTCAATAAAATAGGGGTTGATACTGTTGTTACAACTCCTGTTCCAGCAAAGTTGCAAATTGTAATACTTGCTACAAAATGGGTTATATGATCACATTACATTTCAAAATAATGTTCGTATGCTAAATCAACCACTATTGTAATGACAACTTTCTATGAGGGAAAATAACGACAAACCACTTAGTAGTATAACAGTTATCATCAGCAAACAGTCCAGTCTAAAAATGAGAACATTACAATTTCAAAGACACTGCAATTCAGTTGCATCTTTCAAGTATTATAAAAAATTAGTTCAAAGGGTCATGAATCAATATAAATGTGAAATTTTGTATTTATTTTGGGGTGGGGGTGAGAGATGTGTGCCAGATGAATGATTGGGGTGCAGAGGAGTGAAACACAGGAGAGGTAGGGGATGGAAATGGAACGGAAATGGGCAATTATACTCCTCCTATGAATCCCACTCAAGCGCGTACAAAAGGAATCAGATTTGTTTCATAATTTTGAATGTATATCATCTTTGAAATTAACACTTATTAAATTTCCTTTTTCTGAAATCATTATTTTACTCTTTATGTAGTACCGTTTTTTCTTGAGCGCAGTAGCGGTTGCCTTAGTTAAACATGAAAGTGACAGTAACAAGCAACCCTACCGCACACATATAAAGTATAGCGTATTTTAGGGACCAGAATTCTCAAAGCCCATCATAACAAGTGATAAACTTGTATGTAAAAAAATCACTGAAGAGTATATCGTCCGTTGTGCTAGAAGAGCACTACATGTATACTTACTGCCTAGCACTCCATAAAGCAATTTTTACTGAAATGAGGAACAACATTGCACACTTCTACCCTGCAATAACAGGCGACTCTCAATGCAGTCTATTTATTGTAGTAGATAATTTTGGGAACAAACTACATCCTATAGCCTACGGAAAAGCTATCGTCGTTATAACAAGTGTTAACTGTCGGCGCGACAAAGAAAGAAGCTACGGTCGTTCTGAATAGGCAGGATACAATAAAATTGAACATGCACACGTCAATGCATGGATACAAATTTTACTCAATATAAACTTTGACTATAAACACTAATTATTGCCTTCCCTGTCTCTCCCTTGTCGCCATGGAAAACAACGCTTGAAAAAGTGTCTCAAAGCTGCTTTTTACAGTTTTTCTGAAATACACATTAATGCACATCTGTGAATTAAATATTGCATTTGACAATTACCATATCGTTCCCTTTAAATATCAACCGCACTTGGTGTATTTTTTAAAAATGGTTGACAACATCAGAGCAAATTTTGTAAATGAAAATGTCCCCGTATATCTGATAATATTATTTTAAGCTTCTGATTGCGATAGTTGTGTGAAAGAGATATTATCTGTTCATCCTGCTGTCAATTCTCGAACAGTTCAAGCATAGGACCCTAAAGGAACATTTTTGAAAAGTACACCCTTTTGAGCATAATTTTCAAATCAATAACACTAATGATTTACGGATATGTAGTAGTACCATTTTGTTCTGGAACATTGGGAACTAGTTTGAGATCGAGTGCCCCTACCCCGATCAAGATCAAGTTGGTTAGGTCATGGTTTTTCTGATTATGGTTGTTTTGTTGGAAAAAATTGATCAATTGGCATGATATCTTCAACACGATGATGACGTATAAAAGGACCTTACATGCGTCTTCAAAACGATGATGACAGATAAAACGACCTTACATACATCCTAAAAACGATGATTGACAGATAGAAGGACCTAAATCGCGTCCTCAAAACGATGATGACAGATAAAAGAACCTTACATGCGTCCTCAAAACGATAACGACAGATCAAAGGAGCTTACATACATCCTCAAAACGATAATGATAGATTAAAGGACCTTATTCGCATCCTCGAAACGATGATCACAGATAAAAGGGCCTTACATGCGTCATCAAAACCACGATGACAAATAACAGGACCTTACACACATCCTCAAAACGATGATACCAGATAAAAGGACCTTACCAGCGTGCTCAAAACGATCCTGACAGATAAAAGGACCTTATATACATCCTCACAACGATGATGTAAGATGCAAGGACCTTACAAACATCCTCAAAACGATGATAATCAGATAATGCTAATTAAAATACACTTTTAGTTTTACATTTTAAAGTTTCTGAACTTTTTACACTTAATTTGCAAATTTCGCTTTCTTTTCATCAAATGACCAGACATTTATAAGATGAATTAGTGGTAATAAAGAGAAAATAGATAATCAAAGATATGAATGCGATATCATATACATACAAATACATATATGCTCATACCGACGCAACAAAAAATATATCTACGTTACCATCACAATTTTTCCATCTCTCTCTCATTATATAAATGAATGCAATGAACAATCCAAATAAATGCACATACGCAATTTTGTTTGCTATCTGGGTATTTCAAAGAAGATAAGGCTATATAAAGTATATAATTCATAGTTCTATAACACACAGGTTCCACACAATTTTCAAATAACTGTATTATTTGAAGCTGAAACCGCAGACACGTGTATTACTTTCTGTGAATCTGCATCAAGACATGTCTATCACAGAAGGTTTATTTTCCCGATTGTACTTTAACTCTTTTTACTCCCATCTCCACTGTACTTGTCAACACTTCGGAAATAATCGACTATATCCTTGTGTATTGTCTACGTGATCTGAGGTACGAAAATTAAGCCAATAGTGTTACTAATATTCGCACGTCTCATGGCAATTTGTACTTCTTAATCTGTCACAATAGAATTTACATATTTATCAAAGTACAATGTGCACGTCTGACGATCTCCTCTATTCGTATCTACATTTTGTAAGTTTCTAAATATTTTAATCGGTGCTAGCGGAGCACATCTAATCGCTTTAAGAGGTGTTGGGATACACTACGGACACATGCACACAAAAAAAAATACAACCACAATCAAAGAAAAGGGCAGGATCAGGTACACAGTGAACGCGTTCTTCGTTGAAAAGCTAGACGAAATGAACAGCAAAAAGAATATGAAAATCCCCTTTTTATCGAAATCAATCAGCGGTGTATCCAAAGGCCAGACGATCGTATTCATATGATCCACTATCCTCTGATTAATAATCATTGTAGTCACAACATTTATCCGTAATTGACCAGGATCCACATCTGTTGTGGAATGTAAAAAAAATCATGCATGAAAAAAAGGTCTTAAATACATTTGATCTTTCTGGCAACATATTATGTAGTTACACTTGTGACTTCAATAAGAGCAATAACAATGACACGAAGAGCGACAAGAACAAAGATTTATTTCATCATATTTTTATTGATCAGTGTGGATAGTGACAAGTTTCTTGAGGAGCTATCAAACGTACACCATAACTCTGTCTGTTTGTCTCTCTGACTCTCTATCTGTTCCACTGTCCTTCTCTTTCTTAGTCTACACGTGTGCTTTAAAACTCACTTGATCATCACAATTGGGAAGTTTAAACGAAATCTTTAAAAACGTATAAATAAATTAAATTATCATGACTATTGTTACCAACTATACTGCATCAAATATAAATAGTGGCAAAAAATGGGGTTCGCCCTCTTGGACAAAACCATACCAATCATCCTAGTATATTGTTTTTCTGTTTACTCCATTGTAAATTTTGTTTGTTTGTTTGTTTTCTTGCTGCATGATTATTGCTTTTTTCTGAAGAAATATTATGAAACAGGAAATAAGGGACAAAACATATGGGTGAATGCGAGAGAGACGGATGGACGGAGAAGGATATATATATATATATATATATATATATATATATATATATATATAATAAACGACGTTATAGCTGATATTATAATAGGATGCCCAGTGAAGGATGTCCAGTGGAGGATACATATAAACACGTCGTATTTCTGTCTGCCTGAGAACATAGTGAAAATAAATGAGTAGCTGGAAGCATTGTAAGATATATAAAATGTCATATAACCCGCTGCACTTTTTCCACCCAAACATGTACTTTAAAATATGTATTACCTTCTATATCATCTAAAGCGTGTCAACCCATATACGGTCGATATAGTGTATGTACATAAGGACGTGTTGTCTACGCTAAAAACCACAAGATAGGTCCAGATCATTATATTCTGCATGTATAGGATTAGCAATGCAGCATACATATACAGTTAAAATTTAAACATTTGAATGGCATGGTCTTATAAAAAGTATATCCATAAACGCGTGTAATATAGCGAGGCGGCAACAATGTGTATGCACATGTGATATTAATGAAATGATATTAGGTTCTACAGAAATACAAATAAAATGCGAAGATAACGTTACCTATATTTTACCTAAAATGTCGTTGAAAGTGTCTCAACCGACCGTATGTTCCTCCCACAAACTTATCTCTCAAACAGGTGAAAATTATTTTCCTCTTGAATAAATTAGATACAAAAAAGAGTTCCATAATGTGGACATATATCTAAGAATAATACTTTATGAAATCCACATCAACATGTCAATCGTGGAAAGATACAAACGTGACAAAGGAGACGGTATAAATTTTGTTACTCACCGAAATTACACGATCAATTGTACCATGTAGGCGTCTTTGGATAAATTGGGATTTTAATATGATATTAACAAGGTTAAAATTCTTTAATGAAAAATATTAACTATTCAAATGTATAGGCACCTAATATGAGTATTATGAAACTGATATTGAGAAAGCTCTGCCTTGTACTTATTAGAAAATAACCGTGAATCCAGTTTCATATTTTCATTGCCGTTCAGATGATTTCAAATCTGAAGTAAACGGACAACCATATAGATGATATGCCAATATATATTTTCAGGTTGCTCACGAAAGTGAAACTGTAAATCTCAATCAGTAGTTTATTTTTTTTCAATACATATTTTGATCGGGTTCTTTAAAGAGGCAATGCCTATAAATACCTATGCGGATGATTTACTTTAATATTCATATAATAAATAATGGTCACAATATATAAAAATGAACTAACCTATTGCATACAATTACACTTTTATAGACTAAATTAAGACTTAAAACGTATAGTTACAAATAAAGAAAAAGACGAAAAAGAGGTATAAATCATTTACATCGTCTTGTGCAATTTTAACTACATAAGACTGAAGCAAACCATACATGCCATTAAACAGATAAATGTATACCGTCCTCCTAGGACCGAAACCGCGGCACGCCACGCTCAAGTTACCCATGAGATGAGTTTAACAGGTATTTGAAACACCCACGCCACAACAAAAGATGAGTAAGAGGGCTTAACAACAGGTACTATTTCATTCAAGTGGTACGAAAGTGGATTTAAATAATAAGACACATATCAAATAAGTTTCATAACAGAGAAGCTATTCTTGAAAACGGTAGTTTCAGTGGTATTGAATGGTATTTTAGGCCCGAGAGAGGGGTGGGGTGGGAAGAATCCTAATATTGTGTGACGATGTATAGCTTAACTGTTTGTTACAAGGCAGGAATATACATATACAAATTATAATTTGTCTGCAGCCAAAATGCTTCCGCAATAAATGTTGTCAAACTTTACTAATTCCGGGTCACTGAGAACGAAAATGATGCTTAAAATTGTTGATTGGCTCTAGTTTTAAAGATATGATACTGGGTCAGTATATACGACCCTTTGTTACGACTAGGGGTAATGTAACAAAAGAAAAGACTCAAACAAGCTTTCAAGATTTAAAACACAAATATTTAATTTCTTAAAATATAAAAATATTTCAACAAACAATCAAAGTGAAAGAATTAAAAATAACTTACAGTATAGAATATCCTTAAAAATCCTAAATTGTTCTAAAATTCACTGATTCGGAAGTTAATCCAAATTATTCCGAATGGTGAATATTCCGAATGAAACCACCAAAAATGCTGGCGTGCCAATAAGAATCAGTTATATCCAAATATTATTAATTCCAAGTAATCCTTGTGAATATGGAATATCACACAAGTTCTAGAAATGTTTCCGATAATTCCAACGGAGCTGAATAATTCTGAAAGTTTAAGTAGCAGTACTAAATCCAGAATGTACTTTATAATAATATCTCTGAAGCAGAATACCACACACAAAATGAACCAATCTCGTTTATGACCTATCAGGCTGACGAACTATATAGAAGAATGCAAAACACAGCAATTCAATTTCATTTTATAGATTCTGAGCTGCGTAGAACAGAATAAGGAAAGTCAATTTAAACTGTATTGCGACTTAAAAACAATTCAATCCTTCTAGAAAACAATCTTCTCCCAACCAATCAGAAACTAGGCTATACGTGACACAGCTAAAGTACCTTTGCACTGACGTTATCACAAGTCAACAAAGTATTGACTTCTTATTGAACATGGAATCCAGGTCAAAACATTGAATGCAGGTCAAAATGATAATATATTTAGCACGCGCTAGTCACGCGATATGACTCATGCTTCAACCGACAATACTAATTTTTCCCAGGACCAATGTACTGGGTCACATTGAAATTACCGTATATGTGCACTCTACAAAACGACACCTATTAGACTATTATACAGGGTCATAAACTAATAAAACTATACCATTATTTAAAAGAAATGATACATAATTCCGTAACACCCTTTACTTGGGAATGGCGGACGATAAGTGAGTTATAAAGGGAAGAGATCTCAATTTAAACCATAAATGACTAAAATACATCTTTGACTGGATCTATGAATAAATCTATGACTGGGTTTGGACAGTACTTGCTTTTTAGGCAAAATAATGAATGATGCAATCTGAAGCTGGTATTGCGTCATACATGATATGAATTGCATCATGTTATTCTTATAAGTCATGGATGATGCAACCATAACTAAGCTTACATCACTCTGCTGAAGAAATTGCTCTATATCAGCGCTACAAATCATACAGTGTCGTGATCTCTTATTTGTCAGTGTTTGATTTTGCAAAGGGACACATTTCTGTTTAGCCAAAGTGAGCAGAGATGCCTCGTACTTGTGTGAACAAAGCAGATAACTGCTATGTTTGTGGTGAAGTGACTTTTGCATCACCAAAGCGCAGTATAACCACTATGATTAAGAAAGCCTATCACCTTTAATTTGGCTGCAAAATTGGAGATCAGGACAGGAGATGGGCCCCACACATATGCTGCAACACTTGTGCAACAAATCTTCGCCGGTGGTTGAACAGGAAAAGGAAATCTATGTCTTTTGCAGTGTCAATGATTTGGAGAGAGCCAACAGATTATATCAGCAATTGTTACTTCTGCATGGTGCCTCCAGTTGGGAAAGGTGTGTCAAAGAAGAAAAAGTGGACTGTGCATTATCCAAACATTCCATCAGCGATACGTTCAGTACCCCACGGAGAAGGACTGCCGGTCCTGATGCACCAGAATCATTCTCACTTGAGTCAGACAAAGATGAGGAAGATGATGAAACTTCTATTCCTGAACCATCAATGTCACATGACCCATATTTTCTCCCATCCTCCTACTCTGAAACACACCTCATAACACAAGGTGAACTGAATGACCTTGTCAGGGATTTATAACTACCCAAGAGTAAGGCAGAGCTGTTGGGCTCCAGACTACAGCAGTGGAATCTCCTGGCAGGTAATGTTAGGGTTTCCATGTTCCGTGACCGTCAGAAGGATCTTGTCTCATTCTTCTTCATGGAAGGTGATCTTGAAGCCTGCAACAACATCGATGGTGTGATGGCAGCCCTCAACATCGTTCATGATCCAGTGGCAGCTTTGTGGCGATTTCAAGGTTCTTGCTCTCTTGCTTGGTCTGCAGACTGGATACACAAAGTACTGCTGTTTTCTCTGTGAATGGGATAGTCGTGCGAGAGATTCCCACTACATCAAGAGAGATTGGCCACTCTGAAAGTCATTGGAGCCTGGGATGAAAAGTGTTCAGCATCCACCACTTGTTGAATCAAGGAAGATTTTGTTACCACCCTTGCACATCAAGTTGGGTCTGACGAAGAACTTTGTCAAGGCCATGGACAAAACACAGCCACTTTCAAGTACCTCAGTGGAAAGTTTACAAGGTTAAGTGAAGCTAAGATAAAGAAAGTGTCTTTGTTGGTCCTCAGATTCGTGAACTTCTTCGAGATGATGCATTTCACCGTGCACTACGTGGAAAGGAAAAGACGGCATGGAAAGCCTTCCAGTTAGTGGCAAAAACATTTCCCGGAAACAACAAGACAGACAACTAGAGGGAATTGGTGGAAAACCTCCTCAAGGCATACAAAAGCCCTGGTTGAAAAATGTCACTAAAGATACATTTTTGCACTCTCATCTAGATTTGTTTCCACCGAACTGCTTAGCAGTGGGAGACGAGCACGGCGAGCGATTTCACCAGGACATTGCAACAATGGAGAAACGCTATCAGGGCAAATAGAGCCCATCAATGTTTGCAGACTATTGCTGGACAGTGACAAGAGATGCTCCATTTAATGAATACAAGAGACAAGACAAGAAGCGCCAAGTAGACACTGAATAACGACTAATCTATAAACTTATATATACATAATAGTTTTTTTTACTTTTGTTTCAATATATTTTTTATTTATATAACCCTTTTGCTGTTTTGTAAAGTGTTTCATAACAGGACAGGTGAAATATTATCATGCAAAGTAACCATAAACACATGAAAAGACCTAGGTTTACAATTAATGATTACAAGTCTACTATGTACACAATATACATAGACGTAACATGTAAAAACTCAAATATCTTGGAAACAATATCCAATCAGTTGTTTTAATTGTCATATTTGAATTCAGCACATTAAAATCCCTAATAAATAGCACATTTTATCTCTGAAGCAGAAGACTTCTAAAAAATTGTAGACCAGTGTTATTATATGAGCATAGTAAACTGAGAACGGTCAACATTATATATATATATATATATATATATATATATATATATATATATATATATATATATATATATATCTATATATAATTGTAAAAACTGACAACAAACAATGCAAAACTAGTTCTTTATGCCTAAATGCCTTCGACTCTCATTGAGTCTTTGTCAAATGCAAAATTACGAAACAAAGACAAACAAGACGAACAATAAACGCCATGAAAACGTTGAATTTACAAAACATTACATGGCTATGGATCGAATAGAAGTATTATTTCAAAATTGTGGATATTGCGCCTTATTGGTTTGAATTGCAATGATAAAGTCGGCAATGATCTTAGTCAGTCCCTGACAAACACAATCCCTCGCTGGATCCATTGCACTTGAACCATGAACATACCATAGTATTTCAACAACGTAACAACATATATCTAAATAATCCCCAATTCAAATGTTTTTATCCATAACTTACAAAGACTAATCATATAACATTCAGTATGACACTTTTACATTCAACATATTTGTCATTAAAATTAGTAGAGTTACAAAAGAAAAAAAATCAATAACAAATAAAAGAGAGAAAAAAATTCCAGCTGTGATGATAAGATTTACAGAGGTTTGTGATGTCATTTTTACATAGTTACAAAATGGAGAGTACAGTATAATATACATTACAAATTTAACTTTTTTAGTCATTTGATTTAGTTAAATGATTGAGTGTCATGAATGTATTGTATAACATATATACTACTTCATTTTTGTTTTCAGTTAACTCTTTATTTGTTTCAAGTTGTCTGGTTGAATTTATTCACAGACTGAGTTTATTGAGGATGCGAGTAATATATACAATACAGTCAATAAAGTGTTTCTATGTTTTGATCTCAGACAGAGGCTGGACTTTTATCCAGGTGATATTCATACAGATGAGGAGCAAGATTGATTTTCGTAATAATACTGGAAATATTTAAGTTCTAAACATAATATTTCCTAGGTGATTTTATTGAATGTGTGAACGGAAAAGTTTGTATGTTATCAGTTTTAAAAAACTTTTGTTGTCCTCTGTGGAGAGAAATAATCTAATTTTAATAGAGACTGTCCCTATAATTGGATACATAAAAGTGAAATTCCATAGTGAGCATGAATTTCGGTATTGCTGGAATAAAGTATATTGTCCAGATAGTAAAGTGCCTCTCCGTTGAGGACTTTTTAGAACAGAACCACATTGTTTTTATTTCTTCGCACAGATTATGGTTTTGAGACTTCAAAAGATATTAAATCGGCTTGCTACCTTTTCAAAGACGCTACTAATATGTTGCTCCCATGATGCATGTTTACCTAAAGTGAGACCTATGTGAATATGGCTGATTTCGTTTTCAATAATTACATTATAAAATTAAATGTCAGGCAGGAAAGTATTTTTATTTGATTTCCTAGTGAATACAACATTCGTAGCACTGTCGGATTCACAATAACACACCAGGCACAAGCTTAGTTAAATATATTTTTTCAGTATCCGCACATAATTGATGATTATAATGAAAATCAAAGAGTGATGTGTCATATGCAAATAGTCGGAAGTGTGTAACTGGAGTAGTGGTACAAGGTACAATGTCGATTCTGGCGCAAGATGTTTAAAAGACTTTGGATAATTTGCTAAGTTGATCCAGCCAGTTTGGTTAATGGTTAGTTGGCAAATTATCCAAAGTTTTAAAACAATTTGCGCCAGAACCAACCTTTTAATGGTCCATGAAAATTATTTGATTAATATATTATTGGGATTGACTTGGGATATGTCTTTTTTATTGTTGGTTATTATAAATTGTCCTATGAATTAGGAGATAATATAGAACTAATCGAATCATTTTCTATATCGCTCTGGTATTTTTAAAGTTGTTTTATCAAAAACCGTAAAAAATATGGCTCAATTGTGCATTTATTATAAATATTTGCAAATAGTTTCTTACTGGTGTCTCCTGAACTACGATCATCAAATATGTGCCGTATATCTGTGTTATTTAACCCATTCAGTGATACAAAATATTTAGTATATTTTGGCGTATCATAATGCCATTGAGTTAGATAGATGCAATTAGTGTTTTTATTCCTCGATAATGACAAGTATTCTATAAGATTGTTCATATTGCTGTGGTTAATTTTAATCAACCACGATTATTTATTTGTGTAGAATTATCTTAACCTTCTATCGGAATAACTTCGTCGGATGGTAAGATATCAATATTACGGCACACATCACCAAACTGATGCGACAAAGTCGATGGTATAGGCATTCGTTCGTAGCATTTCAACTCAGTAATTAATTGTCATCGAAGTACACAGTCCATCTGGATTCCTAGTACAGAAATCAAGGTATATAGAAGATTTTATATAGAATTACAAGTATGCACCAAACAGAGTGGAAGGTGCTATCCATGGATTCTACAGGAGAATGCTTGATAACATTAACATAACTTTTAAATACGAATAAATAATAGTATCATACAGGACAGATAATTTTATTTCTTACTCAACGGAGATTCGAACCAGGATCCGCGGGTTACGGCACCCATCGCCTTGCCTGTAAGCACCAGCCCCTATACCATCTCGACCATACACAAATCACCAAATATAATGCTACAAAGATGTTGAAATCGGCATAGCAGAGATACCCTCATTTCCACCCAGTAATTTATTTTCATCTAAGTACACAGTCTATCTGGATTCCTACTACATAAATCAAGGTATACAGAAGTTATAATAGAGAATTACAAATATACACCAAACAGAGCGGAAAGTGCTATCTCTGGATCATAAAGGAGAATGCTTGAGAGAGAGAGAGAGAGAGAGAGAGAGAGAGAGAGAGAGAGAGAGAGAGAGAGAGAGAGAGAGAGAGAGAGAGAGAGCACTTTCCGCTCTGTTTGGAGTATATTTGTAAGTATCTATAATATTGTCTATATACCTGCATTTCTGTATTATTATATCTCTAAGAATTGGGTGACGGTTTAACTTTTAGGTTTGAAACCTTATTGGTATTTATATATAATTCAAACTTGTTGGAGGTAGTTATATAACCATTTAAAGATGATTTGTTTTTACAAATATTGTGCTAAGGCAACTAATTACAGAAAGTGGTAACTTGTTCTTTCGTTCTTATGTACTACCTTTATCCTTATAGACAGGCAATACATTAGCTATTTTCCAAATACTTGGAAATTCCCTAAACTGAATTGATCGATTAAACATAAGTTTTAAAGATTGGACAAGTGCGTTTTGCTGGGAATTTAACTAGTCTTGGATGAATTTGACAAGGGCCAGCAGGTTTATTACCATTCAGAATTTTAATCTGGTCATGGATATCTTGGATTGATATTTCATTGGTGGCTTTGGATGGGATGGATGTAAATCATTCTTTCGTTCCACATTTGATGTACAAGCAAAACAGTTATATAATAATCTAGGCTTATCTAAGGAATGAAAGTAGAATTGATTATTATGTACAATAGATTGAGGAGGCTGACCATTACTTTAAAATGTAATAATGCTTTTAGCTATGCGCCACCATTTGCCTTGGGTTACTGATTTGTTTGAAAGAATATACTGAAGTTGTTGTTTGTTTTTTTTAAAGATAAGTTCCAATAGGTTTGCCGATTGACTTGACTATGATATTTCTTTGGACTTTGGATATAATTGTTATATTACGTGGTTTAATTACTCATTGTTTAATGTAGGTAAGAAACTATATTGCTCTTTTATTTATTTTTACAAAGCATTAGCAAATTTTGTAAGAGATGTTTTACGACATTTACTACTGAAAATTATGGATTAGAGGACGCAAAAATTGATATTATACATAATGATTATACGTATGAAAACGTTAAACGTGAAGTTAGATCCAATAGTTCTTTGTCTGAGGAATTTATGTGTGTTAGATCCACTAGTTCTTTGTCTGAGAAATGTATGCGTGTAACTGGAGTAGTGGTACAAGGTCATTTCTGGAGCAAAAAGTTTTACAAAACTTTGGATAATTTGCCAAGTTGATCCAGCCAGTTTGGTGAATGGATAGTTGGCAAATTATCCAAAGTTTTAAAAAAAATATGCACCAGAACTGACCTTTTTACTGGTCCATGAAAATTGTTTAATAAATATATTATTTGGATTGACTTGGGATATGTCTTTTTATTGTTGGTTAATAAAAAATTGTCCTATGAATTAGGAGGTAATACTGAACTGATCGAATCCCTTTCTATGTCGCTCTTGTGTATTTAAAGTTGTTTTATCAAAAACCATAAAATAAATTGTGTATTTATTATAAATATTTACAAATAGTTGCTTATTGGTGTATATCATCAACATATGTTTTATTTTGTTAAATCAACATTATTAATAGCTATATAGCTTGAATTCATGTTTTTCAAGGTCATATCTAATGTGCGACCCATTATATAGCCAGATAAAAATTGCAGTAATAGTAATTGGTAGTAATAATATCCACAAAACGTTTTGTCGCACAGTCTTGTGCATTTGTTGGATCAGCCAGATTTGTCATTTGTTTTATTGTTCCTATTAACATTATTATAAAATCTAGCGCAACCACTGCCTGTTTCACCAAACCTAACAATTTCCTCCTCGTTTATTTTGATTAGTAGATCATCAGAAGTTGTGAAATTTACAAGGTTCTTATTATCATCATATGATATTTTTTTGTTTATATGTTTCCGATTTTGAATACAAAAGTCTTTCTAGAAACAACACTGAAACATCCCAACGTTTTTATTTTGTAGTCTTCATCACTGACGTTGACTAATAAATCTATTTTCATTATATCATCCGTTTGTTTTAAAGAAATTTCATTTAATTTTAGCAGTTTGCATCCAATTTTAGTAATTCTTCATCAACGTTTTAAAATTGATTCTCCATGAAACATGTTATAATAGTGTTGACATTAGCATCACTTCCACTCACTCAGGTTGTCCTAATTTTACAATCTTATGATTATTCATATTTCGATCACGTAACATTTCTGACGATCAGAGTTATACCTCAAACCCACGGTGAACGTATTCGTCCAATTCATTTTTAATAGTTATAACCTAATTTCTTGTTACATATTTAGTAGTATCCAATTCTATATCACTAGTATCAGTTCATGTACCAAAAATTGTATAACTCATATATAATATAATGATATCGTATATATGGAAGAAATATTGTAGAACGAAAAAGTATAATCATCAGAGACTAAAAATAAAATAAACAAATATTAGTACAATCAAAGATTTATATGAAAATCTCTCATAATATCACACTGTGAAATTACATGTCACAACAAGTGGCAATTATAACGTTATTATCACTTTTAGAAATTGCACAATTCGAAACAGATGGTGTAATTAAGATTGAATATAATAGCTATTAAGTACACAGACATGCTGCATGTTGTATATCAAGGGAGACATTATTTTAATTAATTAGTATGAAGTTGAAGTTGTATTGTACTCCATAATAATTCATATTGTTGCATTAATCTTTCTGGTGTAATTGTTTTTGTTTTAGAGGAATGTTAAAGATATACAAAAAAAAACAAAAATAAAAAGTAGAATGGGTAAACAGACTTAAGAGTTTTCTTTCTTGGAAATTTAGTTTGAATAATCTCAAGCTCTTTCTGATACATATTTGACAATTATGTTCTATTTTCACGATCATTGTACTATTTTTTGTTTGTTTCATAAGTAAATAATAATTTAGTAATGTAATATTGTCAATGTTCCTTAGTGGAGCAAATCCATGACGAGATACATACTATTATTGTATATGAGGTTTTAGAAAACATTTTCTTTCTAAAAATTGTGATTTTGATATCTTTTAAATTAATCTTTCGCAAAGCAAAAAATAATATATGTTTGTTTGGTATAAGCGTTTCGTCAATAAAACATTTCACATTGTTTTTGTATTGTATCTCAGTATAAAATATACCCATACGTTTATTTTATAAATTATTTTACATTAATTTAGCATTCTATATTATTGTATAATGGAATAATATATATGAGGATTGAAAGAACTGATACAATCAGGGAAAAAATAATTAATAAATAATGGTCGGCAAACCGTTAAATTAAAACAAAAACAACAACAAATAGTCGAAGAAAAATTAGGCAAACAGAAATGTCAAAAAGATATTGCCCAACCTTTAGCAAAACCAAAAAGGTAGGAAAATTACAAGAAAAGATATAGAAAACATGATAGTCATTTCAAAATTAGAAGAAAAACATGACCAATTAATAGCGACATTACCGCAAATATTGGACATTTTAAAAAAGCAGAATTAATAAAAGATATAAAAGAAGAACTGAGTTTATTAAATAATATACTAATAAAATTAAAAGCAGTTCAACATTTCAAAGCAAATTTTCCTGAAACGACTTAAACAGTCCGCTACTGTCAACCTTAAGAAAACAAAAGGTCAGTATCACCCCCAAAATGACAAAAATCAACGAAACAACCAAAAGAAAAAATGAAGCCACCAGAAGAAAGAGAAGATATGAAACCACCAGAAGAAAGAGAAGATATGTAACCACCAGAGGAAAGAGTAGAAATGGATCAACTAGGACAAACATAAGATCAAGAATTCAACGAGACTATTATAAAAAAAGAATAAGTTAAACAACGAAACCAAGAAAACAATATGAAAAGGATTAGAAATACAGTATGACTCAGATATTGAAGTAAAATTACCTAGATCCCACAAATTAACCCCGAAATCATATTTTGACAATTTATACATTGATCCTGAAAAAATACTATAACTAAACCTTGATGTCTACAGTGACAATATACGTGTTTTATCTCGTAAAATATGTTACGGTTTGATTGATTTGATAACAAAAAGATTTAATGGAAAGAAAAGCTTATAGTAGTAAATCTCTACAAATTGTTTAAAAATGGTAGAGTTAGCGGGATATTCTCATAATGAAAGGTAAAACAAAATACAAGAAAGTAAGTTGTGAAGATCCCAATAAATTAGTACAACGATTGTATCTATTTTGTGCGAGCAAATAAAATGGAATGAAGCTATACATATACTTAATAAATTGTGTAATGATACAATACTTAATAAACTGAATATACATCAATATTTGAAAATTACATGTAATCGTATATTATATAAATTGTATTTGAAATTACATTATTCTTTGATACTGGAAATGCGACATATGGAACATCAGGCAATTTTACAGCAGAGTTTCCATACCCAGTTGTTTTGAATATTAACAAATAATATAATATATCACTCATCAGTTCAGACATTTTGTATAGTTGTTTTAATATCACACAAGTGAATAATACTTGAAATAATAATGGCAATAAATGGAATACATTAATTATACCACTAGGTTTATATAATGTCATAGATATAAATCGATCAATAAAGGGCTTACTTGGGAATACAGACACAACAATTAACTACCAAACTACAACACAGTCAGATGTAAGAAAACATTAGGAAACTAATATTACAAGGTTGATTTTACATTATTTGTTTCATCTCTTGTGGTGGTATTAGTTATTGGAATCACTCTAAATTCATTATTTCTCGCAATCTTTCGCAATCTATTATCTGGGAAATATACTGCCAACATTATGTTAAGCAGCAGCCTCGTGAAGCGGTTCGCGGTACAACATCAAAAGCTACTCAAGGTTCTGATGTATCTAAATAGAGAGAGTTCCGGAAAAAATTTATATTATGCCATACATTAAATGTGGATTGCGTTTAGGCCAATACCCCAAAAAATCATAATAAAAAAAGAATAAACAAAAAAGAACTTGATAAAAGCATTTACACTGCTCAGATAAATTGATGCTAACTAACACGTAAAATAAACCAATTACAAAAGCAAAAATAGATAGATAGATATATAATGAAAAAAACCATTACAGGTTGTTTTAGTGAAGATATGCTTCCAAAGAAATTGAGACAAAATTAAAGTATTATAGTTAATTTTGAAAACTTTTTCCAAGGCAATGGATCACGTAGGTAGCTATGTATAATGATCCGAATGGTACGTATATTGAATATGTTGATTAATTTGTGCCACCTTTACATAATATTATTAAATATTGTATGCGTTGTTAGTAAATTGTTTACGACTCGTCTTCAATATAACACGTGGGTAGTGTCATGTGCAGTTATTATTGAGTGTATTATATCATACACAGAGACAGAGGTGAAAAGCCAACACATAATATTTTAAACAACAAGCAAGTCATTGCAATGAAAACCTAATAAAATAATATGTAAATATAATATCAAATAATTATATAATACATGAAATTATATTGTTTAAAGTGCAAAAAACAAACTTGAGGTTATTACTCATACAAAGAATAATAAAAGGATTATGCAGGTACATGTTTAATACGTGATAGGAATATAACAAACTTTATGCCATCAAACCCCTCCCCCCCCAGCCCAAAAAAAAAAACAAAAAAAAAAAAAACAAAAAACAAAAAACAAACAAGTAATTTCAATTTTGCTAATAGAATATAACATAATTATATAATAATTTTGATCATATTGTTTGAAGTACAAAAAGCAAATTGATACAGATTATGTGGTTTTGAACCATACACAGAATAATAAAAGAAATATAAAAAGAGTAAACTGAATATGTGGAACAAGAAAAACGAAATTGCTGACATACAAAATATTGGGTAATATAGATATACAGACCAAACTGTGAACTCTATTTCCAAAATAAAGTTTAACATTATTAGTTTACCGATATTGTGGACCTGGAAACCCTTTAGATAATGGACCCCCAGTTCATAAATTAAATGTGAAAATATGATCATTATTATATCAGTAGTACCCCTAAATCACAACAATGATTTATGAATTAGGCATATAAGTAAGACAATGCCAGAAAAAAGCAACAGCAAAATAGATAAAAAGATTTAAAAAAAGAAAATAAATAAAATAAATAAAAACAATGTCAAACCAATCATAACTCTGATGCACAAGACAAAATTTGGCAAATAGTAAATAAAAAGAAAAAAAAAGCATGATGACGCGTTGAAGAGGATGACAGAATTAGCTGAATATTTACATAAATCCATAATAAGAAATTTCACTCAACGCCGCCTAATAACAGATAAAATAGATTCGTTATGGTGAGTCCATTTTGGTTGACATGCAGCAAATTAGTAAGCGTAATAAAAGAGTATAAATATTTCAAACTGTGATTGATACATTTAGTAAATAAATGTGCATGGGCAATACCACTTCAGAATAAAACTTGAATTAATATACGAAATAATTATTAACGAAATTATATAAAAAAAGAAAAATAAAAATAAAAAAAAATAAATAGAAATGCAGAAAAGCTTTGGGTTGACCAAGAAACATTAATTTACAATAAAACGCTTAAGAAATGGTGGAATGATAATAATGTTGAAATCTATCATACGTTTAATGAGGGAAGAACTGCAGTTCTTGAACGTTTTAATAGAAGAGTATAATGTGGAAATATTTTACAGCAAGCAAAGTAAAATATTCAGACGTTTTGTCAAAAATGATATATAAATATAATGAACAAGACAAAAACGTATTAAAATCACACATACAGAGGCCAGCAAACATGAAAATAAGTAAATTGTTTATATCAATCTATATGGCGATTATGTTTTTAAAGCAAACGAAGGGAATATTCAGTTTAGGTGACATAGTCAGAATATCTCAGAAAAATAAAAATTTGAGAAAGGATATACTCCAAACGGGACAGATGAAATTCGTAATATAATGAATATCAATATACTAAACCCTTTGTTTATGAAATAGAAGCTTCAAAAGGCGAAATAGTTGATGAAACATTCGATGAACCTGAATTACCTAAAAAGGAAATTGCCATATGTCAAATAGAACGAGTATGAACCAAAATTCAATTCATGGATACCCTTCGAAGATATACAGCATTTAATCATTTGAAGAAAAGTTGGAATTATTCTTTCTTATGCTTTTTCATATATAAATACTCTTGATTCTTGTGTCATAGTTCCCCTGTTCACATCATATATAAAAGATTTTTTAGTTTTGTTTCTTTAATTGTACCTTTTCATGAATATCTTCATGGCTATTTTCCTGTATTCATCATTCTTTTTTTATTATAAAACCTTGCTCTATTGTATTGTTCGTGTAGTTCTTTAATATTTTCGAATGGATAACGTAAACCATTAATTTCTTATTTAACTGGCTTACATCTATTGTCATCTTCACACAAATATTTAACAATCCCATTATTAATTCCAAGATTACTCTGTGCTGAGGGTTAGTAATTAGGGTTAGTAATATTAACTAATTTCTTTGGTTAGTATACATGTTTCTTTTTACAAAACGTGTATAGGCACATTGTTACCTACAAGAGATTAATCACTAAAAACCGCTGATATTTTACAATATCAGGAGTTGTACATGTTCAAATTGATAATTAAAAATATTATTAAATACATTGTCAGTAACCTTATCATCATTGATATTTTAATTAAAGCATTCTCAATCAAAACCATGTGTTCATATACTTTTAAAATTACCAGTAACAGTAACTATATAATAAAAGCTACTACGTAATGTTTGTCCAATAATCTTTTGATTTTTGACATTTATAATTAAACCATCTTTATTTGCAGCATATAAGTTATAAATAGGTCGTGTTCTATAGCCTTCCATAGTAATAATTCCTAAAACCAACAAGATATATATAATGAGTACATATACTAATATGGATTTATTTATTTGAGCTAAACTAAAATATACATCATGGCAGTATACAATTTTAGATATTATAAAAGAAACACCAGATGAACGTAAAATATACTGGATTAATGACAAATGTGGTGGAAAAGGTAAAACCGCCCTTGGAAAACATTATGATTAAAAACAGATGATGACATTTATGTCACTGGGAAAGTATATGATATCAACATTTTTTAATAAGCTATACAATGTTTCTGCGAACTTTGTTCTCACTATATTTGTAATAATGTTCTGTGTATGCATACACGAGAGGGAAAGTAATGATTGTTGGGAATTTGTGTTTCTTGTTTATATTATATTACACATGGCAGATGCAAGCACAAAACTGTCCAATTTTAATAATACTGACACCTTTTTTACATACTTCACAATTTTATTAAACGTAAAAGATATTTTCTTTCCTTTGACATTTCCACTAACTATCTGCGAGGAAGAAATCAGATGCTAATTCAGTCAATGTTAACCAGGGTTGAATTTTTATTTTGAAAAAGTGTCTCAGAGGAAATCTCTCTATCTATCTATCAATCTGTCTGTCTGTCTGCCTGTCTGTCTACCTATTTATCTATCTATCTACCTACCTACATATCTATATATATCTATCTATCTATCTATCTATCATCTATCACTCTCTCTCTCTCTCATATATATATATATATATATATATATATATATATATAGAGAGAGAGAGACAGACAGACAGACAGAGACAGAGACAGACAGAGAGATATATGTTCGTCAATGTAAATCTGAATATATAACGTAGATTTTTGGATGTGTTATTGAATGTTTCACTGTGCCATTATGTATCACCAATTAGAGAGAGAGAGAGAGAGAGAGAGAGAGAGAGAGAGAGAGAGAGAGAGAGAGAGAGGGAATGAGAGAGAGAGACAGAGAGAGATAGAAAGAGAGAGCATGTTACGACTAGGGGTAATGTAACAAAAGAAAAGACTCAAGCAAGCTTTCAAGATTTAAAATACAAATCCTTAATTTTATAAAATATTAAAATATTTCAACAAACAATTAAAGTGAAAGAATTAAAAATAACTTAAAAGTCCTAAATTGTTCTAAAGTTCACTGATCCAGAAGTAAATCCAAATATTCCGAATATAGTATTCCGAATGAAATAACCTGCACTGTACTAATGTGTTAATAAGAATTATTTATATCTAAGTAATCCTTGCGAATATGGAATCTCACAAGTTCTAGAAATGTTTCCGATGATTCCACGGAGCTGTATAACAATTAAGTTGACTACACAGTACTAATCCTAAATGCACTGTATTAATCACAAAAGCAGAAAATCCCACACTCAAAATGAATTAAATTCGTTATGACCTCTCAGTTCAATGTAACTGTGAAGAATGCTTAAATACAGGATTATTTTCTATAATATAGTCTTTCACTGCGCATAAACAAAATAAAATCCATTGCGTCTTTGACACAAAACAGGACATTTCGAAACATTGCAACCCTCTCCGAACCAATCAGAAATTAGGTTATGCGTGACATTTCTAAAGTGCTAGAGTACCAGTGTTTTAAACAGTAAATATTGTATTGATTCATAGAATCTCGGTCAGAAGTTCACCCTCTTCCCACGCTCTAAACACACGTGATATGAACAAGGTATCGAAATATTGATCGAGCCTATCGTATGTATACTCACAAGACGACAGCAATTTAGACTAAGAACAGAGATCATAAACTAATAAACTATACCATTATAAAAAGGAAAATGATATATAATTCCGTAACAAGAGAGAGAGAGAGAGAGAGAGAGAGAGAGGAAGAGAGAGAGAGAGAGAGAGAGAGAGCGAGAGGAAGAGAGAGAGAGTATTCCTTCGAAATCAACATGAATCTGACCTACATAATGAATAAAATGATGAGTATACATGCCAATTTTCAGTACCGCGCGTATATTTTTCAGATGTGATTTTGAATTTGTTACAGGTAACAACATGCAGTATGTGCATCTGTGTATTTTATATGTGCATGTGTAATCATGAGAGAGAGATATACATAATACATATAATTTATGATGCAAATATATATTATTCTTCTGTATGTCACATCCCGTGGACGTTTATTTCCTTAGTTTTTATTATTATTTTTTTTTTGCAGGCATGGCCAAAGTTCAATTCAGTATCAGTTACTGTCATACATACTGATAACAACTGAGTAAATGTGGTAAGATCACACTTGACAAAGCAATATTTACAACAAAGAAAAACAATAGAATAAAAGTGAAACTGAACACGGAAGAAAAAAATCAAAATGAGTAAATGCGGTGAGATCACACCTGACAAAGCGATATTATCAACAAGAAAAACAATAGAATAAAAGTGAAACTGAACACGGAAGAAAAAAAAATCGAAACATTAACTTGTCATGTATGGATTATGTGGATGAATTGTGAAAGCAATTGTTATGATCACATGTCTAGATTTTGAAGGCGATGATAGCAGTGACAGGCTATTTGAATGAACAGTGGCCACTTATTTAATTTTCTGCGATTATGTAATAAGACAAACAATCCAAGTTATGGAATGGATAATTTAAATCTTTAAACTTTACATTTTCTTTATATGTTAAAAACTAATTTAAGCAACAAATACTAATGTGTAGTAACAACAAATATTACGTATGTTTTGATATCAGATTCGTGTTCCGACAAAGATACTTTTTTGAAAGAGTTTTTGAAAAACGTTTTAATACTGGAGAGACAATACTAGCGATTTCTTTGAAACAAGCTAATGAATATTGGCATTCATTTTCAAGATCGAGGAGATAGAGCAACGATGAAAGTTTTTCGTAAAAATATGTGTGCGTGCATGTGTGTGTGTGAGTACATTGCCACGAAATTAAGGACAATATTATAAACAGAACATCTTTAGTTTCCAGGAACAAGGAGACAAACACCAATATTTTCGGTGAACAAGAGAACTCAGAAGATTCTAGAAGGCCTTATTATCAATCATATCAGCCAACAATATTAAACAATATTTCAAACAGGCACAGTTTTTGATTTGATCAGTGACTGTCTTATTTTTGCAACGGAGCTTAGAATAGTTTCATGTTGACTTGTTAGATTTATTCGTCATGGGTTACTAGCGTTTATTTCGGTTATTGTTGACAAATTATAACTTTATTTTATGCAACTTTATACCAGAAAAATAATACAAATACATAATGCTATTTTAAATTTAGTGAATAGTTAATGGATAGACAGTATCAATGAGAAATACATAGAAAAGATGACATATTTGCCTATCTTCAATATTTTTTAACACACGGTTTCCATGGAAACTAGCATGAGAACACAAAACTTATGTCAGAAACGAAAACAAACTACCTCATACTTGTAATATATATCAAATGAAGAAAATTAGAGAGGGGGCACAAAAGGGCCCTTATTCAATATAGTCCTTTAATGATTTGTTTGATTCTTATGATCTTTGACACGTATAAAATACTAAATACAAATGTGGGGAGGTTATTTTTAATAGACCAAATCGTTTTGTTTTTGCTAATTTTAGACCTGATGGGGCTAAATTTTCAAAAGATAAGCTGGTTGTTATTAAAATCACTGAATATGTTAATATTATGTTAGAAGATGCTTTTTCTGATATTGATGATGATTATAAATTTGAATAAAATATATAGAAAAATTTAGCAAATAAGGCTTAAAAGATAATAAAATTACGCTTAAGAGAACAAAATTCACAAAACCCAAAATCAGTGCAAAATAATTTATAACAGAGAAATTGACAAATCAACTTTAAGTGAAATATGAAATTTTTTCATCAAAAACAAACATCAAAGAACAGAATGATACAACAGTATTTGTAAAAAAAATAACAAAAAATAAATTACATTAAATAGAAAAGTTATACGTGATGTACTAAGTAAAGAATGAAAAGATCGAAGGACACTAAAATACCAACTAGTTAATAAAATTCGAGTTTTAGAAGAGAATGGAGATGAAAGTTAGCCTCATATATCGCCCGTAATGGCTAGTATATTGGATAATAGCAAGATTGATAATGCTTTCTTTTCAAGTTATGATATAATTGATAAATTACTCATTATTGTAAACTAGGTTCTTACTTTGCCGTTTCAGGTATGAAAAACATAATTAACTTCACTTTAAAAGTATCAAAACCAGATGCGTGTTCTATTTGTAATATATGCTGATTTTGAGGCACTTAATAAAAAAGAAAAAACAAACAAACAAAAAAAAAAAAACAATACAGGAAATAAAATAGAAATAATGGCAAATCATTTACCATGCTCTTTTTATTATATATTATTATTATGAAATGATGGAGAACTATTGTACATACAAAATTTCTGAAACGTTTATGAAATGTTTTGAATATACAACAAAAACTATCAATATGTTTTTCAAACAACCAGCAGAGGTAATAATGGGTGAATAGGATAAAAAAATCAATATCAATCTAAAACACCTTGTGAAAAAGTGGTAAGCAATAAAAAAGTAAGAGAGCAATGCCGTGTAAGTGGGAATTATTGTTGAGCAGCACACAACAAATGTAATCTAGAATAAAAAAGTATTCCATATAAAACAAAAATTCCTCTTATTTTCAATAATTTACGAGGGTGTGATGGACATCCAACCATGAATGAAATTGCAAAAGATTCAAATAAAAAAAAAATGAAAAACAAAACGAACTGCTTAGCTAAGAATATGGTACAAAAAATGATTATTATCTATTGGACAGCTTAAATTTATTGATTATATGCAATTTACCATGATTAATCTTGAAAATATAAGTAAATTTACGAAAGATAATGATTTTAAGAGAGCCAAAATCTTGGACAAAAAGACCCCAAACAAAACAAATATGATTTTTTATTATTACGAAAGAAGGTTTTTTTCTCATATGAATATATAGACAGCTTTGAAATATTTTTAACAAATAATACCTGAGAAAAAATATTTGCATTCAACCCTTAGAAGTGAAAGCATATCTGATAATGATTATGCTCATGATACTCTGGTTTGGGATAAATTTTGTTTCAAATATTTCGGAGATTATTATGATTCATATTTAGAAACTGATGTATTAATTCCTGATGATATGTTCCAGCGTTTTAGAAAAGTTATGATAAAGAATATAATCTAGATCCATGTTATCATATAAGCTCTGCATCAATCAAAATCAATTGACTGTTTATTGAAATATAATACATGATCAAATCTTGGACTTCTTACTGATATAGACAAACAATTATGTTTTGAAAAATGAATCAGAGGTGGCTACAAATATCAATATACACCGGCAGTGATATACTTGATCTATCAAAATTATTAATGTATCTTCTTCAATATACCCACTTTATTCAGAAGTGGAAGAATTGTATACGATCAACTTGGGGCTATGCGTGTATTTTCAAATCCTTTTCACCAAACTCTAAAGGGGTGGCTATTCTACTAAATAATAATTTTCAATTCACCATACATAGAACCAAGAAAGATAATACTGGTAATAAATTAATTCTAGATATATCAACACAAAGTTATAGATTTACTCTGATTAATATATACAGACCTAACCATGATAATCCAAATCTATACTCAGAAATTAAGAACGATATAACAGCCTTCATGTGATCATTGGAGGTGTTTTTAAGTTAGTCATGGGTCTAGAATTTGATAGATATAATTATAATATGATAAAGAATCCCTGGGCTGGAAAGTTGGTTGTTGATAATTGTACAGAACGTAATTTGATTGACATATGGCAAGAGAGAAATATTGATACAAAAAGATACACCTGGAGAAAAAGCAACCCAATTAACCAAGCCAGGCTATACTTTTTTCTTATTTCAGAAAATCGTTTTACAATGGTGGAAGAAACTGTGGTAGAACCTGGCTACTGAACGGACCATTCCCATGTAAGAATGGTTTTGGTGTTTCGAAAAACTGATAAATGGAATACGTTTTGGAAATTCAATCACTCATTATTAAGTGATTCAGATTACATTTCTCTGTTAAAGATACAATTCATCATTGCAAAAGTCAATATGTATGCTAATATCAAGCATCTAATTTTGAGCAAATTCCAGCTTCTGAGATATTTTTTTTACTCTCCTACTCATAATTCAAGAAAAGACAACACGATCAACTGGAGAAGCAACTTATTAATAAAATTAATTATTTAGAACAAATTAATGAAATTGATCAATTTAAAATTTTAAAGAACAAAAAGAATCAGTTGGTGGAAATTGGTAGAAAAAGAATGGAAGGTGTGAGAGTAAGATCCATGGCAAAATGGACCGAAGAAGGAAAACGGGTATCAAACTATATATGTAATTTGGAAAAAATAAACTACATAAGTAAAATGATGCCTAATTTATTAAAATCAGATGGAATATATACTGATAATCAGTCAGAAAGTTTTAAAGAATCAAAATTATACTGTCAGAAGCTCTATACATATTATCAAGTGGATCCAGTTGATATTGAATCTCTCCTTAATTATAGGAATATTCCTAAATTAGACAGTGCACAGAACGAATCTTGAAAGGCCCTATAGCTTTAACTGAAAAAACCGAAAGCCTAAAATCCATGCCAAATAATAAAAGCCCAGGATCAGATGGGTTCATGTTGAGTTTGTGTTTGGCAAATTCTTTAAGAAAGATATTGGTCCATACTATGTAAAGGTAATTAATGTTTCATATAATTCTGGGGAGCTATCATCATCTCAAAGGTGTAATAAGTTATCTTCCAGAAGAGGATAAACAAAAACAGTATTTGAAGAATTGGAGACCAATCTTCTTACTTAATGTAGCTAACACAACTGCATCAACATGTATTGCAAAGAGACCAAATGATGTTCTTCCGACAATTATTAATAAAAATGATCAATCTGGTTTCATGAAGTGACTATATATAGGTGAAAATATCCGTACCCTATATGATCTTTTGTTTTCTACAAAAGAATTTAACATACCTAGACTTCTTCTCTTAATTTACTTTGGAAAAGCGTTTGACAATGTTGCATGACCTTTCATTGATAAAGTATTAGACTTTTTAAAATTTTAGAGGAAACTTCGTAAATTGTATAAAACTGTTTTACAAAAATATTAAATCACTCATTATTATAAATGGACAATGTTCATCTTGGTTTGATATTTGGAGGAGCTGCAGACAAGGTGATCCCATCTCTCTTTATATTTTCCTTCTGTGTGCAGAGATTGTAGCCGACATGATCAGGAAAAATCCAAATATTAAAGGAATAAAAATAAACCATTACAAATATCTTATCATACAGTATGCGGATGACACTGCACGCACTCGTGATGGCTCTGAAAGGTCCCTGAAATCAGCATTGGATCTCACTGATCAATACTAAAACTTTTCAGGCCTTAGTATATCTATTGATAAAACAAAAGCAGTTTCGATTGGAAGTAGAACAGGTAGTAATATTAAATACTGCTCAGAATGCCATCTAGACTGGGATTAATCCGAATTAATTTACCTAGGCATCAAATTTTCCACAGAGCTAAATAATATGGTTAAATTAAACAATGATAACAAAATCAGGGAAATGAAAAATATTTATGCAGTATCAAAAAGATATATAATCTATTTTGGTAAAATTGGTTATCAAACGTTTAGCACTATCAAAACGTATTCATCTACTAATGAGTTTACTAAATCCCTCTCGTAGTGTACTCCAAGAACTAGATTCTCTTTTTTACAGAATTTGTTTGGAATGGGACAAGAAAAAAAGTTAAAAGGAAAGTAATTATTACAAAGCATCATGATGGCGGTCTTAAAATGGTTGATATAAATATTTTTGTGGATTCGATTACGATAGCCTGGATCCGAAGAATGATTAATCTTGAGCCCGAATGGAAATGAACATCTTACTTGCTCATCTCAAAAACATAGAAGCTTTTTTGTCCTATTTGGAATAGGTTTTCTTAAAACAGCTAAGAAATACATGAATAAGTTTGGGATACATATATTTGTAGCATATATAAAATTGTATAATATGCTTAATGTTGAAAAAAAAGCAGAATTCCTTTAAACGCAAATATGGATGAATCCGAATATCATTATTGGAAATATAATGTACACTAACACTGGAGTCTGGTTCATGGATCAATCTTGACAAGTTTTGTAATAAATTTGTATTCCATTTAAATTTCATAGAATTTCAGGGGATTTTGTGTGCCATAAAAATGTACAAAAGTAAATTTGATGTCAATATCGGGTCTAATATACAATACAGATGTATGCATCGATCTATTTTACTTGTAATAATGGATAACAAAGGCTAAAAAAGAATTTACAAAACAGTCATTTGCAATAATCAGGAGCCAGCCTCAATTGCAAAATAGAATACAGAATTGGACAATATAAATGAGAACGAGTGGAACAAGCTTTTCTCGTTGCCTCACAAGGTAACCAGATGTCCTAGATTTAAATGGTTTCAATGTAAGAGTTTAGACAGAATGTTGGCAACAAATAATTTTCTAACACAAATTGAAAACATTTTAAATAATGTATGCTCTCTTGGCAAAAACCCTCTAGAAGTTTTATCGCATATTGCATGGGAGATTCCAAAAACAGAATCAATCTTGACCAGATTTATAGAGTGGATAAATAGTGAGTGCAATCATCTCCACAACTTTTATCTATGAAAGAGAGAATTTATGCTTGGTATAATAGATAAAAGAAAAGCCGATGATGTTATTAATTTATTTATATCACAGTTGAAATTGGATATTTATAACTGCAGATTTAATAATGATTTACTAAATATATCTCATTTTAAGAAAGAAATGAAATTACACTTTCTATCAGAAATGTATTCTGCATACACAAACTGCAGATGGGAAAATTTTGATACAAAATGGCAACTTTATAAAATGATGTTTTTAATTGCTTTATCTCTATTTACCATTCCATCCGTAGTAAGATATGTGTTTATACGTTTGGAGGTATTATTAGGTTAAGTATACATGTCTACATAAAATGATAATTCTCTGGGTCGGCCCACCTGTTACACTGTTTGTACATAGATACAAAGCCCAGATCCTAGTCACTCATATTGTCCCGACAATTTCTGGTCAAGGGAGGTTTCACTGTACTAATTAATATGTTTATATGTCTATAATACAAGTGTGTGTATAGGTAGACACGTGTTTATTTAGAGGTATGTATGCTTGTATGAATGAATGTATGTATGTATGTTTGTAGGTATGCGTGTATGGGTATTTGTACGTATGTAATTGTATACATGTGTGCATGTATGTTTATACGGTACATATGCATATATGTATCATAGCTCTGCATATGCATAAATGTACGTGTGCATACATAGGTGGAAGGACGAATGAGTAAAACCATAAAGTGGAAATGTTGGAATATGAAAATGATACGCATGTAATATATATTAATACAACTTGCCCCTTTGTAGCTCTCTCTCTCTCTCTCTCTCTCTCTCTCTCTATCCCATTCTGTCTCTCCCAAAAAACCTTTGGGTTCATTTATACTAGTTATGCTTTAAGCTGGTAACTTTGATCCACTACTCAACAATATCTCACACCTATATTGACTCATAAATTGTCAACGGTGAGCCCAAATTTCCCAACCTTGGCACCGTAAATATGTCTGGGGTAATACAAAAAAATATTAATGTATAACTTGCATTATAAGCATTTAAAAGTAATATATGGTGACAAAATGTAATTGGTGTATACTGATACAGACTCATTAATACTGGAAATATTTACAGATGATGTATATGAAGATATGATAAAAGATATACATATTTATGATATAATTGAATATCCAAAAAGATCATTCTCAAAGGAGTACAAACAACTTTAATGTATGTTGTAAATTTAAAGATGGAGCAAAGGGTACAATAATTTTCTAAGTCATTGCAATGCTAGCAGCACCCAAGTTCCTAATTGTTGAAGTTAGAATAGACGCTAAGTCTGCAAAATTTGCATCAACACTGTTTCCATGAAATATGTTTTTCGACAGAAGTTTTATGAGCATACGGATCAGCATTCCTTAATTGCTATAATGTTCATTTATACTATGCGATGAAAGCTAAAGTGGCCAATATTATGTAGTGATCACGGTGGAATATGATTTTACTGAGAAAGTGGTAAAAATGCAAGATAGGTTGCTTGTTATAAGTAAATCAAACCATATTTCTGAGTTTGGACTTATCTTTGTTGGCTGTGTAATGAGATTAGTAAAACCAAATCTGTTTAAAATGCTTTTCACAAGGCTACAGTTGGATACAGTTAGAATATCATGGTTGAGGTCACCAGATAAAATAAAGTCGTCATGTAAAGTTAATGCCTTTTCAATATTCGCTTATAAATTGTCCCAGTAGTTAATCGAAGAACAAACATTTTTATGCAACAGACGACTAAGAAATCTGTGCCGCCGTGAGTAAGTTTCAATCCAGATATTTTACAGATTAGGATGCTCTAGACCAATCTTTCGCTTAAAGTGAATATTATCTGTTACGTAATTAATCATTCGCCACCATGGCAAGTTTTGTTTTTACGAATAGGTTGTTGAAAACCAGGTATACTGACATCACTGTCAGAACCTGTAATACTAGGTGTTGAGTCTGATAAACATGTAATATCATTAAAATCAAGATCTGAACTAATTCCATTCAGTTTACATCTTACTTATTAACATCAACATGTACTACTTTAACGTTAGATAATTATAAAGTTATTTCTTGTACGGTTTGTGGAATTTTAGTTTTTTCTCAGTGTTGTCCTGACACTAGTATGGTTACCCTGGTCTTGACTTGAAGAGGAATTTTAATCATTGTGAAAGATACGATACGAGGGGTGGATAGTATACCTGGAGAGAAATATAATTTTGCAGTAAAGCAGGTGATATATTAAGAGTGATACTTTGTACACATGTAATGTTCAAGCAGGTTGAGTTATGACCCTGTTACATTTTCTATGAAATGCATCATTGAAGCAATTTTCCTTAAGAATAAAATGTAAATTAGAACTTGAAAAAAATTGAAAGAGTCCAACATCAAGAACACGTCTCTGCATGGTATGCCATACGTAGGAGTGATGCACACTTTTGAGACACATTTGCTATTAAATATTAGTGAGTAGTATATACTTTTTAAAGTATACAATAGTTTATGATTAGAAGCGTAGTATGATAGTAACACGAAATTAAAAAGAAATATCTAAATACTCTGAAAAATACATTTACAAAAGGGATGTCTGTTTTTTTCTTAACAAGTATTGTGCAAAACATATATTTCGATATCTAAATGAGTTTGAATGACACAAGTTTAGGATTTCAGAACATAACAATCTTTCACATAATGAAGTTAATATTGTTTAAATATAAATAAAATATAACAGTAACACAAAATCCAAACGAAAAATGAGATTGATAGCAAACAAGCTGACAAATAATGACACAGTTCCAACTAGTAAATGAGGAAGCTGGAAATAAGAATAACAGGATATACATAAGCATATACAAAAAATGAGAAACCTGCAAGGATACTGTAATTAACTGGTGTTTATGACATTATCAATCCATGCATATTAACAAACAGTATGTCGGTAGTATTTTTTAGTATAATGATACTCCATAATCATAAACTTATGTATTTATCTATTTCAAATTATTTAACTGTTTTACAGTAGGATATTGAATTATGAAACAAATTTATAAAACACTTACCTAGCTTAAAACGCTAGCGAATAATGGAAAAATCTCGAGCTAATATTGATGTAAAATGAAATTAGGTACTTAGTCTGAAATAACCAACGCGTATCCAATGATTTTCGTATCCTATTTATATAAAACATATACATATTGGGTTGTGTTGGCAAAACATAATATTTGCTATTAATGAGTACAATTTCGATTACTCATTTAAAGTTAGATTTTATTTAACTTTATTCTTATATGAGTTTCACATTGTAAGCATTAGTAAATATGAGACAACAGTAAATACTTCCCATGGACACTCACAATCAGTGCTTGGAAATATATCATAAATTATCAATACAATCAATATGATGTAAACACCTTTTACATGCTTATTCTGGTGATGAATTGAACTGCGTGACTATAGTGCTGGAAATAAGTACAGTCTGTGCAAAGTGGTTAAATAGTTAATCGTCACATATAGTTGTATTCCACGCACAATCACGCTTTTTCGCATTCACACTTTGTTGTATTTGATGCATATTGAGAACTCTGATATGGAATCAAGTACAGAGGGCATTCGTTTTAGCTATCATGGAGTGAAAAGGAATAGTCTTTGGCAGTAAATTTGTAGCAAACGGTGACGTATCGAGAATGGTATTGTTGGTGGATTTCTAAAAATATTAAATTTCGAAATGCAAACGCGGACGCACACGTTAAGACAAACAGTCTGAACTATCCACTTCAAACTAAGAACGCACATAACTATTGACCAAAACATGCATAATATAGACAAATAGGTGCGCATGGTGCAAACGGATGTCAAACATTATTAGGCATTGCATGAACAATTAAGGCTCTTGGCGGGGGGAGCGGGGGAGAGGTGTGGGGGCAAGGAAGTTAGTGCACTGAAAGATAATTGTGGTTCACTTTCTCATCCTTGATAGAAACTTAATTCTTTACAACATCAAAGGTCGACTGAATTATGGATATCCATTCCCTAGGTAACACATCAATTGTTACCTGTTACCTAAAACATCATGGTGATGGTGTCTTCCTGGTGGTTCGATATATTTACATAAATGATGGAATGCATACTTAAGCCCGTGTATCAAAACATGTATTGTGCGTAATTTGAACCATCATCAAAGTTGCTATGTGGCGCCAACATATTTCACAGTATTGTAACCTTAATATCATTCATAAAATAACGAATTGATTTATTTTCATATTAACTTTTGAGTTTATCCTATTTAGATTGTATCATTTTTCATGATGTTTGCAACAAATGAAGCATGTTTGTTATATGTACCTAAACATTCAAACTAATGCGTCAAAGTAAAATATAGTCTGCATAGTCTAACATTTTTGTAACAAGGTTCAGATTTAGGAAAATATTTCATATATGAAGAAAAAGAATATTGCTACATTTTCCCGATTTGCCTATTTTCGGAATGTTGCGTGCCTAAATGGCATGATTTAGTCGTTTTGTTTTTGCAACTTGTTAATAACGATCATATAATAATTTAAAATTCCAAAGATCTCCATGAGTTTAAACTTTCACGAACTCTGATCCGGTTACTAGATTCGTGCAACATAAAAAGAAGCAAAAGAAAAAAAAAACAATTAAAAACTTTAGATATTTTAGAACTTATGTTCTTATTTTACTTTGTTAAGAAAGGATAATATTGATGCTAATTATTCTCGGTTGGTTTACGTAGATTAAACATATGGGTGACTATACAAACACGCAAACGAATAAACTACAGGATGTTTAAATGATAATTTTATCAGAAAAACATTGTTTACCACCTGTTAATTTTCTTTATCTTGTGTTAAAATATTAATTTCACCCTTTATATTTAAAAATGCAATTTTAGCAGATACCAGCAATGACTTTTTTTTACACTTGTCTGCTCGTCAGAAGGTCCACCTTTCCATGCGACTCGTAATATCAGCTGTCTAGAAAAATGTAATCCCTTCAGGGTTATTTATTATCGGATTATTTTTATTTTCACTAGTACAAATACAGGTTCTAACGAAGGTGTTCGGGAGAATTGTGTGCGTTTCACCCGCTGAACATTTGAACTGATTTCAGCGTTGGTACGGAAACTGAATGATATCGATAGAGTAGACATTTCTTGTTACAAAATATTTAACTCTTCATAATTGTTCTTGCTTTCTTAGCAGCTAAATACCAAACTGATAAAGCAACGCGACAGGGTTTCAAGGTTGTAAGAAAACAGGGACGTCCAGACCAAACATGTTATAATGGATGTCAAATCAAAGGTCTTTGGGGGTATTTTAGCATGGAATGATTTTAAACCTATCACAGATCCTTGAGATCACAGGAGAGAAGGAGTCAAAAGTTTAAAAGTGGATGACACATGGCCATGTTATTATAAGTATTGGATTTTGAAAGGTTTTGATAAAACAGTTCCCATTGAATGGATTTTAATCTCGAGCCATTCATACTGGAACATTAAGTGAACGCATTTAAACTCAAAATGGGAGATCCCTATCTGAATAACGTCCTTTAAATTGAATAACTTTCTAAAGTAGACAATTGGAAAATGCTGGTATTTTGCGATGGCCTGCCATCGACTTTCCTATATGTCAATATTGAAATAAGATCGATTTCATTGGACTTTGTGCCTTTCAGTAAGGACTGCACTGCCTTGTGTTTCTCAATGAAGGCAGCTTTGACGGTAATGTTGTAGAATCGCACCGTGCAACTTCATATGGCGGATATCCATGTTCGACGTAAACATTTGCTTTTGCTCATTTTGTTTTGTTTTCTTCTCTCTCCTGGACTTTGAATAATTTATCTGTTTTGAGATAATTAATATACAAGAGTACACAATAGCACTGCAAGAACGAATTTTCTGTTAAACATTCTGAAGCATTTTTTAGCAGAAAGTTTGATTGTACTGGGAGATAAAATTTCAAACAAATGGGAGTACAAAATATGTTACTTCATTCGAGGTTTACATGTACGTGCGAAACCATAAAAGGACAAATAATCCAAATGAAACATAAAAAGACAAGACTTATTTTGTACCAATGACATGGAAAGCTACCACTGCATGTCGCAGTCTACATTTGATTATTACCGGAATGACAATGATGATCACCAGCTGTGTGTGAATACACATAAAATATTATAAAACAGGTTTTCATCCACCGTTGGAAAGTCGATGAGGCAGCAAAAAAGTATATACGACCTTTTTAGTTGTTGCTTGCAAAAATAATTTTGATAACTGTTTTATCTCAACAAAAACCGGGAGTCTGAAATGTCAGCAAACCTGGCATTTGTTCGAAATTTATTGGAAACGCATCGCAAATGCAGCCGTTTCAAAATCACTTTAGTATCTGAAAAATATAACATATATGGAACTGTGGACGAAAATCAAACATATTTATATTACTTGTTTTCAAAACGTAAAATTTCGTTGTTTGAAAATCTTGGAATGCACACAATGAGGACCACCGTTTCAAAGTGATAACCTCTTGCTTGGTATAAAGCTATATACATATGTCAAGAACGATTAGATATGCATTAAGTTTACATATAATGGAGATCCTTAAAGATATTCACAATTATGTCTTAAAAAAGTTAAAACGTTTAATTTTCTTGAACATTTATGTGTACCAATAGATATGTAACCATGTCTTATACTGGATTAGTTGTAGTTTTTACAAGTTGGAACGGAAAATATCTGATATTTACCTTAAATGCCATTCTCATCTGATTATTTCATGTTTTAAGTGCAAAGGTTTGCATTTTCGATGGCCATGCAAATATATTTTACTGGCTCAACAGTTTCAAGTGAGCATTCTTATAGTACACAGAGAAGGTTGAAATTTATAACATACTGCGCAACAAAGTCTTTCCCTGTATGGTTTTTATCCACTATAGACATTGTCCTAATCGCTTCTAATATACAAAATACGAATATCAAGAGACTGTTGGTGAGCTATCCATATTCGGAAATGAATTTGAGAGAAGAATTGAATTGCAACACTTCATGGAAATTATAACCTGTTTGTGAACTTAAACAAATATCAAACAAACACCATGTTTTACCGGCTTTTCATCAAAATAAAGCTTCAAATGTGTAACACATCATTAATTAAGTGACAACAGTCTCTTCTACGCAGGGTATACGTTCTGTACCAATATTGTAGTCACACTAGAATGACAATTATAAATATGTGATTATTTAATTTTATTTGGAAGTAAGTAACAAGAGGAACGGATGGCACAAGGTGCAAAGTAAGCCTGATTTTATCTCACCTGGCTAACATAACTTAACAGGTGACCATTTCAATAAGCCGGCTTATGTAATCTTGCGAGAGAACAACCTATGTAAGCTATGTACCAAACTTTATTTCATGATGATTTGACCTATTTCAATAGAGTCCGATGACAAGTATTTCCAAAGGTAAAGACATAAGTAATATGCAGAGTCTATTGCTCTTCATCAAAGTCATTCAAGATCTTGATGGCATGAACTCATTGACATAACTTCATAGACATTAGATGAGGAATATAATCTCTAGATCTGGATAGTTAACACGTTCAGCTATTCAAAATGCAAGATAATTCACTTTTGTGCACAGATATCACCATTCATTATAGAAAGTCTGTAAGACGATGATACTATAAGCTTATTTACCAATTTGGAGCAAAATCCAATTGCAATTCGGTCCCCATATTTGGAACAAACTTATCCAATTAGATGCTAGATTTTGTCAATAATATGCGTATATCTTCCTCATACTCAATCTCATTCAACATCTCCATAACATAATAATATTTTAAAACGTTTGAACAAAACCTAATACAAACTGTAGTTGCTAGAGCGTTGACAATCCCAGCCAGTCAGATACAAGATCACGTCAATATTATCAACTATGTTTTTTTCCTCATAATTATACTCAGCCAAGATCCTGATACAATACGACTATTTAATATTTGCTATCAACATCGTATACAAAATAACGTCTTTATGTGGTAACAATCTCAGCCAAATAGATCCAAAATCATTTGATAAATTTGTTTATGTCTCGAGCATAATAAGTCACTCAATAGCTTGACGACATTAACATAATTACCAAATTAGATTAGAAGTTTTTTTCTTGAGTAGTGTATAACTCTGCGATGATATATTAGTTGTCACTTTCATTTTGTTACTATTTCATGTTCCTTGCGTAGGACGTGAGAGGACCTTCATTCATTCATTCATTCTTTATTTCCTCCATAAGCAAATGTTCAGATACATACATGAGAAATAAGGCAAAAAAACAGAGAAATCACATGTAAAAAATGCAAAAAATATGCGAAGGTTTGCCAGAATAATTGTACAGTTAAATATAATCTAAAGGTGTAAAGAATCTTTTCTAAGCGAGAATAAGATAATTAAATATGAAGAATATATCGCAAAACGGACAGATGAACCAACTACATTAGTTTATCTCTCTCTTTCTCTCTCTCTCTCTCTCTCTCTTTATATATATATATATATATATATATATATATATATATATATATATATATATATATATATATATATATATATATAGACAAGGATTATATGTATGCACGCATATGGGTATCTCTGGAATCACAGGACTAAGTATTAATTTTATATAGTGCCTGGTGTTGGATTTACTCATCACCAGCACATGACCTATACTAGAAAATGTCTTCTGTGATGCGAGTATGTGATTAGTGTTACAATTAGAGTAAGCAAAATATATTCTCGATAACAGAACAATGAACTGGACTAAATTATTGCAAAATTGGTGAAGCTGCGTTTTATCCAGTGGAGTGGCAGGAATCAGCTTGAGTAGGTTCAGCAGCTGGAACTCGTCACTTTGTTGGCTGAGCGAGGTCACACTGATTGTATATGTATCAGTACAAGTCATTGGGGACCTGCCTTGTACAAAGGGAAGATGTCACAACACGTCGAAGTAGGTCAGTGTATTGTTGGCTGCATTTTTGACAGATAGAGACACAGTGATTCGGTTTTAGGACTCACAGAGACGTTATGAACTTAGTTTAATTGTTCGTTGCAGTGGAATAAAGAATAGGGGGATTAATTTCTTTATGAAAAATTCGAAATCGTGAGCAAGCATAATTGCTACTAATTCTTTCTCGCCAAGCGACTTATTCGTGTTCGTGAATAACTTTCTATCTATTTTCTTCCACTGATATTTGTTTGGAAAGCATGTCTTATTGATGAAATTTAAGAGGAAGTCAGTTAGTGCATACTTTTGAAGTGTGCACCTAATATCGGGAGTATAACTCACTTGTACTGAGTATGTGCCATCAAAACACATAAAAAGACGCACAAGAAACATCTCTTTGGAGATTGCACGATTTGGGAGGCTACAATGTTTTCCAGGAAAGAGGAATTTACTTCGATCAATTCCTGTTGTTATTTTTATCAGCCGCAGCATAGACACTTGGAATCCCTGAAATTTCTTCCCATATAGATGCTGATGTTTGCTGAGTTCATGGAGGTCTATCCTTTGAAGTTGATTCCAAATCCTCAACCATACAGCAGTGTTGGGTTCAGAATTTTCTTGCATAGACTGGCAGGTGTTATTGGGTCGAAATTTGGAGTACAAACTCCAAGATTAGCCAGCCCAAAACCTGTTTGTTTTGTTTTGCTTTTGTACAGGCGTTGCGGGTGCGATTAATAGAACGACGTGACCCATCTTGTAATATACCCAACTCAGTAGCCGAAACGGTTTCCTGAATGATTGTATCACCACAATTTCAGTGACAACCAGTGGTTTGAACCTGTCCTCTTCCCAAATACAGCGATACATGACTTGTGAGTATGTATTTCATAACGCCATTTTCGTGAGTATTCGGTAATGATTACAAAAGTCTTAGTCATATTATTAGGTGAGTTTGCAAGACACGTAAGGGTATTTGCAGATGTAGGAGAGCATCATTGTAACGTACCGTTTTTACAACTTAACTTGCTTCAGACCAGCTTATGGAGCAATTCATCTATGAATAACAGAAAAAGATAGTAGGAAAGAACGCCACCCTGTCGAGCTACTTTTTTTATTTCAAACCATTTGGACAGGTATTTACTAGCTACAACCGCAATGTGTACATTCTAGTAGGTATCCCCACTTATGCTCCAGATTGTGCCTTTAATGTCAATATTGAAGAGTTTTAGGAGAATTGCATCATGCCAAAGAGTATCAAACGCCTTTTTTGTAGTGAGGAAGGTAACATATGCAGAACTAACATTGTTGAAATTGTACTGGATAGCCTCTTGAAGGTTGAAAACAGCTGTGAGGCAGCCTAACTGTTTTTGAAATCTTTGCTGTATGAATTGGGAATTGAATTTCATTTATTTCCCGAAAGTTATTTTTGTTTGATTGCGCAATTTTTCCAGACCGCTTGTATATTACTGGTAATAGGGATATCGGTCGGTAACTATCAGGATCAGCTTTACTTTTCCCGTTACATTTATAAGCGTTTTACAAATAAAGGAATATAAACAAGGGACCTTTGATCGTTTACAGTGTCGATAATACATGATTCTACATGCAAAATGACAACGCGAGTCGACACATGTATGAAACTAATAACTTTATAAAGCGGTGCAAATCTGGATTTATTCTATACATGCATAAGATAATTTGATTTTAGTTATGATAGAAAACCAAAAATTTGCAGGAAGCAAACTTATAGTAACAAAATCCCCCAAAGTTAAAATGAAGAACTTTCTGGTAATCATTTGGCTTATATCATACTATCTTAATATTATCATGCAGTTTATTATTTTCTTTTGAATGCTCGTTTATAAAAGTACGCTTGAATTTCCATCTAGTATTCTATTTGGATATTCACAGCGAAGTAACTGAAATAACAATTAGATTTTTACATGACCGTCATCTCCGATGATGGAAGTTAGAATGCTACAATGTTCGTCCTGGCTTCTTGATAATTGTTCCCATGATAGGATTTTTGTGACTTCTTTAAATTTATAGTGTTTCAACCCAAGCCGAAATTATTTTAGTCAGTAATCTATATTAAACCGTTATGTAAACGTCATGTGATTGCTCCTAACGATCTTTTACAGTCGAAAGATCAAGATGTATGTACCGCACAGCTAAGATATGCAACTGGAGCCTATTGTTCTTATAACAATTCGAAGCTGGAATGTATGTAGGTGTTTAAATGTGCAACCGTTGTTAGGTCTAGGCTCATTTTTGCTGCTGTCACGCAGGTCTGTGAGAACAGAACTTTGTTCTATTTGCTGCTGTTGTGAAGTTGTAGCTTTATTTTTTCAAAAAAGCTTGGATAAAACCTTATACGTACGTTTTCACCATGAGAGGATGAAAAAATAGTCATTCCTATTTTTGTACCAGGTGATACAGATAATTATGGATTTTATTCGTGTTCCGAAAATGATTTATTTGGTTTGGTTTGGTTTGTTGTTCTGCGTCACAGCAATACTTGAAAGTTATAGCGTGCCGAGGAAAGTAGAGTAGCGTGCCCTTTTCAAGAACAAACGACAGCAATCGAACCTACCTCATTCGATTGCATGAATGGAACCCGCGCAATTTTGGTCATGTGTCTAATGCCTAAACCGTTATAAATTAAAGGAAATAACACTTTTGTGGTGTGATGATTGCTGATAAAAATGTAGAAACCACTTAAAATGCAGGAAACAGTTACTAGTGAAATGCAAGTCATGTAATGTGTGTCTGCCTGTTTGTTTCGGCAAATGAAAAGGAAGAGTTAAAATGTTTGTTCCTCAGTGTTATGTCTGCAAAACTAAGTATAACTTAAGGAGACTTTGAAGTGCAAATATGGTATCATTATTTTCAGAGAATTTTCAATAGAGAATCTTCTGTAATCTTGTATAAATAAACAACTGTTTATGTACACACGCTCGTGTATGTTAGACTTAAAAAAATATTTCAAATATTAACAACACATATATCTAACTATTAAAGAATCAATATATTTCATCCTTTGTCTTTTTTCATATAAATCCATTTACCATTTAATATATTCATGCTTCATTCATTCTTTATTTTGTACAAATTCTTATTAGAAACTAATATTTGAGATAACGTTTTAGCAGTATGTTTGTAACCATTATTTCACTGGAGGCGATATCGGGTTTTTCATTAAACTTTTTATAATAAAATTCATGAAAAATACGCAAAAAATCCTTTAAAAATTAATAAGGTACCAAGATAAGCAAACAATACAGGCCAATACGTGAAATTTTTAAATTAGAAAATACAAGTTAGATCCTTTGAGGAAGATATATTTTATAATGATAATACCATACAAATGTTTTTGCAAAATTGTCAAGGTCTAGGAGATACAAAGTAATGCTATATGTAGTCCATATTATTAGGAATAAAAAATGTAATATCACTTGTGTACAAAATATACATATCAATCAAGGTTCAGAATCTTATACATGTGCAAAATGGGAACCCAAAGAAAAACCACTGTCAATCTTTGTAGAAGTAACAATAGAGGAGTAGCAATAATACCTAATATCAAGTATGAGTTTAAGATAAATAGTGTCTGAGGGATATATAAGCCATTTGTTTCATAATGTATGGAAGTAACAGTGAAAGGGGAATAAACCTAATCAATATAAATATGGCTTAAATAATGGTTGTCCGCAATTTTATGAAAATATACTTCAAAAAGCACAAGACTTGGAGAATAAATCTTTCATTACCAGTAGGGATTTAAATCAGGTGTTGGACCCTGGAAAGATTTACAAAATTATATTCAGGTTAAACATTTTAATGCAAGAAGCAAAAGTTGTGCACATACTTGAAAAGGTTGATATTTAATATGTTTGGGAAATTGCAAATGACAACAGAATATTATTGGTAACGGAAACATTGGAAACAACACGCTAAATACGAGTTAAGTGTTTAACGTAAGGATGTAGGGAAAGAGAATACTGGAAATACTGGTAAAACGTTAATATGAAGAAAAAACTGCAAATGTTTGTGGTAACATTAAAGACCAAATGCAAACACAAGAAGATCTTCTAAACTATTTTGGTATAACATCAACTATTCTTGATCAGGAAGCACTAGAAGTTCTAGAGAATTATGAAATATGCTGAGCAGTTTGCAAGAAGAAATAGCATTATTTAAAAAATTCAGTTTGTAAAATATATGCTGTAAAGTTTCTGAAACCCAAAAGAGGATGAAGAACGTTTTTCTATACGTTAACTGAACAAGATACAATGCACGCACTCTGTAGATTGAGGTAATGATCTAAATAATATTTCACAATGTAAAATTGAATGATTTTATTTGCTCTTAGAAGAAATATATGATATAAAAGTCAAAGAATTTCAGTAAAGATTTTAAATAAACTATTTGTAACAAAAGCCTTCTTGCAAAAGATGGGAATTGTTCAACGTTAACTTTCCTAATTTTGTCAAACATTTTTTCTTCTATAGGGAAGTTAAATATATATATATATATATAAAATTGCGAAGTGGATACAGCTGAAAATCTCACTATAATTCTCGAAATAACCTAAAATAATATATTTTTGGCGTTATGAGTAAAACAAAAATATTTCAGTTTTTACTTGTCACATAAAATATTATATATAATTAAAACCTGCTAGAAACTGCAAAACAGAGAGAGTTTGATTGTTAAGGGCTTTTTTATTATAACAAACAGATCAAATCAATTACTATCTTATTAATGCTCGTGGTGTCATGATCAAATTGGATTATGTCTTATAATTTTTCATACATGCATTGTAACGTAGACATTTTATATAGATACGTTTCGTATTTTTAAATTTGGTTTATGTTTCAATCACAGATATATATTGCTTAGGATATATTCTAAAATATTGAACAAGGATGTACCCTGGTGCAAAAAGAGTTATAAGTAACTATACAGAGCTAAAGAAATCTGCCTCCCCAATCATGCATCCCTTGTAGACAGAAAGCGCTTGCTCCTTATTTATGGCTCCGACCACGAATGCATCATCTGTAATTTTATCCAGTTTCTTGTAATCGACGTTGTTGGGATCCAGGTTGTATTTAACCCAACTTTCATATACACCGAAGTTGTGCTGAAATAATAATAATAATAATAATAATAATATTATTAATAATACTAAGAATAACAATATCTCAGATGCAGGAAAATTTTCTCCGTTGTAACTCAACAAGTGCATATAATGTGAAGTCCACTTCTGTATATAAGTCACTCGTTGCTTGTCGTAAGTTATACAATTCTAAGTAGCCCAGCTACATGATGTAACGTATGTAAATTTTTGGGGTAGGGTGGCAATAATAATAGTTGTATGTAAATTAAAACTGTAATTGACAAAAATACCAAATATGATTTTGCTTACTGATACCCTATATAAAATATGATTATCAGTTTGGTACAATGAAGTTCAATAAAACCTGATAGAAACTGCTACAACAGAGTCTTTCTCCTCTACTTATTAGCAGTATTTTCATATTTTCTCTTTACTAAAATAAAGTTGCCTTCATTGGATAATCTTCCAATATTTTTGAATCATTAATCATTTAAAACAATACTCATTTCCAGTGGCGATATTATCCAGGAGGGGAAAATTATGACCCTTTCTATAAATGGGCTATCAAGCCGTAATCCGGGTTCAAATTTTATCAATGTATTCGGCATGAACATTATACTGTATTTTATTCGCTTTTCATTTGCCTAACAGCATTAAAATACAAAATCAGATGTTAGCCACTTTATATCAGCTCTGAACAACCTATAATCCTTTGTATTATCGTTTTGCAACTCGACTTAAAGACAGCTGCATCGTTTACAACCCATTTTACCCCATCATGCGACGTGCCGTATGCTTCGCTTACTTGCTTGACGTCTTTTGGACATAAGTCTATTGCAGGTGTGCTGATAGTTGATACTCATTTGGTAAAACAAGGCAAGTATTGCATTGAGTTGAATGGTTTCATGGCAGTTTATGGATCGTTCAGTCGGCCAAAACAACGAGATTCATTTCCGTCCCCATTCCTTATGTAGGTTGACATACCGATCGATACTTATATGTCGATCTATCTATCAATATATATGCTAAGTGTAAAATTCAACTGGCCTTATAACCGCTGTTTCTTTCAGTCCACAAACTGTCTTTGTTAATACTGTTGTTAAAAGACCTTAATTTACCACCCATTCTCTCTCCAACGCTATACTAGAAGGTTTAGTTTTGGGCCCTATGTTACATCGTATTGATATCAGTGGAAGTGTTGATGATCTCTGAAGTGTTTCAAAGTTCCTTTTTGTCGATAGTTCTCTAGCCATTCATCGACTAAAACTGAACCAATCATTAAATCAAGCCAAAAGCATAGAGGTGTTTACACAAGTATATATTTGGTTTGCATCCTTTCCACTTGCCTAGATTCTGTACCGACGATAAGATTCTGCAACGATTTTTTAAAAATTCGGACTGGTTTCCTGATATTGTTAGTTTTGTAGATTGAGGATAATTCACAATACGGGGATTCAGTCTAGGTAAAATCTCAGTAATCAAGAGGTTAGATATGCTTGGCTGACTTCTTCTATTTACGTGATCATATGTGCGTTATGACCGATTGAGCTATACACTTAAGTCGTTAATTAGATAGAATTCAAAGAAGCTAGCCAATGCGATGCCATCTACATTTGGCGAACATAGTCCACCATACATCCACCTAATGCTTCCAGCTGGCCTAGACCAAAGCCAAACTGGGTTCCCCGCTACGTCTAGCAGTGTATATATATTCTTCATTTTATTACCCATACCCTAGTAAGTTATGTACCATTACCATAATAACCAGTTTGATTCAACATGATCACCGCCACCATCGACGCTACTATCTCTCCCAATCACTATTACCACCACCACCAATAACACTACTTATGACAACTACTTTTCCGTAATCTCAGTCACATGATGTAAGATTATAGTGCTTTTCGTAACTTTGATTAGCGAGACAAAATCAATTTTAGCCACAACCACTACTCTTCCGTAATCTCAATAACTTTTATTACAGCAAATACTTACCGGCGGTAACGACATTTGCTTTCCAAGCCAGGGCCAAAGTTTTAAACAAGGTATCAAGGCCACAATGAGATAAATAGGGCTCATCTTCTCGGCAACTTCCTTTTCCAGTGCAGCGTAATCAGCGCATGCTTTACTCAAGTATATTGCATTATGGTCTTTTATAAGCCACTTTGTGAACAGTTCTTCATAATACCTTGAAAACCAAGTTAGATTTGGAAACATATTTTACATGGAAGAATGCGCTCTCTACCTATGTCACTCTGACGCTCATACAAACACGCATATCAAGAAACTCCTTTTATCGATATTACTTGTTCGAGGATAAAAAAGTCGGTTTTTAACCTTAATATGTATCAATGTTGTGGTTAGCTGATAGCAAAATTCAGGATCTTTTGCTACACAGTGTCGGTTTATGTGTGTGTATGTATGTGTGCGTGTGTTTTTGTCCGTATATCCACCGTATGGAAGAAAGAGATGCCATTTTTAGTCTTCTGTAAGCAATGTTTTTCAGTAGCAAAGATAAAGCTTAAAACCGTAAACCGTATAAAAGGTTCTTAAACAGGACATAAGGGTAAAGTTAACAGATACAAAATAAGAAAACTTGATCGTCTAGGCGTCTGGTTGTAATACTTTCATTTGCCATTCTTTTTAGTAAGCAGGGAAGTCTTGCTTTTCATGATAAGGTTCGCCGGCAGATATCAAGTGTCATCAGTTGGTATTTTATCAGATAAGGAAATGTATGTGTATCTATCCAGATTTTTCTTTTATGAAAGAAAAAAAAAGTCTGATTGTGAGTTTGTCTCGCATATTTGGTGTTCGCGTTACACGTTATGTTTCTCTATTTGGCATTGCTTTTTATTTCATTGTTTTTAGGGTTTCGTAAATCTTCCTTACTGTTTGTATAATTCCGATTGTTTCTCCAGGAAATCTTTCAAGCCAGGATCCGTTGCTTTCTCCGCTGCTGTGTCGATGGATTCTTTGCTGTAGTAGCAATAAACAGAATCCTGGATCATGTAACCGCCTGAAAAAAGAAGGGATGGAATGCATTCGGTGAAATTATTGATTGATAGGTTTATTTAGTTGTAAGTTACATTTGATACTGATGAAAAGTGTATAAGAGAAAAATAGAATTTGATGTACGTTTGATCCTCTGTGGAAGCAAATGCTGAGATATAATAACTGGTAACATATTGCACAATGAGGTGGGTGGTTGTTTTTTTGCACCAAAATAAACTTACTTTATATACCCTGTGGTTCAAAATATAAGTCCGGCAACGTATTTAATTCCTTTTGTCTTACAGATACGAATTTGTGCACGTTTAAAATGTATGTGAAAACACCATCCCCAGTCATACGCTGACTGCATCCATATAAGTTTAAAAATTTAAAAGTCAATAACTGGTTTTATTCCATACTGAACAATTTGATTACTTGTACATTCCATTTACATTCTCACCCCTTGGTTATTGCGCTTTTGTTTCTCGTGAGAGAGTGATCTACATACCACGAGTACGAACTGTTCATTCACAGTCTTATCAGTAACTGCAATATTCACAATAAGAATTATTAACTTAAAGTACTTGTTAAAGGGGTCAGTCGCTCAGGAAAACCTGTCATGCATTATACATTTCCTAAATGTAACATTTACCATTTTTACCGGAACGAAAGAAGGAGACCCTTTTACTCAAAATATGAATAAAGGTCCCCCAAAATGTACATAAGTAGAACATCCTACACAGCCCACAGCAACAAACTAAGTGTAGAAACTGTACGCAATGCGCACAGAATAGGAATTAAACGTGACAACGGAGGAGGTATACATTTATCACTTACCGAAATAAGATGGATCAAATGTACCTTTTTGGAGTCCCTGGATAAATATGGATTTTAGTGCGTCTTGTTGTTGGGTTTTTGTTGACTGCCAAAGATATTCAGAAAGAGTTTCAACGTCTCCTGCCTCTGCCGTAAATTGCAATGCTCGATAGACGAGGTCCCTGAACCAGGCGATGGCTGCAAGCATGTGGTCCAACAGTTGAGCATATCTGGACTATTTCGGGCAGACATTTTCAAAACTAAGGAATATATAAGTCAAAAGAGTGAGAACACACTAGAGCACAACTAGACGGTCAAATATGGGATTAGTAAACCTTAATTCACAGATGAAAGTATTTCTTATTGGGTCTCGTTCGTGTGGGTATAATAGCACGGTGAGGAAAGCGATATCCAAGAAAGAAATTAAACTTTCATTTTGTTTAAGCGGTGGGTACATCTATGAAAGAAATCCTTTGATCAATAATGATAGATTTATCCTGAAAAGGTTTTCATTACAGATGTAGTCATATTTTACATTTAGCGCTGGCCTGTGGTGTGCTAACATAGGTAAAGCACTAACCTCTAACATTACTGAGGATACACAAATACGCTAAATGATTACTGTGATAATGTAAATAGTCCCAGTGTTGCATAATATGCATGCCCATCAAATTCCCTTTGCCGTTATGGGAGCACTTACATACATAATTTATCAGGGAATTCTCATGGAATAAAGTTATAAGCTTGTATGCTTTATCAATTACCTATAAAGCTGAAATATGTCATTTTTTAGCAACAAAAATATATATGTTGAAGCTGGCACATTTTTACATATTTGAGAGATACCTACACGAGATATACATAACTGGATCTCTTCTGCATTTTTTTTTAACTGAAATATAGAAAACGATATGTTGCCTATTTTGTTAGTATTTCTTTAGAATCTAATATAAATTCATGGATACAAAATGTGCTGTCATGCTTCTGAATCCTCTCTACAATACAAGCGTACATAGCCGTTCCTTTTGTAAAATACATCGCATTCAAAACTATCCGTTTTGACCGAATATTCATGTTGCATTATTCTTTCTTTTGCCAATTCTATAAATGAATAAAGTACAGACGTGGTCTTATCTTTCAGATTTCCCTAAGAAATTGTTTATTCCTTATTAAATATTAAATGAAAGATCTACTGACAACAGCGTAGAGAAATTATTCTTATAAACATACGCTATATTGACTATATCCTGTTCGACACACCTCAGCTAGCGTAGGGTGTAATATATTTTATCAAGTACACGGAGGGACATTTCTAGGAAGAAAACGTGCAGTAAATCTTAACATATGTACTATACCTAAAGCAATTCAAATGAAGAAGTCAGCATAAGAGGGGCAATTATAATGGCATTTGAAACGGACCAGTGTCTGCCGACGTTTTTCTTTTCATAGTATTTCTTATACGGAAGGCAGAGAGACATACATGTTAGATATGCACTTTACATTGGTAGGAAGAAAATGTGCGGCGAACCTAACATGTGCACTTAACCTAAAGTATTAAATATGAATAAGGTAGCATAAGAGTGGAAATGAAAATTACATTCTGAAAAGGACTAGTGTCTGCCAACGGTTTTCTTTTCATCGTGTATCCTAGACAGAAGACAAACAGACATGCATGTTTTCAATGAACTGTCAACCGAAGTTCCTCTCATAATATCTGTTTTAGAGACAAATATATGTCTTTATTCCTGTGTGTCTGTCTATCCGTCAGTTTGTCAGTCAGTCAGCCTGTCTGTATGTATATATGTATGTCTGCCTCTCTCACTCGTTAACCCGATAGTTAATTTTCCTTTCGGATTTTGTAATATTTTCTTTATATAGAAAACATAAAATAAGATGATGGAAAAGCTTTGGTTATGATAAGAGGTGACAGGATCACTTCTTTTTTCACTCTTTATTTTTATCAAGCGTCACGAGAATTCAAGTAATTTATACGTGATAGAAGATCTGGTTAAAACTTGACGATTTTTTTACAGGTGAATGGATGTTTAAAAATAAACGCAAACACGAAGTGTAGCGGATACATGGCTGGTAGAACGGACATGACCAGTGTAAACGTGATAGGCCGACCCGTGGATCGAACACCGATTGACTTGGATAGAAACGAAATGTTCATGATATATTGCTATCAATATTGTCTCTCTTTTCGAGAAAAAATGAACGATGACTTGATACGTGATCCTGCATGTCCATTTGATTGTTGCTGTTTTTGTGGGTTTGTGTTGCCGTAACGTATCTCATTCCTCATCACCGATTATAAATACTCACCTGCACCGACACAAATATTATGAAACTGATTAAATTTAGACGTGCACACTATACCTCTACAAATATATATGTTGACCGTGTAGAGGCGGGTTGAGGGGTAAGAGTTGCAAAGACCAGCGCATATTTGTACTATCAGTGGTCTAACCCTCGTACATTATTTTGATAGCGAGTATAATGGATAGTGAACTGGACGATAATCTTACAATAATTGACGTGGTGAGAAGAGCTGAGAAAGTATATGGAAAAAAGTCACCTCATAAACATGTTGTATGAAGCTACAAAGATAGTAGTAAGCAAGCCAGCCGTTACATCATTAAGTAACATACAATTATTTAAAAGTATTGTGTGGTTAAGTAAGTATTCATCATATTTTAATAACTGTAACTGATTTGAAATAGATTGATGAAAAGGTCTATTGACTTTGAATAATTCTTTTAGCAGGTTTTATTGCATTACAAAAGTTGTTTCCTGATTAGAAACATATATTTGCTTTTGTGTTGCCTTACCTCCATCATGCATATAATCAACCTTGTATTTTGGATTTTAACAGTTGGAATAGGATATGATCTGGGAGACCGAATTAGCGATGAAAACAAAATTAAAAAATTCGTTTTATACGATAATAATTATTATCATCAGTAGTATTAGTTAAATTTAAAAGTTGAAGTAAAGGCGAAACCAGATGGTTATTTCTTGTGTTGACATTGCATATGTCGTGTTTTAACTTTTGCTATTGCTTATTGTCTTGGTTATAATGATTCTAGTTTTATGAATTTGATTCACTTAATTTTCCATAACTGTTGCAATTAAGTTTTCATCTGAATGTGTTTAGATAGAAAGACACATATTAGATTATGAGCCCACACACAATACAGATGGTATGAAGTGGCTGTTGTCTAATAGTTATAACAGCTGAATAATTGCCTCTGGTTTAACTCTTCTTATAAAGCAGAATAATTTGATTTTCTTCTCATTGAAAAATACATTTTATAAACAATGTTCTGCAAACAGCATGTACGTTAATGTTTTAAGCAAGCTAGGCAAAATAATCTAGACGCTTTACAGAGGTGAACTATTTTCAACCTGATTTATGTTTGCAAATGTTCCACCATAGCTTGCTTAGGTGCTGGTCAATGAAATGTTTGTTACAGTTTTGGAATTCGATCATAAGTGTTCTCCAGGAGGCGAAGGAGGGTCAATGAGTAGGAATAGCCTCATTCGAGATATTGGTGGCATAATGTCAAATTGGACACAGCTTTTTAAACTATCTTCATTTATAGAAGCACACCACTGTATAGCATACCACTGTATTTATAGCATACCACTGTATAGCATACCACTGTATAGCATACGACTGTATTCGGCTCTTTTCAATATATTTCACGTAAGAGAATAAACAAAACATACTGAACATATTCTGATGAATGGATGGATTGACGAGTGGAGAGAGGGAGGATGAAGGGATGATGGAACGGATATAAATGCAAACAATCGTCGATCTAAAAATACATATTGATAAATGGATATTAGATAAGAAAGTGTATATATATATATATATATATATATATATATATATATATATATATATACATATATTCATATATATATACAGAGAGAGAGAGAGAGAGAGAGAGAGCGAGAGAGAGAGAGAGAGAGAGAGAGAGAGAGAGAGAGAGAGAGAGAGCGAGAGAGAGAGAGAGAGATATACGCAAAAGATGATTAGTTTTGGCTAGGAGATATTATTCGCAGTTTGTTTATGTGCATTTATGTATATAATATTGCATCCATTTCTTTGGAGAATGTTGTTTATTTTATCGTCAATAACTTATTATATAAAGTTCTGGTAAGAGCTTGATCAATATATATATATATATATATATATATATATATATATATATAATTTCCTCATGTAGATTACACTATAAATATATGTCAGATAGTAAAAAACAATCCGTGCAAAGCTTTTTCATACCTTCTCGACAGGACCAAATATCTGCAATTTAACTTCTGTAATTGTTCAAATGCTGCATAGATAAATTCCTTCGTTCTTTACTTCGGGGCAGCAGTCCTTCAGGTGATGCGGTTTCCTTTCTGTTTGGCTAAGGTCCACATATGTGGAGATATAATTTCAAGGAAACTTAATTATATTAGTCACAATAACGTTTGCTTAATTTTATCTATATCTTTCAATTCTTTACTCATGATCGGCAATAAAAGTTTTGCCTTTACTTTTCTACCGGTAAAATTATCAACAGAACACACACATGTAGCAATACAGAGTAACTAACTGATACACAACCAAACAGACACATACAAAAAAAACATAAAAAACAGATAGATATATAGAAATAGTATTAAGTTCATCTTACGACTTCTTCAACAAGCACCTAAGTAGTAGAGGTAATCTAAAATATATCATGTGAATTCTTCTCAATATTGCTGACGTTACAAAATAAACTTGGATCTGACATACAATACAATTTATGTCTCTCAGGAAAACGAACACTCTCATCGCAGCCCAAGCAATACAACGATGATAGCGGATGTAGAAGGCAAAACAAGATACACTCTTGTGAGCAGTTAACATATATGAATCAAAGAAAGCCTAGTCAATACGACTCAATGGATAGTGTTCCATCTATTTAGTTATAAACAAAATTAGACGTCATTTTCTATTTTATAAACGAATTTAGCTGTACTTTTTCAAGTATAAATGCGAGGACTAAAGATGTGATTCCACTTATTTGTATGAGTGTAGTTGGTTTTGCGTGTGTGTGCGTGTGTATCGTGTATTTTTTATATTGCAACCCATACGATCCCCCGGTTGCGACTTAGATAAAGGTGTATTAATTTGAAGACACTGTTTCCAGAAATATATGTAATACCCGAATTCAGGGTAACTTTTTGTTGCTAGATTTTATTGAAATCCACAGTAGTGTATATTGGTCATAAAATACATCCGATGCAGATGCGGACGGTTAAGAAAATGTTGACTTTAGTATTGTCAGATTTTCGTTTACATTATTTTAGTCAATTCCTACCTAATCTGTGATCAAAATACATCCGTAATGAAAGTAAAAAACAACTCATTAAACATCATCAATGGCATCATCTGCCTTAAGTTAAAAAGCCTCTTCGTGGATTAGATGTTGTGACCTTTTCTCCCCTCGGTGTGTAATACTAAATGTAGTGTCTATCTTTCTGCTTATTTATCTGTACCGGATATGCTGGACAACGCTGATAAATTATTTCCTTTTTTACCATAACCTATATGGATTGAGACCAATTTAAATCCATACAGATAAACGTAGTGATTGCAGTTATCGTAAATCAGAGGACAGGACCGTATAAACATGATCGACCGACCCATCCTTTTGAATAATTTAGATGTGAAATAATTGTTTTGCCGAAAAATGTGATGCTTTGTGTGTACGTGCCCAGACGAGTGTATTGGACTCCTCCATCACACGACGGAAATGAAAATTAGATGTCACTGCAAGATGTCTTAAACAATGCATATAATTGCTTTGTAGCAAGACCTACTGATATTGTTTAAATACGTATTACAACATTGTTACAAATGCATGCAATATAACATAACATTAATATAAAGTCACATTATAATAGTAGTTATTGTGACTAAATACAATTTCAACCCTTATTGTGATGATTACCTTTATGAATGAATAATCAATAAAATCACTTACATATATAGATGTACAGGTTAACGACTATTCATAACTACTGTAAAAACACATTTAGAACGTCACAGTAAAGGAGGTTTGATGGTGCCTCGTAAAGAACATTGCCCTCAGGCGTCATAAACTCTCGCACCGCCACTACTTACTCCTTCTTTGTTGTGGCGTGGGTGTTTCATCCTTAAAGGTATTTATAGGCATTGCCTATAAAAATATCCCGTTTAAAATACGTATTAAAACAATAAAGAAGATTTCTTTCTCTCTCTCTCTCTCTCTCTCTCTCTCTCTCTCTCTCTCTCTCTCTCTCTCTCTCTCTCTCTCTCTCTCTCTCTCTCACACACACACACACACAACACGCAAATACACACATACCATACAAACTCCTTTTATTATTATACCTGTCGAGGATATATATATATATATATATATATATATATATATATATATATATATATATATATATATATATATATATATATATATATATATATATATATATATATATATGTTTTGAGTGTTTGTTGCATAGATGGGCTTAGTGAAGTCGAAATGTATCCAAGGACTCAGGCGCGGTACACTTAATCGTGTCATATATGTAAGTAACAAATGTATACCTCGTCTTTGTCATGTGTGTAGCCGGTTATCGCGCAATTCCTATATTTTCCACATTTGACATGTTGATGTGGATTTCATAAAGTATTATTCTGACATATACGCCCCCATTATGGAGCTCTTCTTGTATATAATTTGTTCAAGAAGAAAATTATTTTCTTCTTTCCTTCTTGTAAATATTATTCACCATTAAGATAGTGAATTGTACAATCAGGAAATTTATAATGCATGACATGTGTCACTGAACGGCTAGCTCTTTCACAACACAATCATTTTTGTTATTTGTTATTGAAAATATTTTAGTTTATCGGTAAACAGTACATAATCCTTGTATGAGTACATTCCCTCACAGGTAAGCAAATGCACAATAACAGATAATCGATATATCAGCAACATTTACAGTTCAGTAGGTTGTTCTGTATAGCATGAAACAAGTATTGACTTTGAAATGTTTAAACACATTTGATTGCAACAGGATTGGCAATAAAGCTTGATTAATGTTTAATAAATTTCAACTTACATAATTAATTTAATTCATTACAGAGAGAGAGAGAGAGAGAGAGAGAGAGAAAGAGAGAGAGAGAGAGAATATAATCCAACAATGAACAGGGATGTGTATATTAATATGCTGACGAGAGAGATTTCAAAAAAGAAAGTTACCTCATCATTTCTTTATCTAGTCAAAAGTCTTTGTATCAAGATTAACAGACTTATCATTAACACGTTTACATTACAGTTGTAGTCCTTTTGCCACATTTCATTCTGACATTTGCTTTGCGATCTCGTGTAAAGCATTACATTTATATCGTTCCCGTAGATGCTTAAGGACGCTAAATGGTTTAAAGGTTGTCCAGTTTCAATGCTGTATATGCAAGCGTATTAAATTCACTTCGCGGACAGAAGAATATTTTCAACACATAATTTGCAGCAAAATGGTAAGATCAAGAACCCCAAAGCATGTACACTTTATATTATTACCGGTAACACATAGACACGTATTTTCTCACTCACCGACGTTTATATGTTGAAGTTATCACCTTTTGTCTACTTAAAAGTTGAATTCGTGGGTGGTACATATAGTCCGCTGAGACACATTCAAGGACATGTTAAGAAAAATACAGGTAACTTTATCTTCCTATTTTATTTGTATTTCTTTGCAACCTAATATTATTTCAATGATACAAAATGTGCATGACTGTCACATTGTTGACTCCTCGCTATATTACAGACGTTCATGAATATTCTTTTTGTAAAGACCGTAGTATTAAAATGTTTACATTTGTCTACATATATATGCTGCATTAGTTTTGTTGCTGATCGTATACAAAAATGCAGAATGTAATGACCTGTACCTGGCTTGTGGTTGTCAGCGTGGAATGCACCTATACTGTATAGACTCAATCTAGGTCGACACACTTCAGCTAATCTTGAAAGAACATGCCTAAGAGGAGAAAGTACAGCGGGTCATATGACATTTAATATATCCTAAACTTGTGGCAAACAGAAACAGGGAAAACAGAACACAGTATGAAAATGAAACTGGACTTTTCAAAAAGACCGGTTTCCAACTACACATTTATTTTCAATTTGTTACTCAGGCTGACAAACATGCATACATGTTTTATGTATCCTCCATATATATATATATATATATATATATATATATATATACATATATATATATATATATATATATTTGTCTTCACCTCTGTGCTTTATTTTTCCTTTACCGTGTTTCGTAATATTTCGTCAGAATAAAATCAGCGAGGAAACAACAAGAAAAGAAACAACTAAACTACACACAAATTGAAACAATAAAAAGCGACCAGAATGATTGGTATGGTCTTGGTCAAGATAGGCCGTCACATTATTCCCTCAATATTTTTGTTTGTTTGCTACAGTATGGTTTAGTTTCAACGTGACAATTTTACTGATCACGAGAGTTTTAAAGCACAAAGGTAAAATTGAATAGAGAAGGATAGGAAGTAAGACAGTCAGAGAGAGAGAGAGAGAGAGAGAGAGAGAGAGAGAGAGAGAGAGAGAGACAGACAGACAGACAGACAGAGAGAGACAGAGAGAGAGTTACAGTGGATCTTTGATAGCTCCTTAAAAAACGTATCGCTACCAAACTGATCAATACAAATATGATAAAATATATCTTTGTTGTTGTTGCTGTTCATATAATTGTTATTATTATTATTGAAGTCGCAAGTGCAACTACACAATATTTTGCCGGAAAGATCAAATGTACTTTAGCATTTTGTTTTGTCGGAAACTTGTCTATTTAAATTTCCCGATATATGTTGACTGAGGTCAATTGAAATATATACCGATAAACGTAGCGACTTCAATTACCCCTAATAGTGGGGTATTTGGATACACCACAGATTGATTAAATAAAAGGGAGATTTTCATGTTCTAATTGCGGTAGCCAAAACTGGTTAAGGTAGGCAAGGCCCCGTGGCGCTCGTGGAGGTTGACCATGTAGAAACCCGCGCCTGCAACTGCGATGGTGTTGTCGTTGTTGCAGAAGATGAACCCGCCCACGTTCTGCTCCAACGATAAATCCCCAATGCGCTTGGCGCCGTGGTACCATCGACCACGAATGGTATCGGCAGTGATGTTCACGCCCAGAGGCTCGGCCGTAGGCACCAAAGTCGCTTGGACGGTCTTGGTCGCTTACTTGGATAAATCAAATGGCAGCGGGTCGTATATATATATATATATATATATATATATATATATATATATATATATATATATATATATATATGTGTGTGTGTGTGTGTGTGTGTGTGTGTGTGTGCAGGCATTCTGCTGGCTAATGATGTGAAGGGGTGCGTTTAAACCGTCCTAGGTTAGCGCTTCGACAAACATCTGGAAGGAGACTCGTTGAGCCTCGCCCCTAGAGGTTTGTATGGCCTCAACACTATTGACGCTCGTCCCATCTATGAGGTCAAGACGCGATATATAGAAAAAGCCATATTCGCGCGCCTTTACACAGTGGAATGTCACTATATTGCCGGGTCGTTATCAGCCCGTTGCAGAAAAGTGCAGCGCCAGAGTTGAACAATAAATTCATAATTGCAGCCGGTCCCACTTCGTCCAGCGCGTCATGAGGTTCCGCAACAGTTGGGTCTCGCCGTTGCCCAACGGGTCAATCAGCCGTGTGCGAACGCGGACAGGCTGTAGGGACCAATGATGCCACGGCGTCTTAATAAAAAATCATCGCTTTACAAAAGCGCCTGCGGCGCCCTACAAAATGCTTGCATACTGTCTGCGTTACTAGCGAAAGACCGAAACAGTCGGCGCATGGTGGCCGCATGGTGGTCCAGGCCAACGGCTCGAGAGCCCTCTTGAGGGCCTGCACCGTTTGTGGGTCTAGAAAGGTCACGTGTGTGGGTTCCACCAAGGTAGAAAGCGCAGCGGCGACATCGCCTCGGAAAGCTTCCAGGGCTGCCCTGGAGTTAGTACTACGCGGAGAAGCACTTGCTGCACTGTAACTACTGCGAGCCCGTAACGCTACTAGCACGATCAGTCATACATGCGCATCAACGACATGCGCGATCGGCACAAGGCGGACCTGGACCTGATCCACAACCTAAAGACCATCTGAAGACCCACTATCGTCGAGCGACTCGGTTGCATTCACGCTATGGGGACGATGAAGGCCAAGCTCGCGGTCGAATTTGGGCCCAACAGACTGGAGCGATGTATACCCGACTTGCATCCGTCTACTACAGCCCAGGGGGTACTGGAAGAGGGCTGCGGCGGCTAGAAGGAGACTGGAAGGAGACTCGTTGAGCCTCGTCCCTAGAGGTTTGTACGGCCTCAACACTATTGACGCTCGTCCCATCTACGAGGTCAAGACGCGATATATAGAAAAAGTCATATTCGCGCGCCTTTACACAGTGGAATGTAGCTATATTGCTATATTAGACGGCGTGTGTAAAATTACGCCCTGACCGATGTGAACCCCGCATGCCGCTAAAAGGCGACTGAGCCCTTAACCAGTAAGGAGGTTGCCGCCGCACTGGAACGAGTCTACAACCAAGGGCCGCTCAGGTGTTCCAAACTGCGACAGATCGACCCCGGGCGAGAATTTATTGGGGCCTTGTCGCATATCCTTGCCGGGCGTGGCGTCAGCGTGCTGCGTGGCGAGGCCTGCGTCTACCAGGCAGAGGGCATCGTGGAGCGTTTCAATCGCACCCTGGCTGAGTGACTGTTTGGGCACCAGTACGCCCAAGAGCTGTTGCTTTCTGAAAAAGGGGTGCCGGCGCGGCGCGTGATGTGGGTTCGGCGACTGCCGGCCGTGGTATCCGCCGTGAATGGAGATGTGACTCGGCTTACTGGCGCAAGGCCAGTCGACGCCATCTGCGCTGCGACGTGGCATATACGGCGCGCGAAGTAAACCCGTCCGGGCGGCCGCTCGATGCGCTCGATGCGCGGGTCTTGGTGAGGTACTTGTATGCGCCTGGCGAGCTGGAGTGTGGGACCCGCCGCGCCACCGATTAGGCATGGTCACTCGATATGTACGTTATACTCGACGGAAAGACAATCCCTGGCCAACCCATCATATACCATCTCAATAAGTCACCCGATTGGATGAGTGATCGACTGCCTCGGCATGGATTCGTGCGAGAAGAGGTGCAAGTCGTACCGGAAGATTCTCAACTGCATTCCAAGGGTATTCTCAAACAGCGAAGAGCTCGTTTAGTCAAATTTAATCTTCTTGACAATATTTGCCATGTCTTCAGAATACCTGTCGAAAGAGCAGATTGCGGAGGTTCGTCCCTGCGAGACGTGGCTTGGACGTATAGAACGAGCCTGCCCTACGTACTGAAGATCTGGTGGCCCTCCCGATGCCTAGGGAAATGTTCGGTGAGAGCACCTACAATAGTGCAGCGTCTCCTTACCGGCGTTGTTACTATTCAGTTGAATAAATGCCCCCGCAGGTGCCTAGTTCTTAGTCGGTGGAGATCAAAGATATAGGCAAGGAGAGTTTCAAACTGTTCGTCAGCCTCGTTGGCCGTTCAAGCGTGGCCAAACGCCCAGGTCATGACCCCATCGTCCGCGATACATTTTGTTCGTGTCCAGCGGGGAGAGGTTCATCCCTGTCAGACTGTATATCCCGATTTGGTGTTTATTGCTACGTGTGACTGTGCTAGTATGGCGAGACTCCTTTTTCCCGGTGAGGCTCTCAATATATAGCTTGTGCTTGAGGTAGGCCTTGACTGTGACTCTATCTATGCCTTTTGCCCGTTTGGGTCTCTACGATATCGTCCCGCAGAATAGACTACATCTTTGGGCGGAGACCCACTAACTCGGCAATGAAGGATCCGTTGTACTCTTCCTTGAATTTTCCTAATTTCTGTTGTCCGAGTTTCTTTACAGGGAGTGCCCGGCTGGAAAGTTGCTCGTGTCGTAGAAGTAGACGTCCTTGGTCATGTCCCAATAGATGTCCTCCGTTCCAAACTCCAACAGCAAACAATTGGTGTCGGTGTAGAGGAGAATGACCTTGTCCCTATATGGCGAAGTCACCTGGTTATAATTAAAGTCGACATCAAATGTTTCAAAAAGGTCGAGGGACCGCCTGGCCTGTGTAGACCTGGCGGATAAGATTAAGTCAAGATTTTACCGAATGGACCGCAACGAGGTTACCCTTAAAGATCTTGAGATACACCACAACATGTCCTCTTGCCCCACGGGTCGGACAAGGTCTACGCGCTTTCGCTTCCGCACGTTTTACATGGTCTTGCCAAAGACAGAATTATTTATCAGCTCAAAGAAGTCTTTGTCAAACTCATTTGTAGCTTTGGAGCGCAGGTACGTGCTCATCTGGATGTAGGGGGTCATCCAGGTGCGCTTGTCAAACTCTAACGCACTGTGTATTTGGTGATGCGCATCCCGAGGCTGGTGTAGACCTGGAGGTTCCGGTAGTGAACATCCCGTATAGCGACTCCCAAGCTTGTCAATGAGGCTGTGCTGGTTGGTTGAAAGCCACTCTTCCGGAACTAAAATGGACTCGGGAGGGTAGTCGCTGTGGACGTTGTGTAGCTCTTGAGGATATTCCAGGTAAACCTCTATAAGGTAACCCTTGATGGTGTCTGGGGTTAGCGTCGGGAATGCTTGTTGGACCTCGTCGGGGTCGGCCCATCGAAAGCCTCCGGTGGGTAGGCTTTGTATCATGGCTCAGCCATAGAAGTTATTTAAAAGATTGTGAACAATCCAGCTGGTGGGCTTGGCTGGATGGTAATCGGTGTTCATAGGTATTCCGATATGCCATCCCGGGTGCCGGGATCGAGAAACAGATGCATGTCAATCAGTGAGCAGCTCTAGCTCTACGTCGGTAGTTTTCAGCAGGGCGTCCCAGTTCATGCCATGGGTGCTAAAGTAGTGGGTGGGATCTAGATCATACGTTTTCATCGAGATGACTCGGAAGACCTCAGAGAGATCGGTAAAAAGGACGACGTCCGCTCGCAGGTACAGGTCGTGATAGTCACCAATCATTTTACAGCCAAATGCCTTCCAGACCTTTGACCATGCGGTTATTCCTGTGCGGCTGAGGGTAGCTACTTCTCATCAAACCGGTTCCAGCTGTATATATACTCCTACGGATATACACCCAAAAAGGCAACATCGTGTTTGGTGTATAGATGGGTTATGTGGAAGATGTCTTGGGGAAAGTTGTCGGCTAGCTTTGCTATGCTCACGACTGGATCTGATAGCTATCTATACACTGTTGCTGGCTCAGAGAGAAGGTCATATACTTTTCTATGTTGTTGGGGATAGCATTGACGTCTGCCGACGAGGCCGTTTAGGAGGTGGTAGTCGTCGTTTCGCAGGTTGTAGAATATGACGGGGACTTTTGTCTTTTCCGGGCTTAGTCGTAGCTGGAGATTTCAGGTGTTGCGGGCCGCTCCTCGGTATTGTCCTGTGATGTGGCAGTTATCTCTTACCCGGTCCATACCCAGGCGCCTTCGGCAAACATGACAGACCGTCGCCCCTTTAAAACACCTTGATGGTTTCTGGCGTCATGATCAGCGGGCATTTTTTTCCTCTAAGCATTTGATAAGCTTGGATACCGTGTGTCTGTTCCTCTGCATCAACGGACCATGTAGCAGAAGCCGCATGGGGTTGGCTGGCCATTTTATACGTGTCGCGGTGGGGAGAGTCTTTCACGTGCGAAATGCCGCATCGATGAGTTATTATTCGAAGACCCAAAAGATTAACATGTAATCTGTATGTGTTTTCACATGTGCGTGCTTGCGTGTGTGTGTGTATGTGTATCTGTCAAGAGATAGCTGGATGCAGACATAAAGAAGAAGAAGAAGAAGAAGAGAGAGAGAGAGAGAGAGAGAGAGAGAGAGAGAGAGAGAGAGAGAGAGAGGACTATAAAGAAGTGCATCTTTTTATGTTTGAGACGAAAATGTCAATTCAAATCTGCGCGTGTATGATAAAAGTAAGCAGATATTTATGTTTGTTCTCAAGTGTGTGTGTATGTGTGTGTTTACACATCAAAATTGTGAGGTCTCATCGTGTGACTCTTGCACCCGCCAACATTGAGATGATTGTAGAAAATAGTCGTGTATTCTCCCACTTATAAAGTAATTATCCTAATCTTAGATCAAAAAGATATACATAATATCAGATGTCGTCTTAATGTTGGTATGTGACGATGATGTTTTCCTCCGAATGCAGCTAATGTATACACAAGATATTCATTAAAACCTTTCAAAGTTGATGTGTAAACAAGTCACATGATAGTATCTCTCAACGTCAGTGGGTACTTAGGTCATCCTCGACCTTTTGAAACTGTTGCGTCAGCAAGCTATATTTTATTCAATTGAATAGTGAAGATGGAAAAAAGTGCTATTGAGATATATCGTTTGAAAAAGCAGGTTTGATTTCATTTTAAGACATGTTGATAACATTTGTTAATGTCTCTTTTTGAACTGTTAAGCCTTAGGTTAATGATTAAGGAAATTTAAGTTTTAAAACAAGTGATTTTATATTGCAAATACCTGCCCAGAAATTACAATAATGTCTACAAAATCAGCACCTCGAAGATATGTAATATTTTTGCTAATATAATACCTTTCAAAATCATGAGTGAAATTACGTTTTTGATATCCTATGTTCATATTAAAGTGTGCTCATAAATCTTAACAAATGCTTCAGAACAAGTAATGACCTATACAAGGTTACTAGCTTTACATAAATCAAGGACTTTTTTTAAACTGAATCCGAACATAGTCTAGAATTTTAGTAATTGGAAAGAAATTCAATATGTAACTTTTCAGGAGACAATGATTTGTATCAGTAGTAACGTAAATAATATAAATAAATAAGTCTGTATATGTACATTTTGCAGTAACTGATTGGATATAATCACACCAACTCATATTCAACTAGCATGTGAGAAAGATAAGATATGAAAATTTGGCGCCATTTACATGTGAGAAATATGATGTACTCATGCAAAACAGGAATAAATTAGATTGCTAGTTTTATATAGTATTTTTTCCTTCCATTTTTTTTTCTTTTTTGTATTGGTCTAGGCATACGTTTAAATTTATATCTTGCCAGAATATTTAACTTTATTGACTGCCGTAATGTATGTATTTATCGGTGACAACATGATATTTTTATTTCTGCTTTTAATTATACGAAAAATATAAAGACCGTGTGTATTGTATAATATATTGTTCGTGCTGGACTTGCTATAATGATGTGTTCTTTGACCAGATTTTACATCTGTATGCAAGATATTTTTTTTCAATTTTTCTTTTTGTTTTCCTTATGTTAACTGTAATATCAAAATGGCCTATGTAAGTCGTCTGTTTATATATTTATATTCTTTAAAGGGACTGTTAACGTACTTTATTCCGTTCTGACATAGAAAAATTCGATAGAAAACGACTTAAGTTTCAATGCATCATAAACAGTTATGAGCTTTGTTTTAATTACACAGTTGTGAAGTGAACTGTAGCAAACTACTAGTATTAAGAATACACGAAATATTTAACTCATTTTTTGTCCCGCTTTGGGCCGAATGTAAATATTAATGCGTGAGTTGTTGCTCTCTTGGTGCAATCAGAAATAAATAAACACAACATCACGTATATTGAAAACAAACTATATTAGCCTTTACCTGCGATTAGAGGCATATGAATGAATGTTGGTTCCTGCGAGAGACTTAATTTCCATGAATATTGAACAACAGGTATACAAAACATAATCATCACGTACATTCCCCTACTTGGTGGCGAAGATAATACACAGATTGTGTGTACTATACAGGTAAATGCTTAGCCCAATTGATCTCAAGACTGCACGTGCTGCATATCGGTGCGGTTAATTTCTCACCAAATTGTCCCTTCCACCCTCTGACCCCTCCTAGAGTTAGTACGCACGAGTTCACATTTACATTTGATTAAAGTCGAGATAAATATAGCTTACCTTTCCAGTCCGAACGAGTAAGTTTTCAAATCTTCTAAGTATCAGATCCTTGGTATGATACGCCTTACGATTGTGTAATTAAAACAAAGTAAATATCTGTATCGCACATATGTAAAGCGAACACGTATTTCAGTGAAGTTTGTATATCGAAATTCATAAACAAATGCGTGAACATTTCATTTAAAATCGATACGGTAACAACTATGCAAGAAAATTTAAATGTCAATGCGTCAAAATAAAAAAAATAAGTAAAAGTCAGATCTATTGCGGATAAAAAAATGTCTTTTAATGGATAATACTGTACAAATGTGTTCACAAAATGTTCAGATTTTAATGCTTAACATCAGAATATATGGGTAGCGTATACTGCAAATAATGGTACAATGGTAATATGAATAAAACTGCATGTGTTTACTTTACTAGTTGAACAAATGCTGGAATCCATAATATAGTTGGTATTTTTAATATTAATGACCAATGGCAAGCACTAAAAAATCTTTCAAACAATTTTGGTATAACAGGAGCTTTTCATTATTAAGAAGTTAGAAGTTCTATCTAGACAACGATCACATATGTCAACAGTTAACACGAAGGAGAATATTATTAAAAAATGTACAGTTTGAAAAATATATATTCCAAAGCTTCTGAAACCTGAAAAGGGATGAAGAACGTATCGTTTTACCTTATCTGAAACAAAATACAATGTACGCACTCTACAAATTGAGATAATGATACAAATAATATTTTACGAGAATAAATTCAATTATTTGTGTTCGCTATTAAAGGAAATCCATGCTATAAAATTCAAGGAATTTCAATATAAGATTTTCGCATAAACTATTGGTACCAAAAGCCTTCTTGGAACAAAAAATGGACTATCAAACGTTACCTTTGCTGACTTTTATGACAGGCGAAGAAACTGTAAAATATTTATTTTATTCCTGTACAGAAAATAAAAATATGACTAAAATTGAGACATTGGATAGAGCAAGATTTCAACATAAATCTACAAATAAGCCAAGAAATATAAATAATATATTGCTTATAATTTTCAATAAAACAAAAATATTTTATGTTTGGTCCTTATTTCAAAGTAATATATATATATATATATATATATATATATATATATATATATATATATATATATATATATATATATATATATATAGTTAACCTTTTTAAACAAATTTAGGTTGACTTAACTTTGAGGGTCATATAGAGGTTCATATAATCCATTTTGAAACTGATATGAACATAGTTAACATCTGTAAGCATGAAGAAAAAGCTTAGGTAAATGGTGGCCATTCTTTATGTATTCATTCGAAGTGGCAATTCATCGAATTCACGTGTTTGAGTTGTATGCATTATGACATGTATTATAATTGTCAATTGTGGCCTTGACAATTATATAGATATGTTTTTTATTTTGAAAATTGTTTTTTGTTTCACTTAAACATCAATTATGATTGGAATGTATTCTGAAATACTGTATTAGCATGTCCTTCAGAAGCAAGGAGTTAAAAGCAATTAGATAGAGCTGAAAAAGTTTGCCTCCCCAGTCATGCATCCGCTGTAGACACAGAGCGCCTGTTCCTTGTCTATGGCTCCGACCACGAATGCATCATCTATAATTTTATCCAGTTTCTTGTAACCGTTGTAGTTGGGATCGAGGTTGGATTTAACCCAACTGTCATAGACACCGAAGTTGTGCTGAAATAATAATATATATGATGGTTCTCAACAATGGATAGACTTTGCAGACGGAAGTAAACGAGATAAATAGCAAAACCTTGATTACTATTTGGTATAACTTATGTAGAATATGCTTGTCAAATTGGGACAGTATAGTTTAATAAAGCTTCCTAGACACTGTTAAAACTGACCGTGTGTTTTGCTTCTGATAAATGAACTTTTATTAGTAGCATTTTCAGTTTTAACCCTACTACAAATATGAAGTTACCATAATAGGATGACCGTTCAAAGTATTTGCATCAATAATTATGTAAACGACAAATTACCAGTGGCGATACTTTCCAGGAGGGAAAAAGTATGTCCCCTTTTATAAATAGGTTATCAAGTCTGAGGCCGAATTCCAGTTTCATGAATTTATCCCGCAGGAACACGATCTCTTTTTTTGAACTGAAACTCACCTTTTCCTTTGCTTAACAGCATCAAAAAGATATAAAGTCAGATGCCAGCCACTTTATTTGAGCTCTTAACATCCCAAAATCATTTAGAGTATAATTTAATGACTGGACTTAAAGACAGTGGAATAATTTATTCCTATCATGCAACGCGTCCTAAGGTTTGTTGACATGAGTAACGTCATATTGATGTAGGTCTATTGCAGATATACTGTATATCACGGAAGAGGATTGGGACTCATTCGGTATGATATAATAAATATTGCACGGCACTAAAGGACCTCATGGCAGTTTATGGACCGTTCAGTCACCACAATAAACGCATAAGGATCTTTATTCTTGGTGTCGGCTGATAGATTGCCATAATTCCCTTAGCACCACGCAAGATTATATATATATATATATATATATATATATATATATATATATATATATATATATATATATATATATATATATATATATATATACTTTAATGCTTTGTATAAAGTTCAATTAGCATTCTAACAGCTATATATGCCAGTCCCAAACGGTCTTTTTAGTCAAATATCCGTTCTGTCTCTAATACTTTATCACCGAGATTCGTTTCGGGACCATTGCTACATAGGGTGTGAACCAATGGAAGTGTTGATGATCCCTGAAGTGCTACGATGTTCCTTTCTGATGATGGTTCTCTAGCCCATTCATCGGTTCAAACGTAAGTAAGCAAGCCAGAAGAGCATCTTCAACTCGAGTCTTATTTGGTTTTCACCTTCTGCACTTACCCAAGTTCTGCACCAACGATAAGATTGTGCAATGATTGGTTTTATGTCAGACTGATCTCCTGGTATTACTATTTTTGTAGATATAAGAGAATTCACAATGCAAGGGTTCAGTCTAGGTTAAAATCTCAGTAATCCAGAAGTTGGATATGTTTGGCTGAGTTCTTCTACTTACACTACCATAATTACGATACTTTGGATTAAGCTATTCACCTACGTCACTACATGGACATAACATAAGGAAGCTACCCGTTGCTATTTATAGTGTCACTTTTATAAGCAGCATGAAAATAAATATCAACATGTCATCAATGAGTTGTTATTTCTACCATTTTGAAATCAGAACCAAAATGGCAACGAAAAGATGGAACTGGATTCATCCATTTTGTCTTGTAATGTTCAACCAGTTTTTTTTCTTTATTGCATGTTTCTTAATACACAATAAGGATGAGTACACATTGCCATACATCTTACATCATGTGGCTCTACATAGGCGACAGTAGACTAATGCCAACCACACTTGCCAATCATAGTCATCTTACATGCACTTTAATGCTGCCAGTTGACCTTTACCAAAGTCAACCTTAGTCCGCTGCTGCTACTATTATTGTTACTACTGCTACTACTATAACCTCTACTACTTGTATGTTGCAAAGTGAGTGCATTTCACTTTTATTGTGTGAGATTGGACACGAACATAATTGTTTGTAACACATGTGACATTAATTAGTGTCGAATATATATGTTCTATATTCTTCACTACCTTTCACGTATCCCAGTACGTGAAATACCATTATTATCACAACCATTTCGGTTCACCACGATCACCATCACTATGAATACTACTATCTAACCTAATTACCAATACCACTACCACGAATAACACCACCGCTACAACTTACGACAACTACGTTTCTGTAACCTCAGTCACATCATGTGAGAGTATATAGCTTTTCGTAACTTTGAGTAGAGAGAAAAATTCATTTTTAGCCACAACCTGGGACTGCTAGTCTTCCGTAATCTCGGTCGCCGATGTTACAACAAATACTTACTGGCGGATCCGATATTTGCTTTCCAAGCCAGGGCCAAAGTCTTGAACATGGTATCAAGGCCACAACGAGGTACAGAGAGATCATCTTCTCAGCAACTTCCTTTTCCAGGGCAGCATAATCAGCGCATGCTTTACTCAGGTCTATTCCTGTAGGATCCCGTATATGCCAGGTTGTGAACAGCTCTTCATAATACCTAGAAAACCCAGTCATATTTGGAAATATATACCTCTCGTGGAAAAATGCGCTGTCTATATTTCTCTCATACTCAAATACACACACATATATATATATATATATATATATATATATATATATATATATATAACAAACATCTTTATGTCTTGTTCGGGGATACAAAATGTCCAGCTTTAACCTTCTTAAAATGTACTCTGTACTGGTTCACTGATAGAAAAATTCAGGCTCTTTCGATGAGCAGAGTCTATTTTATGTGCGTATGTTTGCGTGTTCCTTTATTTTTGTGGTGGTATCTAGTAAATGGGACAGAGGGACGTCATATTTAGTCTCCTGTAAGCAGCGTTTTTCAATAGTATAGATAAAGTTTAAAATGTATGAAAGTTTCTAAAAAAAGAAATAAAAGTAAAGTCATCTTGTGTTTTATCTTTTTACAAAAACAGAAACAAAATAAGAAAGCTTGAGGTTCATTTCGTCCGCTTGACTGCAATACTTTGGATTTTACCTTCAATTTGGTGAGCAAAGAAGTCTTGCTTTTGATGTCAAGGTTTGCGGGTAGATATCTAGTGTCATCAGTTAGTATTTTATCAGATAATGGAATTTAGGCGTATATATCCTGGCGTTTATTTTTCAAAAGAAACTCAAGTCCGTCTCCTTGTGAATTTGTCTTTCATATTTGTTGTTCGCATTACATGGTATGTTTCTATATTTGGTATTACGTTTTATTTTATTGTTTTTAGGGTTTCGTGAATCTTCCTTACTTCTTGTATGATTCCGATCGTTTCTCCAGGAAATCTTTCAAGCCCGGATCCTTTGCTTTCTCCGCTGCTGTGTCGATGGATTCTTTGCTGTAGTAGCAATAAACAGAATCCTGGACCATGTAACCGCCTAAAACAAAGGGATGGAATGCATTAAGTGAAATTATTGATTGATACGTTTATTTATTTATAAATTATATGTGATACTTATGAAAAATGTATACAAGAAAAATAGAATTGTGTGTACGTTTGATCCTCGGGGAAACAAATGCGGAGATGCAAAGTTCCCCATTCTTGGTTTGCGAACGTGGTTTTCCCTCAGTTCTGCAGTTTTAACTACTGTGTAGAAAACCAAGATTTTCAAGTTCTAATACACGTCCTATCACCTTAGGAAGAATTCTAGGTACAAACTATACAATTTGAAAACATGAAAAAACAATATACAATAATTGGTAACACACTTCACTATGAGGTGGGTGTTTATTTTCTTGTACCAAACTAAACTTACTCTATATAATGTTTGGTTCAAACTAGAAGACCTGCGATGTATTTAAATCATTATCTCACTCTTGTGTCTTATAGACACAAATTTATGCAAGTTGAAAAAAGAACGTGTGGAAAAACAGCCCCAATACTAGTTTAAATACAGTCATATACGTTTAAACATTTAAAAGTAAATATCGTGAAGTATTTGCTAAAGGGGATAGTCGTTTAGAAAAACCCAACATGCATCATATATTTCCTAAATGTAAAATTTACGATTTTTACCGGAACGAAAGAAGGAGTCCATTTTCCTGTTAAAAATTAAATATGAATAAAAGTCCCCCAAAATAAACAAGAAAAGAATATCCTATACAACCAATGCAGCAAACTTAGCGTGGAAATAATACACAATACATATAAAAGAGACTACACTGGGCAAAGGACGAGGTATTACTATATTACTTACCGAAATTAGATGGATCAAGTGTACCATTTTGGAGTCCCTGGATAAATTTGGATTTGAGTGCGTCTTGTTGTTGGGTTTTTGTTGACTGCCAAAGATATTCAGAAAGAGGTTCAACTTCTCCTACCTTTGCCTTAACTTGAGACGCTCGAGCGGCGAGGTCCCTGAAAAAGGCGCTCTCTGCAAGCTTGTGGGCCAAATGTCCAGCATGTCTTGGACTTATTCGGGCAGACATTTTTAAAACTGAGGAATATACAAATAATTTATATTAAGAACATACTAACGCACAGTTAGAGGGTCAACTACAGGATTATTCAACTTTAGTTCACAGTTTAGAGTTGTTATTACTTGTGTGTCGTTCGTGTGTGTATAATAGCATGGTGACGAATGCGACTTCTAAGAAAGGAAGTTACCTTTCATTTTTTAAACGGTCGGTACATGTGTCGAAGAAATCCTCTTATCAAACAAATGTTTTCATTACTGATGTAGTCAAATTTGTGCCACATTGCATGCTGACCTTTAGTGTGCTAACATAGGTAAATCACTAGCTTATAACACTACCAGAGATACGTAAGGACTCTAAAACTGTGCAACATGTAACTAGTCCCAATGTCGCATAATATGCATGCGCATAAATGCACTTTTCGGTTATAAGAACACTCAAGTACATAATTTATCAGATAATGGTCGTGGAAAGAGTTAAAAGCTTGTAAGCTTTGTCAATTACCTATAAAACAGTAACATGTATTTCGTAGGCCCTGAAATTTATATGTTGAAGTTGACACATTGGTATCTATTTGAGAGATAACTACACGAGATGTACATAGCTGGATCAATTCCGAAGACATTTTTGGTGAAAGATAGAAAACTATTTGTTCCCTATTTTGTTAGTACTTCCTTATAATTCAATATCATTCATGGGTATAAACTGTGCATAGCTGTCATATTTTTGACTCCTGTCTATAATACAAGCATACATGGATGTTCCTTTTGTAAAAAACATGGTATTCAAAATTAAACTTTCTGACTTAATGTTCATGCCGTATTATTCTTTCTTTTGACAATTTTATAAATGCATGTAGAAAAGTCGTGGTCTTACCTTGCAGATTTTCGTCACAAATCGTATGTTCCTTAGAGAGGAAGGATCAGCTAACAATAGCGCAGTGACAAGACTCGTCGTAGTGTAATTTGTTTATAGAGAATTCGCTATACATTGTTATCTAGCTGTGACAGATATGCGCAGCAGCTAGGTACGTGAGTTTCCACTGCAGGCAATTTGCACGTGCAGCATGGGGTGAATTGCGCTCAGTATTTCAAAATAACTAGAGCCGAAAAAATAAACAACCCCCGAGTAACGCTCTAGTCGGAAACGAAACCCGAATACATTTTTGATCACATATACATATTGATATAAACCATACAATTCCGTGACACGCTGACAGCAAATTTTTACAAACATATACTGTATTGACTGTATCCTGTTCGACACACTTCAGCTAGCTTAGGGAGTATTATATTTTCTCAAGTACACTGAGGACCATGCATACGAAGAAAAGGTGCGGCAAATCCTAAAATGTGTACTTTACATTAATCATTTTTTTAAATGAACACGGTAGCATACGAGTGGAAAAGAAACTATTTTGAAACGGACAAGTGTCTGCCAACGGTTTTCTTTTAATCGTGTTTCATAAACCAAAGATAAACATTCATACATTTTTGCATTGCACTCTACACCGAGCTGCATCTAATGATTTCTGTTCTAGAGACAAACATATATCTTTCTTCCTGTCTGTCTGCATGTTTGTCCATCAAATTGTTAGTCAGTCAGCCAGTCTGTCTGTGTGTCTGTCTGCGGGGCCCCAGGTGGTCGAGTGGTCTAAAGCGCTCGCCGTTACAGATCAGTCACATATCTCACCTCTGTCTGCCTGAGTTCGAATCTCGGCTCGACCAACGTCTGTATGTGAGAAAGCTTACCAGTCGCTTCCCGTGGGAAGATGGTTCTTCCCCGGTTCTACCCCGGTTCTTCCTCTACCAATAATATTCACCGCCATGTATCGCCTATCATGTGCTAAACAATGGTGTTAAAACCCACAAAACCATTAATATGTGAAAATTAAAATGAATATATTAAAATATAAAGGTACCAAAGTCTGCGTGACATCTCATATTTCATTAAATTGCAAATTATCCGAAAAATATAGTTTCCTGATTAGATACATGTATTTACTTTTGTATTACTTTAACTTCAGCATGCATGTAATCAAAATTTGTATTCTGGATTTTCAAAGTTGCAGTAGGAAATGGCCTTGAGACCAAATGGTTATGTAATAACAATATTAAAATACCATAATAATTATCATGATCAGTATTATCAGTGACATTTAAAACTTGAAGCAAGGTCGATACGAGATAGTCATTTGTCATGTTTACACTGAATATGTCGTGTTTTTAACTAATATATATATATATATATATATATATATATATATATATATATATATATATATATATGTGTGTGTGTGTGTGTGTGTGTGTGTGTGTGTCTATGTAGAGAGAGACCAATGGAGGGAGAGTGTGCCATAGAAGGATATACACACATATGATGATTGGTTTTAGCTAGGAGATATACATTTATTTCTTTGGAGATCTTTTTCTACTTTGCTGTCACTAATATATATCCTATAATGTTCTGGATAGATCTTGACCAACAAAGCATATCAACACTTACTTCATGTGAATTTGACTATATATACTTGATAACTTAAAATTCAGATACTGAAAAAACAATCCGTGCATAACTTTTTATAACTTCCCGACTGAACAAAATATCTGCGATTTAACTCGTAAATTGTTCAAATACTACATGTAGAAATTCCTTCTTTGTGCATTGAAGAGGCGTGGGAGTTAAACAGTTCTTTAGCTGATGTGGTTTCCTTTGTGTTTCGTACTTTCTTTAGTTTTAAAAGGAGAACATTATTGGGTACATGCACGACATGAGAGGCTTAGGTTCACATAAGTGGCTATGTGATTTCAAAGAAGCATAGTTATATTCGTCACCATAAAGTTTGTTAATGTATCCCGACCTTTCAATTCTATTATCATAATCGACGAAAAAAAATGATCTTTACCATTTTACCGGTAAATGTATCATGCAAACGCACACACGTAGCAATACAGAGCATTCAACGTACAAAGAAAACGTATAAAACAGATAAATAGATACAAAGAAAACATACAAGACAGACAGATACAAAGACAACATACAAAACACACACACACACACACACACACACACATATATATATATATATATATATATATATATATATATATATATATATAGAGAGAGAGAGAGAGAGAGAGAGAGAAAGAGAGAGTATTGTGTTAATCTTACCACTTCTTAAACGGGCTCCTACCTAATAGATGTCGTCAGAAATATATCATGTGAATTATTTTCAATAGTTCTGACACTATAAATCCTATTTACCACTGAGATAAAATACAGTATAATATGTTTTCCAGGAAAACAGAAACTCACACCGGATCCCACGCGACATAACGATGATCCCGGATGTGAAAAATAAACTAAGGTGCACTCTTGTCGTCTGATGATATACATGGATCAAGGCTGGGGCCGTTTCAACATGACTTAATGGTTATAAATTCATCTGTTTAGTTAGAAACAAAATTAGATTGCTTTATCCGTTTTATAAATGAACGTTGCTGTACTTTTTCAAATATAAATGCGAGGACAAAAAATTTGATTCCAATTATGTGTGTGTGTGTGCGTGGTTCCTAAAGCTACACAATAAAACCCCCTTCCGACTTAGATACAGTTTTGTTACTTTGAAGACACTATTTCCATAAATATATGTCATACCCATGCCTCAAGGTAATCGGTAAAAAACCACGAAGAGGACGGTTTGGGGATGTGAGCAAGATCGACCCAAAAAAGAAAGCAACAATAATTAAGAATAACTTTTTGTTGGTAGATTTTATTGAGATCCACAATAATAATGTACTCATTATACAATACATCCGGTGCAGACGCAGATGGTTAAGAAAATATTGAATCCGACATTGTAAGATCTGTGTTTAAATTATTTTCGTCAATTCCTGTTTTATTCTTGAACAATATAAGTCCGTAATGAAAATAATGAAAGTAAAAGACATATTAAATATCATCAATGATATCATCTGCCATAAGCTGAAAAGCGTCTTTGTGCACTAGATATTATGAATTTGTATCCCCTCGGTGTGCAATACTGGATGGGCTGTAGCAACCGTTTGTCTGTCTCTCTCTTTATTTATCTGTACCAGATATACTGGAGTACTCTGCTGAATGTTTCCTTTTATTCCATATTATAATAAAATTCGCATTTATAACAATAAGTATTGTGACTAAATACAATATCAACCCTTACCGTGATGATAAACGTTTTGAATGAATATTGAATCATATCACTAATTTATACAGATGTAAACGTAAACAGCTATTCAGAACTACTGAAAAAGAACACTAGAAAGTCGAGGTAAAGGCAGTTTGATGGCATATTGTAAGATTTATTACACCATGAGTCGCGACTGCATCCAGTCACATCGGAATTTATCATAAAATCCACTGTATTATAAGATAGCATGCAGTGTCAACCCCAATTGTAATACAAATTTCCTTTCGAGGAAAATTCAGTTAGATCACTTAGCAATATATGTAAGGGTCAACAGCTATTCTGATCTAATTAAATGGAATATAATAGCGTCAAGGTCATAGTAGTCTGATTGACCCTGATAGCATCACCAATCTTGTAATAATAAAGTCCACTTTATTGCAGAATGTATTGCGGCTGCAGGCAGTTTAACCCCTATTTGAATATACTTGCAGGAATATTCAATCAAATTACTCTTCAGTTTCAATGCCAGAGCCAACAGCTAATGATATAAATTTTAAATAGAGCGATTAGGTCATGGAAATTTGATCACACCTCGCAAGATTTATTACAAAACTAATCTCATTTGCATGTCGCTACAAAAAAAGCGTCTTGTGATACAGACTGCTGTAGTACAACGGGGGTTGATACTATTGTTACAACCCCTGTGCAAATAAAGTTGCTAATTGTAATAATTGCTACAAAATGGATCTTATGTGCTTAGAATTGCAATACATTTTGTAATAAAGCCAGTATACTAAATCAGCCACTATTGTAATGACAACTTTATTCAGGGAGCAAAATGTCAGAACACTTATCGGTGTAACTATTATGGTCAACAGCTATTCCAGTCTAACCATACAAAGCATAAGGTCAACAGCTATTCTAGTCTAACCATACAAAGCATATGGTCAACAGCTATTCCATTCTAACCATACAAAGCATTGCAAGTTCAAATACAATGCAGTTCATTCACAGCTTGCAGGTATTATTAAAAATGGGTTCAAATTGAACGTAGTCACGATGCATGTTTTAATAATATCCACTTTATCACAATAATGATTGCGGTTGAATGCACGTTTATTGTAATCGAATGTTTCTTTATAGGAAATTTCAATCGAAACACTTATCAGTATAAATGTAAAGGTCTGCAGCTAAGTTGGGTTGCCCTCACATGCAAAAACAGCAAATGTTGTAATTGAATCCACTATATGACCATATGGTTTACGATACCGTGGAATATCAATTTGAATAACATATTTCTGTCCAAGAAATTCCAGTGGGTCATTTATCAATATAAATGTAAAATTTATTTGAAGATGTGGGTCAGGTGAATGATTGGGGCGTAAGAGAGTGAAAAACAGGAGAGATAGGCGATTAAAGTGGGACGGAAATCTGAAATTATACTCCTCCTATAAATCCCATAGCGTCATTGAAAGAAACATTTAACAAACCTACTTTTTCTTAAATCATTCTATCACTCGACGTGTGGTACCGTTCTGTCTTGAACGCAGCAGCGGCTGTATTAGTTAAACAAGTATTTAGCAGCAATAAGCAACCCTCCCGCAGACATGTAAAGTACGGCGTGTTTTAAGTGAGCAGAAAGTTCAAAGTGTATGTGTTATAATAAATAAATAAATGACTGAAGAATATATTGTCCGTTGTTCTAGAAGAGCACTAGAGATGCACCTAATGCCTACTTCACAAAGCAATTGTCACTGAAATGAAGAAAGACATGTCTGCATGTTCTTAACAACGTTGTCATTTTAAGTAACTGCTTTGTATGAAAGTGTAGTTTTGTTCTTGGTGTATCAGGTGTTTACATACGTTTTGCAAAAACAGAGAAACAAAAATGTACATGTAAGGATATATACTGTGCATATTTAAACCTTTGTGTTATTTGCCTGTGTGATTTTCAATAGCATAATATATGTATGATCTATAGTTTCAACATATACCGTCTTAAATGGCTGTCTTGTTTACTATTGTTACCGTTGCTTTATGTTGAGTGGTAAAATAGCTCTTCTACAACATATGTGTTTTTATGTTACCCAAGCTACCGACTATAAACAAAGTTTGTTGCATCTTGTGTCTTGTGATGGAAATCAGTCTCCTATGACCGTGATGTTATAATGTTCTACCTATTTTGATAGATGTACTATTTAATAATAACATTCAAATTGACAGGTCATTTGATTGCATTTTCCCACACGTTGTAAGAGTAATAGAAATTTCAGTTGCGCTCAGTTCTAATTTCAATTTCCATTTCAAATCACTTGCATTTAATATAAGTAGCTGTTGATTACAAAACTGAAATAAGTAAGCGATATGATTTTTTTTCCCTCAAGGATGTTGTCATAACATCAGGGGGTCGGAACTGCATGCAGTCGTAATGCATATTGCAGTAATGCGTTGTTATTGCACGCTGTTGTGACCCATTTTGTTATAAATCTTACGAGATAGAATCAAAATACACAAATAACGGCGTTTCATGAGATCTGAGTAAATGTTGGCCATGGAATCTACATAGATGATTGAACAGGTGTTCCTTGAAATAAATATGCTGTTACAGTATGGAATGCAGGTGAATGCAGTCGCGACCTCTTTTGAATTAAGACTGACTTTATTTCAAAACACGTTATTATTGAATGCAATTACGACTCATTTTGTAATACATTTGAACGATGTGCAATCCAACTATCGATAATTTGACTATTTCATTAAATCTCGATAGATATTAAAATTGACATGTACATTGACAAGCGATTAGATTGAATCTTCCTTGAAATAAATTATTTGTCGTCATAGGTATTGAAATAGCATGCTGTCAAAAGTCATACTGTAATAAACTTTGCGTTATTATAAAACAAGCTTTTATTTGATGCAATTTGAATCCATTCCATAATAAGTAATAATAGCCGGAATAAAACTACAATGACCTTGACGATCTAATGTTATTTTTACCAACATCTGAATGGTTGCTGACCTTGACTTTTAAATACAATTACGTCTCATTTTATGATCAAGTTTACTAGATACAAGCATACTACAATGATCATGACGTTAAAATTTTATCTTTCATAACATAGGAATAGCCGTTGACCCGGATCGTTATACTGATAATTGATCAGATTCAATATTCTTCTTGCAATAGGGGTTGAAACTGCATGCAATCGCAATCCATATTTTAATGTTGCGGACTATTACAATATCTCCTTAATTTTGTACAGTTATAATTACTATTGCAAAGATTATGTATTACAATCGGGATTGCCACAAGGCTATCCTTAACCCAGCCGTTCAACCGTCAACTGGAAACAGCAGTAGCTCACACCATATCCTCTGCTATGCCCCCATGTTTCTTCACTGCTGAGAAACGAATGCCGGTATCTCATGAATTGTAGGACAAATTTCCTCACGGAAAACTATATCTTTTCTCCGTTCGTTCCGACTTTTGGTGATTTCAGTGTGTATTTTAAATGTATTCGACATAAACATTGAATGATCATTTATCAGATAAAGCCATATGCCTTGAATGATTTACACCAGCAATTAAATGTTGTATGCATACATTTCTTCCCCTTTGTTTTTAGAATCGTCCAAAAGATTTTGCATTTGCCTTGAGTCTGCCATGCATTGATTTCAACTAATCAAGATATTAATTAATATTTAAATTACTAGAAATTCGACAGATGATGAAGATGATGATGTTGATGAATATGGTGATAATAATAATAATAATAATAACACTACTACTACTGCTTATAATATTAATAATGACAGCAGTAGTAGTAGTAGTCACAAAAATATCATTACTCTTATTACGCATAAAAAGAGTCTAACGGTTCGTATATACCTTACCTTAACGTCATATTATAACTCTATAATGTAAACAAAGGTATTAATTACTCGCATGGCGAGAAAATTTATATTTAAAAAAAGTTGTGCTAAATATTCAGTGTTCGTATTAATTAACATTGCTACTTTCTATAAGTTGCGACCTCTTCTTGTTTTTACTTTTTTAAAACTCACTTTCTTCTATAAATTTACTGTTTCATAGTTAACAAATAAATTATCAACCGTTTTGTTATATTTATATGTTGTTTGCTGAATTCATAATCCATACGGTGAAATCTAGATGACTGTATAGCCACCACGGAACTGTGTTTCCTACAGATTAAATAACATTAATACTCCAGGAGAAATAACTTAGTGTTTCACATATAGCCCGTGATGAGATTGTTTTACTTGTCCATTTGAGTTTCAAATATACAACGACTAACCGACAGCAGTGGCAAGAAAGTAAAGCTCAGCTGATATACTTCAGCAAAACGTCGTTTTTCTATCACATGGTGTTTTTCTCACAAAACGTTTCAAATCCAGACGTCCTTTTGGTGTTGTCCACGTACAACAACTGACAAAATGTATATCACTGGAAGTGTGTCTATAGTAGAAGAGACGAGGTGAATATTTTACCTCTACTGTCATATTTGGAATTTTCAGAAAAGTTAAACGGAGAATATGGAAGATCGAGGGCAAGTAGACTGAAAGGACAAAGTTGTATGTCATTGCATCGGTAAGAAACAAATCGACCTATTTTGAACTACAATTTCAAATCATTAGAAAATTAACATTCCACATACATACATACATACATACATACATACATACATACATACATACATGCATAGAAATGCAGGTAATAACAGTTTCATTGATTCCTTAAATAAATTGTTCACCGAAATCTGTTTTGATTTTTTAAAAATTGTAGTAAAAGGTACATGAATAAATACTTGTCCTTTTGATCTTTAATTTCATTTTAATAGAACTGGTTATATAAGCTCGTGCAAAAAGAAGAAGACGATGCACAATGCACGTGACCCATTAAACACACAGAGTTATCATCATTGGTACTAACAGGTAATGGTTCTCTCTCTCTCTCTCTCTCTCTCTCTCTCTCTCTCTCTCTCTCTCTCTCTCTCTCTCTCTCATTGTGTATGCATATATGAGCTAATACCATTTCCACCACAGCAAATACATATATTCCGGGGTAGAAACATCCATCGCCCCGGAGCCAAGGACAACAAAAAGTTGATGCCGTACAGGCATTTTTCATAATGTAAAATTCCTATAGGCAACCAAAAGTTATTATAAGAAATGGTTATATTAACAATTTATAATGCAATTTCATCTACTTTTCGGTGTCAAAGATTTGATCCTTAAATTGACCCTCGGGGTACCTACTTTATGGTGCCCAAATTATGTCCATATAATCCATGGTTGAGTGTTGGGTGATTGTTATCGGTAAGAAGCCACATTAATCTACAGGTGATGGAAATTCGTTGTCTGATTAAGAATCACAATAATTGCTACCAGGCCCTTAGATTGAATCCTTATAGAAGCAAGACTCACGAATATTTGTTTTTTGTCAGCACACAGACAAACGGTTACGCTTGCTTTCATCTCTGCTTGACAAGGAATGTCTATTATCTCGTATAATGCTTTGGTATTTGCATTTTAAAGAAAAATTACCTTCACGGTATAACATATGACAGTTGTTTCTGTTTCTGTTTAGCTAAAAGAAATTTTTAAAAAATTGGGCCAATCCCAATAGTTGTTGTATACTATACCTGCTTGTATGTAGTCTTAGCAAACAAAAATACCACAAAATACCACGTGGAAAGTTTCACAATTGCTTCACAGTTTAGATACTGGATTCAATTATTCCATTACCTACAACGTGATCTGTACTGGTACCTCAGACGAACATAAAATGTGGATAACTTTCTGGTCAGGGGTGCCCTAACTCCTTGAAAGCCGACGGACAACAAGACACATTATCCCCTCCCCCCTCAAAAAGTTGTTCGATTATCTACAAGTTTCTGATCTCACTTTATTAAGTGTGTAGACTTGTGACACTTTCCATTAGCAGGACTGATGCTGATTTACAAGGAATGTGTGCGATTACAACTAGTGTTATTCCAGTATATTACTGTGAAGAGCTCAAATTACTGTGTAGTCTTGTAATGCATTTTCCATTAGCAAGACTGATGATCAGTTTATAAGTAATACCGTTACACATAATTTGAACTAGTGTTGTTCCTATAGATTTTCTTCACAGTTGTAAACAATTTATGTGAGACTCCTGTTGGACTATATATCAGGACCAGGGACCATTTTATTGATTTCTTCCTTATTTCATTCCATTGAAATTTCAATAACAACTCACTCTGCAATGAAGAAATAAATCCTAATTGTTTCTGTGGAGATTTCTACTTGAAAATGACTTACAAAGACATACAGTCGTACAAAGACATACATAGGTATTGCATAGAGACATACACACGCGCATGAAGACACCGACACATATACACAGACACTCACATACGCACATATACACAGACACGCGTATACACCGATGCATACACATGCATACAAGTAACACAGATACAAGAAATGAGAAATTATTTCATATTCCATTGCAAGAAAGTATAGAACATGCGTTACACAAAGGTTTCATCCTAATACACCTTACCATCAATATAGGAGACTGCTTGATAACATTAGCATCATTTTTTTATAAGAATAAATAATAGTATCATACAAGTTAGAGAATTTTGATTCGTACTCTACGGAGATTCGAACCCGGATCTGCGGGTTACGGCACCCATCGCCTTGCCTGTGTGCATCAACTCCTATACCATCTCGACCATGCACAAATCACCAAAAAATGATACTACAAAGTCGGTGGTATAGGCATTCATGCGTAGCAGACATACCCGCATAGTACACAGATGCATACGTCTCTTGGCAACTTGGACCTGTTAATATGACACTGTGTGATCGGCATATTAATAAAAGTTCATTGTACACGTCTGAAGATCTACTCTATTCATATCAAAATTGTGTACATTTCTAAATATTGTAATTCATGCTGGTGGAGCGAATGTAACTGCTTTCAGAGGAGTCGAGATACACTACGGACACACGCACAAAATATACAACCACAATAAAATAAAGAAGCGGGATCAGTTACACCGTCATCATTTTCTTGCTCGAAAAGCTAGACAAGACGGATAGCAAAAGAATATGAAAATCCCCTTGCTATCTTAATCAATCAGCAGCCTATCGAAGGGTTGCCGATCGTGTTCATATGAGCCACTATCCTCTGATTAACGATAGTTAAAGTCACTACATATATTCCTATGGATTTCAAGTGACCTAAATGCAAATCTGTCTGGGAATTTATTAAAAAAAAAAGAATTTAACAAATATTTTCCTATATATCCGGGATCATTTGTTTTCTGCCTAGCTTTGGCAGTGAAAGCATGCTTCCTAAAAAGAACATGCTAAAGTACATTTGCTCTTTCCGGCAAAATATTGTGTAGGTACACTTGTAACTTCAATAAGAAGAACAACAATTAAACAAACAGAACAACAACAAAGATTTATTTTATATTTTTGTTGATCAGATGATTAGTGATAATTTCTTAAGGAACTGTCAAAGACACACCTAAACTCCCTCTCCATCTCTCTGACTTTCTGCCTGTCCGTTCTACTGTCCCTATCTTTCCTATTCTTCACGTGTGCTTTAAACTCACTTGATCAGTCAAATTGTCAAGATTAAACTAAATCTGTTATACAATTTTTTTAAATAAATTAATGTATCAGGACGATTATTACAAACAATACTGCATACAATTAAAGGTGGAAATAAATGAAGGAATTATGTGACCGCCTATCTTGAACTTGACCTCCTAGTCTTTTGTGTTTGTTTTAGCTTTTGTATTTTTGTTTGTTTGTTTCCTTGTTTGCTTGCTGCTTTCTCTGAAGAAATATTACTAAACACGAAATCAGAAACAAAACATATAGGTGAATGTGAAAGAGGCGGATGGACAGACAGGGATATATATATATATATATATATATATATATATATATATATATATATATATATATATATATATATATGCCAGTTTCATTTTGACTCTGTTTTTCTTTTTTCGTGTGACACAAGTTTACGATTTATTAAATGTCCTTTGGCTCGCCCCACTATCTCCTCCCACGCAAGTACTTGAATATATTTATTACTTTCTAAATTATTTTAAGAGGTACGACCTAGATATGGTTGATACAGTATATATACATAAGGACGTATGTTCCACTGTAGAAACCACAAGCTATGACCAGGTCTTTACATTGTGCTTTAATAGAATCAGCGACAGAAGTAATGCAGCAAAAATGTACAGTAAAAATTTAAACGTTTGAATGTTATGTTCTTTACGAAAAGAATATCCATGATCGCGTGTAATATAGCGAGGAGACAACAAAGTGATAGCTATGCACATTTTATATCAGTGAAATGATTTTAGTTTCTAAAGAAATACTAATAAGATAGGAATATAAAGTTACATATATTTTACCTAAAATGTCTTTGAAAGTGTCAAAGCCGACTCTTCGTATCTTCTACGATTTTATCTCTCAAATAGAGAAAAATTGTCAACTTCAACATATAAACTTCGTTGGCTGAAAACATACATGAGTATGTGTTACCAATAACATATAAAGTGTACACGCTTTGGGATTATTGATCTGACTATTTGATTGCAAATTATCTACTTAAAATACTCTTATATCCGCGAAGTGAATTTTTTTTGCGCATACATACACAACATTGGGACTAGATAACGAAGTAATCATTCAACGTCCTAACTCATCTTCGGTAACGTTAAAGGTTTATATACTTTTACATGAGTTAACAAAGCAAAGAACAGAGTGAAATGTGGTAACATACAATGACTACGGCTCTAATATAAGGGCTTTAATGATAACTCTGTTAATCGCGATACAAAGACTTCGTCAATATGTGTACCGATCGAGGATGGAAAAAGAGGTAACTTTTTTTTGAAGTCACTTTCGACACCATACTATTCTACACATCCCAACGAATTCCTCCTTAGGTTATATTCTCTCTCCCTCTCCCTCTCTCTCTCTCTCTCTCTCTCTCTCTCTCTCTGCCTGATATATTTAATTTACTAATTTCTGTACTGAATGACTCTATGTGAGCTGAGAAAAGATCCGAAACGTAATTCCATCTTTACTTTTCATGGCAATAAAATATGTTTAAACATTTTAAGTCAATGCTCTATGGTGCTATACAGAACAACCAACTGAACTGTAAATTCCCCTGACATTTCGATCCTCAGTTATTGTGCTTCTGTTTTATCGTGAGAGAATGAGCTACATGCAAAGAATATAAATTGTTCACCGATAAAATGTTCTCATCAGCAACTCATATATTTGTATAAATACTGACAAAATTATAGAGTTGAAAAAGGGCTAACTGCTCAGTGAAACATGTCATGAATTATACATTTCCTAAATGTAAAACTTGACTATAATTATGGTGTAAATAACCTGTTTCCTGTTGAACAAATTGGATATGAATGAAAGAGACCCAGCATGGGGACAGATATGAAAGATTATTACTTCATAAAGCCCACATCAACAAATCAAGCACGGAAAATACATGTTCGGAACGAAAACCAGCTACATACGTGACAAAGAAGGAGGTATAAATGTGTTACTCACCGAAATTATACGGATCAAGTGTACCGTCTCGGAGTCACTCGATCATTTTGGATCTTGATGAGTCTTATTATTGATTGTTGGTTTACTGCTGAAGATAATCAGAACGAGGTTTAGCTTCTGTTGTTTTTACTGTGAATTTAGACGCTCGAGCGACGAGGTCTCCAAAGGCGCTCTCCAATGGCTTGTGGAACACCAGTCCATCATTTCTCTGACGTGCTCGGGAACATATTTTCAGGATGAAGGAAAATATAAATCGGATACATTGAGGACATGCTAGCACACAGTCAGACTGTCGATTATGTTGTTACTGTACAATATTTCATCATTGAGAGTATTTTCCATTGCTGTGTCTTCTTTTTTTTTGGCACATAGAGTAGACAAAGCAAGTAGATTTTGGCACAGAATGTTAGCAGTCGGGTGTATATTGCTTTTTTAATTTTCATACTGTATCTCTTCTACCTCAAAATCATCATGAGTGGCAATGCTTACTATAGAACCTGGGGTTCTCAGATTTCTTCTCAAAGTAGTACACAAAATTCGCTCTTTCTCCTTGACGCATTTAACAAACGTCAAAATAACTCGCAACCAAGTAAACGTATTAATCAATACTCTTACTGAATGAATTTCACTCCCACCCCTACCTCACCCCATATTTTTACAGGCTGTTATGTGGTTCAGGCTTTTATGTATTGCTACTACGGCAAAGAAGACGTCGACACCACAGCGGAGATAGCAAAGGATGGAAAACGCAACGGTGAAGACAAAGGACCGGACTTGAAACATTTTCCTGACAAACGAACGGAATCATATATGAAGTAAAGGAGATTTGAAACGACACCCTAAACACAAGTATGAAAGCCAATACAAATACAGACAGAGACAGTGACGTGAGAACATCAGCTATGACAGACAAATCCACACGGAGATAGGCTTATTTTCCTTTGGAAAAAGAGACCAGGATAAATAAACATAAATTACATTATCAGATAAAACACCAACTGCTTACACATGATAACTTATGGCGTGCATTGCCATGAAAAGTGAGGCTTCCTTGTTAACTAAAGTGAAGGTTAGAGAAACAGTGGCACGGCCAGGCGGAGGCCAGAAAGCTATAGATTTCACACGTTTGTTATTAATTGTGTATAATAAATACCAAACTATATGGATGCACCCTGAACGTTTGTTTAGCAAAGTTTTCAATAGGTTTCAAGCCCATACAGAAATATATAGAGAGAAACCAACTCAGATGCTGTAGATCAATATGACTTGAATTTTGCTATTAACTATGTTGGACATTGGTCAATATTAACATGGTTAAAAGAGTATTTACATTTATATTTCCCTGAACTGGTATTATCGATAAAAGGAGTGTGTGTGTGTGTGAGAGAGAGAGAGAGAGAGCGATCGTATTCTTCAACAAAAAATATCAAGCAGGCAAATGTATAGCTATCCAAACTGTTTATTTATTTAATACATATTGTGATCGAGATCTTTCAACTAACAATGCGTATACATACCTATGAGCATGATTTACATTCATACTCATATAATAAACAATGGTCACAATATAAAAAAATGAACTAACCTATTGCATAAGTTTGCATATAATTATAGGTTACTGCATTTGTATGGGAAAATATAAACGAGTTTTTCTGTTCTATACTGCACGACGTGAGCTATACTGCACGACGCTCCGTTGCTTTTCTACCTAAGGCTGAATAATAAAGAGAACACACTACAAGAAACAAAGTAATTGAATTTCATCCTTCATTCCAAATTAAATACACAGCCGTAGTTAAATACACAATAACAGTATTCATGCGCACATAGCACCGCCAAGCAACCTTTGAACTTGGTCTTCTTTGTTTCAAGAAGAAATCTCATTTTGGTCTACTTAAAATTGAAAATTAGTCATAACAGCTTTCCCATTTGGTCTGGAATGGAGGGATTTTGTTTTTTTGTCGATCCAACTAAATTCTGCTCTTATAGTTGTGGTGGACTGGAGTTATTAGCTGGGTCGATTCCGTACGATGTACTAGGCTTGACAGCAAGCTGCACATGTGATTTTGTCATGCTATTGATAGTTTGGAATCATAAGGTGGACAAAATATGAAATTCTTCTAATTGAAATTCTCAAGAAGATGCCGGATTAAATATTTTTTGTTAGGGAATATCAAATTAATTTCCTTTTGGAGTACAGAATATTCTCATTTGGAATGCGATTTCTGTTGGAAATGTAGTCTTGATTGCAGTACAATGTCGCGCTGTGGATCAGCGAGTACATTTTGAGGAAATTCAAGACGCAGAAAGGTAACTACATTTATTTCCATTCTTATTACCAGCTATAGATGGCATTTTGTTATGTCCTGTCACTTGCATGATCTTTGTTGGAGGGACCCCAGATACGTGACCTATATTACTTGTACTATAAATCCAAACATTTTCTCAAAAAAGTAAAACGGGGAAAAGTTCAAAGCAGCTGGAGTGTGAGAGCCGATTTATCCAGCGTAAAATAATGCTTCTTCGTTATCTTGACTTATTGGCTCCGAGGTAATTGCTTTTCTACCGAAATCCGCCTTCTTTAGTTGCATTTTTTAAAATTTAGTGCTTGGACTCACTTGTAAAATGCGCGTTTTTTTTTAGAGAGACGGGATAGTCTTTGGCCTTAAGATGCCTTTCTATGCTATATTTTATAGACTCTAGAGAGCACGGTTCATAGTCTGAACCATAAGCTAAATAAGTGTTTAAATGATCAAAATGATATTTTCAATACTGTATGTCTCACGTTTGTTGTCATAAAGCTATCGCTGGACATTGCGGATATCACGTTCAGTCGCTTGCTTGGTTGAAAGATTCTTTTGTGACTCAATGAACCCATCTACATCGTCAGCTTTACCATCTCTACCTTCAAATGGCTCAAACAGCTTGCTTAGTTCATCTACAGACAAATCGAATAAATCAAAAGTTCCGGTGTCTGCTACATGAGCGTACACTGTTTGTTTACAATAAAAAGTAGTTCCTAACACGCGATACTATTGTTAGACACACGTGTCGTGCAGTATAAACCAGTGCAGTATGGATAAATACTGCACGATTCTGACAATGCAAAGTTAATGGAGAAAAAAATTAGTATATAATAATTACAAATATATAGCCTACAAATCACGGTGAGAAAGAAGAAAAAGACAAGATAGGAGAAAGAATGAAGTCTAAATCATTTATATCGTCAGGTTCTTGTGCAATTTAACTTCATACGATTGGAGAAAATCATAAGTTCACGCTTTAGTGCGTGATCAGAATCACATAATTATATACTGTATCATTAAGACCGAAACTGCGGTTACCCGTATGATCAGTTTAACCCGCACCTGAAATACCCACACTACAGCAAGGTCTGAGTAAGACGGATTAACAACAGTTAATCTTTTATTCATGTAGTTCGTGAGTAGATATTAAGTAATAAGACATATTTCAAAGCAGTTTCGTAGAAGTTATTCTTCGAAACTGAAGTGTTGGTGGTAATGAATTGTATTTAAGGTAAAGAGACGGGTGGGGTCACGCGTCTATGTGTGCGGGGGGGGGATGTCAGAATTTTGCCTGACGATGTACAAGTAAACGAAATGTAACAAGGCAGGAAAATAGATTAATAAAAGTAAAAACTGACACACTAGGCATGACAATAGTAAGATGAGTACAGAAAACATTGATAGATATAAACTCAGCAGTAGTAGTACATACGCGGAACGTGCGTTCAGTTGCCAAAGGTAGAAGGAATAAATAATAAGCAAAGTTATAGCTTTGTAGATATTATATGACGATACATCCGTCAAGTTACCAAAAAAAAGAATATATCTTGCCAAATAGTTCCCTCTCTAAGCTGACTTATTTAAAAAGATTAAAGTTAATTTAATAAAACAGAATTGATCTCAGAAAATACCATAATATTGCACAAACCTAATATCATCTGTCTCAATTATCCTCAATCCAATACAGTATTATATTTGTACATTCAACGTATTTGTTATTAAAATTAGAAGAAAAAATAAATAACGTAAATGAATAAAAAAGAAATATAAGAGATAAAGGATATTCCGGCTGTGATGATGAGATTTACAGAAGTTTGTGATGCCATTTTTGCACAGTTTCAAAATGGACAGTACGGTACAATATATACGTTACAAATATAACTTTTTGAATCATAAAAGTTAGTTATATGTTTAGTGTCATGTATGTATTGCATACAATTTACATTACCTCATTTTCTCTTTAAATTAGCTCTGTATTTGTTTAAGGTAGTGTGGTTGAGTTTATTGGCAGTCTGTGTTTACTGAGGATGCTAGGAATATGTAAAATACATGTCAGTAAAGTGTTTCTTTGTCTTACGTGCATGGGACATTGAATGAGATAATGCTCATTATCGGCATATGGATGACCACCGACACAGGCTGGACTTTTTTCCAGGTGATATTCATAGAGATTAGCATCTAGGTTGTTTTTCTTACTACGAATTGGACAAATCTGTTACCATACTAGAAATATTTAGGTTTTAAAAATCATTTTTCATAAGTGATGTTTTGAAATAGTGGAGACAAGACGTTTGTATGATGTTATATTAAGATTATCCCACAGATATTTTGTGGATAGAAATACAAATTTTTTTGTGCTTGGAGTTGTATATATAAAAGTCAAATTCTGTAGCGAGTATGGATTTTGATGTTCGTTGAAGCAAGTATATTGTCCAGATAGTAATGCGCTCCTTCATTGATGATTTTGTAGAAGAAGACTACTTTACTCTGATTTCGTCTCAAGGATCATTATTTCCAGCGCAGCTAATTACAAAGAACGTGGTGAGGCGTGCATTTTGTTAGTTCTGTGATACTTCTAGCTGCCTCCAACTGTATAGTTTCTAATCGATCTGATCTAAAATTAGTACAGTTACACGACAATAAATTACTATATTCCAAATTTGGAAGTATAAAAGTGCAATACATTTGTTTCTGAAGTTTTTCAATCACGTTGGTATTTGAGACTTCAAAGGGTAATCAAGCGGCTTGCTACCTTTGCAAAGATGCTATTAATATGCTGCTCCATTGAACTTAAAGTTAGACCTATGTGAGTATGACTGATTTGGTTGTTAATAATTACATAATCAAATTAAATGTCAGTTATGGAAGTATTTTGATTTGATTTTCTAGTGAAAAAAGCATTATTAGTTTTGTCAGATTCACATTAACGCACCATGTACAAGCCTAGTTAGATATATTTTGTAAGTTTTAAATTAGAGTATCCGCACATTATTGAGGACTATAGACAAAAGCAAAGAGTGATGTATCATCTGCATATAGTCAGATGTTACATGTAAGATTTTCAATTATATCATTTATGTATTGTGCAAATAAACATGGAGCCAAGAAAGAGCCATGGGAAACACCAGACTGTATTTGTGTCCAGTTAGAAGTATACCCTTCATATTTCATTCTTTTGTTGTATATTATCGAAATAATTGGTAAATTAAATATAGAGGGTTCCATAATTAAGTAGCTTAAAACATAGCCCAGCATGCCATACTTTGTCAAATGCTTTTCTACGTCAAAGAATAAAAATCTAGCGACAATCCCTTTATCTAAACTTCCTACTATTGTATAATATAGCTCTAAGAATTGGGTCAAAGTCGAATCGTTAGGTTTTAAACCTTATTGGTATTTAGATATAATTCAACATTTGTAGAGTTAATGATATAAATATTTAAAGATGATTTATTTCTTCAAAATATTGTGTTCAGGCAACTAATCAGATAAACTGGTTTATATTTGTCTGGATCTTGTGCTTTACCTTTACGTTTGTAGATAGGTGAAACATTAGCTATTTTCCAGTTACATGGAAATTCACTATACTGAATTGACTGTTTAAACATAAGTGTTAAAGGTTGAATAGGTGAGTTTCGAGGTAATTTAACTCGTTTTGGACGAACTTGATCAGGTCCAGCAGGTATACTACCATTCAGAATGTTAATCTGATCAAGTATATATTGGGTTGATATTCTAATAAGAGACAGTGCCATTGGTGGTCCTGGATGTGATGAATCTAAATCAGCCTTCCATTCCACATTTGATATACAAGCAAAGTGGTTATTTAATGCTATAGACTTATCTAAGGTATGAACATATGATTGATTGTTATATACAATAGATGGAGAAAGCTGAATATTGTTTTAAAATGTTATAATGTCTTTAACTATCGGCCCCCATTTTCCTGGGGGTACAGTTTTTGTTCTGAAAAAAATAGACTTAATTTTTTTTGTGTTTATATTTTTTAAAGATAATTTTCTTTAGCTTTGCTGATTAGCTTGCTTTAGCTTCAAGGACTAGTTTAGTTATCTGGGCTGTATATACCATTTTTATAGTGCATGGTTTAATTAGTCAGTGTTTAATTCAGAAAAGAAACTATATTGCTCTTGTATTAATTTTTACATAAGCCTTTGACAATTGTATAAGAAACATGCCACGGTATTTACTACTGAAATTAGGGAGTAGAGATAAAAAATTTAATAGTATTCATTCTACGTATGAACATTTTAATCTTAGAGTTTGATCCACTAGTACTTTGTCTGAGGAACTGATGAGTGTAACCGAAGTACGGCAAGGTGGCTCTTTTCCCCTGTTTTATTTGCTATGTTTATTAACGATTTAGAAGTGAAATTTTCACAAAATGAGGTTTCAGAGATATATTTAATGACATTGAAATTGTTATTGATTCTTTATTATATATCAATATTTTCCGAAAAAAGAGGGTTTGCAAAAGGGTTCGGATACTCTTGGTAACTATTGTGATAAATGTCTCCTGAAAGCATATACAATGAAGACAAAGTATTGTATTTAGAATGGGTGAAGAGTTCTAGATTGTAATACATTTTTGTATAAGTGTTTGAAAATTGAAATAGTCAATACATTTGCCTTTTTACCTCAGGTGGTGCATTTAATGAAGCACAATAAACACTTGCTGGACAGGCGTCTGAAGCAGTTTCTTCTATGGACAAATACTTGTGTAAATTTGTTGACATATCTCCAGAAGTGGTTTGTAAATTATTTGATATTCTAGGTGCCAAAGTTTAGAATTATGGTTCCTTCGTTTGGGGATTTACCGCGGCAAATGCTGTCCAGAGCGTACACTTATTAGCAGTGAGAAAACGTCCTCAACATGATTTTGTTCATGGCGAATTGGGGACAATGTTTTTGTTGACAATTCTACCGTCATTTGAAGTATTGGAACAATGTTCTTTGTGTTATTAATAGGAAATGTATTGATAGTGTCTACAAGTCGACGTTGTATGATCGAGAACGGTTCATGTGTAGAAAAATTTGTGACTTTTGACAAGAGTGTTATAAAATGATCTAGGCTTTGGAGACGCTTGGATCAGTCAAGTTATTTTTATCACTTGTCGAACAACGTTTAGCTGACCAGTTTGTTCAAAAATGGCATTCAAGAATAGAGGAATCCCCTAGATCTAGGCTATATTCAAATGTGCCTTTGGAGTTTGGATATAACGAATATTTTATTTTGGTTACAATCCAACAATTTAAAAAACTATTTAAAATTAAGAACATCGTCATATAATTTGCATATAACGACTGGGAGATGCAACAGACAACATCCTAATCCTACTGAATATAGATTGTGTCTTTTGTGTAGTGACTTCAAGATCGTAAGGTCTGATTAAACAAATGCAAGGTAGTGTAACGCTAACATGTCGTACATTTTATTGTTTTTTTTATTAATGATTTGATTATTCGTCATTGGTTTGGTATAAGGCCTAATTGTTACTATTTTATGGGGTTTGCATTCGCTACAAGGTGAAGTTAGAATAAACGTTAGTGCGCAATTTGTATCAACATTATTTCCATGAAATAGGCTCTTCCAGTCATAATTGTCAACATAAGCTTTAAGAGCATCTTAATCAGCATTGTTGAATTTCCATAATGTTAACTTATAAGCTGCACGTTTATATGTTCGGAAAGCTAACTCGGCCAGTATTGTACAGTGGTCACTGTGGAATGTGATTTGACTGAGAAAGTGGTAAGATGATGTAATGATATGTTGCTTAATATAAATAGATCAAGACATATCTTTGAGTTTGGAGTTATCCTTGTTGGCCCTCTAATGATATTAGTAAAACCAAATGTGTTTAAATTCTCTTGAAATGGCTAGAGTCAGATACAATTAGCACATCATGGCTAAAGTCATCAGTTAAAATAAACTCGTCTTGTCAATTATATACCTTTTCAATATTCGCTTACACAGTTTCTTAATAGTTATTCAAAAGAACGAACATGTCTATAGAATAGAGAAATTAGCAATCTGTGCCGCAGTGAGTTACTTCCAATCCAGATATTCTCCAGATCAAACCTTCCTTTGAGGTAAATCTTATCTTTTTACATTGTTATATATAAATATAATCTATAATAATAGCCTAAACATTTGGTCTGTGACTGTATTTCAAAATACGGTCAAATAGTAAGTCCATTCGAAAGACGCATTTAGTATTGCATTCTGGGTTGTAATAGGACACGTTTCCTGTTGTGAAATAGGCCATTTGCAAAAAGTATATAAGACCTTGATATACGCATAATCATCATTCCAATTTTAAATCCTGTGTTAAAAACATACACGTTTCTTATGATCAGTCTTTTGGAATCATCAGATTGTTTGGAATCATATTTGTGCGGTAGTGCTGGAACCTTGTAGTACTGTAATGCCGTAATGCTGTATTGCTGTATATATAATTCGAAAGGAATTATTTATTGGAACATTTATTGGAGTTACCTAAAGTGCTCATTAACCTTTGGATTTAAATATATGACTTTTGGATACCTGTGGACATTCTCAAAGATGATCCGGATTGCATTATTGGGTACATCAGGATATTCCAGACTATCGTTGGTACATCAGGACATTCCAGACTACTCATTCACTCGGAACATTCATTGATTCAGAACATTTTATGATTAGGACACTTAGGATTATTGGATTATTTGGATTTTAATTCACGTTACTGTAAGTGTCTTTTGAATTTTCACTTTAATTGTCTAGAAATAAATTGCTTGTTGCTTTTTACTTGATTTTTTGGGTTTCTCTTTCTTTCTGTTACATTTTCTTAGACCATAGAGTCGTAATAAAATAATTACTAATTCTCCACCATGGCAGAGTCTTTTTTTGAGAACAGGTTATTAAAAAACCAGGTATACTGACATTATTGTCAGGGCTTGCAATACCAAGTATTGAATCTAATAAACAAATACTGTCATTAAAATCAAGATCTTACTTCATTAATATTTACGTATGCAACTTCAATTTTAGACTGAATAATACAGTTATTTTAGCAGGGATTGTGGATCTTTTAGTTTTACTCAAAGTTATCCTCACACTATTATTGACACCACTGATCTTGAATTGAACAGGAATTTTAACCAAAGTCAAACATATGATATGAGGGCGGATAGTATACCAGGATAGTAATATCATTTTCCAGTACGTCAGGTGAGGTACTGAGATTGGTACTCTGTACACATGCAAATTTAAAGCAGGTTGAGTCATAACTATATTAAAATATCTATGAAAGGCATCATCAGAGCAGTTTTTCTTAAGAATAAAATATGAAATAAAAATGTGAAAAAAAAATTGAAAAAGTAAAAAACAAATAGATAAACCTCAAGAACGTGTCTGTACATATAGTAACGCATAATTAGAAGTGAGGCACACTTTTGAGACATATTTGCTTTTAAATATTAGTGAATAGTATGTACTAAGAAAAGTATACAATAATTTGTGATTAGAAGCTTAATATGATATAAATACGTAATTGAAAATAGTACATCTTGAAAAAATACAGTCACAAAAACGATGTCGGATTTTTTCTTAACAAGTTTTGTAGAAAAGCGTGTACATGCCACATACAATAACTGAACTCTTCCGATTAATGTGGACTCAAGAAATTATACCCCAGGAGTACAAGGGTGCATCCATTCTCCACTTGTACAAGCGGAAAGGCAACATACAATCCTACGATAACCATTGGGGCATCTCCTAGCTGTCAATAGCCGGCAAAATCCTCCCCCAAAATGCTGCTGAATCGCCTTCGGCATCACTTTTCTCAAGGGCTTCTGCCTGAGAGTCAGTGTGGCTTCAGGAAAGGACGAGGGACCACAGACACGGTGTTTGCAGCTCGTCAACTCTAAGAGAAATGCCAGGAACAGAACTCCAACAGTACACGACATTTATCGACATGACAAAAGCCTTTGACACAGTCAGTCTCGGGGGCCTCTGGAAGAAAAAGCAAAATTTGGTTGGCCAGAGACATTCACCGTAATGGTTCGGCAATTCCATGATGACGTGCTCGCTTGTGTCGTGGACGGCGTTGAGTCATCTGAAACATTCCCAGTCATCAATGGTGTCAAGCAAGTCTGTGTGTTGGCCTCAACCCTCTTCAGAATGATGTTCTCTGACATGCTTGCTGATGCCTTCCGTGAATATGACACTGAAATTGACATCAAATACCGGACTGATGGCAAGCTCTTGAATCTGAGGAGACTACAGGCAAAAACAAAATTACAGAAAGTGACTGTTTGTAATCTCCTATGTGCTGACGATTGTTCCCTGAATGCCATCTCTGAGTCTCACATGCAACAGAGTATGAATTATTTCCCTTCAGCTTATGACAATTTCGGTCTCACAATCAGTGTCAAGAAGAGAGAGGCGATGCACCAACCGGCAGCAGGAAAGCCTTACCTAGAGCCTACCATCACAGCAAAAAGCCCAAATCTCCTGGCAGTGGACAAGTTCACCTATCTCGGCAGTGCACTGTAACGTGCAGTCAACACCGATAATGAAACCAATGCCAGAATTGCTAAAGAAAGTGTGGCCTTTGGCAGACTACTCGCAAATGTGCGGGAGTGCAGAGGCATCAGTCTGCACACAAAACTGAAGGTCTACAAACCATTGTATTGCCAACCCTGCGGTATGCAAGCAAAGCCTGGACAGTGTACAGTCGCCATGCCAAACAACTGAACCTTTTTCAAATGGACTGCCTGAGGAAACTGATGAGGATAAGATGGCAGGACAGGGTCACAGACACTGAGATACTCACACAGACAGACATTCCAAGCATCCACACTCTGCTGATGAAATCACTTATGAGATGGGCTGGCCACTTCACCAGAATGTCAGAAGAGAGACTACGAAACGAAGATCTTCTACGTCGAGCTGAATGAGGGAAAGTGATCTCAGAGGGGTCGGAAGAAACGCTTCAATGATTGCCTCAAGTCATCGTTGAAACATTTCAACATTGACCCTGAGTCTTAGGAAGAAGCTGCACAGGATCGCTCCACCTGGAGCAGTCTCATCCATACTGGAGCTATAGACTTTGAACTGAGGAGAATTGCAGAAGCAGTGCAGAAGCGCGTGCAGCGTAAATATCATAACTACAGCACGTCTTCTATTGTTCAAGCAACTTCAAGCGGTATCTCCTGTCTAGTGTGCCACAGACACTTCACATTGGCCTGATCAGCCACTCACGTACTCACAGAAACCAAACCAGTTAGTTTCGTGATGGTCATATTCGAACTCGAAGGACGAACAACATTCAAAAAAACGTATGTATTTTGATATCTAAATGAGTTTTAAAAACCCAAGTGTATGCATCCAGAACATGACAACTTTTCCCATTACGAAGTTAATATTATTGACATATGACAAAATTGAACAGTAACACAAAATCCAAACCGAAAAGTAGATTAGTAAACAAACAGATACACTAACAAATAATGAAAACGTTCACGCAAATAAATGTGGAAACCGGAAAGAAAAATAAAAGGAAATAGATAAGCATATACACAAAAAGTGAAATCTGCCAGCATACTTTTTGTGATTTTATCACTCCATTTATATTAATATACAGTGCGTATGTATTTTTATTTTATTTTTTTTCTAGAATAATTCTTGTACTATAGCATGGTATTCCACAATAATGAGTTTATTTATTTATTTATTTCAGGTAATTTAACTGCTTTTACGATAGGACATTGAGCTATGAAATGAATTGTTAAATAACTACCTTAACAAATCAGGAAATCAATGGAAAAAAAGCTTTAGCTTGCATTGCTGTATATAAAGAAATTAAGTATCTACTGAAACATCCAAAGCCTATTTAATGCTTTGACCTATCCTGATAATATAAAACATATAACTCTTTTGTGTGGGAAAAACATATTATTTGCGATTAATGACTAAAATTTAGATTAATCATTGGAACTTTTATTTTATTCTTCTACGAATTTTATATTGCAAGCGTTAGTAAAATGGGGCTACGATAAATACTTCCAAAATAAACTTTTAATCTGTACTTAAATGCATACCATATATTGTCAATACAAACGATATGATGTAAACACTTTTTTACATGTTTGTACTGATGTTAAATTGTAGTAAGTGACTATAATTCTGTTAGTTTGTACGGTCTGTGCAAATTGGTTAAGTAGTTAATCATCATATATAGTTGTATCCTACGCACTATAGCGCTTTTTTACATTCACACATTCTCGTATTTAATGCATATTGAAGACTCTGATATGGAACCACGTTCAGCGGACATCTGTTTTAGCTGTCATGGAGTGAAAAGAGATACAGTTTTTGGCAGTAAATTTATATCAAACGTTGAGGTATCTAGGATGATATTGTAGGAATATTTCTAAAAAAATATGAACTTTCGCAATGCAAGCGAGGACGCACACGTTTCCACAAACAGTCTGACCTAAACATGGAAACTGAAGACAATGGGAAATCATGGACAATTGGGACTCACATTATCCTGCAAAATGAAAATGAGGACCAATATTATTAGGCATTCAGGCATTGCATGAACGCTTCAGGCCTCGTGTGGAGGGCGGGTCGAGGGCTGTGGTATGGGTGGGGAGGAATGGGGTGAAGGCTAGAACACTCAGACGTAACTGTAGTTCGTTTTGTCATCCCGGACAGATCCTTGACCCTTTCCAGATTCAAAGGACGACTGAATTACAATTATACATTCCCTAGGTGTTTCATAAGTTGTTACTTGTTACTTCAAATATTAAAGTGACAGCCTGGTGGTTCCATACAATTACACACGAGTATATTACGGAATGCATATATAGGACCATGTATCAAGACATAGAGTGTGAGCAAATTTCACCATCATCAAAGTTTCTACATATGCCAACCTATTCCACATACTCTGTAACTATGATATCAGTCACAAAACACCGAGCTGATCTTGTTTATATTGATATTGTGTTTATCCTATTTGGACTGTATAATTCTTCATTATATTTACAAATGAAACGTGTTTGTTAAATGTACATATGTACCTAGGAATTCAAAATAACGCTTCAGATTAAATATAGGTTGGATAGTCGATGTGCTTCTGACATTTTAATAACAGATTAAGATTTTGGAAATGCTATTATATACGGAGACTAGGTATGTTGCCAAAGTTTTGCAATTTGAGAATTTTCGAAAATTTTGCATGCCTAAATTGTATGATTTGGTATTTTTGCTTTTGCAACTCAATAATAAGGATCATATGTAATTCAAATTCCAAAGATCTCCACAAGTTTAAATTTTCACGATCTCTGACCCGCTTGCTAGAATCGTGCAAATATAGAATGAGGCAAACAATTATCTATAAACGGTATAGTGCGGCTAGGAAATTATAAAATGGTATGATGGTATTGCTAAAGGTAGATTAAAAAAAATTAAAATATTATTTAACTTATGTACTTATTTAACTTGTGTGAAAAAGCAAATATTGATGCCGTTTTTTCTCGGTTCGTTTACGTAGGTTAAAAATACGTGTCACCTTAGACACAGGCAGATGAATGAAATACCCTGCTTAAGCGATGATTTTATAAGAAAAACATTATTTTTGGCCTGATGCTTTTCTTTATCATGTGTAAAACAATATCATTGCATATTTATATTTAACAAATGCAATTTTAAAATATCTCAGAAATAATGTTAACATTTATTTTGAACACTACAGTTGATTGCATTTGCGGCAATAAATGTTCCCGATAATAACGACTAATATTTTCACTTTCATTTTCCTCTTTTATATGTGTGTTTTCAGGAAGTGTTTCGCTTCCTCACAGAATGCAAATAGTCCTATCTCTAGTGAATTTTTAAATCTATCTTTATTACTTTCTTCTTTTCTGGATGCACATTTGCGCTTAGTAACAACACGTGACTGCAGGTCGGTAAGTCTGTCTATTCATACGATTCGTAATATCTGCTGTCTGGAACAAAGTAATCTCTTCTGGTATTTCGACTTAGGGTTATTTTTATTCGATTTTTATTGTTCATCCTCACTGTAATCCCTTTGCAGGTTCTAAAGAAGGTATTCGGATGAAACATTGCAAACCAGGTTTGAAGAGTTGGTTCAACATTTAAGATGTACGGCCTTCGATATGTCTGAGAAACCGGAAAACTACACAAAAGAATTAATCTTCACAGACCTGATTAGATGACAAAGAAGCTGGTCAGAAGTCCAGTAGTAGAACACTTCTCTTCCCCTGATCATACTTTCAGTGACATTATACTGACTGTAATTGCCCACAACCGCAACTGGAGTTCGGAAACAAGGAAAGAAAAGGAATCTTACTGACACAAATCAAATACAATAAAACCATTATCTGTTTAGAACCCATATTTTTTAATTAAATAATTGGTTCATTTAGTTCATTATTCATTCACTTACCTATAATTAATACTTTTCGTAGTTCGTGTTGGTATTAGTATTATTGTTGTGGTTATTGTTAATAAAGAGACAATAAATTATCCGGGGTATAATTTACGGCTACATTACTTTGTGTTAAGGAATAGCTGGCGCTCTTGCCTCTTTTGTGTAGGTCAATACCAACCAGGTTGCCATTTTTTATCATCGGAGTTCAAACCAATAAGGCGCGATGGCTACAATTTTTGAAATAATACTTGTATTAGATACATAATCATGTAACATTTTGTAAATTCAACGTTTTCTTCTGTGTTTAGTGTTTGTTTTCTTTACCTCTGTTTTGCAATTTTGCCTTTCAAAAAGACTCAATGAGAGAGAAACAGAGACAGACAGACAGAGATATAGCAATAATATAATTTTGAAAACAACACCGGCAATTTGCCAATCAATCAGTCATATATGCTTGATATCCAAAGACATATTTAGTCTGTGTTTTAAGCTCTTGAGGCCCTTTCGAATGAAAACACCTTTTGAAGGAGTTATGTTCTAAAAGCACAATATACAATCCACATGGCGACTGAGAGAAGTGCGAAAATAATAAGCATCAACTTAGCATATTTCATGGACCTTTTTCACTGATTTTGTTTTGGTTGAAAATACAATGTCTGGGAAAACTTATTCTACACAGTTTGGACCAATTGAAATCTGGAAATCGGGTTATCTTCTCAATTAACGTATGTAATTTGAGTCGGCAAGGATTAGCAACACCAGTGGCCTGACTGTACTATCATCTGTTTCAGGTACTCAGTTTCTCAAAGGACCTTAAAACAAATGCCTGAAAACACGGACATACATTTCGCCTTATACAAAGTGGCTTATTAGTTTTACTTCATTCCATTCATTGGGACTGTACCGCACTTATTTTAGTTTCATAGCCGAAGAGGCATCGTTGTAATAGAGTCAATAGGAATCAATTCTTTCTTTTTGTCGAATAAATTAAGACCTTGCAGAACATTCGCTGATGGATGCACTAGGGAGACGAAAATTAGAACGAATCGAGATGCTTGTGTTTATAAAAAGACTATTAAGATCAGGTATCTTGTTTATTCGGATTGGTATCTAGGGATTACCAGCCGTGTTGCATACATACCCCTAATCGGATAAATGACCATGAGTGTCCTAAAAATCTATAATATCTTATACAAAATGGATCTAGTTTTATATTCAAGCAATAAAATGCGACTTTACATGTCGCTTTAATAAAGACGCGGTTTCTGAAGAATAGAAAAGAAAGTACACGTTATCTATTGGCTTGTAAAAATCACCTTACCTTCAATCAAATAAGCACACAATGACAAAATAAAAATGTTAAAATGGTGATGGTTTTTAATCGTTACATTTTCAAGACATGTTACTTCTACAACAAAAATGTCCATTCTTGTTTTTTTCTTTTTTTCTTTTTTCTTTTTAGCGGGGGTGGGGGTTGAGTTTCACCACACCATGTGTATATGCATTATGACTATGGTTTAATGAGTGCCGCTTTAAAAAATACCCAAATATCTGACGTATTTTCATCAGCATTACTTTGGCCATGTGAATTTCACACCGTATAATGTACAAATATATAGCAACAATATTACGACAATTGGCGTTGAGCCAAATATTTCAACAGAGGAACCTGGGTAACATCTTGGATTTTATTAATTCTATCAGAAGGGTTTATTTCAAAATGCCCGATACAAATTTGATCATGGTCCCTTAAGCTCAGATTCACAATATTGTTTATGGGAGACAGTTCGTGAAAATGTATTCACTACTTGATCATCAGTAAATCCCAAGTTTAAATACTCTAAAGATTACAATACCAAAACAAGAATTTTAAAATTATCCTCAAAGTTTACATCAGAGAATCAAATGTGCTTATAACATCCACCGAGTCATCTATATTCGTCCCTGGGATGTTACAGTTGTCCAATTCTCACATGGCGACATTATAGTGCGTATATGTATTACTGGAAGTAATATTATGTTTATTTGTATGAAACTTATTGTTTCCTTGAAAGTAATCTGAAACATAAGCCATCCTACGCATTTTACATTGATGTTTAAACCAATAAAAACATACAAATCGTGCTATTTCTGCATTGCTTCTTTTGTAATAGGTGTAAATTGGCACATCATTCTGTAATATTTTTGTTTGTTTCTTTGTTAGTTTGCAAAGGGAATATACATATTTATATGGAGTGTATTTCTTGAAAGTTTCTTCTGTTTCATTCCTCGTAATATATAAAATCAAGGAGTAACTGAGGAGAAAAATTGTGCCTCCCCTGTCATACAACCCATGTATATCTCCAAGGCACATTTCTTGTCTATGAGTCCCAGAGTGAATCCATTGTCTATTACTTGATCCAGTAGCTTGTAACCTTCATCATGCGGATTTAGGTTTTCTGCAGCCCAGCTTGCATACACTCCGAAATTGAGCTGAAATAATAATAATAATAATAATAATAATAATCACGCAAATAAAACTCGCAGAATAGGCAATGTTTCATGAAAGATATGGAACAGTAAAACCAACCTATGAAAAATAAATTCTTAGTTCTGTCCGTTTAAATATGTTCCATCAAGCTAAATAAGATTATTGAACAAGGTTGATACCTTAAGTATATACAATTGATTTTTATCACAAATGTGCAAAAAGCATAGATTTTTATTACAAATAAGGGGAGCATATGATTGCATCACAGTATCACAGATACGATATATATAGTCATGATTAGCAATGAGTATATTTCTCATTCTCTGTATCCTTTAAAATGTTGGCATTTAATGAATGTGTGTCTTTTATTTACTATTTACCAACTTCAGTTTTGATACGGAAGCAATATAATATCAGCATGTAAACTTTAACGATTGGAGGATGATCTCCTTTCATATTTGTATCAAAAGACTTGGAAAACAATCATTTAAGTATGGAAAATGGCTTGCTTATGAAGAGGGTAAGTTGAAAAATTAAAACTCACATGACCAAAGTATTACAGTAACTGACTTATATGAACATGATATAGAAAATTGTGTCAGAGAAAAAATATATATAGATACAATTTCGTGTTTAATTTACTGCTGAGTGTATGAAAAAATCATGGACAATTCATACTGGCTGCGACGTTATTTGTTATCCGAGCCAGGGCCAAAGTTTGGCACAAGGAATCAGGGACACCACAAAGTAAAGCGGATCCATATTTTCTGCAACACTTTTTTCCAGCTTGACGTAATCAGCACACCCGTCACTGAGGTCTATTCCATCAGGCTGCCGAATGCGCCATCTGGCGAATGCGTCTTCGTATAGCCTGGAGAGTAAAAATTGACTCGTATTCGAAACCATTTAATGATACATATATACGTTTCTAATAGAATACTGCACACTTTGTACAAATTTGTGCGTTCTAATCAAGACAATGAACATGTATCTCTATGCTTTTATGAATTTGAATCTGCCAATATTAATATCCCATCATGTTTTAGCGATATTGGGTACTAATAATAGTCATATTATAACCAAATTTAATTAGCCAAATCTTTTGGATACAGTTTCCTGTGGATATTTCCAATATTCCGAATATATTATAAACTGAGCAAAATACTAAATAAAAATATGCTGGCCTAAATAAAGACACCACTCAAATTCAGTACAGTTAATCCCAAATAAAAGGAATGATTGAAAGCTCATAACGCAATAAATTTAGCTATTAAATATCGACAAACTCAATGGAATATATGTGTGTGTGTGTGTGTGTGTGTGTGTGTGTGTGTGTGTGTGTGTGTGTGTGTGTGTGGATATGTAAGCAGGTAAGTTACTTTGCTATAAAACTGTAGTGCACTTCTACATAAAACGGAGTGGATATAGGTGTCAAGTTTTCTCTTCAACGTATTGTAAGTAGCTAGGCAGTTAGATGGGTATTACGTGATTGATCGCTGTATTCGAACTTTTTTTCAGCTGATTATTGTCTAGACCCTTAAGTATTTAGAGGGTTATTATCATATTTAGTCTGTATACAATGCCAACCTTGTGAGTTTATAAATGAAAATGTATGTTTTGTTTTCTAGGTGAGAGAAAGAGTATTCATTTGGGATGTTTTCGTTGAAAATAATTTCTACTTCTTATAAAATTCAGACTGGTCTTCGAGGAATTTTTTGAAGACGGGATCAGTAACTTTTGTGGCAGCGATGTCGATGGAACCTTTGCTTGAATAGCAATACTCAGCGTCCTGGACCTCGTACGCACCTGAAAACAATGACGGTACTCATTTATAATTTCCTCTTTTTCACATCTTGAGCGTATCTTAGAATCCATCATTTATATTTTATTATGAAATCTTTCATGAACGTTTCACAACTCTTATTTAACTTCTGTTACTTTCAATATAATTTTAAGACGAGGTTAAGTTGATGTAAAGATTACTTAAAACGTGGTGTAGATTTATTTACAGGTAATCATAAATTTATGCGTGCTTTAACCTAATAATTTCGTTATAAATGGAAGATATTCAAGACAGATACGCATACATCAAAACTGACATATCACCAAAGACGGTAACTTCGCAAAAGTAGCAAGAGCCACGCAGAGCTAAGCTGAGTAGACATCATGGTAAACGTTCACATGAAGTCAAAATATTAAGAGAAGAGAGGTTAAAATAGGAGCAAGGAAAATCTTTAGCATCATAAGATAAAAGAAATGATAATATGTTTGTGTTTCTAAAGCAATATGTATTACTGGATATGTGGTAGTATTGTTTTCTTAGGTCTGTTGTTGATGTATACAATCATCTCATTTGGTGGCGGTTATACAGCTGTTATACCTGACAAAATTCGGCTAGAATAACTGGTTAAGTTAGTTATTAAGCCAAAAGAACTGTAAAATCCCATACAAGAAATGTTATGAAACTTCAAAGTAATAAGTGAAAACTGGAAGAAGCAGGGGTATTTGAAAAGTTCTGAATATTTTGCTGTAACTTTTTTGTTTCTTTGAAGTTGTCAATAAATGTAACTCTCATCAATATACAAAATAACGTTCTGTAAAATGATTTGCAGCTGCACGTACAGCACGCCAGACGACTGCAGATACATGTATGTGACTTAACATATGCAAATGACAGTGACCTAAAAGTGTCGGAGAAGGAGAACAACTCAGCTACTGTGCAAAGAGCATATTGCTGTAAAACCCGGGCGCTCTTAGGGTACTCTCCGACCGAGATCAAGGCCTACTTGGGAAAAGTTTACGGATGTAATTCACTGTCAAATCCTATATGTTTGAGGTGGTTTCAAAGATGGCCTCGAATCCATGGAAGATGACCTACGTTCTGGAAAACCGTTGTCTGCGATTGGTGAGCGAGAAGTGGCTGCTGTAAAGGGGACAAATAATGAAGATGCTCGGTACTCAGTGGAAGGTATTTCAAATATCACGTGCATTAATTCTTCAGCTGTTTTTAATATATTGAAGAGTCACTTAGAAGCTCAGAAAGGTTTGTGCAAGATGGGTCTCGCACTTGTTGACGCCTGGTCAAAAACATACTCGAGTTGAAATCGCCCAACAGCTACTCGCCAAATATAAAAAGAGTGATCAAAGACGTTTGAATGAGATTGTCACAGGTGATGGAACATGGATTTACGTTTTTAACCCGACTCGAGAAATAATAATAAAGTTTGGATCGGAGAAAACGAGCAGGGACCACAAATCACTCGACTTTGTCGGACTCTGTAAAGAGTCTTATTAGCATTAGTTTTCTATGCAAAACACAGGGCCGTCCAGGTACCTGTGCTTCATTCTGCTTGTGTCATTGGACATTTTAATGTCTCCAAAGTGTTACAAAAAGTTGTGTAACACTACAGAACCCGTCCGTGCATCCTTACCCAAGGTATCCATCTACTCCATGTCAGTGCATAAATCAGCAGTCGTGACAGACTTCTGAAGAAGTTTAGCATCCAAACTTTGCCACATCCTCCCTACAGTCCTGATTTAGCTCCAAATGATTTTGGACTGAATCCCGTTATCAAAGATTTGCTGAGGGGAAGACACTTTGAAAGCCGCCATGTGGTTGGAAGTGCCATTTTTCAGTGCATGAATAACATCCCAATAAATGAATAGAAAATGGCATTTAATAAATGGATAATCAGACTGAGAAAGTGCGTAGAGATGCATAGGGAGTACTTTGAGGGGATGCACTGATGTACTGTTCACTAATAAATAACTGTTTTGTACAGTGCACTAATATTCAGAACTTTGCTTAAATATCCCTCGTACAGTCGGTTACCACATGCTTTTGAACAAGATGTTATAATAATAATAATAATAACAATAATAATAATGAGGACTTTGTATAGCGCCTAATCTTTAGAAGCTCTAAGCGCTTTACAATATTAGATAACACCTAAAAACATATATAATGATATGATTACGAAAAACAAACACCATGAAATTAGAAAACAAAAACATGCTAAAATTAGTTACGGCAAGGAAACATTAATAAGTCTTTAAATCTATTCTTGCAGTCGAAATAGGTGAGTTTTAAGAGCACTCTTGAATGAGATCACTGTGTATTTGTGTCTAAGTTCAGTGGGCAATTCGTTCTACGTTGCTGGGCCCTGGTATGCAAAAGAACGTTGTCAGTAGGACTTCATTTTGATAGTGGGAATAATGAGAATACGAGTGTCGGAAGAGGAGTGTAAGTATCTTGCTGGTGTGTACACATGGGTGACATGAGATAGGTATGTTGGACTGGAGCCAGTGAATGAAACGTAGCACAGAGAACAAATTGTGTGTTTGATTCAGGATAGAATGGGTAGCCAGTGTAGGGTACAGAGCAGGGGGGAGGTGTGCTCTGATCGTGGTACTCTAAGAATGATCCGAGCAGCTGTGTTTGGAACTTTTTGAAGTTTCTGGAGTAGATACTGAGACGAACCTGATATGATTGAGTTACAATAGTCCAGTCTTGAAAGTACTAAGGAACACACAAGTATATTTAGTGGCATCAACTAAAGATAATTACGAATGGAGTTGATGCGTCTCAGCTCAAGATATGCAGCCTTGCGTATGTTCATGACATGTTGGTGCAATGAGAGAGTACTGTCTAGAGTAACACCTGGGTTTCGTACTGACTGTGTGAATTTAATGTTGGTGTTGCTGATATGTATTGTTTGAGGTAAATGATGTGAATGAGAAAGTCTTTGTATTGTAATCAGAATGGCTTCAGTTTTATCATCATTCATCTGCAGCTTTTTACATGTCATCAATGATTTCACATCGGAAATGCACCTCTCTACACCTTCAATGGTAGCATCAACTTCAGTTGAGTGGCTAGATTTGTATATTTGGGTGCCATCAGCGTACAATTGGTGAGACACTGCATGAAGATCTATGACACTTGAAAGCGGCTGAGTGTATAGAATGAATAGAACAGGTCCAAGAACAATACCCTGTGGAACACCAAAACATAGATCAACTTGGCTGGAGTGTTTTCCATTTGCGGACACAATTTGTGTCCTGTTAACCAAGTAGGACTTGAACCTAGTAAGGCTGTATCGTGAAGAGCTAAAAAAACATACATATTTGAAGGAGGGCACAATTGAAAGATAAATCAAATTTGGAAAAGCTTACAGTAAACATGATATCTATAATTGTTACAACCAAGGATATACATTGAATTCAAAAACTATACTAATTGGCTGTTTAAATATATTCTATGCAACTTGAATGCTATATTACCATGGAAGGATCAGCTGATATATATATATATATATATATATATATATATATATATATATATATATATATATATATATTTCTATTTTACCAATCCTATTGATAACATAAATGGTAAGCTATCACTTTCATTGCAATACTAGATTTTGGGGTTGGTTATTACACTATTTCCAATGAACTGAGCAACGTCATATACTATTACGTCAACATGATTGTACATATACATTTCTGTCTCTCACGAGGATATACAGTGGAGACTGGATAACTAAAAGATACGTATACCCGTGATAAATAAAATGTTTTTATTTAGTACAGAAAAATACAATTATATATATATATATATATATATATATATATATATATATATATATATATATATATATATGTGTGTGTGTGTGTGCGTGCGTGAATATATGTATACTCTATCATGATCAATTTCTCACACCTACCTACACAAGACATTCAGACCTCAAATTGAATATGGTACACCATTTAGACTAGACAAAACATTTTCTACTAATGACCATTGCATGCACTAGATATTACTACTCATATGATACGGAAAGATTTAAAATAAAGCATTGAAAAGCTTTCCACATCTGGTTGCTGAATATATCTGCTTTTGCAACAGAATGACTACACGTTGCCTATTCTAGAACGCTAAATTATATTGTACACATAACAAGTAAAAGATTATTTTGTTGACATAACAGATAAGAAACTGTTTTTCTTCACTCCAAGCGCGATCGGGGATGTAGAATAGGCCTAATACGCTCGCCTGCATTTCGTAAAAGGTAATTAATGAGTGGCTGAGACTCAGTAGATAACATACCGCACTTTCGAGCAAATAGGTCCGGGTTTGAATCGTACCATTGGATCATCCTGGCTCGGCTAGCGTGGTGTGTCCTTGGTGAAGGCAAAGTGCCTAGGCACTAAATAACCTAATTGTGTAGCTGTTCCAGAAAACACTAAACCGAATTGAAAGAAAAAATTGTTCACATTAACAAATACGAAATTATTATGTTCACATAACATATATGAAAGTATGCTGTTCAAATAACAGACGTGAAATTTAAAAAAAATAAACATGCTGTCCAAATGCCAGACATGAAATCATAAAATTATGTTGTTCACGTAACATATTTGAAAATGCCTTATTGCTCTTTAATACGACGGAAAACAACAAATGAACCCAAATACTGTATTCCTTCCTCTCTGCTGAAGAATTCAGACAGAGTTACATTCCCACGCAGACACAGGCTGAAGAATGTCATAAAAACGATTACCCATCGGAGCACAGGAAATAAACTAACAATAATACATTAACTTAATATAACAATTCACACAAACAATTTCAGTTTTACCCGTAATAATGTCAAATCGAAAGAAGTGTAAAAAAATATGTCACTCTTACCTCCGCGCAATATATGCATACTGTTTTAACTATTTCTACACGCTCAAATCAGAATTTATTAACAGTCACCGAAAATAGTGGCTGTTTTTTTTTTCTCCATTCGGACAGTTTCCATATATTTATCTGACAATGATAGTAAGTACTGAGGTGCTTGTCATAGACTCCTATTTTAGTACTTTATATTGTTTTTGATATCATAGCCATCAAAATAAATTGTATTTTAATAGCAGAAGGTTTTGACTAGAGATCTTAATAGAAGTCTGATATCAGAAAAAGAGCATCATCATTCATCTTACTACTAATGTGCCGGTATACCAGAGTCTACGCTGTTCAATCTCAGTCATAAGAAGAATGAACAACAAAGACCCCAAATGGTCGGGGCATTATGCGACGACAAATCTGTGTGCATACTGTTTGCTATAGGATAAGTATTATACATTAGTAAACACAGTTGTCCCTTACCGTGAGATTAAATGCATTGATCCCATACGATGTCCTATTCATTCTTCTTTCGCGCGCGCTCGTGTGCGTGTGTGTGTGTGTGTGTGTGTGTGTGTGTGTGTGTGCATGTGTGTTTGAAAGAGAGAGATAGGGAGAAAGAGTTAAAGAAAATATGTATTAGGGATTGACTGGTGGAATGTATAACAAATAGCTATGTTTTTCTATTGAGTTATACATGCTGGTAATGTTTAGTATATAGTGCAAAAAAAGTCAGAATATCCAGACCGTTCAACTCTACTAGAAACAATAAAATATCGCTTTTCAAACACTTGTAAATAAAATAGGCTGGACGCAGTGGCTCCCAGGAAATATTATTATGACAGCGAATAAAAATTGTTGTTGATATTGGATATCTACTGTTTGTACATTAAACGAAAATAAAGAAACGTTTTTGACAGATTATAATATATAAGCCGTAAGACTGATTTCACCTAAGCAGTTATTACTTAAGTTCTCATGTTTTCTAAAATTTGTATTTGTCTCATTTTGACAAAACCTCTCTTGTTATGATTGGACACGAACGACTGTAAATGTTCATGCATTTCCTTATTTCCTTACTGCAAAGAGATACTATATATGCTTAAGAATCTATTGTTTAAAATCTCAATTTCCTTGTCCCGTCGGTGTTGGTAACAGAGAAAGCGCGCCATGATTAGATGAATAATGTGGAATTTGACAAGGTTGACTGCATGTACTAAATTATGCATGTAGTGCAGTTCAACAAAAGAGAAACCGTTTTATCAACCGATTTCTTAACCAGCTGCTTCGGTTGTTTTTTTTTTGAAACAACGATACTGTCTTTACTAAACAAAGTAAGTAAAAGTTAGTTGTTATTATGCTTAATACTTACTATAACATTTGTACTTGTTTCATTGATTTGCTTTTTTTAAAAACGGGAATCTACGTGAGGTAATTTAATACATGCACGGACTCTTCGATACAATTCCACTGTCTATAGCCATCTAAAATAGATGACAGAGGTGCAGCACTTACAGAAAGCTAAGAAAATACTTCTAAGAAGAAGAGAAGATGAAGAAATTGAACACGAAGAAGAAGAAAAAGAACAGTATAATGAATAAGCAAAGATGCAGTTGTTAAGTGCCGAAATCACTAGGATCAAGGGTTCCTTCTCACATTCCTTGAATGAATTTTGTGTTGAGCGCCTCTTGTTGCTGCGTTGTTGTATGTTCCCAGAGATATTGTGACAGTGGCGGTGTATCGACACCAGTCCTCAGAGGCGTAATCTGGGAAGCTCTTGTTGCAAAATCCTTCACCATTGCACTATTTGCTAACTTGTAGGCCATATATCCAAAATTTCTTGGGCTCTTTATGGTCGACATATGAAAATCTACAGAAATTAAGAAAAATTTACAATAAACTTCATAATTAATTGTAAAGCCAATATCGTAACTTCCTATTAATTTATCGTTTGTGGAGAGTTATAGTACCTTGCACTTACATTGGAACCAAGACCTGTAAAAAAGAAGAAAAAGGAAAATCGTGTTTCCTTGGTATATTTCTTCTCTTACGTGAAGGATTCAGCTGGATTTGACTGACAATGCAAAAGCCTTACGTCGTAAGAACATGAAAACAAGCACAATTCGTGCTATCAAAATACAATTAGATTAAATGTAGCCCCAAGTGAATTTTACCGAGGAGAATAGGTGCATTACACTGGCAGTCTAAAAACTGATATTCTACTTGTAAATGATCAGTCTGCTTTCTTGTCTAATTTTTTTTCTCAAAATGTTTGAATTTTACATGACCCTATCATCGTTATCATTTTGTATGAATGGCTGTTATTTAACTGCCTCTGGAAGTTAACAAAC